>VDFB02000003.1:273457816-274068616 GCA_007258455.2 Sequoia sempervirens | reverse complement strand
GAAGCTAACTCCATATTTCCAGCCATCTCGTGGTTATTTTATTAGTTGGAATTGTAATGTTTGAATTTTATTTTGCAGATGGCTGAAGTTCGAAGGGGAGATGCTGCCGGAACAAGCAGAGCTGCAAGCAAAGCTAGAAATACGAAAGCAGGCAAAGAGAATGCCTCCAGGCAGGCAATCATCAAGCAGCGGAAAAAATCTTTTCTTCCTGAGTCCAAGTTTGTCTCGAAGCTCGGAGGGTTGACTGACACCAACCTTGGTTCATTCAACCTCGAGGCATTCAAAAGGAGAATATACGGGTAGGCTAGTCATCATCCATCAGAGACATCGCACAACATTGTGAGAAGTGGATTGTATGCAGCTGCTGGTTTTCCACCAGCAATTCGATGTCCTGAGTTAATAATGGAATGTGCAAATTATTATAGGCCAGACCACCGAACAATTGTCTCTCTGAACAGCAAGTTGTTGGCTAACTTCACAACCGAGGCTATTGGAGAGGCGTTTGGGATTCTAGCTGTGGAAAGAATGTTGTACAAGTCAAAAGAAAGGGCTGATAAAATGTACGCCTCATTTTTCGAAAGGTGTGCAAAGAGAATTAATACATCATGGATGAGGAAGCCAAAACCTCCTTGCGCCAAGTTGCCTAAGCAAATTATCTCAAAGGAGTTGAAACAGGAGTACTGTGATTTAATCATGATGCTCCGTCGGGTGAATGGCAACCCACAAGCGTACACTTTCAAGCCTTGGATGTTCTTCTACATCAGCGTAGTGTTGGAGGGAAAAGAGTATGCAGACTGGGCAAGAATGATCAGCGACAATATAGATGAGCAATTCAAAAGTTTGAGGAGAACGAGGACATTTTATATGAGCTCGTATGTCATCTATATGCTGGCCTAGATGACAAAGTATAAAGGATTGACATACCAAGAGCCAATTGGATGCGGTCCTAGTCAATTTAAAATCCATGAAGCTTGAAGCAGTTGCATCTGACAAATACCTCCAGCTTCAAGAGAGTGAACGACGCTTTTACTATGCACATCACCAGGACTCTTCAACGGAGAACACAACAAAGAATATCTAAAGATGCACAAAAGTTGATTGAAGAGTATGGGTATTGGTTTATCCAATTCCCGAAGTTCACTTACATAAGGCTACCAAGGTTCCATTCATACGCCTTCAAATTGCCAAGGTACCCCACAGACAAGATGGTAATGCTTGAAGTGTCTAGGCAACTCATTGCCTACGACAAAATCATAAGGAAAAAGAAGAAAGTAGGATTGCACTTCCCTATCGTTATGGGAAATTCACATGAGTGCCCATCTTTGCAAGCAGCCAAGGAAGCAGAGGAGGAATTACAATTCTATCACCTCACTCTCCACACCAGTCGACAGGACTTTGATCCTCATGAAAAGATCGGAGTAGTACAGGGTGAAGAATATCGGCACAAGGCTCATGTTGAGGATTTTTGGGCCAATGCAGAAGATGAAGCTGAGATCAGAAGGAGGATGTTCTCTAGGTTACCTCTGAAATTGATCAAAGAATGCGAGGTTGTCCAAGTTCCAGACCAAGTGGATGAGGATGTCAATGTTACACAACCCGATTATGAATCAGTGAGAGGCATGCCAATCCCACCACCTGATTGGGCGGAACTGGAGATCACGGACTTGGACACGTTGTCTATGCCAGTCTTAATATTCACAAGGAGTTGGGTGGATAGACATGTTCACAGGCTTAAGAGCAAATCAATTGCCCTCACGTACAACCTCATGGGTGATCAAAGGCCGCTGACGTCAACAAGGAAGAGAAAACAGGTCGCCCAAGCTAGAGAGCCACAGGAGGAGGAACCAGTTTAGCCAGAGCCTCAGAGGACGGAGGAAGCATCACCTACACAGCTATTGACTCACTCTTCCAGCGTACAAGAAGTTTCATTATTCGCAAGTCAAAGGGTTAGAATGAATGAAGAGAAAGAAATGGAGGAAGTCAATCAGCCATTGCCTAGGGAGCCCGATAGTCAAAGTGCTAACGCTCCTAGGAGTGCTAGCCAGCCGGATGAAGGTGAGGAAACAGAAATAGACACTCGCCTGGATCGTGCGATTAAGGCAGCCTTTGAAGATGAAAACACTACAAAGCCTGAAGCTCTGGGTTTTGAGGAAGACAGGCAGCACATGGAGATGGATAAGCCTCAACCAAATGTTGTTGAAGAGGAGGTTCGTGAAGTAGAAGCAACGAAGGAGCAGCCACCTGTTGTCTGCAACACTCAACAAGATGTTCCAAATTGGCTCACAAATGCGATAAGGAGAGATCAAGAGGATGACACCGACCCAGTAATAGAGATGGAAGAGCTCCTTAATAGAATAAGTGGGTCGCCTATGAGAAAAAGAGCCAAAAAATACTCCAGGTTTGAAACAGATGAGTCCGGTTCCCGCACTCTTCATGTTGCGGTTCCAAGGGAAGAATGTGATCGAGATGAAGCAATGCCTGAGAAGTACACGATCACTACAGTAGAACTGGGACGTCCTACTGGAGCACAAGTGATTGAGGAAGCTGAAAACTCCTTTCAGGCATTAAAGGATAGACTGCTTCGGAAAGGAGAAAAATACAAGAGGCTGAAGAAGGAGCATAAGGCGTTAATTGGCTATGTACAGCATCTAGCACGTCCATGTGCTCAGGAGAACCCAATGGTAGATCTTCCAACCGAGCTTCCATGAGAGTCAGTTAGCGGGCTCAAGGAAATGAAGAGGGCAATTCAGGAAGGAGACAAGTGGGTTGGCAGTGTTTGTGTTGAGGCTGAGAGATTCATTAAGGATCTTGTCTCTTCTTTCCAACATGCTTCCAGCATCCTCTCTCGTATGGAAAACATTGAACAAGCATGGAGTGATACTCACATTTTTCAAGACAAGACTATTCCATGCCTAGCTACTTTGATGCATATGCCAATGCAAACTTTGACTGAGGGAGGGGTAATTCAGGCTAGAGATAGATATGATTTTCCCAGCTGGTATTCCGCAACATTCACCGGCCGAGGTTTCTTTGACATGGCAAGGACAGAGTCAGTTGAGATTAGAAAGGCCATGGGAAACATTCAAGAGGGCATCTTCAACACGCTCGAGGCATTGTTCGCAAAACAGCTAACTCCTGAGGAGGTGACAGTGGATGGTTTGAAGGGAAGATTGTACCCATTCTTCTCCGAAATGAGAATATTTGCTCAAGTTGACTTTGAGAATATCTCCACTTTCTCCGCCATTATTCAAAGCACTCAGGAATCCATCGAGGCTTGGAGAAAATCTTGTATCCGACAGGAGCAAACAATTGCCATCCTCGAGTATCAGCTTAATCTTACTTCAACCATTTATGAGCAAGAAGTTGATGCAGTGTTGGCCCGGTTTGTTGCTTTCGTGGTCAGAGAGAAGAACAATGGGAACAGGATCCTGGACGAGAATCTTCTAGAAAGGTAGTAGGCCTTAATTGTCCATAGTGGTCAAAGGAGGAATCTGTCATTTTGTGCTCATTAATTGCACCACTTCTCCACCTTCTAGCGATTACTAGGGCAAAATCTAGTCTAAGGCTGATGTGGCTCAATCTGAGCCGTCCATTGTAATTCATTCTAGACCGTCCATTGAGATTGGCCAGCTATAAAAAGGGGACTCCCCCTCATTTGTACCTCATTAGAGATTAGATCATAGAATCATAGAGCAAAGAGACCAATAGTGAGATAGCTTAGCATTAGTTTGTTAGCAGAGTTTGAAGAAGAAGGAAAGTTTTCCTTTGAAAGCTTTGTAAGAAATTGTTGTGAACACTCTCCCAATATAAAGAGTTATCATTGATGATGGTTCCATCTTTTGTTGTGAGTATCTAGCGAGGTTTCTTCGTCCTTCTACTTCAAGTAGGACTTAAAGTGGAGTAATTTTCATTTTCATGCACTTAGTTAGTTGTGGATTGTGGTGTTTGATCAAAGCAGCTTCGTTTAATCCATACCACTAGCGAGTTTGCTGATGGTAAGTTTGCCTTGTGTGGTCGACTAAAATACTTTTTAAGCTTAACTTCGGTTATGATTCACATTTTGGCATGCGTCGTGGTGATGGTGTCCTTATGCTGAATTGTGATTTGAACATTTCTTGCTACCCCTTTGAAGATTGCACCGACTTTGTAGAGGTTGTCCAACGCGAGGTGAAGCAAAGTCTAGTTGAAGCTTGTTGAAGTTGATACCACGTGCCGCTCTTAGATAGGATTCAAATTTTATAATCCCTGTAGCCATTCAATTCCGCAAATTTCTGGTTAGTATAGGAAACACATACCTCATTGCCAAATCATTTGTATTGCACGAAAATCCCCTTCCATCATTAATCTGTTGTCAGCTGCCATGAACTTGTGAACAATTGTGTAAGTCCCCTTGTTAAAACAGCATATCACAACAAACCAACTGAGTGTACTCTACTGCATCGAAGGAACCTTGGAGTTGAACGTATGATCTCTCTCGCAATCTTAGCATATGGAATACTTTGATCAAGAGAGAATAGAGTAGCCGTTGGACACTTTATTCTGCTGTTTGGTGTAGGTCACAAAACTTGCATCAACACTACTTTTTAATAACTTGTTAAATTTATTAATAAGTTGATTGTTGATTTTGTTATTAAATTTTTTATTATAATTTTCTATCTAGTCTTTTTTGAATTTTTGTTTGTAGATATGTTTGCTCCTTCATTTCATCTGTTGTAGATGTCATTAGATATGTTGATACAAACACTTTTAGTCTTGAAGAGATTTATGAGACATTTGATAACATGCTTGGATGGATAAATAAAGCATACAATTTGAAACAAGGATTCTATGAACACCCCGCTTCATATAGCGGCATTTTCTCTAAATCCCAAATGGTATACATCAAGGGCTAGTAGGTTGCCTCCTTGTGATGACAAAGAGGTGAAAGAAGCGTTAATGAAATTCCTTTGAAAGGTGTATTCAAGTGAGGAGTTGACTATATTTTGCACACAATGGCTTGCCTTTACTAATCTTCGTGGTCCAACATTCAACAAACCAGAGGTGAAAATAGATAGACCTACATTAGCTCAAACTGATTCTATTGGATGGTGGACATGACAAGACAACGATACACTAGAGTTGAAAATACTCACTATCTGCCTCCATTCATAAGTTGTCAATTCCTCTGTTGTAGAGAGGAATTGATCCACATATAGCTTCATCCACTGTATCAAGAGGACTAGGCTTACCTCTAGACGAGCAACCAAGTAGGTGGTTAGGCATAGTGCTTTGCAACTTCAAGATTGTTAAATGTTAGAGTATTGACAAACTCCAACTTTATAGTGGGATGTTGATCCTAAAGGTGCCACTCAGATTTATGAGGAGGCACAAGAGGGATTGGTTGGAGTTCCACTGTATGAGGCAGTCCCTCATAGTGGCAATAGCTCAAAACCATACTATGATTTTGATGCAATGTTGGTAGATGCTAATTAAAGGCAGCCTAATACTTTATATCACTATGTTCTTATAACTTTGTCATTTTGTAGTTCAAACTTGCAACCTTAGGGTATTTTGTTGTATTTTTAATTTTATGTCATATGCACATTGGCAATGAATTATAAAAGCAATTAAATTTTGAATTTTGACATTTATTAATTTTTTTGACTCTCATGTGAACCCTCATACCAACTCTAAAGTTGTGTATTAAGGATTATATAATGTATATGATGAATGCCTTGTCAATATTATCATATGAATATTTGTAATTTCCCTACATTTTTAAAAGTATCCCTAATTTTTATAAAAGCAATTAAATTTTGAGTTTTGACAGTTATTAAATTGTTTGACTCTCATGTGAACTTTCATACCAACTCTAAAGTTGTGTATTAAGGATTATATAATGTATATGATGAATGCTTTATCAATATTATCATATGAACATTTATAATTTCCCTACATTTTTAAAAGTGTCCCTAATTTTTATATAGCCATTCCTATCATCTCTTAAAATAGCTTCAAAAAAATCCATCCTAGAAATGCATCCCCCATCCCTTGTCGTCCCTATCCCACAAACTTGGTGGAACATAGAAAATTACCCAAAGAAAGAAATTCTGGTCATGGATGTTTACTTTTAGTTGACATGTTAGCACATTAATTTTCCACATGTTTCACAGCACTTGGTAAGTGATGATTGTAAGTGAAATCAAGACGAATAGACAAAGACCTGAATAGACCATAGTTGGAAGACTCCAAGTTTTTTTTTTTCATAAGAAATGATATAAGAGGATGCTATAAATATAAATTTAAACCCCGAAGCCAAATCTCAGCTAAACAAAATTGCTATAAAATGTCATCGGTCGAGCGATGACGTCAACTACATGCAAACCTAAAAGAAAAGTACATTCAAAGAGTAAAGGAGTCAAGAAGCAATTTTCTAGTTATGTTAGTGATATCAAGGTGTAATGGCTAATGACACGGCTCTTTCAAAGTACCGCAAGCTGACCCACTTAGATCCCAGCGCATGGGTTAACCTGTAATCGGGAGATTACTGCGCCAATACAAGAAATAGGTGCATCCAATTAGGAAGGAACTTTGAAACAGAATATAGGGTTTAAATCCTAGGAGAAATGATAACGTATTTGAATATAGATGAAAAAATTGCATCGAACTGATTAAGTGATTCCCCCAAAAGAACAGACCTAGTGTAATTGAGGGAAAAGATATCCTTCAGGCATAATGGAAGAAAATAATCCACACACCAACCATGCAGAGGCAGGCAATTCAAGTGATAAAGCACCCCAGCATCTGTGGAAAATCCCGGTTGGGACTTCTAAACCAGTGTTACCCCTAAATGGAAATTTAATCCATCTGAACAAAAAAATAACATAATATAAAAGCAAAAAGATTACATTTAGACTACAATTCACCAAGCCAAACAGAGTAATACTATTAAAAAACAGTTAACAGTTAATTTATTAGTGTAGGGGATTTTATAGTGATAGGGTTTGTAGGATTTTTGGACAATGAGGGTAGTAATGTTGTATAAGAGAACACTCACCCGAGATAAGCCTTAATTAAAACTAAACAGGGGATAAATGTGGCAGGATAGAAAAATATATATACTTACTTTTGCCACGCAGAGAGGATGAAAAGGCCTGAAAACAGAAATCTGCCAGCAAATACAACGAACCCCATTGTAACGAGTATTATTTTCCTCGTTCAATCGAACGCCTTCTCTTTCTGGGCTTTTATATTCTTTTCTTCTCCGCCTGCTCTCTACAAAACTTCCCTCTTCTTTTGCTTTTAAATGCTTTTTATTCCCATTGGTCGCGACCAAATAAATTTTGTGGGAGGGACTAAAACCGAGAATCTCTCCCATTTCTCTTCCCCCACTAGGTATAAGTAACCTGTCCAGTCGCATACTACATTTCATATGTAAAGTAGTTCATTTAGCTTGTATAATTCTTGATCAATCATTCGGGTAACGGGTTAATTTTTTTTATTTTTTTTTAAATTAAATATGAATAAAAATAAGTGTCACGTAGTGAGAGGCAATGTAGTAATAATAGTAATAAGTGTCACTTGGTGGGAGTAGTTTTCTTTGTAGTATCGTAATACTTTGTACTTTGTTGATTTAGAGGGCTCAGTAAATAATGTGTTGTCTAGTTGATAGATGAGTTGGCATGACATAGCTATTTAGAGGTAAGCTACTAATAGTTGAATATGAATAGAATCTTGCAAGATTAATATGTTCAAATGTTACATGGATAGTGAGTTTATAGTTGTCAGGTTTGATTTTGACCCTAAGTTTGATTTGTACTAAGCACAACAATGACTAGCATAGTTGAAGTTGAGTGTGTTCAAATGGAAATAACTCTTAAATATATAGAGTAAAATAATTCTTAAATAATTTTAAAGTAAATAAGATAACTCTTAAGTAAATTTAAAAAGTTCAAAAATAAAATCTTTTGAAATAATATAAATTTATTTACTTAAACTTTACTTGATGGACTATTTTTATTTTATTTTATTTCTTATCTTAACTATAACCCTGATTTTAACCCTAATTCTAATCTTAATGCTAGCCCTACCCCTAACGTTGATTCTAACCCTTGATATATTCCTAATCTAACCATAACCCTAACTCTAACCATAGTTAAAACCCCACCTCTAATTTTAATCTGACTGCAACTTTGATTGTAACTCTAACCATAACTTTAATTCTAATTCCAATTCAATGTATAACCCTAACCCTAATTCTATTGCAAGTATAACCATAATCCTAGTTCTAACTCAAGCCCTAACCTTGATTGTAATCCTAAACCTAAGTCTAATCTTAATCATAGTTATAGCCGTAAAAGTAACCCTAACACTAACCCTAATTTTAATTTTAATTCTAAACCTAACTATAATTTTAACCCTAACATTAAGACAACTTTAAAAATGTGATTAAGGAGAGCATTATTTACATTTTTCTTACCCTAAATGTAACCTTATTCTAACTCTATTTTGAAATCAAATTCTAACTCTAACCCTTATTATAATTCTACCCTAACCTTATTTCAAACCCTAATTCTAAGCCCAACCTTAATTGTAACCCTAAGTCTAGCCCTAACCATAATTATAATGATTTTAGAATTATAACTAAGCAAAAAAATGATTTAGAATTATAGTAATTAAGATCAGAATTACAATTCCCCGTGACTACTAGGTGGGTGGTATCAATCTTGGTGTTGTCCGGTGACAAGGGTTGGACAATATATCTCCTAGTTGACGCGGTACAGGAGATTGGCTGTAGAGAGAGGAATTAATGAGCTAATGTATGAGGCATTGTTTGTGCGGTGCGAGTGTCATCCAAGGACGTTAGGCAGTACCAAGCATCTGATCGATGTGACAATATCATTAATGTGGCTCGTTTGTTGGGTTCTATAAGGTAGCGAAGGGGCGGTGTTTTTATCAATCTGGTTAAGCGAGTGTGTGAAATCAATGTGGCAACAATGGAAACACCCGTCAAATTAATGGTGACTCAGAAGTTATGGGCTTTCTTAGGCAAGATAACAGAGAATAGATTGTGTTCAGTCTTCAAGGATTGGGATCCTCTTGTGTTAGGCGCGATGGAGCTGATGTTGGGGAAAGAGTTCACGGTCTCAACATAACGTTATTGCACCAATGTGGATATTACGTTAAGGTTTGTGGCGGCTTTGTTGGATTTGGAATTGTCGAAGGCTCTGGTGTTGTTGATGGCTCAGAAATTGATCATGGTGGATCTCCTCAGTGGGGTCGAAGAGGTCATTATTATCGCAAAGCTAGGTGTTGGCATGCCTCGTCCACAAAACTTGGCCAGGGTGTTTCTGCCCCACATCACTGTTAAGCATTATCCCTTGAAATGCACAAAGAACAAGTGTCACGCGGGGTGGAGTTTCTAAAAATGTTCTTATACCTGGAAGCAATGTCGAGCATTGACTAGAAAGAGCGATTTTGAGAGGTGCTGGTGGACGAAGGGGTGCTCATGGAATGAGGTGGTGGTTTGCGCTTCTGGTGTTTTGGGTTGGTAATGTTGTCTGTCTAGTTTGTTGCTCAAGTATGAAGTTTTTTGCTATATCTATCTGTGGGGTTGTTTGAGTCAGGTTCAGACCCTAGTCAACGTTTTGGGTGGTTGATGGTAGGGCGACAGTGTAGGTATTGGCAGTATCTGCCATGGATGGTCGATCTCGTAGTATGTTTGGGTGGTTTAGGTGGGTGGTGGGTTTGGGTGATGCCTCTGAAATCAACCACTTTCAGCGAATGAATTTAACTTTTTGCATAATTAATGAAAAGACAATATTTACATACCAACAAAAAAAAATTAGAATTACAATGTAATTTATAATTATGGAAAATGTTAAAATTAATTATTTTAATTATAATAACCTTAATTAATAATTGTTTAATAAAAAACTTTAAATTAATTATTGATTATTGATAATTAAAAAATTATAGTTATTTTAAATTCTAAAATATTAATTAATAAGTTATAATTATCTTTTATATATATTTTAAACTAAAATTAAATAATTATATGATGTAAAAGCACATCCTTCTTGTCTTAATTCAACTGCTTAACAACAGAGAACTTAAAGCAAAATCACTGTTTGGTTTAAGTTCTTTTATTTCAGCTCACACAATACAAATGATAGAGTTTCTGCATTACAAATTTGATAACAAATTACAAATATAGGACTTCATATTGTCCTCTCTTATGCACTCCATCTTCCACTGCGATGTATCTCAATTGTACATCAATTCAAAGCCATCTTATTGTCCCTTCCACGGGCTCTCTTCTGGTCGGCCCTCTTTTCCAAGTAGTATCCAATCCCAAGCCTTATTTGGCCCCAACTTGGAACTTTGTGCTACTTCTAAACTCTAGGTTCTTTATTAAAGCAATGCTCTTTGTTTTCTCACGCCTCTTTCCCCATTTTTCTTCACTTCTGCCTACACCCTTACACTCTCAGTTGCGCTTGACTTGGGTCCATTTTCTTCACCTATATCTGCTTTAAGTGTCATGCCCTTTGTTCACAGTTACACACACCCAATCTTCACTTGGTGCCTCCTTGACAAGCTGGATCGACCCCTTGTTTTCACCCACACAGGCCTTATCTCATCGACCTTTTCACATACTATTCGCTTGAAATTCCATCAGCCTCTCCTTCTTCATGCTACCCACAAAGTCTTGCCTTAAGTTTTTTCTTCCTCTGTCTATTCACCTTCTATCAGCTCACCCTTTGTTTCATTGATTTATTGCCTTGAAGTTGTTGACTTTTGATCTCTTAACCGCAAGCCTTTTGTTTGAAGGTAAAAGGCAACATACCAAAAGAATAGTTTTTAATCAAATCCAACCATTGCCAGTTAATGAACAAATTGACCCAAATAAGAATTTCATTTTTTCCTTCAAATGAATTGTCAAATCTACCAACGCAGGAGTATCGGTGTTTGCTTCTTGATTTTGCAGACATGTCGAACAAGACTAATACAACATTTGATGAAATTCTATCATAGCACCCATATTTCATGAAAGCATCAAATTTAAGAGGTTTAGGCATATGAAACCAAACAAACCCAAAATTGAAGAAAATCAAACCAAAGATATTTTTTTGTGTGGTGTTGATCGCCCATTCACTCGTGTGCTCCTGCACCATTATATAATCAAAAATATTTATATAATTTATTTCTATTTTGAATTCTAATTAAATCTATCTTAAATTAATTAAATATATTGTAATTGATTATAAATCTAATCTTGATTTAATTAAATAAATTAGATAATTATAATTGTGACAGTAAACTTAATCCTAAATATAATTTTTAATTATTATTGTTTTAAAATTGTATTATAATATATACTAATATTAATTATAATCCTCATTTAATAAAATACTAATAATAATTATAATATAATATAAATATTATAATAGAAATAAACTTTTTAATGATTAAATGTAAAATATTTAAATTTATAATTTATAAATAAAAAATTATTTTTAAGATATTGAAATGATTGAAATGGCAAATCCCATTTTTCCATTAGGGTATATCTGGTTTAAAAATCTTATGGAGAACATGTATGGGTCCCACTTACTACCAAAGCTTCGGGTTGACCAATAACATACTATGTTTCACATAGCATTTCTCCCAACCCTCTCGAGGTGTGCCATTGGCTAGGGGAAGTGGTGAGCTAGAGAGAGGGACCTATAGTGGACCTTTATTGAACACCCAAAATATTGAGAGGGGGATGAATTAGTATTCCACTAAACCATTTAGCTACTAACCATTCAATAATTAAAACATATCTAGCTACAATTGTTAACAAAAACATAAAAGGAATCATAACATCACATGACACATGAACACCAAGATTTTTACATGGAAAACCCAAAATAGGAAAAACCACGGTGAGGATTAGCTCAAAATATATTATAATCGGTCATAAGATATTATAGGGGCACACTACTAGGACACACTGTCCTTGAGAGGCTCACAACCTAAAATGATTATAAAATGGAGAGTGGCTCATTGCCAAAAAGATGAACTAATGAATACACCTTCTATGTGTTGAGTTTAGTTCTAATTAAGCTCTGGAAAGCAGAATCCTACACCAATTTGTAGGTTCACAACCACTACCTACAACTTCGCACAATATCACATTGCCGCGCTTCATTGTTTATACTTGTCGCATATCACACACACACACACACACATATCTTCAAAACACATACATATATCTTCAAAAAATGTTTCATATATATACACTGTTACATCTACATACATCAATTAGGTCGGCCTAATTGAGTGTATACATAATCAATTCAAAGTAGCTTGTCGGCTCAAACCAAAAATTATTTCGAACTCAAAACAAAATGTGCAAGACATAAATTAGGTTAGTTTAGACCTAAGAAGGATCACATTAGCATCCACAAAGCATACACCTCCTATCCATGTCAGCTAGAAGAATATACAAAACTTGTATGTCGAACTTCTAACATTTATATCTTTCAACCCATTCAACCAAAATCGTTGAAAACTTGTCCATAGATGCAATTAATAGTCCTAAACAACATATTGAAACCACATAGGTCAATCTTTTAATATGAACAATTTTGAATCAAATTATCGGATTAGAGTTATAGAAGCACGATTTACTGAATGAACAAAAACCATCACCAAACAATGTTGGCATCAATGACAACACACTAGAGGGCTTCTTCATTCTTCCAACAATCTCCCCCTTTGTCATTGATGGCAACATGTGCCAAAAATGGATCTTCAAAACTATCTTCACTTGAGCTATGCTAGCTCCCACTTTCAACTGTACACAAAACTATACAAGACTTCTCCAAAACCATAATTTCTTTGCAACGATAACTTCTCCCTACACAAAACCTTCTCCCCCTTTGACATGAAGGACAAAGGGTGTGTCAATGATGAACTTTGCCAAAAAAAAGTTAAAAAGAAACATTTAACTAGAATTGGGGGCACCTTGTAATTCCTTGAGAATAGCTTCCCAAGCAAGTTTTTCATCATTCCAGATCCCCTTCACTCTGGCAAGTGTTATATGCAATGATTCTAGTTCTACTAAGCATTCTTCTCCTTCTTTTCGAGTGGATGGATTCAGGTTAATCTTTTCTAGTTTCTCAACATCCACCGAGGCACTTGATACAAGAATGTGTCTGGACATTACTAGATCTCCAAGTTATCCAAAATGCCTCATTGCATCTTCTTTTTGCCTCTGTAAGGTGAAAAATTTGCTCTGCAAGCCTGCAATAGAAGTCTAGGCAACATAATTTTTGTCATATGCAATTTTGTAGGCTCCAGAGGCATTGGCAAGTTGAGAATCTATTGAGTCCATTAATTCTTTAATGCCTTGAGTGGCATCTAGCCACTGCATGCAATATACAAACAGTATTTGGGCTTCCTCTTCACAATCCTTTACCTCTTTCAGGCATTGCAACACCTTGTTGTGTGCAATTGCACATTTATCCTGTAGTACCTGGGTAACCTTTTCTCCAAAATTCTTGACTCAACCTCTTTTTCAATCTGCTTCTTACGGTTGGATGTGTATTCCTTGAGTGAACCAACCAAGAACTGCAAGTTTTCAATAGTAGCTAAGGAATCATCAATTGTAGTGCTAGGAGCTATCTCCTACAAAGCCTTAATAGCATCATTTACCAATTCAGTCCCTTTTTGATAAGTTTCAATAATTTCTTGTGTACTGTCCAGAGTCAAGAAAATTACCACAAATATTTATCCTTTCAACTGGTGAGATCATACTCAAATCCACATAACCTTGATGTGATGGAAGTTGAATCAGTTGAGGTGGTAGCATAGGTTGAATCCTTTTTTTTCTTGTCAATAGACCCTTAAGAGTGTTTTTGTATGATTCTCTAGATGGCTTTGATGACTTGGTAGTCTTTGGGGATTCTTCTTCACTTCTTCCAACATCTATTTCTTCCTTGTTTTCTTCTTTATTTTCCTCTTCTTCTTCTTTGGAGGGGTTTTCTGATGGTTTGTCTTTGTTTTCATCCTCCTTGTCTTCATCATCCTTTCCATCATTACTCTTTTCATCTTTTTTTCCCTCATCTTCAGTCTTATCTTCTTCACCATTGTTTCTAGTATTTTCATGATGTTCTTGTGAATTGTCACCAATATCATTTTTATGCTGATCTTCAATGTTTTTGATGGTTGTATCCTTAGTGTCATTTAGAGGAGAAAACATCTCTAAGCAACATGTATATCACCGACCTTATCCAAAATAGGATGATCCTTTACTTTTGTAACATTACCAGGCTCCTATGCTTGAGTTGTATGAGATGAAGAACTAGTTCTCATTCCATAATTCTTTGTCATTTCCCTTACTATATCAAGAGTCTCTTGCCTTAACCTTTATGTACTATCTTTCTCTTTAGTCATTAGAAGAGTGACTCTTTGTTTGACCTTGAACAACTTAGAACATTCATTTAGCAAGGTAGCATCATCTTCCTTAGACAATGAGGATTTGTATGTGTTAGAGGCATCAAATTTGATTTTGTCATCAACAGTTACAACTTCATGCCTTCTTTGTACTAGAGCTTCCCATACATTGGCAGTCACCTTCTTCCTTATGGTTTCCACATTCTCATACAAAATAACCATGTATTGAATGAAAGCATTTACAATTGTTTCCTTATCTTCTTCATTAACCTCATCAAATAATTTAGTAGTAGCTAGCAAGTCCTCAGTTTCTATCATATTGTTTACTAAAGGTTCCAACTTTAGAGGCAGATGATCACTTAACAAAGGAGAGCTGGGCATGTTCTCCATAGGTTATGATGTGCCTTCTCATCCCTTCTTCTCATGCACATAAATTTTGAATGCATTCTCTTCATCCTTTGTCTCCTCTTTATCAGATGAATCCACAATATTTTTCATTCCAGTCAGCCGTGAGATGTTTTCATTGTTGGTGGAGGAACTAGTTCTTCTATTCCTCTTCAATTGTCTTTCTTCTTTCAAGCCAAGGTCAATCTCTTTTTGCACAACATCACTTAGGTTTCTTTTCCTAGACTAGTCTTTTGTTTTATCCTTTTTTGGGGGTAGTAGATGGTGCAACAAGGGGTACATTCTTTCTTTTAGAAGCTCGGGTGCTAGGTCCAAAGGAAGTAGTTACATTAATTATTGTTGGAGCACTGTGCTCTACCTACTTTCCTTTCATTGTTGTAGTTGCACCGATTGTTTTAGGTAATGTAGGGGTTGTGGGGGAAGGTGCTCTCCCTGATCTTCTTGGCCCAGGGGACACTTCAATTGATCTGGTCCTCTTCTCTTTACCAACTTCCTTTAGCCTTTCATCATCATCCTTAGAAAGTGAATGCATTTGGAAGAATGCCTCAACATTTTTATTTACCCTTTTAGTCCTTTGAGGTGTTGAAGTTTCCAAATGCACTTCAATTGACTTCTCTTCATATGTACCATGTCGGGGCAGAATGGGATCCTTAGGGTTGCTTCGCAACATCTCAATGAGTCTCTCAGCCACTTGCTCATCAATATCATATCCTAAAGGCTCTATCCATAGAGTTATAGGTTCTACTGCAAAAATCTAGTAACCAATTCCATACATCTAGCTTGTTTCATATAATATTTTCATATTGTAGCTTCACTGAGTAATTTTCTCTAGTTAACTCCTTTAGCCATTGATCCTTAAATTCTTGATGGTCAACTTCTTCCAATTTCCCATGAATGTAGGTTCTAGTATCCTTGGTGGGTAAGATATTGTTTGGAATTTGCGACAATGCACCCATGGGGTCCATATTGTAAACCTTCCATGAAAACCTTCTGAATTTCGGTTTGGATCTCTCAAAAACTTCAACCACAGTGGGAGTGACCATTTTTCCCTCAATTCTCTTATATAAGCTCATGAAAATTACGTCCAATTCAAATCCACATAATATAGATAGTTGTAAATACCTTTTTCAAGCTTCAACGAAAACTAGGGTTTGATGCCAAATACTCTAAATCACCTTCAACTTGCTTCAACTCTCTAAAAATGCGTAAAAGTGATTTAACTTGACTTATATTTTTAATTTATAGCTTATCGATATGCCCTAATTTCACATTTAATGCATTCCACCCACAAAAAAGTTGATAAACACTTCAAGAATACACTATAAACCCTAAAATGCTCCGCAAATCTCCAAATTTGCATCTTTTTTGTCAGAAACATTTTCGAAATCTTCGTAATGACATTTCACATCACTTATCTTTGTGTCACTGGTTGAAACCTCTTATATAAGGGGTTTATTAGTTTTCTATGTAATTGCTCCCCCTAAATCCACTATTGGGTTTAGTTTCTAGAAGAAATATTTGCACTAGATGCAGGTACAGATACATTTGATTTGTCCTTATTCTCAGGTTCTTCCTTTTTCTTCCAAATTTTCTCCATTTCCTTCTTGACTTTGGTAGGATCCACTTTATTCACAGGTTTATTCCTTTGTTTTAGATTAGATATCTTCCCATTTTTAGTTCTACAGAATCTTGAAATATGTCCTGGTTTGTTGCAAGTGTAGCACACAACATTTATTTGACTAGATTGATTTACATTTAGCCTTGGTCTTCACTGGTTAGCTTTATGTCCAAACACATAACATGTGTAGCAATAACCTTGAAAAGATTGGCATTCTACTAGTATTGAATCTATTCATCATTATCTGACTTCTGCATTTAGTAGCTCTATGCCCAAATATTTTGCAAGCAAAACATTGCCCAAAAAAGAATCCAACATTCTGATTCATTCTACTTCTACATTATGTTGCTTTATGACCAGATTTATTGCATGAAAAATAAATACCATTGAAAGATGGGTACCTTTGACCATTAGGTTGCTAGATAGGAGTTCTTCTGATATCGCTTTTTTCATTCTTGATCTATCTACCATTTCCTTGAGTCTTCCTCTGATTGCCAACCTTGTTAGGGGTTTGATTTTCTTTTGAGATTTGTTCTTCTTCTAGTCCTAAACCACCTTTATCCTTAGAGGGTTTATGAAATGCAATCAATCATCAAGCATTGTAGTACTTGTTTTGAATTTTTCCTCATGAGCCCTTGCTTTCTCCAAGTCAGACCTTAGGTTTACCACTTCTTGTTCAAGCTTTGCACATTCATCAATCTTGCTTTGAATTTTAGCTTTCTGACAGTCCTCAATTATTTTCTTTTCTTCCACTTGTACCTTTAGTCTAGTGATGTCTTCATTTGCTTTCTTCAACTAGTCACTGACTTCTCTATGCATTTCTTTGAACTTCTTGATTTTCTCTATTAGTTTCCTGATGCATTCATTTGCTTCTTTTAAGTTCGCCCTCAGAGTTTCTTTCTCATTTTTCAATTTTGTCTAGATCTTCAAGAGAAACATGGAGTTCTTTAGTTGCAGAGATCTCTTTCGGAGGAACAAGACACCTTTTCTTAGCCATGTGTTCAAACTTCAAGATCTTCCTTAAGTTGTTAAACTTTTCCAAGGGAACCAAGGTTTGATACTTGTGAATAATTATTCATGCACTGCTCTTTTCCTTCGCGATTTTTCTTTGTTCGCGGCTTCGCTTTTGAATAACGCTCGTAGCTTTCCGGTTGCCAACACGTTTCGTCATATCGAAGCTTTCCTTTGGGACACTTTTCTTTTTTCCAGGCTTCGACTGTGTGACACGTCACCTTAGTTTGCTTTCCTTTCGGCTGGGGCCCACATCACAACTTCTTCGACTGGGAGCTTTCCACGTGGCGTTAGTTCAAGCACTAGTTCTTTTTGTTCAATGATTGTTGCAATGACTTCCATTTTGTCGCGTGTCCTTTTCTTTTTACTGTTGTGTGGCCCATATCTCCCTAGAATGTTCCTGTCGGCATGTTCTTCCATCCTTTATGTTGGTGCCAATGCTAGAGAATCTTTCAGTTATTGCTTGTGCTAAGGGATCTTTATTGTTGATGGCTATGCTATAGAATCTTTTCTGTTGGAACCTCCAGGTGGTGGGCTGGCTAATTTAAGCAGCCATTTCTTCATTTGTTGGTTGTTGTTAGATGAGTAGAAAAACTTTCTTGAGCATTAGGAATTAGCCTCTGTAGTGTTTTATCGTTAAAGTTGGACTTACAGACTGCGCCATTATCTCTCAGCCTCTCTATTTTCAAGTATTTAATAGAACATTAGACTGTGCTAGCAATTTCTGAGATATACGGACATCTATTTGAAGCTTTTATAATATTTATATATAGCTTAGCGTAATAAAAATCATGTTGCTGATCTTTTGTGTTATTATCATGTTGTAAGGGTTATATTATGCAATTTTTTTGATGTTCTTATGTTTGTGGTGTTGGGAATCGTTCATTTGATATACGATTATAATTGTTCGAGCCTTTGTTCCTGCAATGTGCTTGTTTATTTCATCACTAATCTGGTGCATCACCTTAGTGTAGATTCATTTGTTTTATGTTAATTTCTTGTTCCCTTCCTTCCCCCCATTGAAAAAAAAAGAGTTGGCTTCGATAAAATCCTAGAGGTCACTTAGCTGTGCACATACGTACCCCAACAACTAAGTTTCCGGTAAGGTTGTTGCCCTGTAATTTTTGCATAAACAGTTCTTTTTCTGGAACGCCCAGTGGGATGAACTAAACATTTGCAAACTAAAGTAGTGTATGAGCCATAGGCCTGTCACTAGGTCTCAAACTGTAAGAACCCCTGACCTTCTTGTACCACCACTAGTTTCAATTAGAGCACGAGGTCAACAAGCTAATACATCACTTCCATCACCTCCTACCTCTCCTTTGCCCCTTGCGTAGATGGCGCAGGCACCTAGAAATTTTGTAGCCTGGGATGCTAGTAGCCCTTTGCTAGCCCCTGTACCACCCGCAGTTTGGGCTCCAATCCCAGCATCTGCTTTAAAGTTTGTCCCAAAATTCACTGGGGAGGATGCAAAAACCCCAACGGAGCACTTGCAAGATGTGGCCGACGTATGCCTAGTTCATGGTATTACTAACCAAAATGTGGCTTTGTGGTTGCTTGTCGCCTCTTTCAGAGGAAAGGCGTTAGATTGATATCACACTCTTTAGGCTAATACAATTGTAAATTGGGATAAGCTTGAGAATCCTTTCTATAAGCACTTCTCAAAAAATGGCAATAGATCTTTGCTATATCACTAGCTGGCTACTATAAAGCAGGCTCCTCATGAAGCTTTGGCCGATTTCAATGCTCGGCTTCATTCAACTTGGTAGAGGATCCTTGTCGGTAGTCGGCCACCTCTGGATCTAGCGTTCATGTTCTATCTAAAGTCTATAAATCTTGATATCTCTATGATGCTGCAATCTCTCAGCAAGAATACCTTACCTGGTGCATATAGCCTTGTCGTCACTACAGAGAACAACCTTATCGCCGCTAGAAAGTTGGCACTGTGAGCTATCATGCCAGTGTTCTTAGAGTTGACCGCAACAGAATAAGAGGTAGCCTCGACCAACACTTTTGTGTCCCCCAGTCTATGTATGTGTACTTGGGAATGACGTCAAGTGTGGCTCTAGTGCCTAACCCCCTGGCGGCTGAGATGAACAACATGAGAGAGATGCTACAAACCATGAAAAATGAGTTAACCAATATGAAGTGGTAATAGTATTCCTACCATAAGCCTGCTTACCAGAATTACCAAGGTGGGAAACCTCCTTTTTAGTAGAATCAATGGCAGGATAAATCGCGAACAATACCCAAGCCCAACATAGCTCTCAGATGGTACCCATGACTATGTCGATGCAGACTGTCTATCCGGGTATGAGTAAAGAGTTGATAGCGAGACAAAATAATCTTGTCGAGGAGATTAACCCATGGTGCTTCCCTTGTAATGACACACACATGCCCTGAAATTGCCCGCAAGGGAATTTACAACAAAAGATAGCAAAGCAACATAGTCAAGGCATCATGCCCAACTTCGGAAGTCATCCCTATGCTTCTCAACAGATGGAAAATGCAGTTCTCACTACTCAAATGCAAGGAATGTCTATAGAACAAGAGCTAGATATAGCACCAGACCAAGCACTCTTTTCTTGGATGGAAGAAGAGGAATTGACATTCCCAAACGACATTTCATTCATCCAGGTGCTGCAAGTTCAGTCGGATTACAACACTTGTTCCAAGCGGAGGCTCGCTAGAGAATTCACAACCTCGCAAACTAAAGGGGCACCTAATCCCATGCCCAGTCCTTCGACAGTTGTGTCATCAGTTCTGCAACAGTTTGGGTTCGCTGTTCCAGGTTCCAAGAACCCACCTCCTCTGAAAGCGAAAGCTCCTCTGGCCACCATGCCAGTTGCCAATCAACCAGATGTTCCAGCTACAAGGCACAAGGAGCCAGCTACCATAACTCATCAACCATGAACGCCATTCAACATGGTGGACCAACTTAAGAAATCTTATACTAATGTTTCCTTGTGGGATATCCTGGCCATACCAGAGCAAAAGCTACTATTACAAAAGGCATTATTGGAGAAGAGGGAATGAAGATGCTTAAGCAACCCTTAAAAGACAAGATAGCCAATCTAGGCCCAAACAAAGTTTTGGAAAATCAACCAGCGGAGAATCTAGTCAGAAAAGAGGGTAAGCCTAAACCCAAGCCTTTATATATAATGCTTATCATTGGTAAAAAGTTATTGCACAATTGTTTGGTTGAATCTAGTGCTAGCACCACCGTCATGCCCAAGCAAGTAGTTGAAGCTCTGGGACTCGAATATGAGCCCCTTAAGAAGGGAGTTTTGCAACTTGACAAAAATAAGGTTGAAACTATCAGAGTAATTCAAGGATTTCCCATGACATTGTGCTCATTGACGTCCCTCCTATGTTCAGGATATGTCTATCTCGAGAATTTACTGCCAAAATCAGAGGCTACATCTCTTTGGACTAGGCACACTTGATATTAAGAACCAAACATGGAGCTAAGATGAAGATATTGGAAAAACCTTTGCATTCTGAGCATGTGGCTAATGAAGCCATGATCAATTTTGAGGCAGCACATACCTCCATTACCTTGGAAGACATGTCCCATGTCAAACTTCTAGAAGATGAGGAAGCAAGTAGTTCCCAGACTGAAAATGAAGAAGCTCTCTTGAATGAATTTATAAGCACAAACCCTTTTGGCAACTATCACGCAACTGGGCTTGGGACGTATGTCATACATGAGGAGGATCAAATTATGCCTAGAGTGACTAAGGAGTCTGGAAGTGAAGGGGCCTCAAAGTTATGGACCTTGCACTTTGACAGAGCAATATGTAGAGTAGGAGTTGATGTCAGAATATGTTTGGTATCTCCATCCAAAGAAAAAACCTTAAGGTCATACAGTTTCCAGTTCATGTGCTCAAACAATGAAGTAGAGTATTAGGGCCTTGTCCACGGCTTGAGTTTAGCTGAACAAATCGGTGTAAAGGAAATACACGTGTTTAGGGATTTAGAATTGGTAGTTAACCAAGTTTGAGGGATATCAGCTACCAAGAATTTCTATATGTGATCATACCAACATAGGGTCTAGGACCTGATTGAAGGTTTTGAGGTATTCAACATCCAAGTCGTACCTAGAGAGCAGAACTCTGAAGCAGATCAAATGGCAACTGTTGGATCCTAGTTTGAGCCAGCTTCCAAGCTAATTGATAACAAACATTTAGTGTGAGTGATTGTGCGGCCTGTAGTCCCAGATAATGATCAAAATTGGAAAGTGTTTGATAGTGATGAGCATATCGCATCATTTTTCCAATTGTCCAAAGAATTTGCTGACCAATTACAGTTAAAGATCGTTGAGGCCTATGAAGGTCAAGTGGTCCAACTAAAGTCAAACAAGCTTCCTAGAGGTTTGGTCACTCTTGATAATCTATTTGATTTCGATGATGCGATAAAAGACAAGAGAAAGCTTGTAGTTGATAAAGGCGATTACGTCAATCTACACATCAGAGAAGATAAAAAGCTTAAGGTCAGAAAAGGAGTCTCGCAGAAGAACAAAGAAAGGTTGAAAGGTTTATGTGAGAAGTAACTAAATGTGGTAGCATGGTCATATGATGATCTTAGGGGATATGATCCTGAGATCATCCAACACACCATTGAGCTACTAGAGGGGGAAAAAACTATGCAGCAAAAGCAGAGGACAGTAAATCCAAAGATCGAGTCTTTAACGACTCAAGAATTACAGAAGTTGATTAAATCTTGGATAGTGTTCTCGATCAAACATAGTACTTGGGTGTCCAACTTGGTGCCGGTCCAAAAGAAGAATGGTGATATATGAATGTGCATTGATTTCTAAGACCTAAATAGAGCATCTCTAAAGGACCACTACCCTTTGCCTTCCATGGAGACGATTCTGCAAACAGTTGTTGGTTTTGAAATGTTTTCAATGCTAGATGGTTTCTCTGGATATAATCAAATTTGGGTGAAAGAGGAGGACTAGCACAAAATGAAATTTACCACCAAGTGGGGAGCATATGCTTATGCTAAAATGCCCTTCGAACTTTCAAATGTTGGAGTCACATTTCAATGAGCTATGGAAATTGCTTTCAGGGACTTGATACGTAAGATCATTATTATTTATCTAGATGACCTGATGGTTTTCTCAAAATCTGCTAAAGATCATTTTGATAATCTCAAGCTTGTCTTCGAATAGTGCTAGGTGTTCAAAATTTCTCTGAACCCGAAGAAATGTGTGTTTGGGGTTCCACAGGGGAAGCGGTTGGGTTATGTCATCTCAAAAGAAGGCATTGCGATTGACCTGAAAAGAGTTAAAGCAATCAAAGAGCTTCCTCTACCCATCAACAAAAAGGGAGTTCAATCCTTCTTGGGCAAGATTAACTTCATCAGTCGGTTCATACCGGACTTCACGAGAATTGTTCGACCCATCACATTGATGTTGAAAAAGGACCAAGTTTTCAAATGGACAGCGGAAGCCAAAAAAGCTTTCGAAAAAATTAAAGAAACCATCTCTTCAGCTCCTATGTTGGTTAATCCAAATTTTTCCAAGGACTTCCTCATGTACGTCTTTGGTGGTAGCACTAGTATCGCTACTGTCTTGATGCAGAAAAATGATGATGATAAGAAAGAACTGCCCATTGCTTTTTATTCGTGCACCCTAAAAGATTACGAGGTGAAGTACAACTTTGTGGAGAAGCAAGATTTTGCTATTGTTAAGGGGCTGAAGAAGTTCTAGCACCTCATATTGTGTAACAAGGTGATTGTTCATGTGTCACACCCTAGCGTGCGTGAATATATAATGGAAGGATAAATCACTGATAAGTGGGCTAACTGGATAACCAAGATCCTAGAATATGACATTGAAATCAAGCCCGTCAAAAATATCAAAGGGAAAGGACTGTGTGAATATTTGGTCAAAAACAATGAAGCAATGACCGAGGTTGAAGTCCTAGAACTTGTGTTGCTGAATGAGGAAATTTCTAGAGATGATTGTCTAGATGACATAATTAATTTCATGCAAATGGGAAGGTACCTAGCCAACCTCCCCTCTTTTAAAAGATTTTTTTATCGAATGCAGAGTAATGGCTATGTACTCTTGGAGGGAGTTCTTTTCAAGATGAATTTCGATGGTGTTTTGCTAAGGTGTGTGCGCAAGAACAAGCGAGAAGGATATTGGATTAGTATCACAGTGGCCCGACCGGAGGACATTTTTTTGAAAAAACTACTGCAATCAAGATCATGCATGCTGACTATTTATGGCCAACATTATTCAAGGACTCATATTCATTGGTAAGATCTTGCAATGAGTGCCAATTTTTTGTTGGAAAAAGGAAAAATGTCGCCATGCCACTCCAACCAATTGTGGTGGAGAAACCATTTACTCAATGGGGTCTCGACTTCATTGGCATGATCAACCTAGTTTCATTAGCTAGACAAAAATGGATCCTGACAGCAACATATTACTTCACTAGGTGGACTGAAGCTCTACCTTTGACGAATGCAACTGAAGCAAAAATTGTAAACTTCCTAGAAGAATTGATAGCCAGGTTTCACCCACCAAAAATAATTATATCAGACAATGCTAGAGCCTTTCTTGGCTCTAATATCAGTCAATTTTCACTAAAATATGGGGTCTTCCTAAAGACATCTTCCAACTACTATCCACAGGGGAATGGTCTCGTCGAATCTACAAACAAGAATCTTATCCGATTGATCAAGAGGATAGGTTCGGAACACCAAAGGGAGTGGCATTGACACCTCCGTATAGCTCTATGGGAAGATTGCATCATGCCTAAGCAAATACTAAAAATATCTCCTTACGAGATAGTTTACGGGAAGGAAGCACTGTTACCCATTTCCATGGAGATCCCTACAATCCAATTGCTCAAGTCCCTTGAAATTGAGCAAAATGGAGCAATGGAGGTGCGACTGGTGGAATTACTGGAGGTTTAGGAGAAACAAGAGCATGCTCTCAAGGAAATGACTAACCGCTAGCAGGTGGTAAAGAAATGGTTTGACAAGAAAACGTCTGACCAGGGTTTACAATGTGGAGACTTGGTGCTAAAATTTAATGAGCGTGGAGTGAAACCCGGTCAACATGGAAAGTTTGACAGTCTTTGGGAAGGACCATTCAAGATCACTTAGTGCAAGCAACACAATTCATTTGAATTGGAAAAAATGGAGGGTGAAGATTTGGGTATTCCAGTGAATGGAATCCACCTCAAAAACTTCAACTAATTCAACTTTTGTTGTGGGTATGTAAATATGTATAAATTTTTCCTGCTTTGTTAGTTTTAGGCCATTCTTAGTGCTTTATTAGAAAAAAAAAAACCACATTGACACATGAAATGACATAAAATAAAGAAAAGGTCCAAGTTATAAAAAAAATATGTATTATATTGATTATATAGATGTTTACATCTGTATACATATTAGTGTTACGAGGCCCATGGCCATGTTCCAAAAATACATATATTATTGCCAGTAGGTGTTGTAGAAAGTGTTCCATCTACAAAAAGAGAAAAAGGGGTCTTCAAGGCATTTCTTCAGGCATTTTAAGGACCAACTGCAGCAACAGGTGGCACATGATGAGGGTTCTTTTGCTATTCTTGTACCATTACACCTGGTTGAAGGGCTCGATGTTATGCATCCTCATCAGAAAGTGGCAAGCGACACAGACCTTATGGCGGTGTTCCTCGTTGGTTTTGAGCTCAAATCCACGCAAAAAGGGATTTGTCGGCACATGTCCTCCTTCCTCAACAAGCAGGCACAGGTTCGAGCAGACGAAATCCTGCGACCAATCTCAACAGCTACTATGATGACCTCCAACCCCTCTAGATAGCGTTTGGGGAACACTTGCTTGGTTAGCCTTAGAACCTTCCTCTTGGAGATGCCAATGTCTAGTAGGGAAGCTACAAAGTGAGAGGTAATGTTGGTGTTTACCCTATATTGGTCCTCATACTCCACACAGTATTTCCCAAGAACCCACTTAATAGCTTTCACATACAAAATATTTTTCATGCCAGTCATGTGTTTTAAATGCCTACAACTAATTTTTCCAAAAAAGGTAGATTGATTCTTTTTACATGTAAGCCTAATGGGAGTCTCCATAGCTATTGCTACTTCTGCTAAGTAATGAAGCTACTTACTTTGTCCTAAGGCTAGTTGCTAAGAAATCGCTAAGTATAAATGTGAATTGCCATAATGCCAAAGGGTCTATTTATAGATGGGAAGAAGATCTTCTAATTGGGTAAGGTGTGCTTACGTCAGTAGCAAGTGGTATGAGAGAGAGTCCTGACAAGCTGTATTGCAGCGTGCAAAATATTGAATATAAGTAAATGCAGTTTCAAGTTGTTCAAATTAAGCCTTTTCAGAGGAGAAAAAAGGAGCCAGTTGTCGCTACAAGAATACTTCTGTCTTGGTAGATCAAAGAAAATCTCTTTTGGTTAAACCATTGGTTGATGTGCCCCATCACATTCAAGTGATCATTAAATGTAAAGGCTTGCAAAAAGATATGGCATTGTCGATCTGGTACCTTTCCCAAGGAAAAACTAGAGCTGTCATACATGGGGTCACATCGCTTGTTATGTGGAATCCTTTGGAAAGTTGGCGGCCTCTTCGCACAAGTGACAAGGTTAGTGGTGCATGGCATAATTAATGAGAAAGATAGTGTAATACTTGCTAATTCAGTATTTTCAAAAATTGAAAAGGTAGTTAAGAGCGTCGTGTGGAAGGCATTAATCTTGCAAGGTTGGAAAAGTGTGTAACCGCCTCAATCATTTGTAGAGAGGACTTTCAAAAAATCAAGTAGCAAAATCTAGCAAAATATAGGCAAAAATGACTGAGATTGCAGAAAGCTCAACCCAGGTCGTCGCCGCCGGCAGCATTAAAGAGAGAAGAATGTAGGTGCCTTGCATGGAAATTTATGGGAAAATTTCTTATGCAACCCTGGGAATTCCAACTAAGCCTTTGTGGCCTCACACTCAACCAGCAGACCAAAAACTGTTAAACGCAATTTTTCCCAAGAACCAAGTTTTAATTGTAGAGGATTGGGACAATGTTCGGGATACATAGCTATCCCAGAATCCTAAGAGTCTAAGAGAAGCCGCGTGTGAAAAAATGAAGAATCTCAGTAATCCTTTTTTATGAACGGCTGTGGAATTACATTCTTCCTCAATATATGGTT
Organism: Sequoia sempervirens; assembly: GCA_007258455.2. Classification (NCBI taxonomy): domain Eukaryota; kingdom Viridiplantae; phylum Streptophyta; class Pinopsida; order Cupressales; family Cupressaceae; genus Sequoia; species Sequoia sempervirens. The sequence continues at coordinate 274,041,995 of VDFB02000003.1, read as the reverse complement.
CCTTTGGTACACTATTGTCCAAAAAGTGTGGCTGCCTATGCCAAAAAATTTGATGCTGAGTCAGGAGTTTTGAACGACTATGATTTCAGAGTGGTGATCAGTCATCAGGCTCTCCACGACATGTTGTGTGTCCCTCTTAATGGTCTCAAGGGTGTTCAATATTTCAATATTTCCAGATTTTAGAGGGCTTAGGGAGGATTTAAAGTGGCACAACAGTTTTTCAACGCCGAGACTAATAAGCCAGCAGATTACTCAATTCCGCATAGCTTTCCTCTTAAGATAGCTTCTTTCAAAGCAGGTACAACTTTTGTTTTCTCCATGTTGGCATTGATATGTGGATTAGATATGGACAAGGAAGTCTTAGATTTCCAAATGAGCGTAGGATTCATGCTAAAATCGAATAAAGTGCCTCCATTGATGGACTTTGCAAAAGCCATTGTAGAAGGAATGTGCCAACAGTTGAAGGGGTTTGAGCTAGGCTTCACGTTCAGGTATCCATCTTTCTTGGCCTATATGATTTTGTTTCAGAACACTGATTATTTCTAACATTTTATGCCCTTGCCAATATCTAATGAGAATGGTGCTAGAAGACTAGTTTTGACCTAGATTCTGGTCCTTTCAAAAACCTTTGATTATTGCACATTTTTAGATGCATTCCTAGCTCCAAATTTGAGAGCTTTGGATCAAATGGGAGGTCAAGGGTCTAGGCGCTTGACACAAAATCAAATATCATGGATGAGGGGCCTAGTGCCACCTTGTGATTAGTTTTTTAGTTTAGAATTTACAATACTTTGTATGTAGGGTTTCGTCTAGGAGCCTTTCTGGCTCTTGTGTTTTATTTCTGACATGGTGCTAGCCTTGGAAGTCCTCAGGTAGTTATGCAACATTGAAAATGATTACTAAGGGGGGTAAGCATTTGAATTCCTACCTAGTGCTGCCAGTTTTGTTTAGTCCTGTAACCTTGGTTAAGAAAAAGAGTTTGAAGGTTAATAGTGTTGAGGTATTGTTTTCCAAATTGGGCCATCTCAGACTGGTGCTTATTAGTGATACATGGCGATATAATCCAATGGGTAATTTAGCGGAGTTAGGCATTAAAATCCCTCACCAACCTCGGCCATTTTAGGATCCTCAAAGGAATGCAAATGAAGGAGATGAAAAATTATACATCGGCCTCAAGCACTTACCTTCCAGCACGGGTCGACCTCCTTGGCTAAATTTCTATCATATATTGGCTAAGCCTAACCCTAATCATGTAATAAATCAATTCCTTTACAGCTAATTGGCAAGATTTGGATGGAAACCTAAGAAGATTAAAGCTTTATGGATCTACAGGCAGGAGATTAAAACAACTAATGGGCTCTATCAAGAGGTGGGTTTGGACGACCGGTTTGATGAAGTCTGGAATCGCGAGCACCTGGATAGTGATGATTCTCCAAATCCTTCAGAGTCAGAGAGGTATTGTGAAGTAGAAAGCATTGCCCCAGGACATGGAGAAGAAGTAGCCCAAAAGGCTCTGATAATTCAAGAATGTCCTACTCAAGGAGAGATGGCCAGTGGGCAGCAGTTGCAATGAGAGAGCTCTTCAAACACACAACTGTCAAAACCAACTAGCTCCACAAGATCAAGCAAGAAAAGATCAAGCTTTGTTAGTTGCCATCAAAGAGTTATTTTGGATCTGGATGATTTCCCAGAGGAGAAGAGACCTCAGACTGAGAAGGAAGGAAGAGGAGGAGAACAACAACAAGAGGTAGTTGTATCCGCTATGAATCTTCAGGAGACTCAGGTACATTTCTCCCCTTCTTCTCTCTCTTCTATGTCTCTAGTTTCCTCTGTGCTTGCTTCTACCATGCCGCTTGTGTCAAATGTTCCTCTCACTGGTCACCCGGGGCAGGTCAACCTTAGTACTCCTAGAGATCCCATTTTCCTCCTCCCATGTCCACTACTTCTGAGGCGCAAATAATAGCAACACAATCTAGCCCACTGAGTCAACAATTTGTGTCTTTGATGCCTCAGTGTTAGGTGGCTATGTATCCAGCCTTTTTCTCTGCTATGCTTTCATCATCTCAAAGGAGTCAGCTTCTCCCACCTTTTTCCCCTGCAACTGTTACGAGACCTAGTAAATCCACCGATACGATAAGCACATTATCATTCCCATTAGCAGTTCCCCCGAAGTATCCTTTTGCTGGTAGATTAGGTATTTCTCCCCAGGAGTATTTCTTGTAGGTGGATGTTTCCAAAAGTGCCCAGGCTAACCAAATTCAAAAAAGAAGGGTGAAGAATGCAAGCAAACCTGTGGAGCCCCATATGCAGACTATGTTCAACGAGGGTCAAAATTTGTTGTTGTTCATGAATTTGACACCTAACATCATCAGGATGTTTAGAGAGATGCAACCAACTGATTATTTTGTCAATGTTATTCAGCTTGACTTGCAACAAGCTCATCCGTAGGACAAAGTAGAATTGATGGAGGAAACCCAAAGGGTGGTGATGAATGATTTCCTTAAGTTCAACTACCAAATGAAAAAGAAAGATCAAGAAATAAGTGACTTGAAGGGGAAGGTGAGCCTTTGGTCAAATCAGTATAAAGCTCAAGAAATTGAACTCAATCAGCTCCGAGATGAGAGGATTGCCTTTGAAGGCAAGGCCACTAAACTTCAAACTCTAAGTGCGGAGGTTGTTCCAACCTTGCGGAAGGAGATCAAGCAGCTCTAGGCAACTGAGGAATCCCTCCAAGATGAATTAAAGAAAACAAATGATGGTCTAAAAGAGCTCTAATAGAGTACTAATGATGAAGTGAATAAGATGAATGCCACATTGGAGCAGGAAACTAAAAATTTGAAGCATACCGAGTTGGCCCTAAAAGAGAGGGAAGAAGAAAATGTTGCTTTAAAGAACCATATTTTGGTCCTGGGAGGAAGCATCACAGAGTTGAAAATTGAACTAAGTAGTAAAACTATGAAAATAGACATTTTGAGATCTCGGCTTCCTCTATCTCAAATAAACTTGCTAGAAATAGCAAAAGAACTACATGCGTCATACTGGGATAAGGTCACGTCATTATGCCTTACCTTACAACCCACACTCAAATTTATGGTGCAGGCTATCAATTTGTGCGGATTGGTTGGCGAATCAATGCAATGAGTGCAGGAGATGATTTTTGATAGGGTTTTGGAGGCCAAACAACTGCTAAGAAAATTGTATACAACCTCCGATGAGGCATTGAGCGGTGTGGAAGTTAGAGATCAGACAATGGAAACCATGAGCGTGAACGTCCTCATTTCCATGCATGAGGCCATTCAACATGTCGGCGAGTGCAGAGCAAGGCTAACTCAAGTTACCAGTGATATGCGAGCTCAATTTTCCTGATTGACTCAGCAAGGACTTCCGTCACCTTTCCTGGCTAACCAAATAGTAGCGGACATCAACACATTATCGAGAAGATTGAAGAGAAGAAGCAATATTTATCTGTGTTCCAATATTTTGATCAACCTCCGACTACCGCTAATATTGAGAACATGGTGCATTAGTTGGCACAACTCCTTTTCTAGCTCAAGTCCAAGGTGAAAGTATGTGGTGGATTACCTTTTAAGGCAATTATTGATTTGAATATGGCACATGAAAGCTTACACAATCTCACTGCACCATCAGATGAAGTCTAGACATCCCTTCAGGCTTTTCTCTCCAAACTCTAAGCATTTTTTCCTTTAAAGGTGGGACTGGTTTGCGAGGTCGTGATCTAGAGGTTCTCATTCCGCAAGCGAAATTCCCCTACGAGTCACCAGGCTATGAATAATTATTCACACACTGCTCCTTTCCTTCATGGTTTTTCTTTGTTTGCGGCTTCGCTTTTGAATAACGCTCATAGCTTTCTAGTTTCTGACATGTGTCGTCATATCGAAGCTTTCCTTTGGGACACTTCCTTTTCTTTTTTCCAAGCTCTGACTGTGACACATCGCCTTAGTTTACTTTTCGTTCGGCTGGGACCCACATCACAACTTATTCTACCGAGAGCTTTCCACGTGGTGTTAGTTCGGGCACTAGATCTTTTTGTTCGATGATTGTTGCAATGACTTCCATTTTTCTGCCACGTGTCCTTTCCTTTTTACTGTTGTGTGGCCCATATCTCCCCAGAATGTTCCTGCTGGCGTGTTGTTCTTCCATCCTTTCTGTTGGTGCCAACGCTGGAGAATCTTTATGTTATTGCTTGCATTGAGGAATCTTTATTGTTGATGGCTACACTAGAGCATATTTTCCGTTGGAACCTCCAGGTGGCGGGATGACTAATTTAAGCAGCCATTTCTTCATTTGTTGGTTGTTGTTAGATGAGTGGAAAAACTTTCTTGAGCACTAGGAATTAGCCTCTGTAGTGTTTTATTGTTAAAGCTGGACTTACAGACTATGCCATTATCTCTCAGCCTCTCTGTTTTCAAGTATTTGATAGAACATTAGACTATGCTAGCAATTTCTGAGATATATGGACATCTATTTCAAGCTTCTATAATCTTTATATATAGCTTAGCGTAATACAAATCATGATGTTGCTCTTTTTGTGTTATTCTCATGTTTTAAGGGTTATATTATGCAAATGTTTTGATGTTCTTATGTTTGTGGTGTTGGGAATCGTTCATTTGATATACGATTATAATTGTTCGAGCCTTTGTTCCTGCAATGTGCTTGTTTATTTCATCACTAATCTGGTGCATTGCCTTAGTGTAGATTTGTTTGTTCCCTTTCCTCCCCCCATTGAAAAAATGAAGATTCGACTTTGATAAAATCCTAGAGGTCACTTAGTTGTGTGCATATGTCCCCCAACAACTAAGTTTCCCATAAGGCTGCTGCCCTGCAATTTTTGCATCAACAATACCAATTGTTGAACACCCAGAATACTGAGAGGAGTGGTTAATTAGTATTCTACTAAACCATTTAACTACTAACCTTTCAATAATTAAAACATATCTAGCTGCAACTGTTAACAAAAAAAAGAAGGAAATATAGCATCACGTGACACATGAACACCAAGATTTTTACATGGAAAACCCAAAATGGGAAAAACCATGGTGAGGATTAACTCACAATATATTATAACATGTCATAAGATATTATAGGGGCACACTACTAGGACACACTGTCCTTGAGAGGCTCATAGCCTGAAATGATTACAAAATGGAGTGTGGCTCACTTGCAAAAGGATAAACTAATGAATACACCTATGTGTTGAGTTCAGTTCCAATTAAGCTCTGGAAAATAGAATCCTGCATCGGTTTGCAGGTTCACAACAACTACCTACAACTTCAAACAATATCACACTTTCACACTTCAGTGCTTATACTTGTCACATATCACACACATACACACACATATATCTTCAAAAAATGTTTCATATATAAACATATATATATATATATATATATATATATATATATATATATATATATGTTGTTACATCTACATACATCAATTAGGTTGGCCTAATTGAGTGTATACATAATCGATTCAAAGTAGCTTATCGGATCAAACCAAAACTTCTTTCGTGCTCATAACAAAATGTGTAAGACATAAATTAGGTTTGCCCAGACCTAAGAAGGATCACATTAGCATCCACGAAGCATGTACACCTCTTATCCATGTCGGCTAGAAGAATATACAGAACCTATATGCCAAACTTCTAACATTTATATCTTTCAACCCATTCAGCCAAAATCATTGAAAAACTTGTCCATAGATGCAATTAATAGTCCTAAACAATATATTGAAACCACATAGGTCGATCTTTCAATATAAACAATTCTAGACTAGATTATCGAATTAGAGTAACATAAGCACAATTTATTGGATGAATAAAAACTGTCACCAAACAATGTTGGCATCAATGACAACACATCAGAGGGCTTCTTCTTCATTCTTCCAACACTTTTCGCATTGGGAAACCAAGCAAATCCAATATGGAACACAAATCATTGGATGGGCCATATAATTTGAGGGCTATGATGTTGTTGGACATGATACTTTATGCATTCTATGTTCTTCCTGCATTTAATTGAGCTACTTTATTCTCTAACCTCGATTGTTGATTTGTGTCATAGGTTGAACCACTACACTATATCCTATGTTGACTTTTTAAACCTATGCATAGTTTTATTACCAACCCTAATATAATATTTTATTATAAATATATTTATTTATCATATCATAAATAATAATATATATTAATTAATTATTTAGTCAATATTATAACAATTTATTAATATTAATTAACAATAGTATATTATTATTAATAATTATATAAATATTATATTAAAAAATAATATATAAATAATTATTATATGTATTATTGTTAATTATATGAATATTTTATTAATATAATAATTCACTATTAACAAAATTAAATATAAATGAATTTATTGAAAAAATACACTTGGAAAAAAGATATATCAAATTATAATATTTTTTCACATAAATATAAGATTTAAAAAACATAAAATAATTTTTTTAAAAAAAAATTTAAATATAAATTTGTGAATTACAATGAAAAACTTTGAACCACGTGGAGAGCTAGCAGAAGAGCGCACATGAAAAGGACCTAGTCCTCACTCCGTTAGTGTTTGTGAATGACACATTCAACTTATGTAGGGTCTCAAACTAGAAACATATCTCTGACTATAGCTGGATTTGAAATTGGAATAGTAAGACTATTGTCACATATTGGATTATGATGTAGGGGCCATGGGCTATGTGAATATTTACCCTTGGGCCATTGATTTTCTTGTAGTTGTTCATGATGAGCTCTTCCTTGAGCTGAATGAACATGTTGTTCTAGAAAATAATCCAAAGGGGCTTTGCTTTTAAACATTTAAAATTTTGTCAAGAGATTGGAAAATGCACAGAGAAATGTTGAGCAAGGTCATCTTATACATGTTGCGCATGCCCTCAAGGAATTATAGATAGCATTAGGAGTATCTCAAACTTGGACCCAAGACAAATTTAGGGTTTCTGCAGATTTATTACAACCCAAAGCTTTCACCCTTCTCAAAATTGACTGGGCTTCCAGTTTTTCAAAGGTTTCCTTGTTATTTTTTGCCAGCTCACTCTATGGGCATGAATATTTTTCACATTATAGAATAATGTTGAATAACTCAGTCCACATGCTACTTTTTTGAGGGGAGTAAAAATTATTTTCTTGTTAAATGTATAGGACTTGTGGTGTTAGTTTATCCTCATTGAAACTTTGCCAAGTCTGAATTTTTTAACTATATATTTTATTAATGTAAAAATAAAGTGTCATGTTAATCCAACAACAACTAAGTGGAATTTATCAAACCTCCAATGCACATTCTAAGATAGACAAAGCTCAAAGATCAAAATGAACATAATCCATTCTCCCCTAGTGTGATTCTTTGTGTACCTTCCTTCTTGGAGGCTAACCCCCTTACACAAACAAGGGGAAGGTACTATGAAATATATGGAGGGGTCTTAGAGAGGGCCTCAAGACCATCTTTCCTAATATTATCATGATTACATAGTGATGGTAGTTGCTTCAGATCAGTGATATGACATTTGGCATTATTCCTTTTCATAAATCCCATCCCCTGAACCGTGTGATAGGTCAATGTTGTGTTGATGGTGTGAGTGTTGTAAACCAATATCTATAATGCTTATGCATTAATTGTTAGCATTGTCATGATAAAGGGAAATGAATGATTGCTTAAGATGCAATTTAATTATGTTGTGAAATGATTGACCTAATTATCAAAGTAATGATGATTGAAGTGAACATATATATGTATATTGTAGTGCTTAATAAGCTTACAAGTGATGGATGGAGTAATGTGAAATGGATATCTTTAATATTGTTGTGTATCATGGATGGATAGTCTTTTGAGTAGACAATTAAATTGTAAAGTTGCCTAATATTTTAGAATACACTAGAAGATAAAATTTTCTATTATCATACTTGGAAATTTTTGCATAAGATATTATTGACAAGTGCTTATTACTTGTGTCTACCTGCACTTTTAGAGACTTCTAGGAGGAAGCCCAATCCTAAGGGGGGAGAGTGTAAGGCCCTTCTTTGGTGGCCTTGTTGTTTCTAATAGTCATTGATGGTGTATGTGCTATATTTTATGTTCTTTCATTTTGAATAGTACACATGAGTGATGGTTGTTGCTACACCACAAAGATGTTCATATTCTTGATTAATCCTATCTAACGGTTGTGAATTCTTGTGATAGTTAGATGAGTTCCATTCTCCATCTACGTAAGTATGCAATAATCAAGATGCTCAATTATTGGTAATATTATTATATATATTAAGTGGACTACATTATGTTAGTTAATTACATATCATAGATGTGAGTAGGTGTGATTAGTAAGATGATTATTGATATTCAATGTTTACTTATAGTAGTATGCATTATAAGTTACATAGACTATTGCCATAAGTAGTGATACTTTGATGACAAATAGTATTCAATTAATTGTTTATTGACTGTATAACAAGTATCACATGAGTAAGGAGTGTTAAATTGCATGTTCCTTGTGGGGATTAGTGGATTATTATTCTTGAAATTTTTAATTCATATGTCATTTATTTTCATTATTATTAATCATGATTAATACTCAACACACTTTCTTGGTTGAGTAAATAGGTAAAAATTGGCCAATATTGATAAGGGGGTCACATAGCTACTTCCTTTATTGTATCCTTGTGAAATATTATTCCTGTCACATGCAAGTGATTTAACCTTGTTTTGTGTGGTATGGGTTGTGTGTATGTGAGAGTTGTTTTATTAGTCCCTTGAGTCGCTTTATTAATATGGTCACTTATTTTTATGTTTTATGAAGTCTTTATGTGGTCTTATTTGTTTAACAAGTTCCCTAGGTGATAGGTTTATGGGGTAGGGGTATTTTTATTCTATAAATTCCCTTTTATAAAGTCTAAAACCCACTCTAATTACTCATTTATGAAAAGTGACGAAAATTGGAGTTGAAAGGGTGGTTGGGAAGTTGAAAAGGTGGTTGCATTTTCCCCTTTTATTTATTCTTTCTCCTTGAAAGGAGAAGGGGAATGTTCCTTTTGGGGGCGTTATTCTTGAGTTCTTGTTTGGTTATATTCTTCATTGGAGTTCTTGCCATGTTTTCAAAGGAGGAGGAGCAATGGAAGAGAGTGCTTGGAGAGAGTTTTCCACAAGTTGGATAAAAAAAAATCCTGGTAAGGTCTACCTTTTTAGTTATCTTTCTTTGTTGATTTGTAATGAGTTTGTTGGCATATTGGCCTTGCTTATAAAAATCTATGTGAAATTTGATGTTGAATCTCTTGTGTTGCTAAAAGTAGTATGTTGGGGTTTGCATTAGTTGAGTCTTCCACCTTGTTTAGTTTAATTTCATTTATACCCTTTTTGTGTATTAAAATATAGAAATATGAATGCAAGATGTTGTGATGTGCAAAGTATATAAAGTGTAAACTTGTTTAGTAATCCTTGTGATTAGTGGTTGTATTGTGTCAAGTTTAGTCATGTGGATGTTATATGTTGCACTTTTGTTGTGGATCCTATGTGGAAAGTAATTTTGTGGAAGTGCTATGTGACCCTAGCTCAGGGGTGGATTGAATCTCAATCAAATGGTTGGATGGAGAGCCCATTGGCCAATATTATTTTTCTTCTTTGTGGATATTTGTATTTTAGGTACATGTGTTGAATAATAAAGAATATATTGGGACTATCAATCAATGAATTTTGAGAGAGAAACTTGTTGGTCTTGTGAGGGTTTACAAAGTTATTAAGAACCTATGAAAATTTTGTCATTTAGAGTTCAATTATGGTTGAAGGTGTTATACTCTACTTGTTAAAAGGGAATAGGGAGGATAAAGGGTTAGTTGATTTTATCTTGGAAGATTATAGAAATCAAAGACTAAGATTAACTTAGGAAAAAAAACTAAGTTTTGATGAGATACTTTGTGTATAGGAAGTTGTTATGTAAATATTTAATACATACATTTTCTAACTATGCTTAATTTTATTTAGGTGAATTTCCTAAAGTATATTCTAAGATATTATTGTTATAGGAATAATGAATAATAACATTAGAAAATAGACGACATCAAAAACTCATCTTATCCCACTTAATTAATCAATTGTTGAGATTACAATATTGCTGCCCCTATGCCAAACAACAAAATGTTTAAAAGTAGTTTCACATATTTAATCATAAGAACACACAAAAATACTATTGAAATATATAATTTAATGGGTTTTTCAATTATTAATCTCAAAAAAAATATCCAAAAATTGCATTAACCTAGATCACCAATTATGATTTATTAGGAAAACATTGGCATCCTTATTCACAATAAAAATCTGTCATAAAATAGTCTTACAAATATGTTCACTCAAAATGAAGGACAAAGAGTTAGATGATAAAATTTAAAGGGTTTCTAGAAAATAAATATTTGTAGAACATATCATAAAATTAGAGAAACCTAGTTGTGTACCTCAGAATTTTACTCCATTCTAATGTGCAAAATAACTAAAAATGCAAGTGGAAAAATATTAAGAACACTTCAAAGATTAGCCTAAAGAGTGATAAAACAAGGAAAATAGATGAAATACAAATGCAAATCGATTATACCTTCCTTGTTGTTGAAGAATCCTTGGTTGGCCCTTGATTTAGATGAATTTGTGTGCTCCTTAGATGGCTTTTGATGTAGCTAGATGCAAGATTGAATATGCAAAATGATCAAAATGGATGGCTAAGTGATAGTAAATGCTTGAGAATGCAAATTGGCAGCATAAGGTTGCTCAAAATCAAAGTATTTTTTTGCAAATTCCCTTGAGGAGGGGGTATTTATAGAAGAATTTGAATTCTCTAGAGAATTCAACGGTTGAGATTCATCCAACATGGTCAAGATAAAGGGCTATGATGGGTTGAGAACTCACAAGCCCTCACATCTTGACATGTGGATGGTGAAGTGGCTAAGAGGAGATGAGGTGTAAGTGAGGTGGAAGAGAAGTACATGATGTGGAGGAAGTACAAGTACCTTGCAAGTACATTGAGAGATGGGAAGAATCTTGGGTGAATAAAAGTGAATTTTAAATTCACAATGATTGGAAGAATCTAGTGGATAAGACAATGTTCCCTAAAGGTGGGAGTTTGTCACATGCTTGATGTGACAAGTCAAAGGTTCGAAGATGCATGGGAAAAGGGGATTCTTGGAGGAATAAAAAGGAATTAAAAACTCCTTGGGGATGGAGAGAGTTGACAAGGTACTGATTAAGATTAATTAATCAAGAATTAGAAGATAAATGAGGATTAGAAGCCAACTTGCAAAAGTTGGAGGATGCGACACATCCTAATCAAGGATTAGGCATGTGCACATCCTTAATGAAGAGATTAGGAGATGGATTAGGATTAGATGAAAATGACATGTGAGGAATTAAATAAATGTAACATTTATTTAATTCATTTGATGAAAAGAGGATTAAGGAGGGTAAGGTAGGGATTTGGCAGAATTAAGGGTATTAATTAAATAATAGTAATATTATTTAATTAACCCAGATAAGAGGATGTTTAGACGAAAAGTGATAAATTTGGATAAATTAAGTGTTTAAATTTGGATGTCTACATTTTGCCCCTCTTTGAGATGGTGCTATGAAGTAGCATTATTTCAAAGAATATTAAAATATAGAACCTAGAAGAAGATGGTTAGATTGGGAAAGATGCCCCAGTCATCAAAGGATTGATTGGGAAAAAAGATGATGGGGATGAAGATGAGGATAAGGAATTAAGGATGCCCCCTCGAGAGGACATGCGGGTTGAAAAGAACACGGGTGGGATCTCGAAATAATGAGATGAGGGAGATGATGCAAAGTGATGGACAAGAGAGAAGGAGAAGCGAGGGGAGATGGATGAAGCACAAATGGATTTTAGGACAAAAGGTGATGTTTCCCCAGTACAGGTACAAGCCAAAATGGGTTGATGATGGATGGAGTGTTGTCAATGAGGGAATGAAGGATCCTGAAACAACACGAGGATAGGGAATGATACATCCCACTAAGTGGTATTGATGAGGGAAAGATACATCCCAAAACACCACTAAAGGATAGGGAAGAATGCCTCCCGATGATGATGATAAAAGTGTTGTTGATGAGGGAAGGATACATCCCAAAACAACACCAAAGGGATGGGGAAGGATATTAATGGATGATGATGAGGATGAGGATGAGGGTTCAAAGTTGGTAACAAGACTGGGGACAAGAACAAGGATTTGATTAGATTATTTGTGCAACATGGAACAAATGAGGAGAAGATTGATATGTGAGATGGAGAAGGATCTTAAGATTTGGTTTGATATCCAAAGATTTGGACTGCAGATGGACTAAAGCTCAAATTAGGGGTTTGGTTAAGCTTAGATTGGGATAAGATTAAAGCTCATATGAGGATTGGATTGAAGACTAGAATGATTGAAGGATATGATTGGATTGATTCCACACCGAGTTCTAGGGTTTAAAGGGTGTAAGGTGTTGACAATTAGATTTTTCCTGATTTGGCAATTGTAAAAAATTGTCAAATTTTTCCATTTTAGGAAACCTCACGGATATACTTGTGGGAGTCCAATTTTTTTCCAAGAAATACCCAATATTGAGATAGGAGGAATTGCCAACTAACATCCCAAATTCGAGATATGCATTTTGAGTTGAGTGAAAACAATTTTCCAAAATGATGGAAAAAAACATTAAATTGCGATTTTGAGGGTCAAGATGAAAGTTTGAGGCCTCGAAAATGTGGCAAAATAGATTCCAACGGCCTTCATAGATATTCGTTGGAAATCCACTTGTTATTTCATAATGCAACCACCCGTCAAATTTCAGCTCAAATGGATACCCGAGTCAAAAGTTATGGCCCCCAGAAGTTTTGGTGTAAAAATCAAAACCTTCGAAAATATGTTTTTTGATAAATTTTTAAAATTTCAACACATGGGTTTTGATGGCAGGGGGAAATTAGAAAATGGGTCGGGATTAGTTTTTCGAAAAAGATGGTAAAAATGTGAATTGTGGGGGCGGAAGGGGGGGGCGGGGGGCGGGCAAAGGATGATGAGATAGGGGCATAGCCGCCCTGCGCGCGGGCGCTGCCGCCACGCCTAGGGGCGGAACCACTTGAGGGCATAGCCGCCCAGGGGCGAAACCGCCCCCGCAAGCGAGCGGACCCGCCTCAACAGAGGTGGATCCGCCCGGGGCAGAGCCTCCCTGACAGCGGGCGGACTCGCCCCGATAGAGGCGGATCCGCCTGGGGTAGAGCCGCCCCGATAGGAGGCGGATCCGCTAGGGGCGGAACCACCCCGCCAGCGGGTGGAGCCGCCCCGGCGGGGGGAGAGGAAAAAAAGATTAAGAGGGGAAAAGAAAGGGAATAGATATAAAAGATGGAGGGATGGGGGGATTGTGAAGAAGGATGAAGGGATGGGGGATACATGCAAGATGATGAAATGGAAATTGAAATGCAATTATAAATGCAATTTGCCATCTTCAGAGCACTAATTTTTGCTATAGCATAAGACACAAGACACTAGGGTATGAAGAACCAAGGTGAATTAGTGTCTAATGCTTAAAACAAACACAACAGACAAGAAGGCTATCCCAACACCCCAAAGTCACAAAGACCTTGGTCGGGCCAGGTATTGAGATAACCACAAGCACAAAAGGATGCCCCAGCATAACACAAGACCTTGGGGATCTTGGTGGGTACTACGTGGGACAACCAAGAAGACACGATCAAACAAAAGAGCAAGATATGCCCCTATGTTGACCAATCGAAACACACCATAATATGATGGATCATGGCGGCCTTGATAAGTGATGATAGGGAGCTCAAATGATAAACAAAATTTAAAAGCATCAAAAGATCGCAATCAAGTTCAAATGTCCTTTGCCATAGGATCAAGGGGATAGATGGGATTGATGACACCTGTTAGGAAGGATGCATCCTGTTGAGACCAAAGATGATGGATACTAAACTAAAAGATCGTTAAGATACGGGATGTTCAAAATCGATTGGATCTCATGATACAAGTGGATCTCATTTGTGAAAAACTGGCTAGATAAGGGCATAGCTTGATGACACGACACAAGGAAGACAAGACATGGGACTGACACACCCTAAAGACCTAGGGGCTCGGGGGCCGATCAAAGATGAGCCTTGCCTACGTGAAAGCATAGAGCCCTTGTAGTTCAGTGAAAGGTGGACGACTGACCAAGATGGAGACCTTGATGGATGGTAAAGATAGGATGGACAAAAGGAGAAAGACTGATGATAGACGATAGAAGAGAAAAGTGGACAAAGAAGATCGATGATGGAACCCTGGGGGCGGATCAAATGATCGACCTTGCCTACGTGAAAGCGCAGGGGCAACGTAGTTTGACAAGACCAAAGGCAAACAATGGATAAAGGATGATAAGATGATAGGATAAATGGATAAAAAGATGGGATTGGTACGACAAGATAGGATAGACCTGTTGGATTGGATAAGATGATGACGATTACATAAAGCTCAAGGATGGGATAGTTATCCAAAGCATTAAAATGACTTGGGAGGATGATATAATAGATAGATGAGTGATGAAAAGTGATAGGGGATTGGAAAGATGTGCAAGAGAAGCAACGGTGATGACGATGAGATAAATGGCATTGGGTTGCATGGGGGGAGGCCTATTGCCCGATACCAATGCCAAGGGATTGTGAGATGGGATGAGGATAAAGATGAAAGAATGTATAGAGATATAAAGATTGGGGATGGGAGGGATTGTTTGGATGGATAGGAATATAAGGATTGGGAGATAAAAGGGATGCTAGGATAGATGGATATGAAGATAAGGATGGGGAGATGGAAGGGATGCTGTGATAGATGGATAGGGATAGAAGGATTGGCAGATGAAAGGGATGCTAGGATAGATGGATACGAAGATAGGGATGGGGAGATGGAAGGGATGCTATGATAGATGGATAGAGAGATGAAGGGATGTTATGATAGATGATGTCGCCAAGGACTATGTCACAAAGGAAGTAGATGCCCCCACTCTAGATATGTCATGTATGAAGAGGCATGAGGGATAGAAGACAAGTGGAGGGAAAGATAAAGGAGATAACTAGATGAGGATAGGATGGGTGACTAAGGAATATGATAGAGCATGGATGAAGGGAATGTATACCAAGAGGTGTCCAAAACATGCATAGATAGGTGCCCCTATTTTGATCAAGATCACAAGAAGGATGGAGGGATGGGAGATAAATGGGATATGATGGTAGGATGCAGAAGATAGGTGGGATGGGGGGATTTATGAAGATGATGGATAATAGGAAGACGGGTGCATAGCTGGAAGCATAGCAGATGTAGGGAATGCATATCAGGAAGTTGCCCCCAAGTGCAGATGGGGATTTACGCATGACGCCTGTTTGCCAGGTTTTCATCATGGTATCTATCCAAGGTGCTTGTTTGCCAAGTTTTCACCATTGAACGAATTATTTCTCTTTACTATTTTATTTTTATTTATTTATTTTTTATTTTGGATTTTTGGACTTTTTGACTTTTTTGGATTTTTATATTTTGGATATCATTCAAAAGGAGATGGATAAGGATAGGGAGGAAAATAAGTGGATTTAGAAGACATGCGATAAGGATATGGATGAAGGACTTAAGCTTCAAGTTCTATATGAGGCATTAATAGCCCTTGTTCGAACCGACTATTGGATGTTGGTACAACCTTATGAGGATAAATGGATTATGCAAGAGGATGAATTAGAGGGATTTGAGAGGGGAGATACATGGGATAATGGATGGGATGCTGCAAAGGGTATGGATGCAATGATGGGGTGGATATGTGATGGGGAGATGTGTTCAAGACCAACATTGGCACATGTGGTGGTGGATGTGAAAAGATAATAGGATTAAGGGATGGAGAATGTGGGGATAATGGAGGAGATGGAATGGTGAATTTTGGGACATAGGGACCCAAAACAAACTTAGGAGATGAAAGGGTGTATGATTAGCTTTTGGATTAGCGACTTTGGATGTTCTTACAGATTTTTCATGTGATGGCATTGCATCTTTTTTCTTTGGGATCCACATGGTTTTGATCTTTGCTTTGGTGGGCCTTTGTGGCCTATGGATTTGATGTATATTTAGATTTTTCTTCTCTTCACCATGTCTTTTGGAGGGGACATGAGGAGCCTTACATTCATGTGGATGTTTGGATTTATGCATTTTTTCTTTAACAACCAAAGTGCTTTTAGTAGCAATGGGATGGGTGTGAGGAGACGGATGATGTGGAGTGATGGAGGTAGAATTATGAGGATTACGTGTAGATGGAGAATGTGTAGGTATGTGCCTTTGTTGATCCTGATTAGGATGTTTATGATGGATGACATGGATATGTGTTGGATGGATAAAAGAATGAGATGGAGGAGGTGATTTTGGGATATACGGACCCAAAGTAAATGGAGTGGGTGGAGGGACATACGAACCAAAGACGGATGGAGTAGATGAAGGATGGGATGTGGTGGATGGAGGGATGTAAGGACCCAAGATGGATGGAGCAGATGAAGGAGGAATATGTATGGTTGTTTTGAGGCGATACGATAGAGGAGGAGGGATGGCAGCATATGGTCTGGTGGAGCGATGGGAAGAGCTGACATTTCTTTTGGAAAAGGCTCGTTGAGGACGTCTAGAGGTTGTACCAACATCTTTAGATTGTGAGTCATGGGAAATAAGTCCAAGACCTTGCATACAGATTTGTTCTTTGACTTAGATGGGCTCCAAAATACCTTGCTCGTGAAGGCCTAGACCTTTTCCTTGATAGTTCATGTTCTTGAGCATTCGATCCATGATAGGATTTTTGTTATTTTGAAAACATGATGTGAGTCTATTATTAGGTGGAGGACGATGGGTGGTAAATACACTATGCTTTTCTTCTGCAAGGAGGCCACCATGGAAGAATGTGAGAGTACCAAGGGGATATGCAAGCGGTGTGAGGATAACAGTTTTAGGCGATGATGGGGGATCATGAGAGGGAGATGATGGGATAGCAGCATGTGGATAGGTGATATCAGGAGAGGGATTAGGGGATATGATAGGATTTGGATTTGTGGTAGTGGGATCATGCAATGGAGATGGAGATGGAGTGGTGGAAACTTGAATGACAAGGGGATCATGGGATGGAATGGATGGGGGACTGTGATCTTGAGGTGGACTAGATAGGATGGTAGGATCTTGATCTGGAGAAGGGGATATGTTGGGATGCTTTGGATTAGACTCTTGGCGTGACTCATCTTGTGTGGATGGAAAGATGATAGAGTGGTGGAGGGACTGTTTAAGTGGGGGAGATGGGAGTATGTAGGATTCATGAGGTTCATTGGAATGGGTTTTGGTGCTACTAGGAGTGGGAGGAGTGGATTGGATTTGGGTGGATCTAGGAGTAGAGGGAGTGGATTGGAATTGGGTGTCTTCGATGGATTCGGTGGTTCTTGGAGTAGGAGATGGGGGTTCAATGGATTTAGTGGGTTTAATGGTTTCAATGGTTTGAGCAGTACTAGGGGTGGTAACATCAATAATAGGTGTGGTATGGAGAAGGGTCTCATCACTAGTGACCGTGGATGATGGATCTAGATGGCATGGTTCCATGACTTCAAGATGTGAAGTTGGGGATGGCTTCTTTGTAATGAGTCCTTGGAGAACTTCTGAAATGAGAGGCTTGCATATGGTTGGCTTGGCTGGGGTGGTAGAAATGGATGAGGGATTATGGATTGGTGGACTAGGGTTAGATGGAGGAATGGGATTGAATGTAGGACTATGAGTAGATGGAGAAACGAGATTGGATGGAGGACTAGGAGTAGATGGATGAATGGGATTGGATGGAGGACTAGGAGTAGATGGAGGACTAGGAGGGTTAAGGTAAGGATATTAGAGTGGTGAATTAAGATAGGGGACATGGATTGTGGATTAGGACAAGAGGATATAGGTGGTGTAGTGGGACAAGAGGATGTGGGGGATGGATTATAATAAGGGTATTGGGATGGTGGATTAGGATGAGGATATGTGGATGTAGGATTAAGGTAAAAGGGTGTGGATGTAGGATTAGTATGGGAAGATTGGGAAAGAGGATTATGATAGGGGGACATGGATGGGGAATTGTAATAGGAGTATTGGGATGGAAAATTAGGATAAGAGGATGTAGATGTTGTATAAGAGGATGATGTAGATGAAAGACATGATAAATATGGGGATGAAGAAGATACTGGATATCCATTGTTAAAGGTGGCATAAGGAGCATGATTAGGCATGGATGAAGACATAATGGGATAGCTCATAGGAGTAATTGGATTTTGGAAAGTGGGTGGAGAAAGCTTACTAGATATGATAGTGTCAAGGGGATCTATGTCGTATACCTCTTGATCGACAAGAATTTCGTTATTGTCAACATAATTAGGGTTTCCCTTGACTACTATTGATGGAGGATGAGGATTCATGATGATGATAGGATAAATAAAATGGATCAAAGATGATGGACTAAAGCTCAAATCAGGATTTAAGTCAAGCTTAGATCAGGATTGGATTAAAGTTCATATTAGGATGATTGGATGATGTGATGGGATTGATTTTGATTTTGATGGGATTCGATAGACAGATGATTGGATCGGGTAGATGATTTGATAAATTTGATTAAAGTACTAGATCAGTTTGATTGGATAGGATCAAATGATTAGATGATGTTGATTGGATAATTGTGATTGGATGAACTTGATAAGATTGGTGTGTTTGGATTGATTAGATGATTATATGTATTTGATTAGAGGAATGGATTGGTTTGATTAGATAGGAAGAAACAAAAGGTACCACTAGATAGAGCTCAAAAAACTAAGCAACTTTGGTTTTTAGACGAAGTCGATTCGATGTACGGTTTGTAAACAACAGCCCCAGGAAGTTAGGGGCATGTCCACCCCGCGATGCGGGGCGTGGCTGCCCTGGGATGGTCAAATTCTTGATAGAAGGAAATGGAAGGTACCACTAGATAGATCTTGAAAAACTAAGCAACTTTGGTTTTTGGATGAAGTCGATTCGACGTACGGTTTGTAAATGATGGCCCCGGGAAGTTAAAGGGGCATAGTCAGCTTTCTGTAGTAAATCAGGGGCGTAGCCACCTTTCTACAGTAAATCAGGGGCATAGTTAGCTTTCTGTAGTAAATCAGGGGCGTAGCCACCTTTCTATAGTAAATCAGGGGCACTTCCACCTTTCTGCAATAAATTAGGGGCGCTTTCGCCTTTCTACAGTAAATCAGGGCTTGGTTTTGATGACAATGGCTATGGCAATGACTCAAAATGATAAAATAAGGCCAATGTATCAAAGATTTCACAGGTTTTTCATAAGAAAACACTTCAAACAAGCACAATAATATGATTAATGTTAAGGGTATGGCTAGGAAAGGTCTTAATCTAGGATGCACAAGGCTTCTAGGGAGTCCTCGATATACTCTTGGTATGTGAGGCACAACTTTGAACACTAGCCTGTCATAAGCGTGAGTCGGGAACCCCAGCGAGATACTGAAAGACTCAAACCAACTCTTCACGTCTATCTAGGTATCACCCTAGCTTCGATGCTCCGTCAATTACAACGTGACTAGATTGGGGTACAACTTTCGTTCTCCCCCCTTTATATACCCCGCCGGTACGCGTGGTTGGAATCGTCCCTTGGGGTGATGAAATCCCCAAGTAGGTCCCACTAAAAAGAAGACACTAACCGTTTCCAGCTACTCCCCAGGCTCACACGAAGTGCAAGGGGAAAGTGAAAACAAATTAATGCCCCCTTGGGTGACACAATAATAGACAAGCACAACAAGCAATAAAGGTTACTTCCCCCTAATTAGACTATGTGCAAACAACAAGGATAATTTTTCAAAAATTTAATCAAATAGATGGCCCTGCAAGCAAACGTTAGCTATCTTATCCTTCGTTCTTGGTCGATTATGCCATAATATGCTTCCAAACTGTGCTATTTTGGGGCGTAGCCGCATTTTTGTGGTAAAACAGGGGGCACTTCCACCTTTTTGCAGCAAAATAGGGGCGCTTCTGCCTTTCTGGTGCAAAATAGGGGTGCTTTCGCCTTTCTATAGTAAAACAAGGGCACTTCCGCTTTTCTGCAATAAAAATAGGGGCGCTTCCGCCTTTCTGTAGCAAAATAGAGGGCACTTCCGCCTTTCTGCAGCAAAATGGGGGGCGCTTCCGCCTTCCTGCAACAAAATGTTAGAGGAAAAGAGCCTTTCAAAAATAAAAGGGCGTATCCGCCCCTCTGCAGGAAACTTTATCAAATTTTTGAAAGAGAAAAGTTGTATGCCCTACTGCAAGAAAGTGTTAGAAAAGATCTTCTAAGCAAAATGACGTATAAACCTAACTGCAACAAACTGTTAGCTAAAATCAAAATTTTCAGATATAGGGTGTGACTGCCTTTCTACAGCAGACAAGAGGGCGCTTCTGCCTTTCTGCGGTAAAACAAAGGGCGCTTCTGCCTTTCTGTGGTAAAATAGGGGCACTTCCACCTTTTTGCGACCTTTTTCTGCAAAATACTTAGCAAAAATGAAGGTTAAATGCAAGAACCTGTTTGTGGGTCCCACCGGGCATACCAGAAATGTGTACCTTAGAATTTTACCCCATTCTAATATGCAAAATAACTAAAAATGCAAGTAGAAAAATACTAAGAACACTTCAAAGATTAGCCTAAAGAGTGATAAAACAAGGAAAATAGATGAAATACAAATGCAAATCGATTATACCTTCCTTGCTGTTGAAGACTTCTTGGTTGGCCCTTGATTTAGATGAATTTGTGTGCTCCTTAGATGGCTTTTGATGTAGCTAGATGCAAGATTGAATATGAAAAATGATCAAAATAGATGGCTAAGTGATAGTAAATTCTTGAGAATGCAAATTGGCAGCATAAGGTTGCTCAAAATCAAAGTATTTTTTTGCAAATTCCCTTGAGGAGGGGGTATTTATAGAAGAATTTGAATTCTCTAGAGAATTCAATGGTTGAGATTCATCTAACAAGGTCAAGATAAAGGGCTATGGTGGGTTGAGAACTCACAAGCCCTCACATCTTGACATGTGGATGGTGAAGTGGCTAAGAGGAGATGAGGTGTAAGTGAGGTGGAAGAGAAGTACATGATGTGGAGGAAGTACAAGTACCTTGCAAGTACATTGGGAGATGGGAAGAATCTTGGGTGAATAAAAGTGAATTTTAAATTCACAATGATTGGAAAAATCTAGTGGATAAGACAATGTTCCCAAAAGGTGGGAGTTTGTCACATGTGACTTGATGTGACAAGTCAAAGGTTCTAGAAGATGCATGGGAAAAAGGGATTCTTGGAGGAATAAAAAGGAATTAAAAATTCCTTGGGGGATGGAGAGAGTTGACCAAGGTACTGATTAAGATTAATTAATCAAATTAGAAGATAAATGAGGATTAGAAGCCAACTTGCAAAAGCTGGAGGATGTGACACATCCTAATCAAGGATTATGCATGTGCACATCCTTAATGAAGAGATTAGGAGATGGATTAGGATTAGATAAAAATGACATGTGAGGAATTAAATAAATGTAATATTTATTTAATTCATTTGATGAAAAGAGGATTAAGGAGGGTAAGGTATTTAATTAGATTTGGCAGAATTAAGGGTATTAATTAAATAATAGTAATATTATTTAATTAACCCAGATAAGAGGATGTTTAGACAAAAAGTGATAAATTTGGATAAATTAAGTGTCCAAATTTGGATGTCTACACTAGTAATCCTAATAAAGCTTATTATTAAAACACTACCGTCTCTTATTTTAAAACTAGAACAACAAATTGAGTGAAACCAATCTAGGTTAAGATAAGAGAAATCTAAAGGAACCCTTCATTCAACAAGATAGAAAAATGAGTAAAATCCCTTACATGGATTCTTAAGTTAGTTTTTTTAAAATTAGTTTCTAGTTATTCTTTAAGATCCTTAAGTGAATAGTGCTTAGAAATATTGGTTCCAAATTGTTGATTTAATTTATTCTTTTATTTTTAGATTTGTGTCCTTGTTAGAGAGTAATAATTTATTTGGTATTATATATATTGTTGAAAAAGACAACTTAGAGTGGGGGGGGAGGTAAATCAGTTGTAACAATTTTTAACCTTCAAAACTTTCACCAAAAGCTATATTTATAAGCATTCAAAAACCTTTACTCTATTAATATGTTTAATCACTAAATGTAGAAACAAAAACTAAAAGTAATGAAACCATGCACACAATAACACCAAATTTATGTGGAAAACCCAATGAGGGAAAAACCATGGTGAGGATTAGTTCACAATATAAAGAATTCCAATACCAAATGCAAAGGATCATGACCAGAAGGCGCTCTGCCAAGAAAGGACTTACTTGTCCAAAGAGGGCTCATTGCCCAAACATGACTTACTTGTCCAAAGAGGGATCACTACCTGAAGTTACAAAGAAGATAAAAGAGGATTTTCATAGAGAGAAAACTATATCAATGCAACAATGATTCCACCACAATTTTCTCACACTCTTGCAGTCTCACATGAAAAATGTCAGATGCCTTCAGCGCACTTCGTTCAGAACCCTAACATGAAATTCACACCGATCTACTCAAACTCGCATCACACACACTATCTCTCATCTATATTTCATCTATCTTTTCTTTCATCAACATCTCAACTTGTACTTATATCGTCTTCCACCTTGAAACCCATCCAAGGTCGGCCACACACCATTTTTATTACAAATTCAAATTAGGTTGGCGCCAAAATATTCTACGATGGAATTTAGAATGAGGGAGACCCAAAAAAATACTTAATGAGGACCTAAATAAGTCCCAACACTCCTTAACATGCTTCCATGAACTTCGTAAGTAATGTTTAACACAAGGTTGACCAACACTAGTGTAAAACACATAAAAAAATTAAGCACACACGTCCTTAAAACGATCCAATCTTTTTGGACAACAAATTTCACTTGAACATGACCTCATCAACTTACTCTCAGAACTGCAAGTCATTAAACTATAATTTGAAGAAATCTAGAGCAACTACATTTCTCCTGATCCACAACCAAACACACAGAAATGCACAGTCCACATATTGGTGAAGATATCTCACACTGTACAATGATCCATAAGCCCAAATTCTGGATATAGCAACTACCAACAATCATGAACAATATGCTTGAACCACACAAGCATAGAAGCACATCCCAAAGCATATCTTGGAGCATACACTAAATACTTGTAGACCTTCTTTATTACAATTTTCTCAATATCCTCAACATATACAATCAATAACCAACTTCATGACATAGATGACATCAATGACAACAACAACCAATTGACATCAATGACAAAACCTTCATACTTGCAACAATCTCCCCCTTTATCATTGATGGCAACACATAATGTGAAAAAACATCAAAGACAACACAACAGCTCTGAACCATTAATCTCCCCTTTTTCCAAATGCTTCCCCCCCTTACTTTTTCACATGGTACTCTCTCCCCCTTTGACATCAATGGAAAAGGAAAAAGATATTTTACATTGTTCTCCCCTTTGTCACCAATAACTTTACTAGTACTGAATATTCCACCTTAGGAGTACACCCAATCAACTCCACAATGACAACACGTGACACTACCTACTCCCCCTGAGAGGTAGCCACCAACATCAATCTAGAAGGAAGATAGATCCATAGATCCACTAGATTGATGCATCTCCATATGCATCTAGTTCAAGAAAAGGTGGGCAATAATTTTTAACTTCTCCCGGAGATACTCAAAAGTATCTTTAAGAAGAGCCTTAGTAAATATGTCAACAATCTAATCCTTTGTAGGTACATACCCAAGATTTACTTCATTTTCCATGACCTTTTCTCTCAAAAAGTGATACCTTATTGATATATGCTTTTTCCTTGAGTGCATCACCAGATTCTTTGAAATGTTAATTTGCACTTGTATTATCACATAAAATAGAGATGGGATCATCACACATTACTCTGATATCCTTCAATGTTTGTCTCATCCATAAAACTTGTGTGTAGCAGGATGCTGCAACAATATACTCAGCCTCTGTAATGGATAAAAAAATTGAATCTTCCTTTTTCCTTAACCATGACACCAATCTACAACCAAGAAAGAATGCACCACCACTTGTACTTTTTTTGTCATCAACACAACCTATTGAATTTGCATATGTATAAGAACTTCATGTAAAATTAGTATCCCTAGGATACCATAAGCCGTGATCCAGAGTGCCATTTAGATATTTGAATATCCTCTTAACAACTGCAACATGTGTTTCTTTAGGATCTTCTTAAAATCTAGCCACAAGGAAAACTACATGCATGATATCCGGTTTGGTAGTAGTCCTCCAATCATAGATTTGTATTTGCTCTGATAAGCCTTAGGTGAATCATCATCTTTACTCAATTTTCATCTAGTCACCATAGGAATGCATACCGGTTTGGAACCATCCATTCCAAACTTCTTCAACATTTCTTTTACATACTTTGACGTGAAATAAAAATCCCTTTTTTCTATTTGATTGATTTGTAGCCCTAGAAATAAATTCATCTCACCAAAAATAGACATCTCAAACTCTTTTTGAATTTCTTTAGCAAACATTTTGCACATTTTTTCATTTCCTTCAAAGATAATATCATCAACATATACAACTACTATCAAGATTTTATCATTTTCAATTTTGAAATAAAGATTGCTATTTGTTGTACCTTTATTGAAACCTTGCCGATTCAAATATATGTCCAACCTTGCATACCAAGCTCTAGGAGCTTGCTTCAATCCATATAAATCCTTCTTTAATTTGTAGGCCATGTTTGGTTGATCTGACAACTGAATCCTTCTAGTTGTTCCATGTAGACTTCTTCATTCAGAAATGCTAACTTCACATCCATCTGATAAAATTTAAAATCCTTATGAGTAGAAAATGCCAAAAACATTTTGATAGTTTCCATTCTAACCATTGGAGCAAAAGTCTCGTGAAAATCTATACCTTCTATTTGTGAGTAACCCTTACACACAAGCCTTTCCTTATTTCTAACCACTTCTCCATTCTTATTCAGTTTGTTTTTGAATACCCATTTTGATCCAATTATGTTTTTATCTACGGTCTAGGAACCAATTCCTAGGTTTGATTTTTCTCAATCTGCAAAATTTCCTCTTCCATTGCTCTCATCCAATGCTCATATTTACATGCTTCACTTATTATCTTAGGTTCAACTGTAGAAAGTAAACACCAATTTATTTTAGCAACAATAACAACTCCGCTTCTTGTCAATACTCCTTTTCTCTTGTCTCCAATTATTTGATCTTCTAAATGATTATTTTGTACATATTTAGATGTCTCTGGGGACACCACTAGAGCTTCTTCTTCCTCATTCTACTTTTCTTTTTCTTCAATAACTTCTACTTTTCTGCAATCAAGGTCATCTGATACATATCCATCAATTTCAATTGAATTCTTCAATGCTTCATCAACCTTGACATTTGTGCTTTCTACAACCTTTCTCAGCCTTTTATTGTAGCATTTGTAAGCTTTGATTCTAAGGGAGTATCTAAGGAAAATAACCTCATCACATCTTGCATCAAACTTTCCTAAGTTTTCTTCATCTCTTTTGATATAACATCTGCTTCCAAATACCTTGAAATATTTTACAGTAGGAATCTTTCCATACCACAACTCATAGGGAGTCTTAGCGTTGTTAGATTTTGCTTGAACTCGATTGAACACATAAACAGTAGTGTGAATTGCTTCTCTTCAGAAGAATTTTGGTAGACCTACCTCAATGATCATTGTTCTAGTAGCTTTTTGAATCGTTATGTTCTTTCTTTCAACAACTCCATTCCGCCAAGGAGTTCTAGGAGAAAAAAATTGTCTTCTTATTACATGTGCTTCACAAAACATGTTAAACTCATTGGAGGTGAATTCTCCACCTCTGTTAGACCTTAAGCATTTGATTTTCATGTCCATTTGATTTTCAACCATAGCTTTGAATGCTTTGATTTTTTCTAATACATCAAATTTCTCTCTAAGAAAAGTAACCCATGTCATTCAAGAGTAATCATCAATCAAAAGCATAAAATACTTGTCACCTTGTAGACTTCTCACTCTTGTAGGACCACAAAGATCTGTATGAATCAAATCCAATATTCTAGTAGTATATTTTTCCTTTGACCTAAAGTTGTTTTTAGTTTGCTTTCCAAACTAACAATCCTTGCAAATAGCATTAACCTAGCTTTTGTAATCCTCGATAAATATCTCATAGCTTGTACTGCACTAATTCCTACCATATTGTCAAAATTCATATGACACATCCTTCGGTGCCATAACCAACTGTCATTAATCTAACTCATAAAGCAATGTCCATTTGCACCCTTAAGTTGAGAAATATTTCTTTCAGACTTCTTTCCAACAACAATCATGGTTTCAGATCCTTTCCTTATTTCACTTTCTCATCTTTGAACATAAGATTATATCCTTTACTACACATTTGTCCAACACTCAAAATATTATACCTTAAACCCTTAACATAGTAAACATCGTTAATATTATGCTTACCATCAAAACTGACTAAACCTATACCACAAATCTTAGCACTAGTATCATCTCCAAACTTAACTAAGCCTCCATCATATTTTTCAAGTTCAAAAAACTTACTTTTGCCATCGGTCATGTGATGTGAACAACCACTATCAACAACCCAATAGTTATTTTCTTGTTTAGCATGAAGAGTAGAGATCATAGTACCTTCAAATTTCTTCAGAGTTCTTTCCTTTACATGTCTTTTAGTATTAACAGAAGCATATTCATCTTTTATAGCCAAGAACAAGTATTCATTATCATCAAAATCTCCATAATCAGACTCATCATAAAAAATACTAGCATCTTCATTTACATGATATGCTCTCTTGATCATCTTTCCTTTGTTTTCTTTGGCTTCTCTATGTTTATTCCTCTCAACTCTTCTAGGAAATCTTGAAGCATAATGACCTATTCCTTCACAACTAAAACATTTGAAAGGTAGCTTACCTTGATACTATCAGAGCCCTTTTTCATTCTTCTTACAAAGTTAGCTTCCACTTCAGTAAAGTTTTCTTCAACTTTTGTAGCCCTAAAAGTAGTTTCTATCTTTGATCCATTTCTCAAGCTAGGATTTCTCATTTTAAACGAGGTTAGAGTACTCAAAAACTAATCTTTAGTATAGGTCTTATAATCTATAAATTCCTCAATAGCAAATACCTTTTCACTATATGTGTCAAGGAGAGTTTTGAGAATCTTCTTTACTAACCTAGATTCATCCACCTGAGCACCAAGTCCTCGCATTCCACCTACCAACTCATCCACTCTATGTACATAGAATTTAATGTTCTCATCTTCAAACATTTGTAGGATCTTGATTTGTGCCTCCAAGTTCTATAACTTTGCTTCTTTAACCTTTTCATCTCCTTCATGGATCTTTTCCAATGCATTCCAAACCTCTTTAGCAATGTTTAGATTGATAACTTTAAGTAATTCAGAATGTGAAAGACTATTCTTTAGAATAAATTTTTCCTTATTGTTTGCTTCATGTGCCTTGATATCATTAGCAATACTTGGACCATTAGTAGGAGTAGTGTAGGGAGTCTTATAAAATTTCTCAATATCATATCCACAATATTCTAGATATCCTTCCATCTTTATCTTCCAAAATGTGTAGTCGGTGCTATCGAGATTAGGGCACTCAATAACTATCTTGTTCGCCATCCTGGACCTTCCTTAAGTGCTTAAGCTCTTCCAAGGAACCAAGCTCTGATACCAATTTTTGAACAAGACAACTGATCTAGGGGGTGAATCAATTGCAGCAATTTTTAACCTTCAAAACTTTCACCATAAGTTAGATCTATAAGAATTCAAAAAACTTTACTTTGTTAATATGTTTAATCACTGAATGCAGAAAAAAAACTAAAAGTAATGAAACCATGCACACAATAACAACATATTTACATGGAAAAACCAATGAGGGAAAAACCATGATGAGGATTAGCTCACAATATAAATAATTCCAATACCAAATACAAAGGCTCAATGCCAAGATAGAACTTACTTGTCCAAAGAGTGCTCACTGTTCGAATAGGACTTACTTGTCTAAAGAGGGTTCACTACCCAGAATTACAAAGATAGAAGAGGATTGTCACAGAGAGAAAACTATCTCAACGCAATGGAGATTCCACCACAATTTTCTCACACTCTTGCAGTCTCACATGAATTTTTTTGGATGCCTTCAACTCACTATCTTCAGAACCCTAACATGAAATTCACACTGATCTGCTCAAACTTGCATCACACACACAATTTCACATATTTGTTTCATCTATTTTGTCTTTCATCAACATCTCAACTTGTACTTATATCATCTTCAACCTTGAAATGCATCCAAGGTCAGCCACACACCATTTGTATTATAAATTCAAATTAGGTCGGCACCAATACATTATACGATGGAATTTAGAATGAGGGTGACCCAAAAAAAAACTTATTGAGGACCTAAATAAGTCCCAACACGCCTCAAAACGCTTCCATGAACTTCGTAAGTAGTGTTTAACACAAGGTCAACCAACACTAGTGTAAAATATATAAAACAATTAAGCACACATGTCCTTAACATGATCTAATCTTTCCACACAACAAATTTCACTTGAACACAACCTCATCAACTTACTCTCAAAACCTCAAGTCATAAAACTATAACTCAGAGAAATCCAGAGCAACTACATTTCTCCCAGTCCACAATCAAACATACAAAAATTCATAATCCACATACTAGTGAAGATATCTCACACTGTACAACGATCCAAAAGCCCAAATTCTAGATATAGTAACTACCAACAATCATGAACAACATGTTTGAACCACACAAACACAAAAGCACATCCCATAGCATATCCTAGAGTATACACTAAATACTTGTAGACCTTCTTTATTACAATTTTCTCAATATCCTTGACATATACAATCAATAACCAACTTCCATGACATAGTTGTCATCAATGACAACAACAACCAGTTGACGTCAATGACAACACCTTCATACTTGCAACATATATAACTAAAGATAATGTTAAGTATGATGCTGGTAATACTATCTTTAATAAATAAATATGGATAATATTAATTATCTAGATATTATGAGAGTTATAACCTTAGAATGGGTATTTAATGGGGGGTGGTAGACTAATATAGAGTGTTGAAGATAGTATTATTATAATGTTAATACCCATAGGAATGGTAACAATAAAGGTAGTCCTAATACTAATACGGATGTTCTTGAAGTTAATGTTACCGTGGAGATTTGATGCTAACCTTTTCAATAATATGTTTCATGTTTGTGTGTCATTTAGATAAATACAAATGACGTCAATTAGTGTAAAGTTGGAACAATAATGTTTGATTTTAAAAAGAGAAAAAAAATGATTCGTTTTGTTTATATTAACATTGGGTGTATACATTATTGGAATCCTCATAAAGTAATGATTACTGAATTCCTTAGTGACATTTTCATTAATATTTATTTATTCACTCTTGTAAATTTAATTGTTGGATTAGAAAAGAAAGTATCTAACTTGAAAAATTATTTGTTTGGAGCATACAAGACTTCATCATTATTTTATTAATTCATAACATTTAAAAAGTTTTAAATTTAGTAGTTTATCTTTAATTATTCTATTTTATTACTTACTTCTCTTATTTGGTTACTTTGTAGTATTTTATTAGCTTAATATTGGGGAGGGTATTACATAGGTATCAGAGCACTAGATTGCGACACTTTGGGAGCTTTGGGGAAAAAATAGTAATAATACAAATGGGTAAATAGATAGATTTTATTATTTAAAGATGAAGTTACAATATTCGTTTGATGTCTTTTCATAATAGACAAAAGTTGTATTGAATTCTTTAAATTATATGTAAACACCACCTTTTAATTTCTCAACACGTTTGCGGTGGAAGGGAAACAATTTTTTTATCATGTTGTTTGCCAAATGTGCTAAGTGTCTTAATTATTGAGTACTGTTGATTTGCTAATATTGTGGGGTGAAATAATCAAGTGATCTTGTTCTTAGTCTTGCAGTAAAAGGTTAAAAGTAGCACACCAATTATAACTTTTTTTAAAAAAACCTAAAGTTATTTTTCTCTCTCATCCTTGAATTCAAACGTCTTTGATTCCCAACAATGTTGTGATTATTGTCTTCTTGTTCATGTTAGGAGCAAGTTGTTTTACTTTAGGAGGGAAAGTTTCTTGAACCACTTAAGCTTATGAAAAGTTTATTTGAAGAATATTTGATGTTAATTCTAATTGTTCATTTTCAATGTTTCTCTTTATTTGGATTCTTGGTTGATTATAGTTATTCTTAAATTCATGTAATCCTAATTAGAGAATTAATATATAAGAAGGAAAGGGATTTATATGAAATTAATATTTGGCTTTCAAAGAATTAATAGTCTCGTTTATGGGCGATTTCATTTTGGACATAGTTAATTAAAGCTACTTATGTTCATCACCTTAACTTGCTTCATAATAGAGATGGATGCTAACTATGTAGATTCATTTCCTCGAGCAATTATTTAACGATTGTTGTAGTAAAGTGGTCCACCATAATTGGATGCTCTCTTGGTTGTGCATTACAAATTCAATACAATCTATTTATCCACCACAACACATGGGTTGATTATTAAGAATACTGCTTACTCTAGATTTTGTTATTGTTATAATTTAGTTATAAAAGCTATCTAGTTGAGTTGATGATTTTAGACAAGCGTGACCTTTTGCTATGAATTTAATGCAATGTTATTCATATGTTCATGACATGCCTAAAATTTGGAAATATTAATGTTGATTGTTTGAAAGTGAAAATTTTAACTATGGATGAAACTCTTGCTTTCTTTTATTGATGATAGTAATTTGAAGTTTAAAAACCATCCTATTCAAAAGATTTGGTGTTTTAGTATTGCTAAATAATACAAAAAATATTATCTTATTTCTCAAGTAGAAGATTGGAAATGAGATGAATTAGCCTCAATTATCAGTGATTATCTTGTTTCTAATAACGATGCTTAAATTTGATGCAATGGGACTATGAGTTGAAGCATGTTGTGAGCAAGGAGTTTATCCTCAGTGTATTGTTTTTTGATCTATGGTGAAATTATTTATTGTTAATGTTTGTTTTGAGAGTTGTGTTGGGGATTGAGAATTATGTGGAATTCCTTCTTAGAAATCAAATATGATAGTGATGTAATTGGGTGTTGGTAATTGTTTCAAATGTAAACCAGTTCATGCTTTGATAGTGCTAAGTGGTCTTTATTTGTTTCAAAGTGGCTAAGTGTTGTTTTTTAAAAGTTTGTCTAAAGTTATGAAAGTGCATTATAATATGTATTGTGAGAAACCAATGAATGTTATGTTTGTGACGCAAGTTTGAGATACTGGGTATCCAACTTGGGATAAAGGTGTGGTGGACATCTGGGATGATCTACTTGCTTATTCCCTCGTGTTAAACTATGTGTGTTGATATTGCATGTTTTGTTGTGTGTTTTGGTTCACTGTAGAGTCTTGTTTGTTTGTGACTAAGGAGCGGATCTTGCTTGAGGGTTGAGAGCCTCCTTCGTTTGGGGTTGAGGGAGTCCCTGTTCTTTGGAACATGGAAATATTGTAATTCTTGATGCGTTCCTATGCTAGCCAATGGATAGATGTCAAGAATTTGGTTCTCCCTTAGAATGTCGAGCTAGATCTACTCCCCCTTGGAGGACCAAATTTGTTGGTCCATAGTGTAAAACCTTTTTCCTTGAGTGTATCCCATGGGTTGAGGATGGATCTGGTGTGCCAAACTTCAGATGAGCTTCCACTTGGGCTATAGATATTACAAAGATGGGATATTAAGAGGTATGGGTATTAGATGCAGTGTTCTTGTGGTATTAGTATTGGTCTATTCAAATACATGTAATTCTTTAACCAATAATGATTCATGAGCAATGTTGGAAACAAAGGGAGAAGAATGCAATTTTTAATTCTTATTATCTAGTAATTGCTGAAAGAATATAAAATGACAAAATGCAAGGCTTGTGACAAAATAAATTACATAATTTCTTAAGTTATAGGATTTACAATGATTATGATAGAACTACATGGATGATGATAGAGATATATGTGTTGGTGAATGATATCTTGGGTAAGATTCAGAGTACAGATAACTTTTTTTATAGACTACTTTAGATCTATATATATTTTTGGCTATTTGGTTGGCATGTCTTGGGTTGTGTGGGACTATACTTGGTTACTATATGATTATTTTGTGGTTTGAGACCACCATATTAATATAAGTGGTGTGAGGCCACTATGTTTTTCTGGCTATGTGGTTTGAGAACCACCATTCCCCTCCACCCCTTGAGTGGCTTGAAGAAGTCACATAGTGCATGCAATGTGTATTATTTTGAAGATTCTTTTGTCAATTTTGTTAGTAGTATTATATTTTTGGATATTTAATTTGTGTGGTCCCTTTTGCCTTAAGGACTTAATTTTGATTTAAACAGTTTTTATTTGAATTGGTATGCTTCCTTTGTACTTGATTTATTTTTATTTTATTTTTCTTTACTTCTTGAGATTTTGTAAATTTTGAAATATTATTTTTATCTTCTTAAGTTTGAGGATTCTTTGAGCTACTAGCATATGTGTTGTGATGTGAACTCTATAAACTGTTGATCCTTGATAGGTCATATGGGGGTGTGGATGCACTGGAGAATTTATCTTGTGAGGATGGGGATGTAAATGGGATTGGTATGGGACAATCATAGTCCATTCTCCCCTAGTGTGTGATTCTTTGTGTACCTCCCTTCTTGGAGGCTAACCCCTTTACATAAACAAGGGAAAGGTACTAGAAAATGTATGGAGGGATCTTAGAGAGGGCCTCAAGACCATCTTTCCTAATATTATCATGATTACATAGTGATGGTAGTTGCTTTAGATTAGTGATATGGCATTTGGCACCATTCCTCCTCATAAATCCCATTCCCTGAACCACGTGTGATAGGTCAATCTTGTGTTGATGGTGTGAGTGTTGTAAACCAATATCTATGATGCTTATGCATTAGTTGTTGGAATTGTCATGATAAAATGAAATTAATGATTGCTTAAGATGTAATTTCATTATGTTATGAAATGATTGATTGGATTGTCAAAGTAATGATGATTGAAGTGAACATATATATGTATAGTGTAGTGCTTAATAACCTTATAAGTGATAGATGAAGTAATGTGAAATGGATATCTATAATATTGTTGTGTATTATGGATGGATAGTCTTTTGAGTAGACAATTAATTGTAAAGTTGCCTAATATTTTAGAATACATTGGAAGATAAAATTTTCTGTTGTCATACTTGGAAAATTTTGCATAAGATATTATTGACAAGTGCTTGTTGTTTGTGTCTACCTTCACTTTTAGAGACTTCCAAGAGGAAGCCCAATCCCAAGGGGGGAGAGTGTAAGGCCCTTATCTAGTGGCCTTATTGTTTCTAATAATTATTTATGGTTTATGTGCTATATTCTATGTTCTTTCATTTTAGATAATACACATAAGTGATGGTTGTTGCCGCACCACAAAGATGTTCATATTCTTGATTAATCCTATCTAATAGTTTTTTGTGAATTCTTGTGATAGTCAGATGAGTTCCATTCTTCGTCTACATAAGTATGCAAACATCAAGATGCTCAGTTATTGGAAATATTATTATGTATATTAAGTGGATTACATTACGTTAGTTGATTACATATCATAGATGTGAGTAGGTGTGATTAGGAAGATGATTATTGATATTCAATGTTTACTTATAGTAGTATGCATTATAAGTTACATAGACCGTTGCCATAAGTGGTGACACTTTAATGATAGATAGTATTTAATCAATTGTTTATTGACTCTATAACAGGTATCACATGAGTAATGAGTGTTAAATTGCATGTTACTTGTGTGGATTAGTGGATTATTATTCTTGGAATTTTTAATTCATATGTCATGTGTTTTCATTATATTAACATGAGTAATATTGACACACTTTCTTGGTTGAGTAAACAGGTAAAAATTGGCCAATATTGATAAGGGGGTCACATAGCTACTTCCTTTATTGTATCCTTGTGAAATATTATTCTTGTCACAAGAAAGTGATTTAACCTTGTTTTGTGTGGTATGGGTTGTGTGTATGTGAGAGTTGTTTTATTAGTCCCTTGAGTTGCTTTATTAATATGGTCACTTATTTTATGTTTTATGAAGTCTTTATGTGGTCTTATTTGTTTAAAAAGTTCCCTAGGTGATAGGTTTATGGGGTAGGGCTATTTTTATTCTATAAATTCCCTTTTATAAAGTCTAAAACTCACTCTAATTACTCATTTATGAAAAGTGACGAAAATTGGAGTTTAAAGGGTGGTTGGGAAGTTGAAAAGGTGGTTGTCTTTTCCCCTTCTATTTATTCTTTCTCCTTGAAAGGAGAATAGGATTGTTCCTTTTGGGGGGTTGTTCTTGAGTTCTTGTTTGGTTTCTTTCTTCACTAGAGTTCTTACTATGTTTTTGAAGGAGGAGAAATGGAAGAGAGTGCTTGGAGAGAGTTTTCCACAAGTTGGATAAAAAAAATTCTTGGTAAGGTCTACCCTTTTAGTTATCTATCTTTGTTGATTTGTAATGAGTTTGTTGTCATAGTGGTCTTGCTTATAAAAATCCATGTAAAATTTGATGTTGAATCTCTTGTGTTGTTGCAAGTAGTATTTTGGGGTTTGCATTGGTTGAGTCTTCCACCTTGTTTAGTTTAATTTCATTTATACCCTTTTTGTGTGCTAAAATAAATAAATATGAATGCAAAATGTTGTGATATGCAAAGTATATAAAGTGTAAAATTTTCTAGGAATCCTTGTGATTAGTAGTTGTATTGTGTCAAATTTAGTTATGTGGATGTTAAATGTTGCACTTTTGTTATGGATCCTATGTGGAAAGTAATTTTGTGGAAGTGCTATGTGACCCTGGCTCGAGGGTGGATTGAATCTCAATCTTATGGTTGGGTGGAGAGCCCATTGGCCAATATTATTTTTCTTCTTTGTGGATCTTTGTATTTTAGGTACATGTGTTGAATTAGAAAGAATATCTTAGGACTATCAGCCAATGGATTTCAAGAGAGAAACATGTTGGTCTTGTGAGGGTTTACAAAGTTATTAAGAACCTATGAATATTTTATCATTTAGAGTTCAACTATGTTTGAAGGCGTTATACTCTACTTGTTAAAAGGGAATAGGGAGGATAAAGGGTTAGTTGATTTTATCTTGGAAGATCATACAATTCAAAGAATAAGATTAACTTAGGAAAAAGAAAAACAAGTTTTGATGAGATACTTTGTGTATAGGAAGTTGTTATGTAAATATTTAATACATACATTTTCTAACTATGCTTAATTTTATTTAGGTGAATTTCCTAAAGTATATTCTAAGATATTATTGTTATAGGAATAATCAATAATAACATTAGAAAAGAGACAATATCAAAGACTCATCTTATCACACTTAATTAATCAATTGTTGAGATTATAATATTGTTGCCCCTATGCCAAACAATAATTTGTTTAAAAGTAGTTTCACACATTTAATAATAAGAACTCATAAAAATACTATTGAAATATATAGTTTAATGGGTTTTTAAATTATCAATCTCAAAAAAACATATCCAAAAATTGCATTAACCCAGATCACCAATTATGATTTATTAGGAAAACATTGACAATAAAAACTTGTCATAAAATAGTCTTACAAATATGTTCACACAAAATGAAGGACAAAGAGTTAGATGATAAAATTTAAAGGGCTTATAGAAAATCAATATTTATAGAACATATCAGAAAATCAGGGAAACCCAACAAACCTAATAAAACTTATTATTAAAATATTACCGTCTCCTACTTTAAAATTGGAACAACAAATTGAGTGAAACCAAGTTAGGTGAAGACAAGAGAAATATGAAGGAACTCTTCAATCAACAAGATACAAAAATGAGTAAAATCCCTTACATGGATTCTTAAGTTAGTTTAAAAAAAAATTAGTTTCTTGTTATTCTTTAAGAGCCTTAATTGAATAGTGCTTAGAAATATTGGTTCCAAATTATTAATTTAATTTATTCTTTTATTTTTAGATTTGTGTCCTTGTTAGAGAGTAATAATTTATTTGGTATTATATATATAACCAACAATAATGTTAAGTGTGAAGCTGGTAATGCTATCTTTAATAAATAAATAGGGATACTATTAATTATCTAGATATTATGAGTGTTGTAACCTTAGAATGGGTATTTAATAGAGGGTGGTAGACTAATATAGAGTGTTGAAGATAGTGTTATTATAATGTTAATACCCATAGGAATGGTAACAAATAAAGGTAGTCCTAATACTAATATGGATGTTCTTGAAGTTAATGTTATTGTGGAGATTTGATGATAACCTTATCAATAATATGTTTCATGTTTGTATGTTGTTTAGATGAATACAAATGATGTTGTCAATTAGTGTAAAGTTGGAACATTAATGTTTGATTTTAAAAAGGGAAAAAAATGATTTGTTTTGTTATATTAACATTGGGTGTATACATTATTGGAATCCTCATAAAGTAATGATTACTGAATTCCTTAGTGACATTGTCATTAATATTTATTTATTTCCTCTTGTAAATTTAATTGTTGGATTAGGAAAGAAAGTATCTAACTTGAAAAATTATTCATTTGGAGCGTACAAGACTTCATCATTATTTTTATTAATTCATAACATTAGACAAGTTTTAAATTTAGTAGTTTATCTTTAATTATTCTATTTTATCACTTACTCCTCTTATTTAGTTACTTTGTAGTATTTTATTGGCTTAATCTTGGGGAGGGCATTACATTCTCACCATTGAAGATGTGATCGAACCTAGGGATCTTGATTTTAGCAGCAAGCAGGACACATTTCAATGGTTGTTGAGCAAATGATATTGTAGCTAGATTCCAATAGTGTTGGCTTGACTAGCAAAGATCTGCTCAATGCCATTCATATTTACAAATTCCTTTACGAATTTCTTAAAAGACTTACTTTTTCAAAGTATATTTGGACCAATCTAGTAAAGTTACTTAGAACCAATGATCAAATACCAACAATCTAAGCCAAAATCCATTGATTTACAAGATCTATGATGTGTCTTTTTTTTCAATTATTACCATTAGGATGTTGCTCCAATGCCCTACAACAACATTTATTGTCAGGCCACACCAGGGCTATCACCCCATCAACCTCTGTGGTGGTAGTTGAAAGTCACAGATGGTGTTTTATTTCCAAGGAAGTTGTAGGAACAAAGGATGCAACAAAGAGATTTATTATGCTCCCAAACCAAGTTAATAGGAACAAGATCTAGTGGAGGCAAGTAGTAGAAACCCTTAAGAAGACTAGATTGAAAGCCTTGATCAAGATAGAAACCCTTGATAGGACTAGATCCAAAGGCCTTGACCAATAGACTTCAATACCAATTGATATGAATACAATTGTGAGAAAAAGGAACATAAAGGAATTAATCACAATTGTACATGTTGTATGCTCTAATGTATTTGGTATTTATAGAGCACAAAATGCAAAACCCTTTCAAAAAGAAAAATATCTTATTAAGCATCAAATTAATCATCTCTAACTAGTTACATTTAAGCAAGTATAAATATTCATTTGACAACATTCTATTTCCATTCTTAATGCTTTATGTCAAATTGATGCTAACTCTCTTCTTTCACCTTTATTGCTTTATATTTTAAATTTGCATGCAAAATAATTTATAAATAGACCATATTTAATTTATTCAACTAAAAGAATCTGATTTGTCTAAGTTTACTTCATTCCATTATGTAGCAATTATTATTACTTTCAACTTTCACCCTATGCATGCACAAACACATACTCAACAACATATCAAAAAATACATATAGTTTTCTATCGGTCCAGCTATTCAAACTCCTTTAAAGTTTAAGTGCAACTGCCACTACTCAAACATTAATACTATTGTTTATCACTTGTATAATATGAATTGACATTCAACACACAAATTAATTCTTTACTCCAAACGAGTTACAATCTTACATCATTACATAGCATTTTAAACACCAGTAATATATACAAGCTCTTGATTTGTATAAATGACACATGCCACTTCACATCTAACATAATTGATTCCAAGTTCATAGTGATGTTATGATAGCCCCAACCCACCACTATGGCCCTGCATTCTTAATTCTCGCTTGTAACGAGGATATGCACAGTTTAATATATTTACAGCTCCCATCTCCCCTGCATTATACACAAACTCTATAGATTTTCAAAGTCACTTTGCATTGTTCTAATGGATCAAATTCAACATACTATGCAATATACTTCACACTAAATGTTTTGACTATTGGCTTGTTCTTTACCATAGTAAAACAATCATTTAACAGTTTTTACTCTTTTGGCTATAAAATTTAATGAATTGTTATTACATACACTCATCAATTTAGTGTGTGATGAATGCTATCTTTTAATCTATAGAATAGCACACTATAAAGATATAGGAAAAAGTACTTAGAAATGACTAAAGAACTTTGGGCATTTCTACACAAATTATTCAACATTGTTTAAGCTATTGTTCACAGTAATCTACCAAGATTTAGAGGTAAACACGAGTGCTTAAAAATGAGCAAAGTGAAACTTTAGACATAGATACATAGACATATGTGCAAATAACAAGAATATATACTTAAATATAATATAGCTCATATGAATATGTCTCATCAGAAGGCCACTTTTCACTAAGTAGAAAATTGAAGTCAACTGAGATGGCATTGCTTTGCATTACACACTTTTGCTTTGGATTGCAAACATAATCTATTAAAGGCTCAAATAA
Organism: Sequoia sempervirens; assembly: GCA_007258455.2. Taxonomy (NCBI): domain Eukaryota; kingdom Viridiplantae; phylum Streptophyta; class Pinopsida; order Cupressales; family Cupressaceae; genus Sequoia; species Sequoia sempervirens. Next base: position 274,002,964 of record VDFB02000003.1, on the reverse strand, counting down.
GCCTAACGTCAAATAAAAAATGGATTTAGTTCCTTCAATGTCTTGCTTCTAATTCCATCAATTTTATTCAATGGATAATCATGTTTTGTTAGTAATGATGTTAAGAAAAATGCACATTAGGAAGTAACAAATACCCAAATTCATTCCAAAATTCTTAAAAAGCATTACTACTTGCAATTTTTGAAAGGCAACAAAAAGTTGCAACAAAGTTTCTGACAAATGAGAAAATATGTAAAAGAATTTTACGCAAAATGACTACTCTATTCAAACACAAATAATAATAGTACATCAAGTTACAATTTGATTACAAAAGCCAACATTGTGTTGATTCCAGACACCTACTTTCTCAGACTCTTGAGAAGGGGAGGAACCTAAAATACCCATCTATAGATAGCTCTACTATATGTTATTAAACTTATTTTAGAGAACCCATACACAATCATGAAATAATCAATATCAATACATCATATGCCTCAATTGGCCTTGAAATCCTTATTTTTTTTGCCCACTAGATTGCGCCACAGATACTGTCCACTAGCCATGTCCACCAGGGTCTAGAACTGAGTAAATATATTATAGTTTTTTTTGAATTATTTAACACACTTGAATCCTTTAATCTCCACGTGTCAACATTATGTGGTGCTTATAGACAATATTATTTAGAGGTTCTCCCATACGCTGGAATTAGCTCCAACCTACGACACCTATATACCTTTCACAATTTGGGATTTGTGGATCCTGATTACTAACAAGAAATAAGTGAAACCATGAATTTGTCCATTTGATTTATGTTTATGTGGTGACTTGATCTAATACTTTGATAAACCGTTTCATCGTGTTCCTTAGGAGGTCATACTGTAGCATCTTTTTTATGTCGATGCTCTTTGTTATATTGTTTGAGAATAGTTGTTAACTCCGTTTTCGTTTCAGGCACGAGCATTCCATAAAGCCATATGTTTTCTATAAAACCCTATAAAATGCAATTTAAACAAACCATACATAAGCATATTTTTAGAGGAAGGTGACACTGGCACGAAACACCCTTTGGTACCACAGGGATGGTGGAGAGACTAGACCTCGTGACCTCTTGCAACAGGATGCTTTAGCCAATCAAGCTAGGCCCATCGCCTCAAATAATATTAATTATTAATTAATATTATATAATAATTATTAAACTATTGTTTAAATATCTTAAATATATTTTAAATACTATATTGTATATTAAGGATTATTATGAAATATAAAATAAAATATATTTGGTATTAAGATTAAATACATTATATCATTAAACAATAATTATAATAATTATATAATAAAAAAATTAATAATTATTATTAATAATGAATATAATATATACTTTTATATAAATATATTATAAAATGATCATTAATATATTATAATTAATATTAATAATAAAGTAGTATTATTGAAATAATATGAAATAATTATTAAATATATTATATAATATTAAATATAGTTTGACCATTTTAATTATTAATTAATATTAAAATTGTCAACATGACAAGTTTATAATATTGCGCTATTGGTGGATTTATAAATTAAGTAGTATTAAATTATTAATAAAATATAAAATTATTGCTATATTAATAGTACTATATATATATTTATGATTTATTATACCATATATAATAATAAAAATAATATATTATTTATTATAATATATAATAATATTAATAATAGTAAAGTTCAAAATTTAATGTATTATATTAAATTTATTTATGTATATATTAACTTATGGCCTAACAAAATACTTATTTTATCTATCCTTGTCACCAAGATTTAACAACATTTTATATTTGAAAAATTAAACAGTGTCTTTTAATATTTTCTTTTTAGTATTTTAATAAAAATATTTGTTGTCAATTTAGAAACAACCCTAAACATAATTACATGAACAATAATAATATAAATAAATGATAAATATAAATAGTATTAATATAAATATTAAAGTGTAGGCTAACAAATATATAATAGAACATCAATATTAAAATTATATAGTTCCATCTTTTTTATTAGAATAAATTGTGAAAAGTGATCATGTGCTAGGTAGACACTAAAATATGGGAATTCTTCCTATGAAATTTACCATGGCTAGAAAATGATGAAAAAGTGTCAATGCAAAATGAGGGCCATGAAGTAACATGGGGTAAAAGGCTTGCCAAAATCAATATTATAGGCTAAATCAGTTTTTGTACCCAATGTTAAGAAAGTGTGTGTGACTATTTTAAATTAAAAGAAAGTGAAAACTAAGACAGGTGTCAACACCGTGCAAGATGAATGCAATACAAAATTTTCAAATGGAAAAAATCACAAAATGTCGCCACGTAGTGTTTATGGATCTAATTAGCTCATCCATACAATGGCCAGTTCTGCAACCAAGGATCGATGTATAGTTAAAGAGAAATTGCGGATGATGAATATAGGGGATGCAAATCACCATCAAACCTACCAGTAGTATTTGCAATCCCCCAGATTGCCCTTGCCTCCCCCATTCCTCCTTAGACCCACCTACCTTCCTTATCATCACCATTAGTAAAACTTAAAGAAACACAAATATTTAGTATGAATTACTTACTAGAAAGAGATTCACTCCAATTGATCTCTCACCTAAAGTCCATTCCTTGTCTGTACCATCACCAAATAAGGCAAAAAATGAATCCATTCCATTAATTTATTTCCCATAGACCCTTTCTGTTGTGAAATTTTTTGCCCAGACTATCATGCATTATCAACAACAATATGAATTTGCAAAGGAACAAAACAAACAAAGCACACAAGAACAACAAAAATAGAAGATACAGGATACACAAAATACATGCATACATCCAAAAACTGAAAAATTATTATTAAAAACTCTAGATGTATACATGTTTTATGCTTCCACACACTTCTATCATAATGATAGGTAGATGAAATAGTTGACAAAATTGTTCCAGATTGTATATACAAAAGATGCTAGAAAAATCTAGATGGTGGGTAGACAAGGGAGTAAATGCAGTGTAGTTTCTAGTCAAATCAGAGAGCAAGTTGGACAGCTCTAGAAGCCACTTCATTTGCTTCACACATCATGTGTATAACATTCTCCCACTTGAAGCCAATGAAGGGGGGTCAGAATAAACTATAGTCATCAAATCATCCCTAGGCCTACCAAGTCTCTACATAGCTCATGCTTTCCTCTTGGAAAAATTTTAGTAACCATATCAACAGGGTTCTTATTTGTATGAATCTTTTCCAAATTGAAATTCCCTTCCTCTAATGCATGCCGAATCCAATGGTACCTTAGATCAATGTGCTTGGTCTTTGAGTGATATGTTGGATTTTTTGCTAAATGGATGGTGCTCTGACTGTCACAATACAATGTATATCTATCATGTTTTATTCCCAACTATCCTAGGAATCATTGTATCCACAACATCTCTTGACAATATTTTGTTGTAGCTATGTATTTTGCCTTTGTTGTTGAAAAGGATACTACTTTTTGTAGTCTAGACACCCAAGATATTGTAGTACTTGCAAAGGTATATAGATAACCAATGGTGGACTTTCTAGTGCCCACATCTCCAGCCATATCTACATCTGTATAACCTTTAAGCACAACATCATTATTACCAAAACATAAGGAATGATGGCTAGTACCCTTAAGATACCTCAAAATCCACTTCAGTGCTTGCCAATGTTGTTTGCCGAGATTTGCAAGGAACCTTCTCACTACTCCCACTAAATATGCAATATCTGGTCGAGTACATACCATGGCATACATCAAGTTGCCAACTATTGAAGCATAAGGAATTTTACCCATTTTCTCCTTCTCCTTGTCATCACAAGGGCACAAATTAGTACTCAATTTAAAGTGAGTTGCAAGAGGTGTACCAACTGGCTTGGCATCCATCATATTGAACCTGTCAAGAACCTTCTTAATATATTTTTCTTGTGATAGCCATATTTCCTTCGTCTTTCTATCATGTATGATCTTCATGCCCAATATTTGTTGTGTTGGACCCAAATATTTCATTGCAAATTGTTTACCTAAATCCTTCTTCAATTGATTAATCATATTCTTATCATGTCCAATAAGTAGCATGCCATCTACATACAACAATAATATAATGTACCTATCTTGGTCATACCTCTTAGTATAGACACAATGATCAGCCTCTAGCCTTTTAAAATCACATTCCAACATGAATGAATCAAATTTATTATACCACTAGTAAGGTGCCTGTTTCAGTCCATAAAGACTCTTCTTCAATCTGAAAACTACATTTTCTTTACCTTTTATTTTGAATCCTTCTAGCTGGTCCATATTAATCTCCTCTTCCAATTCTCCATGAAGGAAGGTTGTATTTACATCTAATTGTTCACACTCCAAGTCTAAAGCAATGATAAGACCAAGAATAATTCTAATGGATGGCATCTTTACAATAGGTGAGAATATTTCAGTAAAGTCTACACCTTTCTTTTGAGAAAATCCTTTCACCACTAGCCTTGCCTTGTATCTTTCCTTTTCCCCTTCTCCCTCATGCTTGATCCTATTCACCCATTTGTTTTGTAGGGCTCTACTTCCTTTTGGAATCTTTACCAACTCCCAAGTTTCATTCTCCATCAAAGACTCCATTTGTTCCTCCATTGCTTTCTTCCATTCTTTGTTGTTCTCAACTTCACAAGCTTCCTGCAAACAATTAGGTTCACCTTCATCAGTTAATAAGATATAGTTTGAGGGATGATACCTTTGCGAAGACTTGTGAGGCCTAGTAGATCTGCAGGTCAATTGTGGTAGTGTATTTTTAGGTTGGAGTTCTTGTAATGATTGCTATATAATTTCTTCTTTTTACTGTTCATCATTTTCAATTTGTTGTTCAACTTTCTCTTGAGCTTGCTACCCATTTTCTTGCAATGGTGGAATATCTAATTGTTGTTCAACAAACTTATCAACAAATTTCTTGACCTCCATATTGCCTACAGATTTTAAATATCTTTGAATCATTGAATATGACATCCCTACTTCTAATGACTTTATGTTTATCCAAATCCCATAATCGGTAACCAAACTCACTATTCACATAGCCTAGAAAAATAGACTTCATGGATTTGTCATCTAGCTTACTTCTATGTTCTTTGGGAATATGCACGAATGCTTCACATTCAAATATTTTTAGATGAGAGCAATCTACCCCTTTACCGGTTCAAACTTCTTTGGGAATGTCACCATCCAAGGCTATAGTAGGAGATCAATTTATGAGGTAGTAGGATGTCCTTAATGCTTCTACCCAAAAATGATTTTTCAAACTAGAGTTTGACAACATACTCACCTTCTCCATGATAGTGTGATCCATTCTTTCCACTGTCTCATTTTGTTGAGGAGTAAGAAGTACAATTTTCTCATGCTTTATGCCAAACTTGTTACAATACTCTTTGAATGCATTGGAACAATATTCTCCACCATTGTTTGTTCTCAAAGACTTGAGAAATTTATCAATTTCTCTTTCAACAACAACATGAAACTTTTGAAATATCTTGAATACCTCATCTTTTCTTTTCATAGGGTAGGCCCAAACCTTTCTAGATGCATCATCTATAAATGTGACAAAGTATGAGGCTCCTCCTAAAGACCTAATGTTTTCTGGCCCAAATACATCAGAATATATTAATTCTAACAATTTTTTTTTTCAGTTCATGACCACTTCTAACAAATGAAACCCTTTGTTGCCTACCATATAATCAATGCTCACAAAGGTCAAGATTATAGGATTTCAAACCTAGTAGTAGATTTTTACCAATAAGAATTTTAAGGCCCTTCTCACTCATGTGACCCAAACGCTTATGCAACAAATCTGTTGAGATTTCTTCTTTTGCAACAATAGCTACATTTGATTTCATTGCTATTGCTCTTAATGTATATAATGTTCCTTCCTTGGATCCTCTAGCCACGAGCAGTGCCCCTTTGCTAATTTTCTAACCACTTTTTCCAAAACTTGTGGAGCAGCCTTCATCATCCAAACGTCCTATAGAAATTAAACTCATGTGAATCCTTGGAACATGCCTAACCTATTTTAGTAAAATGTTTTATCCATCCTTTGTCTTGATCTGGACATCTCCCACTCCAACAATATTACAAAAATGATTGTTTCCCAAATGGATTCTACCATAATTACCAGGATTATACACAAAAAAAAATCTTTGTTTGGGGTTACATGGTGAGATGCCCCAAAGTCAAGAATCTAATAAATGCTATAGCTGAAGGTATATAAACATGCATCTTCCATTGAAAGAGTAAGTAAAACCTCATTATTTGAAACTACAACAGTGGTCTCACCTTCATTTGTGCTAGCTAATTTTTTATTGGTGTTGGCCAAATTTTGATCCTTTAGTTCTCACTTCCAGATTTGAAATCCTCTTTTCATGTGTCTTGGCTTTCCACAATGACAACAAATCAGCCTACCTCTTATCAATTTTGATCTGCCTCTTGATCTTGAACACCCTTGATGGTTTCAATCAATTTTTCTACCATGATAATAAATAGTTAAGGCTTCTCCTCCCTAGTTTTCTGTAAATGAATTTCATTGCATCTCCTCATTCATTAAGTTTGTACTAACATCATCAAACTTCAGGGTTCCTGCAAGTGCAAAAGTGCTTATGGCTACAATCAGGTTTTCCCAGCTATCTAGCATGGAGCACATTAGTAGGATGGCTTTAATATCATCATCTAAAGCAATTTTAACAGAGGAAAGTTGGCTGGTGATTATATTGAATTCATTCAAGTGCTCTGCTACTGAAGCACCCTCCTTCATCTTGAGATTGTATAATTTCTTCATCAAGAAAACCTTATTTGAAGCTGTGTTTTTCTCATATAAATCATGTAACTTTTTCCATAGTTCTGCTACCGTCTTCTCTCTAGCAACATTAAAATACACATTTTTAGCTAGATATTGATGGATGGTTGCAATATCCTTTCTATCCAGCTTGTTCCAATCTTCATTTTCCATCATTGTGGGTTTCTTTGATATTCCCTCAATTGGAAAATATTGATCCTCTAGAATTAGAATATCTTCCATTTGGGATTTCCATAGGGAAAAATTAGCCCTATTTAACTTCTCCATATCACTCACTGCTGCTATCTCCATGACTGGCTCTAATACCAGTTGTTGGGAAAGATTTTTCCCAAAATATCTTGCGTTATCAACAACAATATGAATCTGCAAAGGAACAGAACAAATAAAGCACACAAGAACAACAAAAACAGAGGATATAAGATACACAGAATACACACATACATCCAAAAACTAAAAACTTGTTATTAAAAACTCCATATATATACATGTTTTATGCTTCCAAACACTTCTATCATAATGATAGGTAGATGACGTAGTTGACAAAATCGTTCCAAATTGTATATACAAAAGATGTTAGAAAACTCTAGATGGTGGGTAGACAAGGGAGTAAATACAGTGTAGTTTCTAGTCAAATCAGAGAACAAGTTACACAGCTCTAGAAGCCACTCCATTTGCTTCACACGTTATGTGTATAACACTTCCTTGTTAGGACTATCACCAGATGAAGTAGAAAAGAGATTCATTTGCATTGATTTTTCATCCATAGTCTCTTCCTTGTTGGGTTTATCACTAGTGGCCCATTTGGAATCCAAAAGGTTGGCTACTATCTCTATCTGCTCTAGCGAACTTCTTCTGATAATATCTTTCCCCTCATACTGTCTGTCACTTTGATCTGTATCTGACATAATTTGTGATTTAGAAAACATCTTAGACCTTTTAAAGATAAAGTTGAGTATTGATTTCCTCTTAGAAGGTGACTTTGAAACAATTGTACTAATTTTCACACCATTATTTACAATTGAAGAAGGAGATTTTGAGACACTGCTACCCAACGAATCACTTTCTATCTGTTTGTCATCTGAATCAGGGTTCTGCTTTGAAAATGAAATCAAAGTTTCTTCCTTGTTTTCACAAACCATAGTACCATCGGAAGGAGGAGAATTTGTCAAGGCATCACTTGCAGGTTTTTCTTCATCCTTTGAATCATCTTCCTTAAATTTGACTCTTCTTCCATTGGATTGTTAGTCCATATCCACTTTATCACTAGAAGATTGAGCACTAGGAGAAGAAAAGATGGAATTTTCCTCTTCATCAGACTCCACCTCTTTCCAAAGAAATGCTTCCCCCTTATTATCCAAATACAAGTGGAAACCAACTTCTTCCCCATTGATTGCCACAAACATAATCTTCTCATGATGCTTCAAAACCCCTTGAATTTTACCAAACTTAATATACCAAGGCGAGCATTTGAATGTACCATCCTCCTCCTGCACAACAATTATGTCCACAACACCCCCAAAAAGATGGAAGGAGGTGACAACATTGTAAACACCATGTGAAATGTAATTGTTGAGCCTCCCAACCTTATACATTTTTTTTTCCTAACATCAATCGCTGAGGTCTCAAAAAATCATGACAACTCACTAAAATCAATTCCCTATCTCTGAAAAAATATAAAAAAGATGTCACAAACCCATGATTGGCAAGCCAACAATTTTTTTGACTAAATTTAACAAAATTGTATCTAGATAAATTCACCACAATTGCACACTATTAAATAAGAAACAAAACATTAGAGGTCATGAGATCACACTGCTCTGCCTAGCCTCCCTTAAATTAAACAAGAAAAAGTTCTCTTTTGGAGGTAAATAGTGTGTATGGAGGAAACTTTGCAGAAATTATGCTGCCATCAAATTCCATACTTTGACCACTTGAAAATTAATAATGCACCTAATTAACAGAGATATATTAGCAAATAAAACTTTGAAACCCTTAATTGTAATTTCTTAAAGCCTGAGCCAAAACCCTTCCATAATTAAATATAAATTCTAGATTCCCATAACCCCATAACAAGTGCATTTACAACTAGATTTCTTATATCAAGAACCCAAATAGCTTAGATTTAAATGCAATAATCAACATGATAGTCGAATTCAAATAAACTTTTAAAATGAATCTTATGAACTGTAAAAATAAATTTGTTTGTAAATCATACTTGGAAAAAAAGTTATTTTTTCTCTAATGGTATTGTTGTCTCCTAATAGTGCACCCTTGCCGAGTGAACTCAACCTATTGGTGAAACATTGGAAAGCTTCCCTGATTGTGGGCTCAAATGTTGGAAGGTAACCTCCAGAGTAAGCTAGCTCTTATGGTAATCACCTAAAACTACTTTCTTGTTGGGAAAAGGGTAATAAAGATTGCATAAAATAAAACCTATGACTAAGGGTGATGCACCAAATTTGATTATTTTCAAACTTGTAAAGCTTCTTGTACACACAGTTTCAATCAATAAAAAATCTTGACATGCACAATTCAATGCTTATATGCCTCTGCATCAATATTTCACAAGGATGATATAATGCATACAATCCTAGAAGGAAAAGATACTTTCACAACTCGAATCACTTAAATCTCAACACATCTTATAACTTGCAAATACATATACTTTTTGCACAAAGGTGCTACTAATGTGACACAACAACAAGGAATGAGACAAATTCACATGTAATTGCGTTAATCATTCAAATGGACACAATAGAACATAAAATTAAGAAGGAAAAATTGCTTATCTTCATTGATCTCCAAGGTGTAAAATGCTATACATGTTTGTCAAAAATGAGTTACAAATACTGTTTTATGCTGAAAAGGACCTCTAAAGTCCAATGTAGCAAAAAAATGATGATAAGAACTAACTTCAAAAATGAAGTTTGAAGTTACTTATGCTTTTCCAAATGGTTGCACAAAAATATGAACTAGAAACTTCCTTGTTCATGTAAAACAATAAAGCCTAAAAATAAGCCCCTAAACCCACTCCAAAAAAGTTTAGAGGTGAAGAAAAGGTCAATCCTTGACCTCACCTATCATAAAGGCATCAAGAACTGCTCCTAGATGCTCTCAACTTGCTCCAAAACCAAGTCAAAACCACCCTACATTCTTGGCACTTGTCTGTCAACTTCCTCTAACCTCCCCTATATGCTTGGCACTTGCATATACATCATTATTCTCCATATAAATAACATTAACTAAGTGATTTATAACATCACTTAAATAAATGTTTTACATTTTATAACCTATGCAAAATAAAGGCAATGATTCGACCTATGTCTTGAAGACAATGCAAAAAATATGTCTCGAGGAGACACATCCTAATTGCTAGGCATATGAACATAAGGCAAAGGTATTAATCTTTTACTGCAACTGTTAAAAGAAAGGAAAAAATTCCTTTGAGTTATCAACATACTTAGGGTTTTAAAACCCTAGTGATAAAACTCGAACCAAACATTCAATGCATTTTCATTTTGCATTACAACCTTCTAGAACTATGAGAGCCATCAACACAGGGTTTTGAATTGGTCTTCCATGGAGGTTTCAATTGGAGTTTGCTTGCATTTTTCATGAGAAATCAACAAAATGAGCTTGGGTAAGATCTTTGTCTACATAAAATATGCTTTTCTTTTCAATATTTGTTGAAAACGCTTGTTCTTAAGACTATGCCAAAATGATGAATATATTTTTGTCTTTTTGTACATTTGTTCATGCTTGCTTGACCTCTGTAGAAAAAGGTAGAGAAGTTTCTTTCCTCTTTTCTATTATTCACTTGGCATTGCAAATAAAGAAGTTCTTTGTACTCCATGGCCATGACTTTACATTCTTTGCAAGTATTGAGGCCTATGTTCTCACTTTGTGGCCTAGCTACTCTATCTCACTGTCTTGAAAAGACAAAAAACTCTCCCTTTTCTTTCCATTTTGTTCATGGATCGACCCTAGGTTTTATATGCAAATGCATTCTATAGCTTTAAAATTTGTGATTCTACCTTGAATACCTATGGAAAACTCGAGGGTTTTCATTTTATGTACACAAATGAGGGTTACTATTCTATGCACATTTTTTCCTTACTATCACTAATAGGTATTCATGCATTCTGGAAAAATTCTTATCAAAAGGCCATGGCTCTATCTCTTGACACATCTTTCTAGTTTTTCCTTCACTATATCAAGGGGTTTCTCTTATATTTGAACTTACTTTAGCATGTTGATGTGTAAAACATGGATGTAAACACCTTTTATTTTGTAATACTCAATAGTCACTTGAAAACCTATGCCTATCATTTCACTGGACTGTTCATTAACTTTGTTTACTCCATCTTGATAGTCAACACATGCCCTTCAATAAGCATTTTGTATTTTGGGATAAAGATGCTTGAGTTTCAAGTCATAAATGACTATGCTCAATATGACAATAACAATGGTTCATCTCAAGCCCTCTGTCCTTTATAACTATTAATACCATTTTGACTTGGAATTGCTATGACATGATCCACCCACACAACTGCCCCTGATAGTCAAAGATGATTGTTCCTTCATTGTTTGCTATCCTTTGTTCCTTCATTGTTTGCTATCCTTTTGGTGCAAGTAATGGCTGCCACTATCATGTGATGGCATGCACTGTATGATAGATTTGGGATTGCTCCCCTATTCCTTGAAGAGTACTGCCATCAGGTTATCAATAAGACTATCTTTTGAATAGTCTTTGTAACTATTTCTATGTATAGGATCACTCCCTCCTTACTCAATTGAATAGGTATTTGTCATTTACAATAATGACTTACCAACTAACTATCATGAGTGATATTTACTTGTTCAATTGATGACAAATGAGATGAATTTACATTCTTACCCCTCTTAAAACATAAGAGGGCAGCATGCTGGGCTCAACCCTTGTGGGAGCCCATTTTACTCCACATGATATGATGTCAAATTAAAATGATCCAACAATAAAAATTCACCTATACTTGCACAGTGAAATATGTTAGATAAAACAATGAAACACCTTATATGATTAATATTGACAATAATCCTCTACTTTTCTTGATATCTGTGATGTTGCAAAACTATTTTAATGCTATATGAGAATAAACTATATGTTTGTTGATGTAGCATATGTAGAGAATATTGGTCCTGAGCTCTAACACAAGTTTCTTCATATCTTGTAGGCATTTCAAGCAATAGAAAAACAACTTTTGGAGCAACCAAGCAGGAGGGACTAGACAAGGATGCAACAGTTCAACTTGGGGTTTGTCATTTAGGCAATGATGGATCCCTACTCTTTCCATAATCTCTCTTTTTTTTATATCTTTAAATGTATAGTTTTTGCCTTCTATTGTATTGAAATAATTATTCCCATGACTTGTCTAAGACACCATGCATCTATAATTATCAATAAAAGACAACATTTGTTCGAAATTTATGCAATCTTTCTCTTGTATACATTTGGATAATAAACTGCAATTATTTGATAATACTTCTATACATATGAATGAAACTTAGCATAAATGAATGTCTACCTTTATCATTGTTTTGCAAAAACTATCTCAACTCTACCTGATTGAGCTAGAAGCTAAATTGGGTAACATTTTTGGTGACATCTACTATATGTTTGCTTGCTAAACATCCTGACTAGTTACCTAAATTTATCCATTAGGCACATGAGTCAAATAGGAACTTGACAAGGCTTGAAAAATAGTCTTGCAAATGGCTATAACTCATCCAAAACAATGCATAACACCTTCAAATATTATTCATCCTACCAAAAGACTTAATTTTTTCTGACTAACTAACTGTGCAAAACAACACTTAGAGGAAAACAGAAATTGAATTGAAACCTATTCTAACCTACTCTAACCAACAAAGAAGCTGGTCAAACAAACCATTTACTGGCTTTGCAAAATAACTACCCCTCCGACCAACATAGGATACTTTACATGATTATAAACTATTGAGAGGATACAAAACACAAATGAATATTCAATAGACTATTTTAATTCTTTATGAATAATGAAAATAAACTCACATATACTGCTGCTTTGAATTGGGTAAGTGAGTTGAATTTGAACCCCTTCAATTGCAACTTTATAGGCATTTTCCTCCACAGCTGTGACTACATGCTTGGGTGCAAGCATCATTCATTGTCCTTTGTGGTCCTCTGTTCTGGCTAAATGTCTGATAGGACAACCTCTTGAATGAATAAAACTTAGACTCCCATTGATAGCTTCCTTTTCTTTGATTGCTTCCTTAACATCATGCAAATTGGCATGTTTTAGTTCAAGTTGTTCAAATGGAAACAAAGTTGTTTCATCTTGTATTTTGTGTTGTTTGCAATTTCCTAATTAAAAAAGTGTTATCTTGGCATCAAATTTCAGCAAAAATCCTCAATGATGCTAGAAAACATGTCTTCCCCAGCTTGTAGATTGTTCTCCTCATGCATGTCAAGCTTCACAAGGCTTAAAAAAATGTTGTCCTCTCAGTATACCAACACCTCGTTAAGATTATTTGTGTCCTTTAGCTGTTCCAAAATTGATGTTGATGTCAACATGTGCAAGCCTTCATCTTGTTCAACCAAAGAAGGCAACCCATCAAACCACAAGGTAGATTCTTCCTTCTCACCACCTCCTTCTTGCTTCTCATTTTTTTGTCCCATATGATTTGTTGACATAGAAACATTCTCATATTCAACAAAAGATGAGAGGTCATCAAACAAAACAATCAACATTTCACATTTAGCCCTTATTACTTCCTCTTCAACCTATTGTCCTGGCTGACTTATTGAAACATTTTCATCATCTTTTACCAAACAAGGAAGCTGATTAGTTAGAACATTCAAGGATTCATCTTGAAAGGTATTTTCTTATTCAATGCTTTTATGTTCTAATAAGTAATACTCTACAACTAAATGCAATGGATTTATATTTCTAATCTCCTCCATGATGAATGAGCTATCTTGATCAATGGGATATTTTGTAACTTTACTAGGCTATACTTGTTTACTTTCCTCAACCTGCAAAGGATGAAGGCTTGCGAAACTTGGAATTTCAAGCTTAAGGGGTTGATTTGAAGAGTTAATAATTTTATCTTGCCCGAAACTTGGAATTTTAATTGGCTTAGATTCTACAACCTTTTCCTTTTCCTAGTTTTGGACTAATATGAGAGGAAAGGCCTCAACAGGATTTGGCATTTTGAAACTAGGAATGTAAGGGGCTAACTTGATGAGTATGAGCTTGATGAGTAAGCTCTTCTTATTGCATATTATACTGTGTTTCTCTATCTATTTCTAAAATTTTCCTTTGGAAATCCAACAAAAAAATCTTAATGCTACCTAAATCAGTATCATTTTGGGACTGACTAGGGAGGTTGCATAATTTTTTTAGAGCATAATGGTCACAAGGCTAACTATAGGCATGAACATGCTGCAAACAAGGATAAATAAGAGTGGTTTGAAAGTGATCTTGCTGATAATGATGATTGCAGTGAGGAGAAAGGTTGTTTGGAGGCCAAAAGCCCAAATTTTCATGAAATGAAGGAGAATAAACATTATGGTGTTGATAACTAGACATTGCAAGAGTAAAACATGAAGCATAGGCAAGCATAGATAATAGATTTGGAATGTATATAGACAACAGGGTCTTGAAACACTAGGATGTGAGTTAGACAACCAAATAGAGTCACCAGACACTAAGAAAATACTTTCAAATGATAGAAAACTAGCAAGTAGCATCAACCTCATTAGTTGCATGTATTTGGATTGCTAAAACCAGCTAATATGTAATTAGAGTCACCATCGTGTCATTTTTACTACCTCCAAAGGATAATAATACTAAGAGAAACACCAAATCTCTCAGTATTTTGATGACAAGTTCATCAAACTAGTCCCACCAGGCATGCCAAAAATTGTTGTCTCTTAATAGTGCATCCTTGCTGAGTGAACTCAACCTATAGGTGAAACATTGGAAAGCTTCCTTGGTTCTGGGTTCAGATGTTGGAAGCTAACCTCCAGAGTAAGATGGCTCTTATGGTACTCACCTAAAACTACTTTTTTGTTGGGAAAAGGGTAAGAAAGATTACATAAAATAAAACCTATGACTAAGGGTGATGCACCGAATTTGATTATTTTCAAACTTGTAAAGTTGCTTGTACACATAGTTTCAATCAACAACAAAGCTTGAAATGCACAATTCAATACTTATATGCCTCTGCATCAATATTTCATAAGGAGGATATAATGCATACAATCCTAGAAGGAAAAAATACTTTCACAACTCGAATCACTTGCATCTCAACACAACTTATAACTTGTAAATACATATAATTTCTGCACAAAGGGGCTACTAATGAGACACAACAACAAGGAATGAGACAAATTCACATGTAATTGCATCAATCATTCAAATTCACACAATAGAACAAAAAATTAAGAAGGAAAAATTGCTTATCTTCATTGATCCCCAAGGTGTAAAATGCTATACATGTATGTCAAAAATAAGTTACAAATACTATCTTTTGCTGAAAAGGACCTCCAAAGTCACAATGTAGTAAAAAGATGACGATAAAAACTAACTTCAAAAATGAATTTTGAAGTTACTTATGCTTTTCTAAATGGTTGCACAAAAATAGGAACTAGAAACTTCCTTGGTTGTGTACAACAATAAAGCCTAAAAATAAGCCCCTAAACCCACTCCAAAAAAGTTTAAAGGTGAAGAAAAGGTCAAGCCTTGACCTCACCTATCATAAAGGCATCAAAAACTACTCCTAGATGCTCTCAACTTGCTCCAAAATTAAGTCAAAACCACCCTACGTTCTTGGCACTTGTCTGTCAATTTCCTCCAACCTCCCCTATATGCTTGGCACTTGCATATACATCATTATTATGCATATACATAACATTAACTAAGTGAATTATAACATCACTTAAATAAATGTTTTACATTTTATAACCTATGCAAAATATAGGCAATGATTCGACCTATGTCTTGAAGACAATGCCAAAAATATATAAGTCTTGAGGGGACACATCCTAATTGCTAGGCATATGAACATAAGGTGAAGGTATTAATATTTTATTGCAACTGTTAAAAGAAAGGAAAAAATGCCTTTGAGTTATCGACATACTTAGGGTTTTTAAACCTTAGTGAAAAAACTCAAACCAAACATTCAATGCATTTTCATTTTGCATTGTGACCTTCTACAACTACGAGAGTCATCGACACAGGGTTTCAACTTGGTCTTCCATGGACATTTCAACTAGAGTTTGCTTGCATTTTTCATGAGAAATCAACAAAATGAGTTTGGGTAAGCTCTTTGTCTGCATAAAATATGCTTTTCTTTTCAATAATATTGGAAAACACTTGTTCTTAAGCTCTACTATGCCAAAATGATGAATATATTTTTGTCTTTTTGTGCATTTGTTCATGCTTGCTCGACCTCTATAGAAAAAGGTAGATAAGTTTCTTTCCTATTTTCTATTATTCACTTGGCATTGCAAATAAAGAAGTTATCTATACTCCATGGCCATAACTTTACATTCTTTGCAGGTATTGAGGCCTATGTTCTCACTTTGTGGCCGAGCTACTCCATCTTACTGTCTTGAAAAGACAACAAAATCTCCCTTTGCTTTCCATTCTATTCATGGCTCAGCCCTAGGTTTTATATGCAAATGCATTCTATAGCTTTAAAATTTGTGATTCTACCTTGAATTCCTATGGAAAACTCGAGGGTTTTCATTTTATGTACACAAATGAGGGTTACTATTTTGTGCACATTTTTTCCTTACTATCACTAACAGGTACTCATGCATTCTAGAAACATTCTTATCAAAAGGCCATGGATCTATCTCTTGACACATCTTTCTAGTTTTTCCTTCACTATATCAAGGGTTTTCTATTATATTTGAACTTACTTTAGCATGTTGATGTGTAAAACATGGATGGAAACACCTTTTATTTTTCAATACTCAATAGTCACTTCAAAACCTATGACTATCATTTCATTGGACTGTTCATTAACTTTGTTTACTCCATCTTGACAGTCAACACATGTCCAATAAGAATTTTGTATTTTGGGATAAAGATGCTTGAGTTTCAAGTCATAAATGACTATGCTCAAGATGACGATAACAATGGTTCAAATCAAGCCCTCTGTCCTTTATAACTATTAATACCATTTTGACTTGGAATTGCTATGACACGATCCACCCACACAACTACCTCTGACAGTCAAAGATGACTATTCCTTCATTGTTTGTTGTCCTTTTGGTGCAAGTAATGGTTGCCACTATTATGTGATGGCATGCACTGTATGATAGATTTGGGATTTCTCCCCTATTCCTTGAAGAGTATTGCCATCAGGTTATCAATAAGACTATCTTTTGAATAGTCTTTGTAACTGTTTCTATGTATAGGATCACTCCCTTCTTTCTCAATTGAATAGGTATTTGTCATTTATGATAATGACTTACCAACTCACTATCATGAGTGATATTTACTTGTTCAATTGATGACAAATGAGATGAATTTACATTCTTACCCCTCTCAAAACATAAGAGGGTAGCATGCTGGGCTCAAACCTTGTGGGAGCCCATTTTACTCCACATGATATGATGTCAAATTAAAATGATCCAACAATGAAAATTCACCTATACCTGCACAATGAATAAATATGTTAGATAAAACAATGAAACATAATATATGATGGATTTGACAATAATCCTCTGTTTTCTTGATATCTGTGATGTTGCAAAACTATTTTAATGCTATATGAGAATAAACTATATGTTTGTTGATGTAGCATATGTAGAGAATATTGGTCCTGAGATCTAACACAAGTTTCTTCATCTCTTGTAGGCATTTCAAGCAATAGCAAAGCAACTTTTGGAGCAACCAAGTAGGAGGGACTAGACAAGGATGCAACAGTTCAACTTGGGGTTTGTCATTCAGGCAATGATGGATCCCTACTCTTTCCATAATCTCTTTTTTTTTTATCTTTAAATGTATAGTTTTTTCCTTCTATTGTATTGAAATTGTTATTCCCATGGCTTGTGTGGGACACCATACATTTGTAATTATCAATAAAAGACAACATTTGTACGAAATTTGTGTAGTCTTTCTCTTGTATACATTTTCATAATAAACTGCAATTATTTGATAATACTTCTGTGCATATGAATGGAACTTAGCAAAATTGAATGTGTACCTTTATCTTTATTTTGCAAAAACTATCTCAGCTCTACCTGATTGAGTTGGAAGCTAAATTGGATAACATTTTGGTGCATCATCATAGGAATTAGTTTCTTAGTTTATGTTTCCTCCTTACTTGTTCCTCTACAAAACATTATAGTAGCTAATTAGGTGAGTATCATAAGAGCCAACTTACTTTGGAGGTTCTATTATGCTTTAGGTAACCACAACCTAGAAAATTTCCATTGTTTCACCGATAGGCCGAGTTTACTCAGCAAGGGTGCACTATTAAGAGACAATAGGTATAACCCCAATTCATTCAATTAGTCCAATTCACCTAGTCTATCCAAATGCTTGTCAAATCACAACATGGAGTAAATCTAATGTCATTCGGCTCCTTAAATTCAAGAACAAACCATGGGATGGTTGCTATGAGATTTTTAGAACTACTACGTATAGTGTTTCCATTTATATTCCACAACATTACATAAGCGATCTATATGTGATGATGTAACAACTATAGTTTCATCTAGGAAAAGACTCACCATCAAATAAAATGTCAATTTCACAAGCCAAAATTTGTTGTGAAATACAAGCTAGATGTGGGCATATATTGAGGAAAGAATAAAGTGCACAAATGCAAAATTAATTAATATTATAATAATATAGCACATTGGTATCATACAATAGTATAACACAATGAGATTTTGATAACAACCATCTAAACCTCATCACAACATCCTAACATTCATGTAATATACCTTAATAAATACATTATTAGCTACCAAATAGATGACGATAAAAATATTCGAATATGATTCACATAATTCTCAAATAAAAAATAAACACAAAATTTTGGATATTTCATCAAATTAGAAAGTCTTAACAATTTCAAAGTAAACTGAGTACCATAAAATAGAAAAAAAATGTCTTGAATTCTTCTCGAGATACCAAAAATGACCTAAGAATAGATCATAAACATCTCCAACAAAGTCTGCATTTTGATAAACATTTCCATAAGAGTTTTCAACAATACCTGAACCTAGAAACATGGGTTGGACCGAAGTTTCCTGCTACTTAGTTACATAAATTACTTGAAGACAGATAATTCTTCATATAGAAACAACATTAACCATCAATGATCCAAAAATTGGATCTTGACTAAGATTGTAAGGGAAACTTTTCTCCATTTCAGTCAAGGAAGATTAGTCAAGGAGCTCATTCATGTAAATAAGTAATTTTTCATCAATTTTAGAGCATTGTGAGCTTGTGTGTAGGGTTATTTAAGACTCAGGGTGATCTGGAGCATCTTGTGGAGGAAGACAGACTTGCAGGCAGGTTTGAAAACTTGGTGTTTTCCACTTTGGTGAGTTCACCGTTTATACAGGAAAAAAGCGCAAGAAACCATGTAAATAAGTTAGAGGTGTTTAGCCATGATTAATACAAATGTTTAACACCCGTAGAGAAGCAAAAGAAAGCTCCCTTAATGAGACCATTGCAGATTTTATTATTTTTCAAGGGCTTTAAGTGCTAGTATTCAGAACATTTTCAATGTACAACACATTAGCTATTAACAAACAAAATCAATCAAAACTGTGCTTATTTTATTTCCCAATGAAATTTCCCATAAAGCAACTACTGATTGATTAATAAATTGATTCATATACTCCAAATCATCTGACCAATTATATATTTTTGCAATGTGACTACTCAAAAATAACCTCAAACAAGAAAAAGTAGGTTTTAACAGTCATCAATCCATGGGACAGTCATACATATGCATCCAAACATTATCAAGAAGTAATAGAAATCAAGAAGCAATAGTAAAGAACATTTGACAATGACTGAGATAAGTATTTTGACTTGGAGAAACCCTAAATAGGCAAAAAACTCTAGTTAAGACGAAAATCACTCAGCTGCTATGTAATTAGCCAAGTACATTAAGTGAAATGTGTAAATGTCTGAACACAACCTATGAAACTCAACAAATATTGTAATCAAATATTTACTTCCAATAATTTGACTCAATATGCATGACCCAACAAATCTTGGCTAGGAGCTTTTCAACTTGTATTCTCCTGCCCATACATCCACAAACCTTGATGAATCAAATCTAGCAAAGGAAATAGCTGAGAATATTTTGCATTAGGTAATCTTAGGTTTTGTAGGCGATGATCATGTACAATTTTGGGTATGCATGCTAATACACCAAAAATGGACCCCTCTATGACGGATTTCAAAGTTTCAAAAAATAATTTATTATATATTTTCAATCATTGGGACATAAATTAGATGTCAGTACACAATACATTTAATTTGTTAATATTTTATTATTAAATGATACACTCATAAAAAATATTTTATTATATATTTTCAATCATTTTGACATAAATACACAATACATTTAATTTGTTAATATTTTATTATTGAGTGAAACACTCAAAGAAAATATTTTATTATCACTATCATTCATTATTCTTTTTTTCCCTCGAATGACGTGAAGGTTGCAAAAATGAGTGAAACTCTCTTAGCCAATCAAATTGTCAATAAATAGTCAATAACTAATTTTTTTAATATTGTTTGTTAAAAAATTCACATCTCAATAGTTGAAAACATTAGAAAACACAAATATTTACCTTTGACTAAAAAATTCTTACATTTCATTTGTTCAAAGGTATTATCCTTGTTAGAGAAAATTGAATACAATAGTTACCTACCTCTCCGCAAGTACTAATAAGGTTGTCCAAATAAACAAAGACATTCAAGACTATGACACCTTGATAAATTCTATTGGAGGGTGTCATAGTCATTTGAGGAAACATGTGGTTTTGGAAAAAGCCTAAAGATATATTCTCAAGCCCATTGTCATGAGATGGCTATGAAAAAGGGTGGGGTTTGTCCTCTTTAAATTCTTAAAAAAGAAAGGTGGTTCCAAGGGAAAAGAAACAAAATTCTAGTATTGTGACATTGATGGCAATAAAATGAGACTTGTTAGAAGTTAGATTCAAAATTGCATTCATACAAGTAAATAATGAAATGAAACCAAGAAAAATATAATGAATTATTTTTAAGAAGGAAGGTATGACATAGCTTCAATTTGGATTCAAGAATATTGCATGAACTTCTATGCATAGTAAATGGAAGAGTAAATAGAAAGAGACTATTTCCAAAAAAGTTTCTTGTATTGTGACATTGATGGTGATATAGTGAGACTTGTTACAAGTTAGTTTCAAAATTATATCCATACAAGAACAAAAACAAAATGAAACCAAAAAAAGTATAATGAATTATTTCGAAGAAGGAAGGTAGCTTTGATTTGGATGGGAAGATTGTATGAGCTTCTATGCATATTAAATAGAATGAGACTCGATTTCCAAAAAGGTTTCTAGTATTGTGACATTGATGGTGATACAAATGAGACTTGTTAGAAGTTAGATCCAAAATTGCATCCATACAAGAACAAGAAAAAAATAATGCTTGAAGAAAGAAAATAATGATATGATGTAGCTTCAGATGAAAAGATTGCATGAACTTCTATGCATGGTAAGGTACAATGGTATGCTTGAGCAGCAATGAGGCTTATTATAAAGGTGAGTTTTCCAAAGTATTTTGCATTAAGATTCAAATTAAGAAAAAGAAAGTTGATGCTCTTTTTCATTCCTTCTCACAAGAAAATTTAGTTTCTAAAGAATTGGTAGACAAATTTAATTTGATTAAATATAATCATCATAATCCTTATTCTTTTGATTGAGTAAAACATGAAGTAGAGATGAATGTTACCAAACAATTTCAAGGTAAATATGGTATAATACAACATTTTATCAATAAAGTTGTTATATATATTTCCATTCATCTTAATGTATGTTGTGTAGCATGTGGTAGCCCACACATGTTTTTAGACATGCTATCTTCTTGTGAGGAGCTAACAACAACCGATTCATCAAAAATAGGGATAGCTACATCATTTGCATATGAAGGTGAATCCAAAATTTCCTTGATACAAGACAATCAAGAAAAAAAATATTGATTAATTCTTGTGAGAAAATTGTTTTGATTCAACTACAAGATTAGGAAGATGATGAGGTAGTTGAACACAGTTTCTTCTAGCATGTCGCTAAGAAAGAGCCAAAACAAGTGGAAGAGTTATTGCTGCATAGGGAAGTTGTCCAAAATCCCAAAGGTATACCACCAAAAAAATTGGTTGGTTATGAGATTTAGATGTTGTCAATGAGGTAAGAGAGAAAATTCAATCATATTAAGATCAAATGAGATTAAAAAAGTAACTTCAATCTTCATTAGATTTAGGTGTAATCTTTCCTAACATTTATCCATGTTATTCATGGAGAATGTATATTAATTTAAAGGCTTGGAATGAGATGACCATAAAAAATAGATGCCTTCTTCCATGAATTGATGTACTAGACCAAATTCAACATAGAAAGTACTTTGACACATTGGATTTGAAATTTGGGCATCATTAGATGCAAGTTAAGTAGGAGGTGTCTAGAAAATGGCATTCAAGACAAGGAAATATTTTTACAAATGGTGTGTACTTCCTTTTTGGTTGTGTAATTCTTCAACTATTTTTATGAGGTTTATGAATTAAAGTGTTGAGACCATTCACTTACATCATTGTTTACTTGGATGACTTGTTGGTTTTTTCCAAAACTTATGTGAGATCTAATGCATTTGAAACAAGTTTGCATATTTTAAAAGAAAAAAAGGTTGTTGCTTGATTAGAAGAATGTGCGTTTGACAAAAATCACTTGTCTATTTGGAAAATTCAGTTGGAGATGGAGAGTTGAGGATTGAACCAACAAAAGTGGAAGCTATTTTGAAGTGGCCCAATCCTTCAAGTGTGACTAAAACAAGGATTTTTGTAGGGGAAATCTAGTACTTGATAAAGTTCATCAAGTTCTTTCCAGAAATTGCAGTACAAATGTATTCTATAATAACATAAGGTAAGTCCTCTACTTAGGGAAAAAAAAAAGAAAAATGCATTTGTTGAGTTCAAAAATAATATTACCAAGACACTAGTTTTGGCATTCTAATTCAAAGCTACCATTTGAGATGGAAATGGATGCTAATGATTATACTATAGGATTGTTTTGTTGAAAGGAGTTAAGCCCATTTGTTGTCATTCCACATTGTTTCATGGTGCCATTTATTTATATCTCAAAATGAGTTATTTGATCTAAGACTTATGGAGAATAATGCAATTTTTTTTATATTTTACAGATATTATTCAAATTTTATAAGAGGCTAAGAGTGCAGATTTTGAGCCCAAGGAAGATTACAATTTTCAATTAGGTATTCTCTACAAATTGGGAAAGATGCATACCTAAAGAGGCAAGAGTTCAGTCATAAGGAAAGCTTGTACTTTGAAAATTACAGGTCACTTTAGTGTGAATAAGATAGTGGAAAATTTGCAAAGGTATGTGTATCACCCAAATATGCAAATTGATTTTGTTAAAGTTCATAAGGGAACATGTGTTGTATCGAAAAAGTAAGCATAGAAAACACAATGTTGGGTTTATGTGTGCCATAACCAATTATTTTTGAACCATGGGAACACATCTACATAGATTTTGAAGGAGATTTTCCTTTATCAAAAAAGAGGCATGAATATGTGTTTATTGTTGTGCATGGTTGGACAATTTGTGCATTTTTATTCCAAGAAAAAAGTCACTTAAGGGAAATGATGCAATTGAGTTATTTTCATTGATGTGTGAGTTCACTTCGGAATTTTAAATCCACTATTTTAGATAGGGACTCCAAGTTAACGACAAAAAATTGGCCATGTTGAGAAGAAGATGGATAATGTGTTGAAGAGATCAAATTCCTTTCATCCACAAATATATGGTCAAACCAAAATGGTTATTAGACTTTATCGCAGCTCTTAAGATGGTATAACAAGGAGCATCCTTAGAATTTAAATGAGAATTTGGCATATATTGAACATTCTTATAATAGGGCAATTTAGTCCTCTACAAATAGATTTCCTTTTAAGACTTGTTTTGAATGCTTACCTCCTAATCCATTTGTTGCGGTAATGCAACAACCACAAACAATGAAAAAAGGTGGATTAAAAAATATGTAAAACTAATGTCTTCATTAAGAATATAAGCCAAATTCACCTCCAAGTGCAAAAGAGGTTTAAGGAGTTTGAAGCCAAGTACAAAAAAAACCTGACCAACATAGGGTTGAGCACAAGTTCCAAGTTGGTTATATTATATGATTGTAGTGGGGAAAAAAGACTCCAAAGTAGAGCCAAGAAATTGAAACCATTTAAGTATGATCAAACACAAAGATGTAATCAATTATGAATTTTGCAAAAAAAACTATATGATTTATTAGTAGATCATATATCTTTTGAGGTGTTAACTAAAAAAAAATTCTACATTGTTTCGCATAAACATATTTTACATTGTTTTGACTTCTTTCTTCCATTTTTTTTTTCCAAACACGTCTGCTAATATTATCAACTATATTAAATTTCCATTATGTTTGATGATAATTTACATGAATAATGGATAATCATGGTTATAATGATTTGAACAAAAATATTGCTCAAAATTCAAACTAGATTTTTTTTAAAGTCCAAATGATAAGTTTGAGCTTTCTACATATATTTTTAACAGTTAGATCTTCATTCCTAGGAATAAAAAGAAAGGTGAAGACTGTTAACATCTATTCACTATAAGCCAACACTTCAAATTAACATCTTGAATTTTGGAAAATGAAGTATCAGTGTTAACTAACTATCCCACTGAAAGATGAAGATAGAAGTAGATGATTGCTAAAAATACAACTACCATTCCATGTGTTCCCATTGTCTCTTACAGTAAAAAGGAAAAGAAAAATGATACAAGAATTTAATGGAGAAAAATGATGACATACCAAAATGAAAGGACAATATGTGCCTAGAAACACTCCCTAGCATTAGAAGCAGAAGGTAGACTCCCTTGCTTCCAAGAAGCTAAAATTTTTATGAGTTGTAGGACTCAAAATTTAGAAGAATAACCTCTCTATGATCTAAGATCCATTTTTGTCTTAATGGGACCTTTTGCATGTGACCATTAGACATAAGGTGGAGCCTCGCTCTAGTTTCTAATTTCTAGTACTCTCTTATTTTAAAGTTGTAATATAATACATGTTAATTCTATCTCAATTTACTAATAAAAAAATTAAGCTTATCATGCTTGAGATTAAATTGTACATTTTCAAAAATGATAATTTTTCTGATGATGTTTTCAACCAAGAGTGTGAGATCCATAAGTCTCTCTAATAAATAAGAATTCTAAAGAGAGTCTAAAGCAACTATTATAATACAAAAAACCTTAGTTCTTAAGTATTATGATGAAATATTTATACAAATTAACACAACATAATTTATGTTCCTTAAAAAAGAATCATGTAGCAAACAAACTTCCACATGAATGCAAATCACCATTTCAAACAACAAACCTGCAAGTGGATTTTCATGTGATATATTGTTAAGCCCTCCACATTCATAATCTTTAAAAAACCTTTTGGGGTTGCTTTTGCATGCTAGATATGATTCATCAGTAGACTAGATTTTTAACTTTGTTATTGGAAAAAAACATAATAGATGGTACCATTCACTCCTAAGTAAGATGTCAATTACTCACTATCAGCACCACCTACCTTCTTAATAGCTTCCACAAATCCTTTATGTAGTTCTGGAGTTCATCTGAACCATGGCTTGTTAGAAGTACCAGTTGTAGACACCGTGGAGCTTGCAACTAATTGATTATCTACTCTGGGAGCATGAAGCTCTTGAGAAAGATGCCTGTGGGATAAAATTGTATCTATGTTTGGTAAATTTTGAGTCTGAAATATTATCTTTTAAGAGATTGAAATTTTACCAAGAGAAATATGTTGGGATATGGTGTTGTACACCATTGCATAAATTGATTTATTATAATGTTGTAATTATTTAGTTGTGATGTATCTAGGTGGTGTGGTTATTCACACTAGGTAATCATTTGGGGGGCACTTGTAATGTTGTATTGTAACATTGTATTATTATTTAATGTGTGGGAGAACCATTGGTTTAGCTCTCCACTCTTCAGATCTGTTGATTGAATTCAATAGAGGGGTTGATTGGAATTCATTATATATGGATTAATGATAATGAGGGATGAATTGAGGGATGGGACATGCTCTCCTCACCTTTCTTTTCTTTGGAGTAATGATCAGATTCCATTTCCGATTTTAGAGCTTGGAATTGAGTATCACATGTCATAGAATCTCTCTGAATAGCCTAGGAAAATTCATGACTATTATAAGGAGGTGGGGGGGATGATAGTTAGAAGAAGGAGCCCCTACTATTGATAGGCCTAGGCCCTACCTCCATACCCCTACCCCTACCCCTATCTAGTTATCAGTCCTAGGTTTAGAATAATAGCCTATTGCATTTTAGTGGTGGCACCTCATCCTACTTCAACATCACAACCACTACCTCGCCCATAGAAAGACCTAGCCTTAGGGAGACGTGATAATAATTTAATATTGGAGAAAATATTAAATAAAAATGAAAACTTAGTACCCAGTATTAAATAAGGGGATAGTGGTTTTGTATTCACATGGTTTTATCTTACCACTAGTTGTATTTGTGTGAGCTTGTATCTATAAAAGCAAGCACATGTTTAGTGGTTAAGGTTGGCTGACTAGTTTGGCTATCATTATTGAGTCTTTTTGAGGAGTGCATATGTGAAGCATGGCATGGAATGTGTGGATTCATGCTTGGACACATGAGGATTCATTGAGAGGCTTGATGCTTTAGAGGTGTTCATTGTAAGTCTTGTATGGATTTATTGTTGAATAATATGGAGTATGGATGCTTTTGTTACAAGTATGAGCTTGTCTAGTGGTGTTGTCATTAATGTTGTCATTGATGTTAACACTATTCAGTATGTTGCAGATTGTACATGTATGGTTGAGATGTTGTTGAGATGTGAAGCTATCTTTATGGTGTTGTAGATATGTTGGTTTGATGAGTTTCCAAGTGCTTTTGAGAAATTAATAGAAGAGAAGTCTGAATGTTGAGTTTGTTCAATACGTGCTCCACATTTCTCCTTTGGTGATCCTATGAACTTGTGCTGATCTAAAGGTGTGTTGTTGGTATTTTCATGGTAACATATGTTGAGTTTTAGCTTCTGGTGAGTTGGTACATAGAAGTTGTGTCCACCAGTATATGTGTTATACTGATAGTGTCTGTGTTCTATGGACTGGGAGAAATATTTTTGCTTTGCATTTCTCCATTGTTTTGTTTCAAATCATGCAGATCTAGTATATGTCTTGTGAAGGTCTTTCCTATGCTATGGCGAAGAGTTTTGGAGTTTGGTGATCCATAAATAATGTTTTAAAATTTTTGTGTGTGTCTGCACAACTCAGATTGATTGGTGAAAGATATTCAGTGTTTAAAGCCTATTGTTTTTGCTGTGGATGTATTTGGAAGATTTTGAAATGTATTCTCGTATTTAAGGAAGCGTGTTGAGTCATCCACATGTCATCTTCTAGTTGGGAAACATGTGCATCATTGTTAATTTTTGTTTTCATTAGGTTTGGCTGACCTAGTGTTTACACTTCATTCGAAGAATAAAATTTAAATTGATGAAGCATGTAGAAGATTCAAGAATATTATTTTTATGTTTTTATTGGTTCACTCTTATTCCTTTCCATTGTGGGAATTTAAAGTTTCTGACCTAATTTGAATTTATGAAATGATGTATTGTGGCCGACCTTGGTAAATGTTTCTAAGGTTGAGAATAGTATAAAATCAAGTTGAGTTGTGAATAATTGTATGACAGTGTAATGCAAAGTGATGAAAGTGTGCCATAAATCATAAGAGTAGAAGTGTGTGTGAGTAAATTGTGATAGAAGTTTTTTTCAGTGTGCTAAATGCAGTGAATTGAAGGTTTCTATAATCCTGTGAATGTGCTTTAATTTTTTTGGTGGATCTTTTGTTCTCTTTTGTGCTTTATGAAGAAAATGAGAGGGCGAAGTATGCAATTTGCAGTGGCTTGTCTAAAAATGAGTGAATCAAGGTTAATTCTTTGGATACTGCATATGACATCTGGAAGAAGCTAGAAGACATGTATGAAGGGAATGAGAAAGTGAAATTGACAAAGAGATTAGTGGGAAAGCATAGATTTGTGAATCTAAAAATGGAAGATGGTGAAGAATTTACAAGTTTCTTTCACAGGGTTGAATAGATTGCAAATGAGGTTAGAAATCAAGGAGGAAAGCTAGAAGATGAAGACATAATAGAGAAGATCCTGATCACCCTACCAGACTACTACAATGATAAGATCTCAGCTATTGAAGAAATATATGAACCTAAGAAGTACACCTTGGAACACTTGTTCGACACCTTGCAAACATTTGAATTGAGAAAGTTTCGAAAAGATGGCAAGATAGAAGAGAAGACATAAACGAAATTTAAGGCAATGAAGATTGAGGAGGAACCGAATAGCGATGATGTTGATGAGTTGGAAGCTAACTTCACTAGGAAGTTGAAGAAAGGTACCATAAAGTATAAAGGTATGTTACCCTTTAAATGCTTTAGCTGTGGTAATATTGGTCATTATGCTTGAAGATGTCCGAATAGGGATTTGCATAAAAAGAACAAGGATTATAAGGATAAGGATAGGAAGCATAAGAAGTATAAGCTGTACTATGTTAAGCAAGAGGTAGGTATTTTTGATGATGAATCTGAAAATGAGGTTGATGATAGTGAATGCTTATTCTTAGCTTTGGAAAATAAATCTGTATCCATTAACTCTGGAAAATGTGTAAGTAAGAAACCTTCAAAAGTTAAGAAGAATAGGATGGAAGGTACTCTGGTTACCACATTTCATGCAAGACAGGATGAAGACTACTAGGTAATTGACAGTGGATGTTCAAATCACATGACCAGAGATAAGAGTAAGTTCACTAAACTTGAAAAATATGATGGTGGTTTAGTCATGTTTGGCGATGATTCAGGAGCTAAGATTTGTGGTAAAGGTTCAATTAGTTTTGATGGAGTGCATAGCATTGATGATGTATATTATGTGAAGGGTTTGAGGCATAATATTTTGAGTGTTGGTTAGATGTGTAGCAATGGCTTCAAACTCGTGTTTCAGAACAATACTTGTGAAATGAGAAAAAGGATCCGGAAATGGAGATATGATTGTTGCTGGAAGAAGAACTCATGGAAACATCTATCAGTTGAAAGGAGTTGTTGGGCATTGTCTTGTATCTTAGATCGGTGAAAGTTGGTTATGACACTGGAGAAAAGGACATGCAAATTTTGACAACCTAGTCAAGATTAGTAAAAAGGAAATAGTTTGAGGATTGCCTAGAATCACAAGACCTACTAATGCTATTTGCAGAAGTTGTCAACTAGGGAAGTAGACAAGATGTAACTTTAAAGGAAAATAATATTCTACTACCAGTATGCGGGAGTTGGTGCATACTGATCTATGTGGTCCAACTAAGACTGGAAGCCTGAATGGTGATGGATATTTCATGTTGCTTATTGATGATTACACTCAAATGACATGGGTTTTTTTTCTCAGAGAAAAGAATCAAGCCTTGGATAGGTTTAAGGTATTCAAATAAAGAGTGGAGAATGAAGTAAATCTAAAAATCAAATGCTTAAGATCAGATAGAGGTGGTGAATTCACTTCTAGTGAATTTAATGCATTATGTGAAATGCATGGCATAAAAAGATAATATTTTGCTTCAAGAACCCCTCAACAAAATGTAATAGTTGAAAGGAAAAACAAGACAATACATGAAGCTACTAGAACTATGATGAAAGAATCTAATGTACCAAATGTATATTGGAGAGAAGCAATACATACTGTTGTTTATGTTCTTAGTAGAGTTAAAATTAGATACAACTTCACAAAGACACCTTTTGAGTTATTGATTGATAAGATTTCTACTGTGAAATATTTCAAGGTATTTGGAAGCAGATGCTATATTAAAAGAGATGATGAAAATATTGGAAAGTTTGATGCTAGATGTGATGAAGGAATATTTCTTGGATACTCCACCACTAGCAAGTCATACAAATGCTTTAACAAAAGATTAAGGAAGATTATTGAAAGTGCTAATGTGAAAGTTAATGAAGACATATGCAAACCTATTGAGATAAGTGAAGTTGAACTTGATCATCCTATCTGTGGACATATACCTGAAGAAAATAAGGAGAAGGAAGAAGAAGAAGAAAAAGAAGAAGAAGAGCAAGTAGAAGAAGAAGAAAAAGAAGAAGAAGAGCAAGTAGAAGAAGAAGAAGAAAATGAACCTGAACCTGTTGCTAGGACTCCTAAATATGTACAAAAGAATCATCCGAAAGATCAGATAATTGGAGACAAGAGTGAAGGTGTAAAGACAAGAAGTAGAGTTGCAGCTGAGGTAAATTTTTGTTTACTTTCTAAAATAGAACCTAAATCTATAAAAGAAGCATGTGAAGATGAAAGTTGGATGAGAGCTATGAAAGAGGAATTGCAACAGATAGAAAATAATCTAACATGGGAAATAGTCCCTAGACCTGTGAACAAAAATGTGATTGGTTCAAAATGGGTATTCAAAAATAAGCTAAATGAAAATGGAGAAGTAGAGGAATAAGGCAAGATTGGTATGCAAAGGATGTTCACAAGTTGAAGGCATAGATTTTGAGGAGAAACTTGCCCCTGTGGCCAGAATGAAAGCTATTAGAATGTTTTTGGCATTTTATGCATATAAGGAATTCAAAGTATATCAGATGGATGTTAAGTCATATTTTTTGAATGGTGAGTTGGAGGAAGAAGTATACATGGAGCAACCTAAAGGGTTTCAGCTGTTTGACAAGCCAAACATGGTTTGTAAATTGAAGAAGGCATTGTATGGATTGAAGCAAGCTCCCAAAGCTTGGTATGTAAGACTGGACAAATATCTGACAAAGCAAGGATTCAACAAAGGTTCTGCTGACAAAAACCTCTACTTGAAAGTGCAAGGTAATTGTAAGGAAAATTAGATGTGGAAACAACTCTCCTAATGTCAAAACCTTAGGGAAGAATGCAAAGACACTTTTAATTCTTCAATTACAATTCAATTAAGATGCACTATGAAATAAATAGCAGAAACAGAGTATTTGAAAAACACATATGAACACTAGATATACGTGGGAAAACCCTTACGGGAGAAAAACCCACCACACCAAGAGAAATCACTTTGTATTACAATAATGGAGATTACATACAAATATTAGACTTATCTTTGTGATGTCGTATTACAACAGCTTTCACAATGATCAATCTTTGTACAGGAACCTTCAAGTTACAGTCTTCATAGAATAGAATTCATCCACTAATTCAATTCGAACTGTTCATCCAACTGTTGATCAAACCAACCGAACCATCGAGCATCTGCAAATTCAAACTATATTCATGTCATTCCCTGTATGTTGAGCTTCCTCGCATAATTGTCTCAATGAACTTTCTTCCAACGGTTTCCATTCGCCTTCTCTGATTGGTCCATGCGGTGCCACATAGGAAGTCTTACTCGATCAAACAACTTCAAGCTGTGTTGTCATATCGGTGAGACACTGAACATGTCTCCCCGATGCCAACACAATAAACACTCGATATCACCAAGACTCCATCCTATCACCAAGATGTTACATCAAGTCCAGAGAGCTATCACTCATCTTTCGCCATGTTTCCAAGACATATCGCTTTCGCTGAGACGTCATACCGAAGCTTCAAAGTCACACAGCCGTGATTTTTCCATTTGGCAAGACTATCGCTCTTCGGTGAGACCACATATCGATATTCAAAGTCACAACGATCTCAACATTCCTATCAAAAAGTCTTACTGCTCGCCAAGAGGTTTCATTGAGATACATTAAGTTACATCGAAGCCATCAGCAGTCACCAAGACTATCGTCCTTTGCTAAGACTCTACTCCAAAATTCTTATGTTTCACCAAGCACCGAACAGTTGACAAGACATATCTTTCGCCAAAAGGTTTCACCGAGCTCTCATATGTTACTCTGAAACCATACTACTATCGACAAGACCTTTTCCCATCGCTAAGACCTCACACTGAGACCTTTGTGCTACTTCGAGTGTATACCATCGGTGAGACACACCAACTATCACCAAGAGTTCTTCCTGAGTGTTCAAGTCACCTCGATGTCTCCAGAATAATGCTATTGACAAGACATCCATATCACTGAGAGCTCATAGCGAACATCCAAGACTCTCCCTGATATACGATTGAATGGCCTGTCGGCTAGAGGTCTCCATGGGTGGTGAGAGGTTACAACGAACAAACTGTCACAGTGATAGGCTCCAAAGTAAAAGTGTTCAGCGAGACTCCTGCAAGGTCACAATGACCTGTACAAAACACAATGCTACTAATCTACTCATTGGCCAGACATAGAATATGTCACACCGACATGGCTCCTGTAGAGGTTACAACCTGTGATGATTGAGAAACATATTTCCAATAGTAACAAGATGTTGATTGTAGTAGTTTATGTTGATGACATAATTTTTGGAGGAAATGAAGGAATGTGTAAAAAGTTTACTGAAGAAATGCAAAAATAATTTGAGATGTCTATGATTGGTGAATTGAATTTCTTTCTTGGCCTACAAGTGAATCAAACTGACAAAGGGATATTTATTTCACAATCTAAGTATGTAAAAGAGTTGTTGAAATTTCTTGGGATGGAAGATTCTAAACTGTTTTGTACTCCTATGGTAACCAAATGTAAACTGAGCAAGGATGATGAATTTGCTAATAATGAATAGAGAAAATACAGATCCATGATTGGTGGACTATTGTATCTCACTGCTACCAGACCAAATATTATGCATGCAGTGTGTTTAGTTGCTAGATTCCAAGCAGATCCTAGAGAAGCACATCTTATGGATATAAAAAGAATATTTAGATATCTTAAAGGTACACCAAACTATGGACTATGGTACCCTAAGAGTAATGATTTCACCCTGAGTGCTTATATAGATGCTAATTGGGCTGGATGTGTAGATGATCAGAAGAGTACCAGTGGTGGTGCTTTCTTTCTTGGTGGAAGACTAGTTTCTTGGCTGAGTAAAAAGCAAGACTCAGTTTCTTTATCCACTGTAGAGACTAAATATATTGCTGCCGCATCCTGTTGTACAAAAGTTTTGTGGATGAAGTAGATTCTGAAAGACATTGGTGTAGTATGTGATGAACCTATTTCTATTTTATGTGATGATACAAGTGCAATAAAAATTTCAAAGAATCCATTCAAGAACGAAGCACATATCTATCAAGTATCATTTTCTGAGAGGAAAAGTGCTGGAGAATGAGGTCAGATTGGAGTATGTAAATACAAAGGAACAAATTGCAAACATATTTACTAAGGCTCTTCTGAAGGATAATTTCGAGCATCTTAGGGAGAGGTTGGGGATCATTGGCCCTCCTAATTAAGTGCACATGAAGGTGCATCAGTCCAGTGAATTCACATATTCTTCATTCACTTAGACTGATTGATGGGTCTACTCTACAGGGGGAGTAGAAAAGATTTTCATTATTGCAGTATGAGTGTACTCCTAAGGGGGAGTAATCAGAGTAGTTCTTTTCCATTGATGTCAAAGGGGGAGAAAAGGTTATGTGTTGCCATCAATGACAAAGGGGGAGATTGTTCCAAGTATGAGCTTGTTTGGTGGTGTTGTCATTAATGTCAACACTGTTAAGTATGTTGCAGATTGTACATATATGGTTGAGATGCTGTTGAGATGTGGAGCTATCTTTATGGTGTTGCAGATATGTTGGTTTGATGAGTTTCCAAGTGCTTTTGATAAAATTAATAGAAGAGAAGTCTAAATGTTAAGTGTGTTCAGTACGTGCTCCAATATGTGCTCCGTATTTCTCCTGTGGTGATCCTATGCTTATGTGGATTTGAAGGCATGTTGTTGGTATTTTCATGGCAACACATGCCAAGTTTTAGCTTCTGGTGAGTTGGTACGCAGAAGTTGTGTCCACTGGTATATGTGTTATACCGACAGTGTTTGTGTTCTATGGACTAGGAGAAATATTTTTGCTCTACATTTCTCCACTGTTTTGTTTCAAATTGTGTGGATTTGGTAGATGTTTTGTGAAGGTATTTCCTATGCTTTGGTGAAGAGTTTTGGAGTTTGGTTATCCAAAAATCATGTTTTAGTATTTCTGTGTGTGTCTGCACAACCCGAATTGACTGGTGAAAGATATTCAGTGTTTGAAGCCTGTTGTTTTTGCTGTGGATGTATTTGGAGGATTCTGAAATGTATTCTCATGCTTAAGGAAGCATGTTGAGTCATTTATGTGTCATATTCTAGTTGGGAAGCATGTGCATCATTGTTAATTTGTGTTTTCATCAGGTTTGGTTGACCTAGTGTTTACACTTCATTCGAAGAATAAAATTTAAATTGAGGAAGCGTGTAGAAGATTCAAGAATATTATTTTTTATGTTTTTATTGGTCCACTCTTATTCCTTTCCACCGCAAGAATTTAGAGTTTCCAACCTAATTTGAATTTATGAAACAATTTATTGTGGTCGACCTTGGTAAATGTTTCTAAGGTTGAGAATGGTATAAAAGCAAATCAAGTTGTGAAGAATTGTATGACAGTGTAATGCAAAGTGACAAAAGTGTGCCACAAATCATAAGAGCAGAAGTGTGTGTGAGTAGGTTGTGATAGAAGTTTTTTCAATGTGCTAAAGGCAGTGAATTGAAGGTTTCTATAATCCTGCAAATGTGCTCTAATTGTTGTGGTGGATGTTTTTTTCTCTTTTATATATGTAGGTAGTGAGCCTCCCTCTTGAACAATGAGTCCTTTGTAGGTAGTGAGCCTTTGTACTTGGAAAATGAGTCCTTTGTAGGCAGTGAGCCTTTATACTTGGACAATGAGTCCTCTTTTGGGTAGTAAGCCCTTGGCAGTGAACTTTTGTATTCAGTTTATAATCTTTATATTGTGAGTTAACCCTTATTAGGTTTTCCACGTAAAAATATGGTGTTCATTGTGTTGATTTACTTTATGTTATATGTGTTTCATGCTCATACTTAATAACATAATAGTGAGGTTGAAGATTTGATAAGTCATCAAGTTTTAAGTTTGAATTTGTGTGACAACTAATTCACCCCCCCTCTCAATTGTCCTACATTGGTTTAACAGCTTTGGGAGGCTAGGTTTTTTGCTCTTGAGGGTTTTCCCAGGGTATATCTTGTGTCATGTTTGATGGGTATGTTGTCTATTCTATTGCATATGGATTATTAGTACTTATTTACATAAATTTCTATTTTGGGTTATGTGAAAATTGTCATTAGATGGCTGCAAATTTCCTTACAAGTGGTATCAGAGCTATGGTTGTGGTTATATAACCCCAGCTTGAGAAAATCTTGTTTGATTTTGAATCTATGCATTGCATGAGAGAATGAAAGACATGGCAAGATATGAGGGTTTTGCATGTTATTTATTGTAGATATGAGGGTTTTGGGTTTGCTAAACTATGATGGGTTGTTTGCAGATTTAGGGTGTGAAAAATGTCGAGTCAAAAGGATTTTTGGTTGTGCATTCAAATGGGGGTTTTGTGGGGGAAATTTTCTAAATGAACTCCTAAGACAAAATAAACCTCATGGTTGGCTAAGAGACAAAAATTGATATAAAATTCGACCTATTTTTATTACTATGAAAAAATGCAAAAAAAATGAGCTCCTACCCTTATTCGGCCGTACAACCATCAATTTGTAGTTCACTTAAAAAAATAATATTAATTTTTTTTATTCCCGTCACTTGAAAAATTACCCTACAAAATAAATTTAAAATTAAAAAAATTGTATTAAAAAAATCAGGGCGGAAAAAGTTTTATTGATTTAAAAAAAATAATAATTTGGGGGGTCGTACCCCCCACTCCTTGTTGATACCTGCCAAACTGACAGGGCTGACCTTGTTAGTTGGTTGTCGGCCCACCTGGCCGACAGTATCCGCTAGCGAGGCCCACCAGCCTCATGGGGACCAACCCCTATGACGTTAGCCTTTAAAATTAAGTTTTTATTTTAAATTTTCTGCCATAAAAATTCTTAAAGCCACCCAACATATATTATTAAATGCTTTTGAAATTTTAAGCTGATTTAAAAATATTTTCAGATCTAGAGGAGTATGATGAGTGGTGCCACCCAAGTGGCTCCACCACCATTAACGGGCCACCGTCCCACCACCAGAGGGGTGATTTTTTGCCTCTTATACCAAAATTGTACTTTTTCTTCCATGGGGCATAACTTTCGCTTGAGGTGTCTATTTTTCATCTTCTTGGACTAGTTGGAAAGGTGAGTCAGTCCTCTACATTGTGGTGTCAATGGTTTTATTAGAATTTTCTATTTTGACTATGTTTTTCTTGTTGGAATTCAGGTGTTCCTATTGTGCTTTGAGAGGTCATATCTTGTGCATACAGAGTTAGATTTTGGACTTCGAATAGTCGACGGAAAGCTTGTTAAAATCACTACATAGTCGATCAGGTTTGGAGTTATTTTGACATGGTTTATTTTTTGTTATCCTAATATGAGCTGTTTATGGGTTACTTTGACTATGGTGATACTATGAGCTTATGGATTTTCAAATCTTGGAGATTTGATGTTGGATTCATTGTATACTCAATTGTACATCTATGACTACTCTTATTTGACATGGTTATCAGTATATGGTTGGATTTGTATCTTTCATTGTTGTATCTACAAGTTGTGTAATATTGTAAGTGATCTATACTTACATGTTGCACCTATGACTTGGAAATGGGTTGTCTATGCCCATAGATATTTTAGTGTTGATGCAATTTTAGTTTGATGGATTGGTTTAGTCACTTGGTTTGTTGGTCTTGTTGTCATGTTGAGGAGATGCGATGGTATTACTAGGTGCAATCATGATGTGAGACCTATGTAGTTGACTATGTTGTGTAGGCATGTGGGACTTATTTGGATTGTGTTGTTGGCACATTTGGTGGTGATCATGGTGTCATGGATGTTTCTTGTGCTTTAGAGACTTTGGCATGTCATGACAGTTTATCCAGGTGCATTGTTGGTGGTGTTGTTTCAGTTCTTGATTTGAGTTGTGGCAGTGTATCTTCTTGGTATGAGGATCATGGTTTTACTTTGCCTTCTTTTTGGGGAGCTCATGTTGCATTTGAGTTATTTTGTTGTGTGAAGGCCTTTGGTTGATCTTTATGAGGAGATTTTTATCACGATGTCATGGATAGCTTGATTATAATTTTCAGTGGGAACTTTTGAGAGTGATGGATTGTAAGTGTTGGATATGTTTATGATGGTTTGGAAATTGTAGGTATCTTCTTGGCTTGGAGATTTTGGCTCTACTTGGTATGTTATTGAAATTTTAGTTATGTGTGTAGACCTGTATGATCTTCATGGAACAGATGGCAGTCAAGATACCATGTGTAGCTCATATCATGGTCTAGTGGGGATTGTTGGAAGTGACATGGATGCATCATTGGTTGTGGTTATCTTCATGTGATTGGAGAAATTTTTTCTTGGTTTAGAGTGTTTTGCTATTATGTCATGGTTTACTCTTGATATGCATTTAGAGTTTGGCATGGTACTTGTTCTCTTGAGACTAGAATGTATGTTTTGGTGAATGTGATCTCCTAGGAGGAGATGGTTAGATCATGTTGTCATGTTTATGTTCTCGATTCATGATTGGAGCTTTGACATTGATCGTGTGTGGCTCTCTTTGTATTGAGTACATTTATCATTTTCTTGATTACTTCATGATGGTGCTATTTTGCATTTGGAGTTTGGAATTGATTGATTATTTATAAGTACTCATGGATACTTGGATACATAGGTGATGGTTGGAGTTCTCTTGTGATTAGAGACATTTTCTTGAGACAATTACTCTTTGGAGGCTTCAGCAGGAAGACCGAGGAGATTTCACCTAGATATGGATGTGAGTTCATGTTGGATCGATAGAGGAGATTTCTCATGATGGCTTGGTTATCCTGGAGGAGCATTATCATTCCCCACTTTTGGTCTAATTGGCAATTTATGATTTGAGAGGTATTGCCCATTTATTTCTTTTAGATGTGTTATGTTTTGTGCTTTGATTTCTTATGGAATTGAGTTGATTCATGGTGGTTGATTATAGAGACTCATTTGAGGATTGTTTAGCATGAGTTTATATGCTTTATCTTTCATAGATATGGATCTTGAGCTATGGATAGTTAGTTCTATAGGATTTATTTTGAGGGATGTTATGAAATGGTTATCTCCTTGTGAATTTGAGTTTATGCTATCATTCATTGGTGAGTAGTTTGGTAGATGTTCTATGGGTTGATTTCAGATTTGGGAGTGGTTACTTTGAGTTTGATCTTCTTGATTAGAGAGGTTTACATCCATGTTGGCATCATTACATGATTCATATGTTGTACTTGATCTATGAGATTGAGCGTTATGGGTGTTGTTGAGGCTTTTCATTTGGGGTTATTAGGAGATCATACTTGACACAACGTAGCACTTTGAGGTGTTAGTAGAAGGACATTATGGTTTATAGGTCTTTTCTCTTCACGGTTCCTTCCTGGATGTTCATTTTTTTTGGAGGATGGTGGCGACATGATGTGAGAGATTATGTAGCTATTTGGGTTGTATGTATGGATCATTGTTATTGTTCTTGGTACTTCATTATTGATTATTTATCACACCTTGATATAGTGTTGATTGGAAGAATTGATATGCCTTGACATTACCTATGCAATGGGATTTCCTGGATATGTATGTTGGAAAAATGTGTCTCAACCTTGCAATTATATAAAGGTAATTGTTGATAGGATATATATATATATCCTAGTTACACTAATAGGTGTAATATACAATGGGAGCATGGGGTGGCATTGAGGAGCAAAATGTGAGTGTGTTAAATTTTGTAGGAAACTCCTAAAATGATTGATATACATTAAAATGATATATTGTAAATCTGGACCGTTCATTATTAGGTTTTAGGTCTAATGACAAATATTTTGTTGGCCTGTCTTACCCTAGAATGTAACTCTATTTTATGAGGAAATTGTATTATAGCTATGGTAGAGTGTGATGTTTTCTAAGAGCCTGATAGTGGTCGTGTTGT
The DNA here is from genome assembly GCA_007258455.2 of Sequoia sempervirens. Lineage (NCBI taxonomy): Eukaryota > Viridiplantae > Streptophyta > Pinopsida > Cupressales > Cupressaceae > Sequoia > Sequoia sempervirens. The sequence continues at coordinate 273,963,738 of VDFB02000003.1, read as the reverse complement.
CTCTTGATCTCTTGTGGTGATACTCCTATGAGAAGCTTTCTTTGTAAGTATATTGTAATCTTTGTGATTTTTGAATAATATATTGGGTAGCTTTTGGAGTGTGGGGTTTTTCTCCTAAAAGGGTTTTTCCCACATAAATCATTGTGTCATGGTATGCATGATATTTATGTTTATTCATTTTAATTTCCTGTAATTGCAAAAGATCTATAATGTTTTGCATTATTCCCCTCCCATGATTAGTGTAGGAAGTTGTTTCACTACCTTAGCTTCCCTACAAGTAGTATAAGAGCTTGATCACCTTTGGTTTTAGTTGTGGGTTGTTGGGTTTTTTTGAACTATTCTAGTTTTGAGTGGGAGCTTGTGCAAAATAAACTTTATGATCTTGTTGTAGGAATTTTCAGATGACAAGTTCATCAGGGAGAATAGAGGTGGAGAGATTTTTTGGAAATAATTTTGAGATGTGGAAGCTAAAGATGGAGGATCTGTTGATAGACCGAGATCTGTGGGATGTTGTTGATGAGAATGTTTCAAGGCATGCAAATCCTAATCAAGTTGCTCAATATGATGTTATGGACCATAAAGCCAAGGGTCTAATCAAACTGTGCTTGGTAAACTCTGTTTTAATCAATGTCCATGAAGAAACCTCTGCATAAAAACTATGGAAGAAGCTTGGTGAGATGTATCAAGCCAAATCTTTAGTGAACAAGATTTTCTTGAGGAAGAAATTGTATTCTTTGAAAATGGAAGAGGGTGGATGAATCAAAAACCACATAGATTAATTCAATATGTTGGTGGCTCAATTGGAATCAGTTGGTGTCAAAATGGATGAGGAGGAGAAATGTCGGATCCTACTTTGTTCTTTGCCTAATTCATGGGATTCTCTTGTTATGGCTATTGGGAGTACTTATATTATTTTGAAGATTGAAGATGTGGTGGGTTCTTTTCTTTCTGAAGAGATGAGGAGAAAGGTATCCATCACTTCCAAGGAGGCCCTAAATGTTCCTAGAAGACCTAAGGAAAATGAAAAGAAGAATGTGAAGCATGAAAAATCCAAGTCCAAGGGGAGATCTAAGTCTCGTGGAAAGTCCAAAGTTATTTGCTAGAACTGCATTAAGCCTGGACATGTTCATAAGGACTACAAAGAAGAAAAGAACAAATTTGATTTTGATTTTGAGTCTGAGAAGGAAGATGGTGACACATTCATAGTAGCTTTGACAACTCATGAAAGTAATGATGCATGGTTAATTGAATCAGGTGCATCTTTTCATATGACCTTTAATAGAGATTGATTTTGTGAATATGAAGAATTTGATGGAGGTAAGGTGTACTTGGGTGATGATTCTCAATTAGAAATTGTTGGCTGTGGTAAAGTTAAAATAAAGTTTCTTAATGGTAGAATAAAAAGGATTAATGGTGTGTTGCATATCCTTGGATTAGCATGAAATTTGTTATTTGTGAGCAAACTAATAGATCCAAGTGTGAAGGTAGTATTTTCTGATGTAGGATGTAAGATGGTTAGATGTGCTATGGTGATTGCTAGAGGTGTCAGATATGGCACATTGTATATGCTTGATGCATGCATTGTTGAGTGCAATAGTACTTTTGTGAAAAGAAAGTTTGTGGAAGAAGTGAGGGTTTCACCTTTAGCAGACGGTCATGGCTTTTGGGTACCCAAGGGTGCTCTTTCTTTTGAATCAAAGTTACCTGTAGAGAAAACTATGTTATGGCACCAAAGACTTGGCCACATTGGAGAAAAGGGTCTAAGGACCTTGAAAAATAAAAACCTTGTTGAAGTTCTGTTTGATTGTAATCTTGAATTTTATTTTTGTGACCATTTCATTTATAGAAAACAAAACCGCGTTTAGTATTACTCGAGTTCTCATAAATCTTGTGGTGTATTGGATCTTATTCATTCTGATGTGTTTGGTCTTGTAGTTGTTCCTTCGATTGGTAAGTCCACGTATTATGTTTCATTTATTAATGATTATAGTAGGACATGGGTATATTTTCTAAAGAGTAAATCAATCGATTTAAATAATTTAAAGTAATGGTTGAGTTACATACTAGAAAGAAAATAAAATGTTTAAGGACTGATGATGGTGGTGAATTTTTCTCTAATGATTTTGATAGATTCTATAAATATTGTGGTATTCATAGACAAAAGACAACTCTATATTCTCCACAACAAAATGGAGTTGCAAAAGGAATGAAAAAGACACTGATGGAGAAGGCGAGGATTATGTTGAGTGGTGTTGGTTTAGAACAAAGGTTTTGGGTTGAAGTTATTGCCACTTCCTGTTACTTGATTAACAGGTCTCTTGCATCAACTCTTGTTGATAAGACACCTATAGAGGCATGGTCATGTTGCAAGTCTTCATTAATACATCTTAGAGTTTTTGGTTGCGAGGCATATGCACATGTGCTAAAAGAGAAGTGAAAAAAGTTGGAGAACAAGGCTATGAAATGGATCTTCACCGGATATAGTTATGGCATGAAAGGATACAAGCTTTGGGATCCTGTTGTACAAAAGGTAATACATAGTAGAAGTGTTATTTTTGGAGAAACTAAGCCCTCTTATGTTATATTTCAGCCAAAACAAATTAAACATGAAGATGTGATTCAATTTCATTCTACACCTAAGAAAGTTGAATCAAGGCCCAAGGATAGAGAAGAAGTTGAGGAGAAATCATCTAGCTTTGGATCTTTAGAAGAGGAGGAAGAACCTCTAACACAACTTGTTTGTAGGTCTACAAGGCATAGACAACCACCTAAAAGGTATTCACCTGATGATTGGAGATGTATTTTTGCTTTAAATACTAACATGGATGAACCCAAATCTATAGAAGAGGTACTAGGTATGAATGATGTAGAATCCTGGAAGATTGCTATGGATGAAGAAATGGCATTTTTGAAAAAGAATGATACATGGGATCTTGTACCATTGCTTGAAGGATGAAAACCTGTTGGTTACAAATGGGTGTTCAAGAAAAAGATTGGTTCGGATGGAGGTATTGAGAAGTACAAAGCAAGGTTGGTTGCAAAGGGTTACTCTCAAGTTGAGGGTGTTGATTAAGGTGAGATATTTTATCCTGTTGCAAAAATGACATCAATTAGATTTTTTCTTTCTATTGTTGTTGCTTATGATTTAGAGGTTGAGAAAATGGACATGAAAATTGCTTTCCTTCATGGTGATTTGGAGGAGGATATTTATATGACATAGCCAAAGCACTACGTGGTGAAAGATAAAAGTAAATTGGTTTGCAAATTGAATAACTCTTTGTATGGCCTAAAATAGAGTCCTAGGATGTGGTGCCATAAATTTGATACATATGTGTTGAGTTTTGAATTTGAGCATTCTAAATTAGATCATTTTGTTTATTATAAAACTGATGGTGATTGTTTTCTGTTTATTGTATTATATGTTGATGATATGTTATTTATTAGTAGAGGGAAATGAATGATTTCAAAACTGAAATCTCAACTTGCTGCTAAATTTGAAATGAAAGATCTTGGTGTAGCTAAAAACATTATTGAGATGGAAATTAAAAGAGATAGAGTGAACAAAAAGATATGGCTTGGCCAAAGTAAGTATGCCAAATGAATTTTATAGAGGTTTGATATGCAAGATTGTAGATCATTGTGTGTTCCTGTTTCAATTGGAACAAAGTTATCTATTTCAGATTGTCCATTATCTCCATCAAAGATGGAAGATATGAGCAGAGTTCCTTACTAGAGTGTAGTTGAAAGTTTCATGTATGCTATGGTTTGTACTAGACCAAACATTTCCCAAGCAGCGGGAGTTCTTTCTAGATATATATCTAATCTTGGTAGAGTTCATTGGGATGTAGTTAAAAGAGTCTTCAGATATTTGTAGGGTACCTTAGATTATTCCTTATGTTATCATAATAATATGGTTGGAGATAAAATTTCCTTTGATATTCATGGTTATGTGGATTTAGAGTGGGTAGGAGATGTTGATAGCAGAAAATCCATTAGTGCTTATGTGTTTTCTTTATTTGGTGGTGCAATTAGTTGGATGAGTAAGCAACAGGATGTGGTTGCTTTGTCCACTACTGAAGCAAAGTATATGGAAGCTACTCATGCTTGTAAAGAAGCCATTTGGATTAAAAGACTGTTTTCAAATATTGGAATAAAACAAGGTGTAGTGACAATTTATTACAATAGTCAAAGTGTGATATGTCTAGCCAAGAATCTGACATTTCATGCCAGGACCAAGCAAGTTGATGTACAATATCATTTTCTTAGAGATATGGTCAAAGATGGTAGGGTGAAGCTGGTTAAGGTAGAGACTTTGATGAATGTTGTTGATTCTTTAACTAAGCTTGTGAGCATAGAGAAGTTCAGATGGTGTTAAGAGACCATGGGCATTTCAACCCTTAGATTTTAAGAGATAATGTTTACTCCATCCCATTTCTCTTGCAAGTTGTTTGACAAATGGGAGATTTTTTGGAAAAATGTGTCTCAACCTTGCAAATATATAAAGGTCATTGTTGATAGGATATATATATATATATATATATATATATATATATATTTCCTAGTTACATCGATAGGTGTAATATACAATTGGAGCACAACGTGGTGTTGAGGAGCAAAATGTGAGCGTGTTAATTTTTTCAGGAAACTCCTAAAATGAACGACATACATTAAAATGATATATTGTGAATCTAGACCATTCATTATTAGGTTTTAGATTTAATGGCCGATATTTTTTTGGCCTGTCTTGCCCTAGAATGTAACCCTATTTTATGAGGGCATTGTATTACGACTTTGGTAGAGTGTGATGTTTTCTGAGAGTCTAATAGTGGTCATGTTGTCTCTTGATCTCTGGTGGTGATACTCTTATGAGAATATTTCTCTACAAGTATATTTCAATCTTTTTGGTTTCTGAAAAATATATTGGGTAACTTTTGGAGTGTGTGTGTTGGCCTCCTACAATGATTTAACAACTAAGCTCTTATAGCTGCGATTCAGAGATTGAAAATCTAAACTGAATAGCTATTCAATCATCATGAAGGTGCATTTATCTTGTCAACCCAGGGATGTGAACTTGAAATGGGTCAGCATAGTATGTGCACTAAGAACTCAAAGTAGCCATTTTCATTCTATAGCTAAGAAAGATACAATGCTGAAAGTAAATTGCTTGGAATGGAATAACATAAATGTTGAACACCAACCAACAACTATACTAAGTTGAAATGTAGGACATAGATGAAAATCTAAGAAAACAAATAGGAAACTACTATATTTGCTTTGGCTGCAGGAACAATCACATAATGGAATTCTAGTGGTTGCAAGAACAGTCTGCGCTAGATTCTTAACTAATTACTAAACGAAAAGTAATAAATCTACTAAACTAAGCTAAATGACAAATTTCTCACCAAGTGGGACCCCTTGGATGATTATCCTCTGCTACTAACGAAAACTTAGATGCACAAACTTAGAACTTCATTTTATTCATCAGGAAACATGAGTACAATAGAGTAGTGTAACTGTATCACTGGAAACTAAGAATGCAAGTACTATATCAGATTGCACAACCTCTTGAAAATGAGCATTTGATGCTTATTTATACTACCAACTAAGCAAGGTGGTCAACTCCACGAACTAGGAGGACATCACTTTAGGGAAAGTAGAGTAAATGGAGAGGCGGTTACCCGTGCATGGAATTTGGTCAGATATGCTTGCAGATTTAGCACAACAGTAACACCAATATTTTCTCAACAACATTAAAGTCCACTACAAGGTGGTTACATTCTATTTGCATGGGGAATCTCTCACCGTTGACCTCCTTTGACCTTCAAACGATTCCATTGCTAAACGTTATGGTGTATGCCCAGCTAGCATTGTCTTTCTCAATTTAGTATCCTCAAATTATATCTACATGGAAATGTTAGCATGCACAATAATCACATATCTATAACTACCTTAAATAAAATTCATTAACCACATGAAAAATTAATATAGATAGCCCATATAATATGCCAATGTCATTAAAGATTTATAGAAATAAGATTAGGCCCAATGTCTATAGTTTGAGGAAATATCATAAAAATATCAACACTTAACATCAAGGTCAATGACAACTTCAGCAAATAAATCATAAATTGTACCCAAGATTAGACCATAAACTAGGCTCATCACTCCCCCCAACCTAAGGTTTTTCTGATCCTCCAACAGGGGAAGGGTTGTTCTTTTGCTTGGTCAATGCTCTAAAATTTGCAACTAACAATTGTCCTACATCAGTGTTTGTTGTGCGTGAATTAGGGTCCCAATAAAATCCTCCTAATCTGTCCAATCTGATCCATCGCTTTCTCTCTACAACAATATTATAGTGGTAAAACCTAAATTTTGGTACGGGCCACATCAGAATAGGTGGTTGAAAAGTCAGGGGAAGCCAGAATCATCCCTTTGTTCTTCTAATCTATATATATCTGTCAATTTTTTTGAGTGTTGCAACATAGTTTTGGATGGAATGAGGCTCAACCTATTTTATCTCTTTAGTTAGGCTATTCCATCGTTGTGAGCGGTATCTCTTCTTAGTTTCCTCTTTTTCCTTTACCTTCACCTCATACTCACTGTAAACTACTTCTATCCAAGGCATAATCCTATTACCATAGCTAGGTTTGAAAAGCATTTTGTGCCATTCCCTATAAATGTCCCTTGGATTCCTTGATTCAACCCTGATGGGTAGAGGGATGTTAGATTCCAATTGCTTATAAGCCCCATATTGTTGTCCCCAACTGAAATCATTTTGTACCCAAGACATCAATGCCCTTAATTGGACATCTCCAACATACAATAGTGGATTCCAATCATGGTCTTGAGTCACAACATAATTATGCAAATAAAACTCACACAACAAATTCTTCATTTCAGGGGAAGCAATTCAATAAGTATTGAAAAATTCAATAGGAGTCTCAATAGAAGGGTTCAAACCCGAGACAATTCTTGCTAGCTTAAAAGAAAGATATTTTTCCTTCAAATGTAGAGCATAGACCCTTGGAGGGGTCTTGCACTCTAAAATCTATGGTACTAAGGCTACCATCATCCATATTCTTCTTCAAGAAATCCTTGTCTTCAATGAATGGCAGCATAGCTACCATGTGCCATTCCTTTTATGATGAACACTAACTGGGATTCAGGCATTACTAAGGGGAACTAATCAATAGCTCATCTTGGATTCTCCAAGTTTGCCAATCACATATTCATTTGACAATCAAGGCTTGTCCCTAGAATCAGATAAAAACAGTGTTAAGCTATAACCTATAGTTATATAGATCACAAAATATTTCAGTGCTAAATGACACTAAGAGGTTGAAGTTTCAGCTATGCTCAGAACTATGAGGTTGAGGTAAAACAGGTTGCAAGAAGAATTTGAATTTTTATGAATTCATCATTCTAGATACATCATTCATTTCTCAAAACAATGAAATGAATTGGCCACATATAGAGAGAGGAATGTAGATTTGATTGGCGTCCTTCATTAGCTTGGGGGTGATAAGGAGTAGAATTCTTGTGGCTTATGTTGTACTCATTAACTAGTGATGCAACAAGGGTTGATGTGAATTTTGTCCCTTGATTAGTCACTATCTCTCTTGAAACTCCATACCTTGTGAAAATCTCTTCATAAAGAAATTATGCAACTTTGTTATCTCTTGCATGCTTCATGGCCTTAATTTATACCCACTTAGTTACATAATCAGTGCATACTTGGATATAAGACTTACCATTTGATGGAGGGTCAATGGGTCCTACAAAATCCAATCCCCACTTGCCAAAGGGAGTGATTACTACCTAAGGGAAAAGTGGCATCTCATCAGATCTGGTTGGTCTACCCATTCTTTGGCATCTATCACATTTTTTGGTATACGTTCTTGCATCCTTGTGGAGTGGTGGCTAGTAATATCCTATGTTCAAAATCTTCATTGCTATCCTCTTGGCTACAAAATGTCCTCCACATGGTTTGTTGTGGCATGCATGCAAAATTTGATATGTCTCATCTTCTCTCACACATCTCCTCATGACATGGTCTGGTCCAATATAAAACAAACATCCAACAATCCATGAGAAAGGAAAATATTTTTTAATGAGTGTTGGAATTTTACCTGTGACTAGATAGTTAGCTATGCCAACATACTAGGGTGTTTGTACACTGATGGAGAATAGATGCTCATTAGAAAAAGAGTCATCTATAGCCTGATTATCCCTTGATGTAGTCAGCCTTGAAAGAAAATATGCAACAACATTGGCCTTCCTTGGTTTATCCACAATGGTTATGTCAAACTCCCACATCAACAATAACCATCTTGCTATCCTACCAGAGATCAGAGGTTTATTCATGAGATATCTAATGGTTGCATGATCATTGTGCACAAAAATTTGGTAACCTATTATGTAATGCATGAATTTATTCAGGGCATAGATCACTGCCAACATTTCTTTCTCTATCAATGTATAGTTGAATTCAACTCCCTTCAAATTTTTGTTGACAAAATAAATAGAATTTTCAATAGCTCCTTCTTTCTGTTCTAAGATTGCTCCTATGGAATAATCTAATGCATCTGTATGCATGTGGAAAGGAAGATCACAATTAGGTCCTTTGAGTACAAGAGCATGAATCAAGGCTAACTTCAAATCAAAAAATTCCTTATCACAATCTTCAATCCACTCGAATTCAACCTCTTTAGTGAGAAGAGTATACAATGGTGCTGCTATTTTGCTAAAATCCTTGATGAAATTCCTATAATATCTTTCATGGCCCAAGAAACTCCTAACATCTTCTATTTTGTAGGTGTGGCAAAATTTGTGATTACCTCAATCTTTGCAGGATCTACTTGAATTCCTTTGTGGGAGATGTAGTTTCCAAGAACTACACCTTCCTACATCATCATGAAACACTTTTCACTATTTAAAGAGAGATTATGATCTTCACGTCTTTGTAGGACTTTCCTGAGATTCTCCAATGCTTCATTGAAATCAACACCATAGGTGGTGAAATCATCCATATAAATTTCCATGCAATCATGAGAAATCTCTTAAAATATGCTAATGACTGCCCTCTAAAAAGTTGTAGATGCATTGCATAAGCCAAATGGGAGTACTGAGTAAGCAGAGGTCTCCCATGGATAGGTATAGGTGGTCTTCTCCTAGTTCTCTAGTGTAATTTGGATTTGGTTGTCGCTGCTGAATCCATCTAGAAAAGAAAAGTATTGTCTTCCTGCAAGTGAGTCCAAAACTTGATCTATGAAAGGTAAGGGAAAATGGTCCATTTTGGTGGTAGCATTAAGTTCTCTGTAATCAACACAAACTCACCATTTCCCTCCTTTTTTAGGCACAATCACTAATGGAGACACCCATTGGGTATTTGAAATGGGGTAGATAAATCCTGCATCTAGCAATTTCTATAGTTCTCCTTTTACAATTTATCTTAGTGTAGGGTTAATTCTTCTTTGTGGCTACCTCACTAGAGTGCAATAATCTTTGATGTAAAGTCTATGAGTGAAAAGCTTAGGGTCAATTCCATTCATCTCATGATAGTCCCATGAAAATGCATGCTAGTGGTTCCTCAATAAGTTTTCCAATAACAATTTCTATTGTTCACTCAATTTGCTATTAACATTCAAATACTTTCCTTCTAACACTTGTACTTGTGTAGTTGACTCTATCATAGTTGCTTCATTAACACATGGTACCTTGAGTTCATATGGAAGCAATGTATGGGACATACCTATTGCTATAGGAATTTCAACTATACGAAGAGTGGTTGCAGGAAGAACGTCTGCAGGAACAGTGGTTACAGGAAGAGTAGGTAGAAGTGTCTTGACTGGAGCAACAAAATGAGAAGATGATGCTTCCTCCACTTCACAATAGTTTTGAATGATGTTAACCGATACTTCATCTTCATCTTGAAGCTGCATTAAGGAGCCTCTGCCTAGCATCATAAGTTGTGCCACATAATTAACTTCCTTAGCCTCTTCACCAACATGTGGCCATATGGGATTATCCTCATCATGGGATGGCTGAGCAGGAGGATAAGAAACAAATTTTTTGGTGCTCTTCCCATCATAAATGGTCATGTCACTTGACCGACATCTAATATATGCATCTACAATTGCTAACCATGGCCTTCCAAGAATAATGGCATACCCGCTTAGTGTAGCTTTAGGAGAAAGAATCATGAAGTTTGTTGGGTACTCCTAGGAGTCTAGAATCGCCACAAGATCCTCCACTATACCATCAGGCTTAATAGTAGAACTATCAACAAACTGTAGGATAGTGGGAGTATATCTCATGCTTTCAACATTTAGTTGCTGCAGGATGTCCTTAGTCATTACATTTATTGTTGCCCCTAAATCAATCAAAGCATTCTTTATTTGAATCCCATTTATAACAACTACTACCACAGGACTACCTAGGTCATTGTACTTAGAGATAGTCACTTTTCCAAACATAATGTCAGCTAGTTGTCCCACCACATGAACCGTAGTGGGGTCTTTTTTCTTCCTTCCTAGATTCTTGAGGCATGCTTCTTTGATTGCTTTGCGATAGATTGGGACATCCTTTATGGCCTAAAATAGAGGTATTTGGACACATATATCCTTCAAATGATCCAAAATATCAAAGGTTGTGTCCTCCTTTAATTCCTTTTTCTTGAAAAATTCCAATCTCTAAGGAAATGGTGGTTCTTGTTCAGTCTACTTGACTTGGACTGGTTCAGGATTTTTAGGTGCACTTGGCTGAATGGGATCATTTAGAAGTTCCTCTTCCTCTTCCACAAGAAACTTAGTGATAATGGGCTTGGAAGGGGCTAGTAAAGTAGTTCCTGAACACAAGTGGATGTCACTTACACTCACAACATATGCAATGAATTGATTTTAATTAACAGAGTATACAGATTGCTACTGTGGTTTGTTATTTGGATTGGGTGTGGGATGATTTATTAATTGGGTAGGTTTAGGTGGAATTTTTATTGAATTAGCATGTGGAGGCATTATAGCAAGCTTTTGGGTCTGAGGTGACTACATGTAACTAGTTGTCTAGGTAGGCCATTGCTGTCCTCCCCTCCATTGATTTGTTTACTGCCAATTTCCTGGAGGTGGCTGCCAATGCCCTTGAAATTGCTGCCAATTCCCCTGAGGTTGCTGCCACTAGGGTGGAGAGTTTTGATGATCGGGCCAAGCATTTGGAGGGTTACCCCAAGGATATGGTGGATTTCCTCCATAACTGGATGGATATGGGGGCTTCCATTGGTTACCAGATGAATAGGAATTGAAATATGGCCCAACATAAGAGAGTAGATCTTGTGGCATACCTTGTCTCAGAGCTCAAGGCCTCCTTTGTGCAACATAGTAGACTTGATATTCTTCAATTTGAATTGAATTGAACTTGGGTGCAATCTACTTGCCTTCAGTATTAGCTACCATCTTGCATTTGCAATGCTTCTTCTTTTGTTTGCAATGGGGGCAATACTCTGCCAACATTGCCTCTGCCTCCTCTTGTTTCTTCTTGGCCTGAAGTGTATCCAACTGAGTATCTAGATTGTTTATAATGTCTTGCTTGAAGTATACCAACAAATGAGTAATCTCCATTCTTGAAACTCCACTGGTAGATGACTTACCCATGGAATATTGGTAAGCTCTCCCTTTCTTTGAAGCTTCCCTATAATAGTTCTGGCATATTTTCTTGATATCTTCCCAAGCAACTTGGGAGATATCTCCTCCCCCCATTAGGTCCAAGGCATCAGTGCAGTTGTCATTGATTCCTCTAAGGAAGAAATTTTTTTGTGAGTCTTCATTAAGTGTATTGTGTGGAGATTTTTGTAGGAAAAACAAAAACCTTGCAATATAATCCTCCAGGCTCTCATCTTCCTTTTGCTACATCCTAAAATTGTCACCTCCTCTCATGTCATTGCCCCTACAATACTCGTATTTTTCAAGGAATTTTGTCTTCATGTCCTCCCAAGTTTCCATACTATCTCTGCCTAGGCTCATGAACCATCTTAATGCAACTTCTTTTAGAGTGGTAGGAAATAGCTTAAGCTTATGGGCATTGGTGGTATAGTCATAACTCCTACAGAGTATGTCAAACTCAAACAAGAAGGTATCAGGATCTTCTGTGAAAAGTCCATAAAACTTGGGAAGTGTTGAAGCAAGGATATTTTTGATGTTGTCAACTTAATTTTGATGGAAAATGGGGAAAGGAAAAGCCGGTTGGTTAGGTCTATTTCTATTTGCATAGTCCATGCCCGCTTGATGTATTTCCAAAGCAAAGGGATTCTCAAGCTAATTTTGGTCTTCAAAGGAAACTTCAGAGCTAGTCAGATCAGGAAATGCATCAAAAAAGGGGGTGTGGATCTTCTTCTTCCTCTTCTCTTGGTAGGTTTTGATATTTAACTAGTTGGAATGGATTAGGATTGTTAGGAAGGAATCTCCCATAAGCATCCCTTCTCCTTCCTCTATGCATGGGATATCAACTCACTATCAGTCAACTCACACAAAGAATTGGTATAGAATAAGGGGGTTCATTACATCCTAAATGAGGGGTACACTAAGAAAAACTTCCAAAAATACTAAAGCAAGAAAAACTACAAATGACTCCAAATAATTCCCTAGTTTGACACCATCCCCGACAACAATGCCAAAAATGTTGGCCTCCTACAATGATTTAACAACTAAGCTCTTACAACTATGATTCAAAGATTAGAAATCTAAACTGAATAGCTCTTCAATCATCATGAAGGTCCATTTAACTTTCCAACCCAGGGATGTGAACTTGAAAGGGGTCAGTACAAAATGTGCACTAGGAACTCAAAGTAGCCATTTTCATTCTATTGCTAAGAAAGACACAATGCTAAAAGTAAATTGCTTGGAAATGAATAACATAAATGTTGAACACAAACCAACAACTATACTAAGTTGAAATGCATGACATAGATGAGAATTTGAGCAAACAAACAGGAAACTACTCTGTCTTCTTTGGTTGCAAGAACAGTCATAGAATGGAATTCTAGTGGCTGTAGGAACAATCAGCGCCAGATTCTTAACTAATTATTGAACAAAAAGTAATAACTCTGCTAAAATAAGATAAATGACAGATTGCTCACCAAGTGGGCCCCCTTGGATGAGTATCCTCTGCTACTAACAAAAACTCAAATGCACAAACTTAGAACTTCATTTTATTCATTAGGAAACATGAGTACAATAGAGTATTGTAACTGTATCACTGAAAACTAAGAATGCAAGTACAATATTAGATCATGCAACCTCTTGAAAAGGAGCATCTAATCCTTATTTATACTGCCAACTAAGTAAACTGGTCAACTCCATGATTTGGGAGGATGCCACTTTAGAGAAAGCAGAGAAAATGGAGAGGCGGTTACACATGCATGGAATCTGGTCAGATGTGTTCATAGATTTAGCACAATAGTAACACCAATATTTGCTCAATAGCATTAAAGTCCACTACAAGGCGGTTAGATTCAATTTGCATGGGGAATCATTTTTTGTTGACCTCCTTTGACCTTCGAATGATTCCCTTACTGGACGTTATGGTGCATGCCTAGCTAGCAGTGTCTTAGTATCCTCAAATTATATCTGCATGACAATGTTAGCATGCACAATAATCGCATATCTATAACTACCTTAAATAAAATTCATTAACCACATGCATAATTAATATAGATAGTCCATATAACATGTCAATGTCATTAAAGATTTGCAGAAATAAGATTAGGCCCAATCTCTATAGTTTGAGGAAATATCATTAAAAATATCAACACTTAACATCAAGGTCCATGACAACTTCAGCAAATAAATCATAAATTCTACTCAAAATTAGATTATAAATTAGGCTCATTAGTGAGGTTCTTCTCTCAAAAGGGTTTTCCCCACATAAATCACCATGTTGTGGTATGCATGTGAGATATAAGAGGGATTCACTGCACATGGGTCCCTTTATTCTCAAGATATCACTAGGGAACGAACTACCCTTATACACCTCAACATAAGCAAGTCGATGAAAATCTAGGAGAAGTATACCTTAAGTTGTATTTCATAGAAAGTTGTTTCAAATCTTGAGAGAGTGAAACCTCAAGATTCCTGCATCAGATGTGCAAGCCTTAGCCAAAAGACAACAACGTGGTTTCAGGATGCTAGCACAACGCACTGTCGTCTAAAAGGTGCGCTGGCATCCTAAGTGACAATGGGCTCAGGAGCTTGAGCAGATAGAACCAAGTTTCATTTCTAAGCTCAGGTTGGGAATGTACTGACCAAAATAAATGAATAGGAAGCTGAAAAACTATAATAAGCACAAGGGGACTTGGAGAGAGCTTACCTTTTGCCAGATGTTTAACTCTTCACTCCAAGCTCCTCTTCGCACCTACACACAAAAGAACAAGGGGAAATGTTGGGGCTGTATAGGGGCCTGTCTCAGTTAGAACCTCATTTTGGTGTTCCCACCTCCACGGATAACCAAGTTGGAAAGAAGTGTAAATGAAGTAAAAAAAGCGTGTGGTGAAAGAAAAACCCGCTCAAGAGTAGAACCTGCACCATGGGATAGTGAATGAATAAGTAAGGAAAGTGAAAGAGAGAGAGAGTGTTACCCATGGGTCAAGACCCTCTCCGAAGCACACGGATGTACTGTTGAGTGCTTGCTTGAGAGCTATTGCTACTAGAGGGACCTCAGTCCAACATGGCTTCACTTGTGAGAGTGTTGTTATCAAGAATTAAGAGAACTCAAGACTAGAGCAAATAACAAGAGAGCTTGAATGAGTGACTTCCAACCCCAAATGAGAGCGAGAGATTGGTTTTTAATGCATGCAGGGGAAATAAAGAGCCGTTTCATCTAAAATGCAATTGCTAGGACACGTGTCGAAAGAGTCAGGATTCCAAATTCCCTATTTCAAACTCAGTAAATTGCCAAGATGCTAGCACACTGCGTAGATGTCTGCGCACCGTGCAAGCATCCAAAGCCTATATTTTTAGGAAACGTGTCATTAGGCTTTTGTTGCTCTACCACAAGTCCACATGGAGTTAGAATTGTGAAATTTTGACTCATGGGATTTTTTTCATTAATGCCCTAGGGTGTCATAACTGTTAGGAAAAAATGCAAAAATGTGGAATTGCCCCTAGGTGCAATTTTGTGACATTATATTTTTCCCCCACTTTAGTGGGCTTGATTTTGGAATTTTTTTGCCTCACTAAAGTAGAAAAGAAAAATTTCACCTAAATTTTGAATTTTATGGATTTATGTGCCAATAAAATGGGACCATAGAGGCCATCGAAGTCGAGCTAACTGATATTGAAGATGCCCCCAACATCCAAGCTCAACAAACAATGATGAAATGGTCATGAAAATTTGCTCAAGACATTAACTTGCAAAACTCAAATTTTGGGTCAGCCTCAAAAAATCAGAAGAATTACAATAGATAGAAGAATGATCAAGAAAAAGTCGTTGATTCAGAGGAAAAATATGAACAAGAGACAACCTTATGCCCCCTCCTGAGTTTTCCCTCAACTTGGTGGGGTAAATTCAAGAGAAATTGGGGAGCCACAAAATCCAGGAAAAATAGGCCCTAAGGGGACTACATATACCTAGGTGGGCCCAAAGAAGGGTCATTTTCACTATTCACTACGAGCAAATTGTTGACTTTTGTGAGAAAAGTCAGTAAAATGCCTATCAGGAGGGAGTACGAGGCACTGAGGTTGGAGTAGCTGCAATAGGACATCTTTGAGGGTCACGAGGTGGATCGGGTAGGTCTCTAAGCCTCATTCTTTATGAATTTGAGCTTATTTTTAGTAATTTTCTAGGTGGTGAGGTGCACATGCATCCTTTTTTTATGCCCATGTCTAGAATTTGCGTTGTCATCTACCATTTGCGCCTGGATTCCAACTTTGCATTGTCATCTCGAGGACACACTGATTTCCTCAAGGCAGCTATGGCAATCAAGGACACATGCACAATGTGCAAACGTCTCCGCGACACACATAGGTCTTAAGTAATTTTTTGCTTTTAGAATGAAATTTGATATTTTGACTTAAATATTTTTCATTTTTTGAAGGAGTACTCGAAGATTTGAGAGCATCTAGGAGGGAAAGCATTCCAAATTGTTCATGAGCAGAGGGATCGTCTATTAGATAACAAGGTCACACACCTCGAGCAGTTCGGTATCTGACATGTATTCACCATGCCAGAGATGAGATATCACAAGAGGATGCTTACAACTCTGATGGAGTGGTGGGATGCCACCACATCATCTTTCTAGCTGCCATGTGGGGAGATGACCATCATGCTCATGGATGTCTATCGGATCCTCGAGCTACCCATCTACGAACGACGGGTGGCTCTAGACGATACACAATTAGCGTGGGAGCGGAGGGAGGGCATCCTCTACTGCTCAGGGAGGATAGGCAATGATGACATGGGCCACATTTACATGCATTGGTATGATTAGGTGAGGACCATTGCACCATTGTTGTGTCAGGTTATGGTCGTGACCTTGGCTTTTTGGATCACGATAGATGGGTGAGGCTCGAACTTGCACAAGGGCCTCATCCATACTATTAGAGAGATGGTTGAGCACTGTACTATTTTTACCTGGGGGTGCAACATGTTGGTGCATCTCTACTAGGAGCTAGGATGGTACGTGCATTATGAGTACTGTAGCCTTATTGTGTGCACACCTTTGCAGGTGTTGACCTTTTCCCACATCATGTGCACCCGACTAGTTAGTTTTCCCCAGCGATAGTTGTATCAGATTCCCATGGCCAATTGGTATGGTATGACAGGCCAGTGGAGGTTCAGTGACCTAAAATTTTCATAGCTATAGTTTGACACTATTACGATAGATGAGGTTCAGTGGAAACCCTACCAATTTTTTTTTAATGGGTAGATGATGGAAGGTACCTAAGGAACCTACAGCGGGACCTTTTTTTGATAGACTACAAAGATTACATCATAGTACCTTATTATTGGATTCAGGTCATGCAACAACATGGTCATCCCCAGACTATTCCACTAGATATGCCCACCTATACTAGGGATTATAGGAGTGTAGCAAGGGTTAGGGATTGCCCTCACCCTACTATTATTGATATCATCCCCTTTGATGATGATGAGCCTAATCATGATCAGCCACCCATAGTGGCGATGGATAATGTTGGGGTAGTTGCTGATTTTGTGTGGTGGTGGGAGAGGCACTGTCTTGCTCCTGTGTTCAACGAGGGTGCCATGAGAGGGGATCCTGGTCCACAGGAGAATTTTCCTCCCCAACCCCCACTAGAAAGATAAAGAGGGAACCAACAGGCCGGCGGGGAGGAGGAAAGGGCACAAGAGGAGGAGGCAGCGCTAGCGAGACCAAGGTGGTGGAGGAGATCAGACCCCCCTGTGGCTATCCCTATCTCTTCGATAACACTAGCTTCTACTGTTCTAGCGTCAATGACCTTAGTGCCATTGGGAGTGGCTATCGATGTCAGTGGCACAACTCCCAATGCTGCCCCTCACCCTGATCCTACATGGCAACCAAGGATCCAAGTATACATTGTTTATGTTTTTGTGCTTTTAATTTTTTTGTTTATGACATATATACATGGCATGTGATACTAATTCCTCTACTTTTCTCTATGGTTGTAGAGGACGCATAGGGTTGGACTGGGCTGATGGCTCAATGCATTTCAGAGGTTGCCCTTGACCGGCTAGTCTAGGGGATGGTTCTTGAGGATTTCTGACCAGTATCTGCGGGACAACATGCCCCCACTTTTGAGCCAATAGCACACTTGAGGACTGCCTACGAGGAGCAAGGTGCAAAGATTGTGCAGTTGATTGCAGAGTTAGCAATCGTTCAGGGACAATGCGACCAATTATCGAGTGAGTTGCAGATGGTGCTCGATGAGTGAGATGAAGCAGTGAGGAAGGATGATTCCACTAAGTAGGTTCATGATGCCCTCCACAGCTATCTTGATGACCTTGACGAGCAACCAACAACTATGACCCTGATAGAGGTTCAACGGCTACATGATGAGCTGAGGCAGGTGGAGATGACTATAGCCTCCTTACAAGGAGAGATTAGAGGGATGCAGGAAATTTTTTCCATATCATGCTCACACTGATCCCATTCTATGACTAACATACAACCCCTCTCAAGGGTACCAGAGTAGTCGCCAGAGCTAGAGGGCTCTGGGAGCCATGTAGTGTAGTGATAATTTTGTACATCATTTTTGTAGTGAGATATATACACATACATATACACTTTTAGATCTTTTGTACATACATATATTCAACAATCACTCATTTTTTATAGTAGTGGCTTGATATATGTACATGACATTTGATACATACATGGATATATATAAGGTTAATACATCATGGCTTTATTTATGTGTATGCTTTTTAATTTCATGTATGTTTTTTCTATGGATGTTATATGATCATATGGATGTATGTTTATATTAGATGCTAATATGATTTAATAAACACACATTGTTATATGTTAATTAAATACAATGATGATCTAATTTCCTTAAAAGGTGTAATGAGATGTATGGACACATAGCGTAGTGAAAAAAATGTATGTATGACACACACACACACGTGGTCATATCATAACAATTTTTTTTTTCATAATGTGTTAATGAATAATGTCAATATATGTAGTGCTACTACCCTTCCATAGAGAGAACACCACACGAATGACACATAGAACACTACACATAATATTGACAAAGATGCATCACATTAATGGGATCTTGTAGAGGAGTCCCATCCATAGATAATAATACATAGGCACCTAAACCACCCACATATATCAAAATGTAAGGGCCTAACTAGTTAGAATTGAATTTTCCTCTCTAATTAGGTAGCACATTTACATTCCACTAGTTTTCATAGAGAACTAGGTCTCCTAGCTTAAAGGTACTAGGAAGCACACTTTGATTATATTGTCTTGATAATGATCATTAATAAGCTTTAAGATGATCGAGGGTCTATAAGCGACATTTGTTGAGCATCTCTAGCTAATGCAAATGACTAACTCGGTAGGTTTCATCATCAATTAACCCTTTAAGGGAAACTTGTAAGGACAAAATTTTCAATTCCAAAGGCATGATCTCTTCGACACCATACACAAGGTTGTAAGGTGTTGTTCCTATCGCTGTACGAACACTCGTGCAATAGGCCCACAAAGCATTTTTTTTAATATGCTAATCCTTACCGTGCTTATTGACTATTTTACGAAGAATGAGCTCAAGAGTTTTGTTAGATGCTTTTGCTTGATCGTTGGATTGAAAATAATACAGTGTAGAAAACCTATGTTGGATATGAAATATCTCCAAGAATTGCTTCACTTCCTTGTTCTTGAATGGTGTACCATTGTTAGAAACAAGTGTAGCAGGCAATCTAAAATGAGAAATAATGTAGTTCATGAGGAAATTACAGATAGCTTCAGCGTTTGTGGATTGGAGTGGGATGGCTTCGACCCATTTTGATTATTTCCTTTCGAAGGAGGTGATATATTTTTGATAATATCCAACCCCCATTTTGTGAACTACCAATAAGAGGTTTGGTTTTGTAATTCTTGAGCAGGTGCATGAATAAGACGACTGTGTTGTTAACATTGAAGGCACTTTTTGATGAAATCAAAGGAATCTTGTTCCATCATTTTCTAATAGTACCCCATGTGTATTAACCTTCTTTCCAGGGATCTACTACCAAAATGTCCACCCCTAGAGCCTGAATGGGCTTCCTTAAGGGCTAGGGGTATTTATGCTTTAGTGAGACACCTAGGAAGCAAGTTGTTATAGGATTTTTGATAGAGGACATCAGATAGGATGACATAACATGATAAAATATTTTGTATATGAGTGTGATCATTTTTCATCGCATCGTCGGGAAATTTTCCAGTCTTTAAGTAGGTGTAGATACTAGAAAACCATTCTCTCGAGTCTATGTGAGAACACATAAGAGACTCCAAGTCAGGTTGCAAGAAATCATGGGGCATTTGTAAATCCTAAACTACAAAGTGGTATTCTTTCGTATCCTCTTTTGAAGGTGCACCAAGGAAGCAGTGCTCGCCATGGCATCGACATGTCTATTTTCTCTCCTAGGGGCACTAACTAATGTGAAAGAGGGAAACTGCTTAAGCAAAGACAAAGAAAGATCTCGGTACCAGGACAAATTACTTTGTTTAGCTTGATAGGTTCCTGTAATTTGATTCACAATAAGCTTAACATCACCTAGTATATGGAGATGTTTGATTCTTAATGTAATCATGACACACAAGCCAACAATAAAGGCTTTGACTCAACAATGTTATTAGTACAAGGAAAATCTAGTCGAAAGGATAAAGGGACTGGTTTTCCTTCAAGGGATATCAAGACCACACTTGCTCCAGAACCAGTCTAACACCTTGATCCATCAAAATAAATTTTCCATTCAAGGTCATAGTTAATTGTGAAGATATTTTTGTCAGGGAACAAATCCAACCTAGGGAAGGAGCGAGATGAAGGAGCATCTTCCAATTGATCAACAACCGCTTGACCCTTTATTGATTTATGAGTAACGAACTTTATATTGAACTCAGGAAGCAATATAACTAATTTCGCTAATCTCCCAACAAGGTCGGCGCTAGAGAAAAATATTTTAAAAGATCCATTTTTACTATGACGTGCATTTTGGCATGGAGAAGGTAGTGCCTAAAATTATACGTAGCGAATACAAGAGCGAGGAATTACTTCTCCATGGAGGAATAATGAGTTTCGTAATCAACTAGAACATGACTGATGTAGTAGACTGCTCTTTCTTTACTTGTGTCATCATATTGAGCCAGTAAAGTTGCCAAAGCATATGGCGATGCAGCAAGGTAAAGTAGAAAGGGCCTATCTTGCATAGCCGATATCAATATGGGAGGATTGGTGAAATAAGCTTTATTGACTCAAAGGTTTCTAAAACTATGAAGTGAATTTCCTTCAATAAATGAGTGAAAGGGAGGGTACAATAAGCCAACTGAGATATAAATCTATGAATCACTTGAATCTTCCCTTGTAAACTTTGCAACTTGGTGATATTTCTTAGTGGAGGCATGTTAACAATGGCATCGATCTTATTTGTATCAACTTTGATTCCATGGTGAGAGACTATGAACCTCAGAAGCTTGCCAACGTCTATATTGAAGATGCACTTATGGGGATTAAGCCTTATTTTATAGAGTCGAGCCTTTTGAAGATTAGACGAAGGTTCTTCACATGATCTTGACGGGTTATTGATTTCTCCAAGATGTCATCAACATAGTCTTCTAAGATCTTATGAATAAAATCATGGAATATTAGGGTCATTTCCCATTGGTAAGTTGCTCCCACGTTCTTTAAACCAAAAGGGATGACCACATAATAGAAAGTACCCCAAGGGGTAGTGAAGGTTGTCTTGTATTGATCATCCGGGTTAATACAAATTTGATTGTAACCCAAGAAGCCATCCATAAAAGATAACAACCCATGTCCTGCAGTCAAGTCCATAATCATATCTATATTAGGTAATGAAAAATCATCCTTAAGATAAGCCTTATTAAGATCTTGAAAGTCAATGCTTATGTGAATATGGCCATTAGGCTTACTAATGACAACTATATTTGAAATCCAAGGGGATTAGTCAATCAGACGGATAACTCTTGCTTTCAACAGCTTCTCTATCTCAGTCTTGACCATTAACACTACCCTAGGATTGATCTTTTGGATTTTCTACTAAACTGGCTTGGTGTTGGGACATAGGATGATATTGTGAACCACTATAGACTCATAAATACCAGGCATATCCTCATACATCCAAGCGAAGATATCAGGATGAGAATGCAAGAGATTAGAGTGTTCATCTGCTTCCTATGAAGAGAGGCACTTCCCAATCTTGATTACTTTTTCTGAAGATTTGGGATCCATAGAAATTTAATAGTATCTCCTTTAAGGAGAGAACTATAGTCTTCGAGATGAGATATCGAGACATCATCACTGATGTTAGATAGAGGGTCTTCTTCATCAACATTCAAAATGGATTCTCCAAAGTATGCTTGTGTGTGCAAGCAATACTGGAATCGTTTCTTGTGGTGATAAGGAGGTAGTGGGGAATAGGCTCCTAGAAATTCCCCTAGTGCTTCATCTAAAGAGAAGACATCTAAAGGGACCTTCTCAACCTACCCCCTTTATTATATCAATTTAGGATGAACCAAGCTCAATGGCTCAGCTGAAATCATATTAACACTCCACCAAGGTTTTTGCTTAGACTGTTCAACAAAGCACCCCAAACCCAAATAGCGTTGTCGTGGCTTAAACTAGATAGGGACTTGAATTCCTTGTTCGATATTCCCTAGGAATTTCTTTCCATATCCACATCGAGAGACAAGCTCATATCCAAACCCATAACGAGTTTGAGAAACTTTAGGGGGTGGCAGCTCTATGTAGAGTGTTTCATTCCACCAATGGATGTCAAATGTTTCTATGGGAGCACTCCCACCTTCTTTACCAAGTTCACAAACATTAACCTCCTTTCTAGGATCGAGATTACTCTCTTGGGAAGAGGAAGGAGTGGTCTCCTAAACATGATCACACTTCTCTTGCTAAGTGAGAATGCCATCCACCCTTGTGCCAGTAACACCTGAAAATTCTATACCAAAGGGGCTTGCCTTGTATTCTATGATGAAGAGTTCAGAGAAATCCAAGGAACCCCAATATCACCAAGGAAAGCATTCAATTGAGAAGATGAAGGAAAATACATGGGAGACTTAGGATTCTCTTCTTTAGGTGATTCATTTTTTTCATGACTTCCACATAGGTTATCGATGAGGAACATGCCATAGTATCAGTGGTTAATAATGGAATAAAATTCTTGAGAGTGGATATAATTGAAGCACGGCCAACAACTACTAGCTCACATAGGTGAACAACTTCTGGATCTACTTTAACCGTAACCACCTAATTGTTTGCAACAAACTTCAAAGAATGGTGTAAAGTAGAAGTCACAACACCCATAACATGAATCTAGGGTCTCTCCAAGAGAAGATTGTATGGTAATGGGCCGGGCATCACATAAAACAATGTAGGAAAGGTAACAAGACCTAGTTGCAAAGGTAGTATTATCATACCCAGAGCTTGGTAGCCAACATTATCAAACCCACAAATATACAAGAGATTGCTAAAGAAGATGAATCAACTTTATTTTTAGGTAATAGGTCCATAACACAAATGTTGAAAGTTGAGCTTGTATCAAGGATAGTACGCCTAATACTGATATTATTAACATTAATTATAATCATCAAGGGATCTTCTTACTTTTGCACATTTGAAGGTGGGAGTTCTTGCCGGTGGAATGTAATATTCAACAAATCTGCTCAAATATGAGCCAACAATGCATTAACATCCGTAGGCTTGGTAGAGGTAGGGAAGAGGATCTTTTGCAAGGATTCCTGCAACACCTCTTGGTAAACTAGAGTAGTTTGAAGCAAGTCCCAAAGTGATATCTTGGCTAGAGTAACACAAAGTTGTTTGAAAATATTGTAATCACTTGGTGCCTTGGTTGTGGGCTTAGGTGCTGAAAGAAGACTTCGCTAGGAAGGTGGTAAAGAAGTAGGAACTTGATTAGGTTGTGATGTGGGAATGGAAGGTTGTTGATCTGAGTTTTGTTTATTTCTCCTTGTATTGTATGTATGCCCAACAACATTATAGGAGGTAGATTTTGTGGCTTTCACGAACCTTGAATATAAGTTCAATGAATTTCTACAACACAAAATCCCATAGATTGAATAATTCTCCCTAGGGGATGGTTTAGCCTAGGTCACATAAATGATGGGTTTCTTAGGGCTCGGAGGAGCCACAAATATCACAACTACATTTACTGACTCCTTAGCTTGCGAGGGTAGAGTTTTCTCAGAGGATTTATAGATAGGGGAGAGCACTTCTAAGAAATCATCTAGAGCATCTTCCAACATATCAAAATATTCTTCAGAAAAGGGATAGTCATAAACACAAGACATCATGAAAATAGATCTGATGCATTCACATCGGGTTCACCAAAATGTGATATAAGAGGGATTCATTGCATACGGGTCCCTTTATTCTCAAGAGATCACTAGGGAACGAACTGCCCTTATACACCTCAATATAAGCAAGTCGATGAAAATATGGGAGAAGTATACCTTAAATTGTATTTTAGAGAATATTGTTTTAGATCTTGAGAGAGTGAAACCTCAAGATTCCTGCCTTAGATGAGCAAGCGCTTAGCCTAAAGACAACAACACAGTTTCAAGACACCAACACGACGTGCTATCATCTAAAAGGCACGTTGGCATCCTAAGTGATAGAGGGCTCAAGAGCTCAAGCGGAAAGAACCAGGTTTCACTTCTAAGCTCAGGTTGGGAATGTATTGATCGAAATAAATGAACATGAAGCTGAAAAACTATAATAAGCATAAGGGGACTTGGAGAGAGCTTACCTTTTACCGAACTTTCAACTCTTCACTCCAAGCTCCTCTTCACACCTACACACAAAAGAACAAGGGTGGAATGTTGGGGCTGTATAGGGGCTTTCCTCATTTAGACCCCCATTTTGGTGTTCCCACCTCCACGAACAACCAAGTTGGAAAAGAGTGTAAATGAAGTAAACAAAGCATGTGGTGAAAGTAAAACCCACTTAGGAGTAGAACCTACACCACAAGATAGTAAATAAACAAGGAAGGAAAGTGAAAGAGAGAGAGAGCATACCCATGGGTCAAGACCCTCTCTGGAGCACATGGATGCACCGCTGAGTGCTTGCTTGAGAGATTTTGCTACTAGAGGGACCTCAGTCCAACATGGATTCACTTGTGAGAGTGCTGCTATTAAGAATGAAGAGAGCTCAAGACTGGACTAAATAAAAAGAGAGCTTGAATGAATGACTTCCAACCCCAAATGAGAGAAAGAGATGGGTTTTTAATGCATGCAAGGGAAAAAAAGAGAGATTTCATTCGAAACCCAACTGCTAGGACGTGTTGAAAGAGTCAAGATTTCAGATTCCTTGTTTCAAACTCAGAAAAACACTAGGACGCTAGCGTGCTGTGCAGATGTCTGTGCGCTATGTAGGTGTATAGAGCCTAGATTTTTAGGAAACATGTCATTAGGCTTCTATTCCTCTACCACAAGTCTGCATGGAGTCATAATTATGAAATAATGACTCATGGAATTTTTGTCATTAGTGCCCTAGGGTGTCATAAATGCTAGGCAAAAATGCAAAAATGTGGAATTGCCCCTAGGTGCAATTCTATGACATTACAACTTGATATTTATGTTTATTCTTTTTAAGTTTCTATAACTGTTAAATATCTATAAATTTTTGCATTATTCTCCTCTCAAGATTAGTGTAGGAAGTTTTTCCCCTACCTTAACTTCCTTACAATGTATGTTCTTCTTTGACAAGTTTGATATAGGGATCTTGATTTCCGTTTATGGGTTGCATATGTTCTTGGCATGAGTTTACTAATGTTTTGATACCTAGGAGGTATGGATGGTTGGATGTATTAGCATGTGTTGTGGATTCTATTTATGATCCTATGGGTTTTTCTTCATGATATCAACTTGGTTAGAGCCTTTGTTAGATCACTTGGATTTTATGCTTGTGTTCTTGGATTGGTGCATCTTCACCTTGGCATGCTCCTTTTCTTCCATAGGTGGCACATTGGAGGATGAGAGGAGTTCTTGCTTTAGATTGTGGTCACTTTGTTCTTATTGTAGGTATTTTGATGGAGCATGATAGCATTGTGGAGATTCATGTGGTTTCATGTATGGCTATGATAATGTATTTCATGTATCGATCCCTTATGCAATTTACACAAGTGGGAGAATGTTGGGATATGGTGTTGTACACCATTACATAAATTTATTTATTATAATGTTGTAATTAAATAATTATTAAGTTGTGATGCACCTAGCTGGTGTGGTTATTCACACTAGGTAATTATTTGGGGGGCACTTGTAATGTTGTAAATTGTAACATTGTATTATTATTTAATGTGTGGGAGACATGCAATAATAATTTAATATTGGGGAAATATTAAATAAAGTGAAAACTTAGTGTGCCCAATATTAAATAAGGGGTTAGTGGTTTTGTATTCACATGATTTTGTGGTACATGGTTTTATCTTACCACTAGTTGTATTTGTATGAGCTTGTATCTATAAAAGCAATCACATGTTTAGTGGTTAAGGTTGGTTGAGTGGTTTGGCTGTCATTATTGAGTCTTTTTGAGGAGTGCATATGTGAAGCATGGCATGGGATGTGTCGATTCATGCTTGGACACATGAGGATGCATTAAGAGGCTTGATGCTTCAAAGGTGTTCATTGTAACTCTTGTATGGATTTATTGTTGAATAATATGATGGAGTATGGATGCTTTTGGAGGTTGGGTTTTTCCCTCTTGAGGTTTTTCCCAAGGTATATCTTGTGTCATCTTTGATGGGTATGTTGTCTATTCTCTTGCATATGGATTCTAAGTACTTATTTGCATAAATTTCTATTTTGAGTTATGTGGAAATTATCATTAGATGGTTGCAAGTTTCCTTACAAAATTAGTTTATCAGTCTCAAAAAATTGAAGCAACAACTAATTGCTTTGAATTAAGTGAAATAAGAAAATGTGCAAGCATTCATGAAACCTCAACATGAAGTATGATGGAAATTGGGTATTATTTATTTGTATCCAAATTTGAAGGATCTAGTAGTTATACTGCTCCTAAGACGCCCTTTTCTTCCTTTCTGAATATTTTCGTATTTTCTTTTTGCATACATTTTAGAGTAAATGGCTATAGTAGGTGAGGATGGCACATGTTTTCCCCGTGTCATTAATGAGAACATCATAGCTTGGGAGTATTTTTTTGTGTGAAACATCAAAGAAGTACCATTTATTAATATCAGTAGCATTTTATATTCTTCTTTCACTTGTGTGAAACATAGAGAACTTTCCAAACGTACCATTCATTAATATCACTATCATTTTATATTTTTTTACCTCGAATGACGTGAAGGTTGTAAAAATGAGTGAAACCCTCTCAACCAATTAGATTGTCAATAAATAGTCAATAACTATTTTTTAAAATATTTTTTGTTAAAAAATTCACATCTCAATGGTTGAAAACATTAGAAAACACAAATATTTACCTATGGCTAAAAAATTATTGTATTTCATTTGTTAAAATGTACATAGATTATTACCCTTGTTAGAGAAAACTGAATGCAATAATTGACCATTAGAGTTTATTTTCTTATTGTAGACTTTATATGAATCGATATAAATATTAAATATTTAATTAATACTTAAAATAAAATCATTTTTCGTAAAATTCAATATATTTCATGTATAAAATTAAATTAATTTGATAGAATTGAAATAAAATTTATTGCAAGTTATGGCGAGGTATTGTATTGTCAAAACGCGAAGGTAAAGATTTTTTCATAAATTAATAAATAGCTACTCGGTAATCTTGATGTCTATGTGAGTGTTATCAATATAGTTTTCAATCTTGATGAAAAACATGTGTCTGATTGTTGAATTATCATTTTATTGTAGCCTTCATGTATTGAAACATTTAATATCATAATAAATATGCCACATAGTAAAAATCAATTCAAATCAACTCATTGTCCTTGCAACCAATTATGATGTATGTCATTTTACAAACATTAAGTTAACAATCTATTCATTAATAAAAATGTAACTAGTCAAAAAATGAAGGAGCATCCTTGAGGAAGTCAAGAAATATCACATCGACAATGATCATTTAGTTTTTGTTTGTTTGTAATTTTAATTCACCAATTAATTATAGAAGATAGCACCATATTTTACCCCCTTTCAAAATTAAGTCTTACAATTTTGGTAAACATTCAAGAGGAGTATTTGGAGATCATATCTATGTTTAACAAGAGTTAGATTCATGTAACAATGTATTTGGGTTTGCAAACTTCTATTAGACTAGTTGACTATCACATTTGTAGAGTTATTACTTGTGTTAGAGAATTTGAAATTTGAGATAATAAAGAAAGATATGGGAGGACTATTGGACCCACGAGAGTAAGAAATTGATACCATACAAACTTATTTTATATATATTTTGGTTTGGTTCAATAAATTAGTTCTCACTAGTTGACTACACATTTTAGGGGAGTATTAAAGTATGCTCCAATTTGTGAACAACATAGATCATTAACGAGGTTGGAGATTAATATATATTAGTTGTCATGATCATTGAAAATCATCAAAGGGAGATAGGATTTTTTTTTCTAAGGTTGGAGATTTGAGTGTAGGTATGAGAGGATGGTTCATAATGGAGTTCAAGGTTAAGGGTATTATATATAGTAATTTTTGTAGGATTACAACCTAAAATATATGTCATTGCAATAGATTGTAACTTGTTCAAGAATTCAATAATATAATGGGGAATATTTTGGAGGTTGGATTTTTCTATATTTGAGGGTTTTCCCAAGGTATACATCATGTCATTTTGTTGTGATTTTCTATTTATTTATTACTATACCTACACAATTGGACCCTCCAACCATGACTATGCTAAGTGGTATCAAAGCATAAGGTTCAAATATTTAGGAGGGTAAGTGATTTCTTTGTTGACTCTGTTTATGAATAAAACACCAAACTAAGGTGACTTGCAATGAACTGTTAATATATTATCAACTAAGAGGAAGTTGCAAAGGGTGATTGTGGGTGAACTATCAATTAGAGGTAGTTTACAATAAATCCAAGAAAGATGCCACCAGGAAGAATCTAGGGAGTTTTCAACATTGCTAAAAAGTTGGATGAGGTGTAGAAAGTGGTAAGAGAGAACAAGATTAGATCGAAGGATTTGGAGGAAAATAAGAAAAGGGGATGCAGCCCAAAGGATGACGATGGTCATGATATGAAGGAATATTCTAAAGAAGATGTATAAGACATAAGTTAAAAAAAGAAGAGTTAGAATAAGTGAAGGCATTAAAGGAAATTCCCAAAATTGATGAGACACCTAGAATGGAAGTTACAAATTAGTATAGTGACTTGAATCCAAAAGAATTGATTAATTTTATGAGTTGGATGAGTGCTTTGAGTATGAGGATATTGAAGACCACAAGAGGGTTAGTTTGTGAAGTCTAAGATCAAAGGAAATGTTGATATTTGGTGGAAGGAAGTAAACCTATAAATAAATAGGAAAGCAAAGGATTTAATAACAAAATAGGAGAGGATGATTGTAAAACTAAAAAGATAATTCATATTGATGGACTATGAGTTGGAATTACTAAAAAAAAATTAAATTTTGAGACAAAGGGATAGGATTGTGAAGAAACATGTCGAATAATTTCATGAATTAATTATTAAGATAAGGTATAGTGAGGCAAGCAAAGAGAGAGTCACAAGATACATCAATGAATTGAGGGAAAGTATTCAATAAGAACTAAGTTTGATGAGGTTGACCACAATAGAAGAAACATGCCAATTTATGATCAAGGTAGAAGACAAGTTAAATAATCTAGTTTTGAGAATAATAGAATCTATAGAGAGGAATGAAGAAGAGGTTATGATGCTCGGTGATAGAAGAACCTACTAGGAAGATAAGAGAGCTAACAATTTGTATTGTAGGGGAAATGGTGCATATTGTAATGAATAAATAAGACACTTACTATAAAGATAAAGGAGAAGGATATGCATACCAAAAATATGGATACCAAAGAGGAATAGAAAGATATAGAAGGGATGAGAAGAGAGCCTTAAGGGAACATGCTTCAAATATGGAGAAGGGAACATAGTATTTGAATATTTTTAAGACCAAGGGAAGTAGCTAAAATGAAGTGTTAGGACTAAATTTATGGAAGAATGTCACAGGTCATAAGAGATGGATGAAGATCTTGAACATGAAGAATCACTAATGATGATAAGGGCATCAATGAAGCATCCCAAGGAATAATGACCAATACAAAGAAAAAACATGTTTAGAATTAGATACAAAGCATGGGAGAAGTGTTGCAAGGCAATCATTGATGATGGAAGCACATACAACTTGGTATTGGAAGAAATAGTTGAAAAATTAAACTTGAAGATATAGAAATACCCAAACCCTCATATGATTACTTGGTTATAGAGAGAATATAAGATACTTGTCAATGAATTATGATTTGTGAGATTTAAAATAGGGAGTTACCACGTTGAGTCTTGTGTGATATAATACCAATGGATGTTTGTTACCTACTATTGGGGAAGTCTTAACAATTTGATTGGCAAGTTTTACACAATGGAAGAGAAAACACACATACTATAACTAGGAATGGTCAAAGACATAGGTAATGCCATTAAAGAACTGAAAAGATCAAGTTTCTAGCAATGTCAAGATATGGTTGGTAGATGGAACAAAGTTCTTGCATAGAATAAGACATGACAATGTTTTTTTTGCATTTATTCCCAAGGTGTTGAATGTTACAAATGAAGGGATTATGATTATAAGTGATGAGGAAGCACCACAATGAATCTTAGGATTATTGTAAAAATATACGGATATCATATATGACAATATGCTAAAAGGGTTACCACTAGTAAGGAGTAGCAGTCATCACATGGATTTAATTCTAGGAGCTACTTTATCAAATGAAGTACCACATAGAGTAACACCAACAAAGAAAATGAGGAGTTAAGCAGGTAGGTGCATGTGTTATTAAGGAAATGTTTGATCTAAGAGAGTTTGATCCCATGTGTAGTACCCTTGATACCAGTACTCGAGATGAATAATGAGTGGAGAATGTACATTGGTTCTAGAGAAATTAATAAAATTATTGTAAGATACAAATTTTATTGCCAAAGATAGATGACATCATGGACTATTTAAGTAGAGTGAAGCACATCATCAAGATTGAGTTGAAGAGAAATTATCACTAGATCACGATAAGAGAAGGGGATGAATAGAAAGTAATTTTCAAGACCAATGAGGGGTTGTATGACTAGCTTGTTATGACCTTTGGACTTCAACCAATGTGTCAAGCACTTATATATGGTTCATGAATGAGGTACTAAGCAAATTATTGTATGAGTTTGTAATTGTTTTTTCGATGATATTATGATTTTTTCATAAGACCAAAAAAGAACATTAGGAGCATATTACATTGGTACTACAAAGGTTGAAAGAAGAAAAGTTACTAATCAATTTGAGAAAAATAGTTTCATGAAGGAAGAACTAGTATACTTAGGATTCTTTATCTCAATAGAACATTTGAAGATGGATCCAAAGAAGGTCAAAGCCATTTTGTAGTAGTCTACACTAGGAAATGTAGGGGAAGTATGATCTTGTCATGGGTTGAATAGTTTCTATAGGAAAATTTGTAGAAATGTTAACAGTATAAGTGTGTTACTAATTGAGACATTGTCAAGGCATAAGATAGAATTCAAGTGAACTTTAGGGGGCAATAAGAGTTTTGATTTCTTGTAGATGAAAGTAACAAAACAAACAGTGTTGGCCTTTCCAAATTTTAGTGTTGTCCTTGCAAAATTTTAGTAAGGCATTCAAAGTGGATTGTGATGCAAGTGGGAATGCAATTAGGGTGGTGTTAAGACAAGAAGGAAAATAAATACCTTATTTCAATGAGGAATGGACTGATTTTAGGAAGTGGAATTTATATAAAAGTGGAACTTGATTTTACACATGCCAATTGCATTTTCTTGGAAATTTCTAAATCATATTTATCAAGTCCATGTCATGCATATCTTGCAATCGTAGCAATTTAGGAAAACATATATTTGAGGCATTCTATCCAATAGGTCACATTCCTTGTCTACATTGTTACTATTTTTTCCTTGTGATATGAAATTCCTATAAATATAAATCTCCTTAGTATATTTACCATTTAATTAGGTGAGCATTGTATGGGACATTTTTTTCTAGTTAAACTTGGAAAATTCATCTCATTACTAAAGTGTTCAAGATATTATTACTCAATCAACTACAACATAATGAAGAAAATACTTACATGTATGGAAGCCTATTGATAATGAAAGAGACCTATCAATACATTATGTCAAGGTATCCTTAATTATATAAGCCCTCCTCTATTTAAAACTTAATCATTCCTATAACAATTTCAATTTTTGATGGGTAAAATATGTTATTATAGACAAAAACTTGGGCCACAATAAATTTATACTCAAATAGCTACACAAATTAAATTCATTAGGCTTATCACTACTTTTGGCTAACCTCTAGTTTTGTAGAAGTATACATCCACCATGTTTTCTAATTCCACTTCCTACTTCCTCCCTTGTCAATCATTGATCTTGTCTAGTATAATATTATTAACCTATTAGACCTAATATCATCTTCTTCATGTTAGCCATGGATCTTGTCTTCTATAATCTTGTTAACTAATTAGATGATATCATCTTCTCCTTGGGCTGAAATTTTAGATTTGTGTCATACTTTGATAAAATACATTTGATCAGTACAATTACAATTTTTTAACTTGGACCACT
Organism: Sequoia sempervirens; assembly: GCA_007258455.2. Taxonomy (NCBI): domain Eukaryota; kingdom Viridiplantae; phylum Streptophyta; class Pinopsida; order Cupressales; family Cupressaceae; genus Sequoia; species Sequoia sempervirens. The sequence continues at coordinate 273,931,220 of VDFB02000003.1, read as the reverse complement.
TAAAAGTGATATATATTGTGAATTTTAAAATGATATAAACTAATAAAATGTAGAACTCTTAATCTAGTTTATTTTTTTATATATTTAAATTAGTTAGATATTATTTTTTAATAAATTTAAGAGAATAGTATTTTTGATGAATAGGCATCTATATCTATATTAATAAAAGATAAAAATACACATGTTCACAAAAAAGAGTGGGTGGTTAGAAGGAACAACCCAAGAGTCACATGGGTAGAGCTCTGAAAGTCATAATGTCTTGGGCCACACCCAGAAAGCATAAAACATTACAATAACAATAATAATAAAAATTGCTAAGTGACCATAGTAGTATTAGCATAGGGTGGTGGGTCCTTGTCATCTAGCTTGCCCCATACAATAGTGGGGTTCAGAGCGACCTTAAGAGGAGCCCAACCATCTCATCCTTGTCTTTATCTTCATGATGCAAAGAAATCTCCATATCCGAATGTGGAAGCCATTTAGCAGTATCATTAGTTCAACCAAAACCACCTCTAGGAGCACCACCAAAAGGCCACCTAGAAGCATCACTGCCACCCCCCTACGCTCCTCCAAAATGCCACCATAGATCAGATTGAGGAGGAGGAGAGGGAAATTTCCTGCGAGGATTTGAGCCATGATGAGGAGGAGCTTGAGGACTGTTGGAAATAGGATGCCATTTAACTGCAATCCTAGGATTAGAAAGAGATTAATTTTTGAATGAAATAATCATGTTAATTGACATTTGTAATTAATTTTAAATGTTAGGAGCATGTGAGGGCGCTCATGAAGAGATCCTACAAAATAGGAGCACATGGGGCACCCACATGTAAGGTGGAACCCACCTTGAGTTAAGTTAACTGTTTGGAGAAAAAGATAACACTTCTGAATGCATGTAAAGATCCTAGGAGTTAGGGTTTGATGTTTACATGCATGAAGTTCAGTTTAGTTCAATTTAGTTCAGCTTAGTTCATAATCAATTTAGTTTAGTTTAGTTTAGTTATGGTTTAGTTATCTTCAGTTAGTTTTAGTTGAATGCTAGTTGACTTCAGTTAACTTGGAATGCATGACTAATGACTTGAGTTGCATGACAGATAATAGGTGACTTCCTTTAGTTAATAGGGGATGACCATTCTTGTATGAATGGTGGAGAGAGATGTTTCAGATAACAAAAAATGACTTGGACCCACTTTGGGTGCTCAAGCTGGCTTCTTGGAATTAACTCCTTTGCATGTTAAGATATTTCAAAAAGTTGAGTTAACTGGGCCTACTCTTGGGCACCTACTTTGAGGATAAAGCCTTGAATAAATTTATGAAATAAAGGTTGAGTTACTACTTTAGTTTGGGACATCCAAATGGATGAAGATGATGATTTGGAATTGTTCTTCACGATTAAAATCTACTTGGAAGAGATAGGTATATCTTTTAGGAGATAGGGATTGAGCTTTGTAATTGTAACTCTTTTAGAGTTTACAAAGTTGTTTATTGCCTATATATCTCAAGCAAGTTGAAGAGAGTTTGTATTAGTTTTATTGCAGGTTGTGAAGAAGATTTGTTGAAGGAAAAAAAAGCATCTCAAGGAAGAATTGGAGTTATTGTAATCTACTTCAGAGATTAAATAATACATTGATTCTTGGTGGAGTTTTTTCCTGAAAGGGTTTCTCCATGGTACATGATGTGTATCTTCTAATATCCTATCTAATTCTTCTACAACTTCTGTCTTCATTCTACAAATGATAAAATAGATTAATCGGATAATCACCCACAAAGAATCTATAAAAAAGAATACATATTTAGATGAACAAGTATAATAGTTTTACAAAGTATTAAGCTACATAAACACCTCAATTTTCAACAAGGAAAGGGGTGAGGTTGAGAATACCTTGCAGAACCATTTCTTTGCTGGCTCTGTGAAGGCAACCGACCTTAGGGGGAGGTGGGAGAGGTAGGCACATGAGGCATGGTGCAAGGGGAATTCCCCTAGTGGTCCAATTGCTCCTAAAGGTGAGGAAATTCAAGTGCAACTTTGTTGGTTTGCACTTGAATTTGCAAAAGAACATTAGAGAAAATAATGGATTTAGAATAAAGAGAATCATTTTTATCAATCTGGCTATGAGAAAAAATGCAGGAGTTTCTATCTTTCCAAATACTAAAGATAATTTCCACCCTGAAAGTGTGCCAAATCTAGGTATACTTAGCGGGGAGCCTAGGAGAGTCTCCTAGCAAAACCATATGCCAGGAGAAAGGATTTGACCTAAATGGTTGAAAGAAGTCATGGATCCAATTTCACAATTGCTGAGCTCTAGTGTAGAACCAAAAGAGGTGCTTAAATGAATTGGTCTACCCACAAAAGGGGAAACAAGGGTCCTAGACCCCCAAGTGAGAAAGCCAAGACCCCACTAGAAAGCCTTGGAAAAGAATACACCAAGAAAAGTGGGTGAGCTTGGGCTCAATAATGGTAGACCACGTAGTAGAAAACCTTATGTGTTAAATAGATACTAGGGACTGAAGATTCCATATCTAGTTCAAACTATTAATCATTAGAAAATGAGGTGAGAGCCATTGATAACCAAGCCAAGGCTTTTAGTTCCTGAAAGGGGTGTCTAGAAACCACTTCTAATATTTCCACCAAGGCTTAGTGGAACAAATTCCCACTTTGTGAAGCATATCAACTAGGATGGTATTCACCAGACCGTCGAAAGTTTCATGGTCATGGTTTTGTAAGCCAAACTTGGCATGAAAGGCTTCCCATTGCATAATTCTCATAGTGGGTCTATGAAATAAATCTTGAGGAGTTTGAACACCCTTTTTGTGGAATCTAAGAGCCTCAAGCCAAGGGAGCTTGGCCAAAGGTCAACCCATATTGGAAAAAAGAGGAGATCACCAAATATTCTCCCGATTGAACGAGAGCCCATCATAGAAACCAGACCCAGTCCAATGGAGCTAGGGTTTGACAATCTCCCAAGCATACTAAATACTTTTGGCCACAAAAGTACATGTTGTCATTTCATGCCCCCCTTTAATGAACCATCACTGATATCTAATCTGAGTGATCCTTCATGGGCCATCTTGCATAAATTTTCCTTGAATGTTTCAAAAAATTGACTAAGTCCCAGATTTTTGGGATTTTGAGCTGTCTCTTACCCACTTCCTTGATGCCTTCTTTATTGCTCCCTTCCTTTCCCCTTTTCTTCTAAGTATTTTGGGTTTTGGCCTTTGACCTTACTCTTTACCCCTTACCATCCCTCTCCTCTTCCATTTTTACCTTTATCCTTTTGGCCTTTGGTCTTCTCTCTTCCCTCTTCCCTTTCCTCTTCCCTTTCCTCTTCCCTCCTTGTGCTTTTCTTCTTTGAACTTCGATCTTTGACCTTTACCCTTCCCTCTTACCTCTTACCTCTTACCTTCTTTAGGTAAGAGGTAAGGCTTCGGTCTGACCTTTGACCTCTAATGGTTAGAGGTTTGACCTCTGAAGTCTCTTCATCTTCGGTCTTCCTCCATTTTTTTTTCCATTCTTCATCCCGCCTTTTAGGTGTCGGCCATCAACCTTCCCCTTTGACATCTTCTTATCTCCTTGATAGCTTCCCTTCAAAAAATGACTGAGTGTCATGTTTTTGGGCTTCAAGGGTATGACTTCCTAGGTAAGCCTTCCTCCCTACCTCCGACCTTTGACGGTCTAAGGTCTGACCCTCAAAATTTCTTTCTTCTTCACGCTCTAATCCTCCTTCTTCCAGGCATGCGGTAAGTGGTAGGCCCGATGCCCAACGCCTGATGCCCGACAATGCATTTTTGAGGCTTCAAACCATTTTTTTCATGTTTGCAGAGGTCTCCTTTTGAGCTCGATGCCCTGACCTTTTGACGAATTTTTGGTGTGTTTTTCTCATGGGAATGACTTTAATGTGGAACCACTCCATGGTGACCGGATCTAATTTCCTAGGCTTTAGGGATGGTATTAAATTCATTTTATGACCTTCTACAAGTGGATTTCATGGGAACCCATGCCCATTTATTGTTGATTGCTGACTTCTTGGTGGATCTATGCCCTAGCTTGCAATTTTTACATATGGCTCAGATCTTGCACACAAAGGATTCATTTGCTAACCCTGGTTAGGGTTAGGGTTCAGTTTGTGTTTTCTCAGTTATGCTTGATCTATAAAGGAAAAAAATGTATTCATTTTTAGGGTTCTTCTTCTATCTCCTCTAGGGTTTTTATTTTGCAGACCTGTATTTCACACTCTGCCATTGTAAATATTGGCTATATGCCTTTGTATTAATGAAGTTGATCATTGTTGCTAGTTCTCTCCTATTTTATGTATGCGTAATTTTATTACCTTCATCTTGGAGTGTTTGTTTTCATTTTTATGTATACATGTGTTAAATTGTTTGCAACTACTGTGTTGAAAAAATCTCTTTCCTTCTAGCGCCCTGTCAAACCTTAACCTCCATGTTTAACTCTGAAATCAACCAAATAGAGAGTTGTGTGAGTTATTTGGTCCTTTTATTTGATGTATTGTGCAAATATTAGCAAGGAAGAAGTGACCTTTCCATCTTCGCGTATCACCTCTATTTTCCCTTTCATGTTCTCCTTCTCCCCTTTTCCTCGTGAGTTGTTAGTGGTAGGTTTTCATGTGTTGGGTTGGACTAGCACATTGCATTGAGATTGAAATAGGAAGCCAACCTTCTCTAGAGTTTCAACCTCATATGCACAAAGGTCCCACACCTTGAGGTCGTTTCCATTGTGTCATTGGAATGATGAGCTCTATGCTCAATAGGGTGTAATTTCATGTGATAATAGTCGCCAAGCCAAGTACCAAAGTAATATCGAAGCAAAACGAATATCCAATATAAATGGATATCTGATACGAAACGAATATCCATTAATATTAGCAAAATAATGGATATCTATTTTTTGTAACAAATATCCATTTATTGACACATTCTTATAAATATTTATATATATTTTATATTAGGTTATACAATATAATAATATATATTTATCTATTAATAATATAATATATTATTTATATATATAAGGCTATATAATATATATATATATATAAGATATATTATAATAATATAAGATATAATATAGGATATAATATAATAATATAATATATAATATTTATATAATATAATATAAAATATTAATATATTATATATCATATTATTATATATAATATATTATATAATATTACAATACTAAATTATTTATATTATATTATATATAATATGTATAATCTATACGTATTTATAATTTACACAACACAAAATAGGTACCCATTTTGTCCATAACGAATATCTAGTATGCTTAAATAATAGATATCCATTATTTATAGCTTGAAACAAACCCCCTGATGTCTTAAAACATAGGGTGTTTGTGGTATGAAAAATGAATATCCGCTTTTCAAAAATGGATATCTGCTTTTCAAAAACGTTATCTGCTTTTCAAAAACGTTATCCACTTTTCAAAAACGTTACCCGCTTTTCAAAAATGGATACCCACTTTTCAAAAATGGATACCCACTTTTCAAAAACGGATGCCCTCTTTTCAAAAATGGATACCCGCTTTTCAAAAATGGATATCCGCTTTTCAAAAATGGATATCCTCTTTTCAAAAATGGATATCCTCTTTTCAAAAATGGATATCCTCTTTTCAAAAATGGATATCCATTTTTAAGAAATTCAAATTTGTTGAAGCTTTTCCCTATGCATACAATATATTATATAATATAACTTATATACTATATAACCTATATAATATATAATACATTTATTATATATTAATAATACATAATTATATTAATTTGAGAGAGAGGGGGAGTGGGAGGGAGAGAGAGAGTGAGTGTGAGAGAGAGTTATCTAGGTAGGGTGGGAGGGATAGAGGGAGGGAGAGACATGAGAGAGATAGAGAGAGAGATAGATAGATAGAGAGACTTGAGAGGGAGAGAGACTTGAGAGGGAAAGACTTGAGAGAAAGGGAAAGAGAGAGACATGAGAGAGAGAGAGACTTGAGAGGGAAAGACATGAGAGAGAGAGGGAGGGAGAGAGGTAGAGAGAGTTATTTAGGTAGGGAGGGATGGAGAAATGAGAGAGAGAGAGAGAAGGGGGTGGGATGGATAGAGGGAGTAGGATACCTAAGAGAGAGGGGGTAGGAGGGATAGATGGAGGGAGAGACATGAGAGAGAGGGGGTAGGAGGGATAGATGGAGGGAGAGACATGAGAGAGAGGGGGGTGGGAGGGATAGAGGGAGGGAGACTAGAGAGAGACCCAAGAGAGACCTGAGAGGGGGTTGGAGTGAGAGAGAGTTGAAGGGAGAGACTTGAGAGAGAGGGAGAGACTTGAGAGAGACAGGTAGAGACCCAAGAGGGACTTGAGAGGGGGTTGGAGTGAGAGAGAGTTGTCTAGGTAGGGTGGGAGGGATAGAGGGAGGGAGAGACCTAAGAGAGACCTGAGAGGGGGTTGGAGTGAGAGAGTTGAGAGGAGAGACTTGGAAAGAGGCAGAGGCCCAAGAGAGAGAGAGAGAAGAGAGAGAGAGAGAGAGAGAGAGAGAGAGAGAGAGAGAGAGAGAGAGAGAGTTATCTAGGTAGGGAGGGAAGGAGAAACCAAAGAGAGAGAGGGTGGGAGGGATAAAGGGAGTGAGATACCTAAGAGAGAGGGGTAGGAGGGATATTAAAATATAATATATAATAGTAATACAATATATAATATATATTAAAATATATTAATATATATAAATATAATATATAATATATATTTAAAATAATAATAATAATAATATGTAATGTATACTGTATATCATATAATACATATTATATAATATAATATGTAATATTTATTATATAATATATCATTCAATATATTACAATCCCTATATGTCTGACGGCGAGCGACGATAATGAGAGCGAGGGTAGGAGTTTGAAATTCTCTACTATAGAGGATGAGGCAAATGGGTTGTGGCTGATGCTTCCTAATGGTTGGCTTGTTGGAGTCGACATGGAAGAGGTGGGGTTCTGCTATCTGGTGTGGCTGACATACATGACTTGGTTGCAGACAACTGTTGGGTTGCTGGTAAAAGCTTTGGTCATTTTCTCAGCTAGTTGTTTACTATTTCCTTTTGTTGTTGGTTAGTGGGAGGGCATTTTTTGGTGTGAGCAGGGCTTGTGGGTAGCAATTTTTTCTTTTGCTGCTTCTCTTCTACTGGGTGTTTTGTTTTTGCTCCTATCTTTTCAGCTATAGAGTTCCCTTGTTGAGTGCTTTTGGTCCTTTGAGTTGGGGTTGGTTGTGGAATGACTTATATTTGGTCCTGATTGGTGTATTGGGCTAGTTGGTGTGCCCATTTTTTTGGCTTATTCTAGGATCCCTCTCTCCTTGGTTTCCCTTTTCCCTTGGGGCTTTTTCAACTGAAGGTGGATAGATTGCTATTGGCAATTGCTATTGTGGGTTGCTCTTCTAGGGGTTTGCCTTTTGGTACCTATCTTTTGCAGATGGTTGGAGGAAGGGATTTTTCTTTCCATGGTTTGGTTGGGATAAGAGTATTCTCTTTTAGTGGTATGGGTGTGGCTTGTGAGTGGCAGTTTTTTCTACTGCTTTCTTGCTACCTAGTGTGCTATTTCTGCTGTTGTCTTTTTAGCTGGTGAATTTCTTTGTTGTGTGCTTTGGGTCCTTTAAGGAGGGTTTGGTTGTGGATGAGCTTATCTTTGGTCTTGATCTACATATTGGGGTGGCTGGTGTGCTCTTTGTGTTGTCCTGCTCTTTTCCTCCTTCCTTTTTGGTTTCCCATTGCCCCCTTGGGCTTTCTCTGCTGATCATTTGGTGGCTATGGCTGCTCGTTTTTTTCCGCTATTTGGTTGGGCTATTCCTTTTTCTATCCTAGTTGCTTTTGGTGGTGGTGGCTATTTATGTTTTCCCTATTCCTGTTATGTTGCTATTGGTTGGGATTTTTCTAAAGTTTCATTTGTTAGTTCAACATAATATGTACTATATTTTTTCCTTTTTATTGTTGTTGGCTGGGCTGATTTTAGATTTTATCTTGAAGACTTAGTTGCTGGTGTGTGGGTTATTGATGTTGCTGGCTGATGTAATCTCTAAGTATTTCTTCTTATTTCTTTCCCTCTTGGAGCCTAAGGATGCTATAATTGCTTGTGATACTATAGTGATTACTTTCTATTGGGTGCTATAGTTGATTTCTTCTTTAGAGGTGAAGAACACTCTTATTGAGGTAGAGCCTTCTCCTATTGAGGTGGAGTTGAATGATGTAGGCTTAGTGGACAGTTTACTTTTCTCCAATGTGTTCTTATTGAGGTAGAGTTCAAGTGTATGCAAGATATTGGTGGATTTGGTGGTGATGGCTTTCTCTTCATCCTCTCCTATAGAGGGGAGGCCTCTCCTATTGAGGTGGAGTTTGGGATGGCTATTCAAGTTGGTTGGAGCTGCAAGGAAGCTGTTGCTTTTCAGTGCTTTGTGGTGCTCTCTTCCTTTCATTTTGAGGTGGGAATTTTGGATTGTTTTGGCTCAATGCTGCTTACATTGAGTGGATAGTTTTCTGTGGTCTGGCGATTGCACACTGTTGGGTTTCCGGTCCTTGAAAAAACTTGATTATTTGTCTAGGTTCAAGGTCACTATAAAAAACTTGGTTTTAAAGGGTTGAAGGTCTCATCACAACCTATTTTTTGCAACTTGAGTTTATTTGAATACCTATGTTTGGTTGCTGCCAATGGGCTGTAGTTAGTTTGATGATTATTTTCCTTACAACTTATCTGCCTTGTAAAGGGTTTTGGGTCCCTACAAAACCTTCTTGTAATGGGTTTCTAGTCTAATCAAAACTTGTTTAACACCAATAAAAACATTCAATATATTATAGAATTCTTAATTTTGATATAAAAGATATCCATTTTATTTTAAAACAGATATCCTTTTTTGGCATCATGCTTCTACAAAGGCAAGCGTGGTTTGTTGTGAGCTTTAAATAAAGATATCAATTATTAGGTAATAGATATCCGTTCTTGACAAATATATATTTTCCCTTTACATTAAAATCTATATATTATTATATATATAAATAATATAATATTAAATATATTATATATAATATAATATTAAATATATTATATATAATATAATATAAATAATATTATATATTATATAAGCTCGCACGGGTAGCGGAGTTGGCTTGGGCTGTGGGTTTGCTCCCCATAGGTTTCAGGTTCAACTCCTGCTCTCGGGCTTAACTGGTGGACTGGCTTATGGGTTCTTGTGCTCACTTGTAGGGGATTAGTCTCGCCTCAACTCGCCTCTTGGACGCTAGGTGGGTCACGGTGATACCCCTGTAGCAAAAATAAATAAATAATATATATATATATATATAAATAATATAGATAATATAATATAAATAATATAATATAAATAATATAAATAATATTATATATATAATATAATATAAATAATATAAATAATATTATATATAATATAATATAAATATAATAAAATAATATTATATATAATATAATAAATAATAAATAATATATAATATATAAAATAATATAAATAATATTATATATAATATAATATAAATAAATAATTTATATATATAATATAATATAAATAATATAATTAATATAATATAATATAATATAATATAAATAATATAAATAATATAATATAATATAAAATAATATAAATAATATAAATAATATAATATAATATAAATAATATAAATAATATAATATAATATAATATAATATAATATAAATAATATAAAGAGATATATAATATAATATAAATAATATAAATAATATAATATAATATACATAATATAATATAAAATAAATAATATAATATAATATAAATAATATAATATAATATAATATAATAGTATTATATGTTATATATAATATTATATTAATATTAATTATAATATATTAATACTATATATAATATATTAATAGATGATATGAACAAAATTATATTATAATTTTTTATATTAATATAACACACTAGGAATAACGAATATCCATTTTGTGACACCCACCATACTTTTTCATAACTATTGTAAACAAAATGGATATTCTTTTTTCTCCAAAATGGATATCTGTTTTGAGAAAAAATGGATATCTGTTTTGTGAGATTGGACAAAACAGATAAAAGATAATTTTATCTATTTCAAGAGCCCCCACATTCTTTGCTCTGTCGGTAATATCATGATTTTTGTGCATTATAGACAAGAAATCACTTTTGGAGCACTCCTTTTCACAAAAAAAATATTCTTTCAATCATTTGGTACATCTTTAGGTTGGGATAATGGGAAGCAATAGTTGTCGTAAAGTGAAAAGGAAGAGGAATTGTCAAGCGGAGGCAATTTAGGAAAGTACAACGAAAGTTAGAGAAAGGAAGAGGTTGGAAAGAAAAGGTATGCCAAATTCTCTTCAAGGAGAAGGCTCATATTTACCTTTGCATGAAATTCAAAGTTACCATGATATCGAATTTGAAAATATTGAAGAAGAAATTGAAATTGAAACTTTACAACATGAAAATGATGTGCAAAATGTTGAACATGAAATTGTAAATGTTGAGCATGAAAATGAAATTCAAAATGTTGAACACTCAATTGAAAATATTAATGTTAAACATGAAATAGGTGAAAATAAAACGATGAATGTCAATGTATCTCTTAATTTTGCAAGAAGAGATGATATTTATGAAGAAGAAAATGAAATCCTAAATCTATCTATTTGTAATGAATCCAATGAAAATTCCCAACATTCAAGAACCCCTAAATGGTTACTTTAAATAGACGAGAACATAATAGATAATCTTGATGGAAAAAGGTCATCACGAACGGTTTGGTTTTGGGCTACCACTATGTTCAATGAATACTTTTCCGATAAGACATTAACCAAATAATGTCAAATTTTTGTGCAATTGCTAAATTCTTACAAAATGATACCATTATTAAAGAAATTGAATATTATGTCACTGAAAAGTCGAAAAAAAATAGTATTATTGTAAAAATATTTTTAATGCTCTAACTTCTATTGGAAAAAATAGTAAGGAAAAAGATAAAAGAGCTACTCGTAGAGTGATCACAACATCACTAGTAAGCCATTATTTGAGAAAGGATAGTTTAATGAGACTAACTTGTATTGATTTAAATCTAAATAGTAAAACACTATTTAGAGCACTCCCAAGAAGAGGAAGACTTGATAGTCCTCTTCAAAATTATACATGGGATTTTGTTGGGAGGCTTCCACATGTTGATAAGAAGATAACCGATAACGTAAAGAATGCAATTGAACATTTTTGGCACTCTCAATCGAGAGTATCACCGAATGTAAAGGATGTTTTAAAGTTAAGAATTGGAAATCAAGATCACACACCACATCCTAAAAATTTCTTGGAATGTAGCCAAACAATATTGTACAATTTTTTTGTGAAGCACATCCAAATTTGCAAATCTTAGCAAGGGATTTTGAGTCATGCAAGCCATTTTATTATGTACCTATTAATATTCGTAATACATGTTGTTACAAATATCACATTGAGTTTTCAACGTATAATGAATTATTATAAGCTATATTCGTTCTACTATGCATACTAATTTTTTTTTGCAAGAATGTCATGCAATGCAACTCCCCAAGTCATCCAAGGACTTGTTAGTCTCATTTTTATGTGTTAGAAGTGATGGTTTTCTTTTTTATAGAAACAACTATTTAAATGAAACATGTTTGCAATGTGGCGGTTTATCAAAGTTTGTAACATATTTTCATGAAGGTAGAGAACATGATTTTGATAACAAGATTGTTGAGAAAAAAAGGTTTGAGACAGTCAAATATAGTTTGAAGAGTGGAGGTGAAGGTTCTAGATGCGAGTTGCTTACAAGAGAGGTAAGTATTGCCAATTTTTTTTCTAATTTAAAAAAAATATTTTCTCTAAGTATGCAAGGCATAACCATAGGTCATAGTTGTTGGATCAACAATTCAGGATGTGTAAGGACTCTTTCTCTATTGGAACTATTATATTCGTAGTTGATTTTTCTAAAAATTACACATTGCAACCACAAAATGAGGTACAATCACAATATTACAATTCTATTCAAATTGCTTTTTTTGTCCACATAACATATATAATTTCCCTTGATAGTATAGAAGAGGACAGGAATATAATTAGGGAGTACCATTTTTACATGCGTGATGATAGATCTCATTCATCTGAGTTTGTGCAACATTGTTTTGAAAACTTTTTTGAGTTCTTGCAGGAAAAAGGTATTGTAATGGGTCGACATCTCGTTTGGTCAGATAACTATACAAGGCAATTCAAGAATACTCAAATGTTTTGTTGGTTGAGAAGGATGCATGTAGAGAGGGGTGTACCACATATTTGGAGTTTTTTGAAGTTGGGCATGGAAAAGGTGAGCATGATGGTGTAGGAGCATGTGTGAAGAGAGCTCTGGTTAAGGAAAAATTGAAGATCAGAGGTGGTGCAACATTCAGTGATGCACATTCTATTGTTGATTGATGTAGTAATGCATTATCATGAGGGACACTTGATTCACAAGTGTGCAGGTTCTTTTGGTTGGTTGATGAGGGCACAATTGGGCTTATTTTTGTTAGAATTGTATTCAATGTGATTGGGATCAATGTGAGTCAAGTGGGTGGGTAGATACATGAATTCCACAATATCTAACCCTTTTATCTCCAGCACAATCCTCTTTAGAAGATGAAATGCAAAGTTCACTTGACCATCTTTCAGATCTTATACAACCAAGACATGTCTATGCAGTTGTTGCACCATTGGGGAATGAAGAGGGATTATACTATTGGTTGGCACAATGTGTATAGGGAAAGAAGAAGCTAACACAATTGATGATAGATGATGATGGGTTCATGTATCCTACAGGTTCACTTGTTGCTAGAACTTGGTTGCAAACGCATATGATTAAAAAGAATGACATACCTACATTTTAAGACTATGAGAAACACAAAACCATTCTCATGTATTTGCATTTTGTTATAGCAACAAATGTTAAGTTATCGAGACATCATGCCAAACCAAGAACAAAGGAACTATGGACAATTAGTAGTGTTGATCATGATGCATTACTCGATACTTTGAAGGTAAGAGATGACCCTTCAGGAACACTTGAGTATTGGATCATTTGTTGTATGTGATAGGTATGATATTATCATTTCATTATCATTTAAGTTTTTTAGAATAATATAGATTTGTTATTCTACACATATTTTCTAGTTTGCATTACCATTTCATTATCATTTAGTTTTTGTAGAATAATATAGATTTCTTATTCTAAGTATATTTAGTTCATTATCATTACCAATCTCAAGACGTCACTCCTTCCACCCATCTTAAATCTAAAAATCCCTCCACCTAAATCCAAATATCCATATTTCTCTTTCCTTTATCCCAATCATCATATCCTCCATCCAATCATATCTTATCCAATCCATATATACTTTAAATCCAACCATCCCAATCTAATCATATCCAATGAAATCAATCCTAATCCATGCAATCAAATCTTTAAATCTATCCCATCATCCCTAAACAATCCATGATCTTAATCCAAATCAGCTGATAACCTATTGATCATCTAGATCAATATATAATATCATATATAAAAAATTAAGTGATATGTAAAAATGTAGGTTTCTTGGAGAACAAATGTATATTTTCAAGTGATTTAGATCAAAACATCAATGGTAGATCATGTAGATCAATATATTTTTGAGGTACATATTTTATTTGAGAGAATCTTCAGTTCAAACTTTGTAGTTCATGTTGCTTATGCTCAACAATTTGTCTTTATTTATATGTAGGTTCTTCTTTGATCCCATTTCTAATGAGTATTCTCACATTCTCTCAATTGCTCAATTTTTGTATGTATTATTGTTTAATTTGTAGTTATAACTCTTAAGTAGGGACTTCTAGTTATCATTTGATCCATGTTTTTCTAAGATCGAAGGGAAAGTTGAAATAATACATTTTGATCTTTCTTTAAGGAGCATGATAATCATTGACAATTGAAAACTACTCACACTTATATTATCTACCTCACCTGAAATTATCTACAACTATTTTATCATTTGAAATTATCCACCTCGACGTGCCCACACTACCAATTCGTTAAAAGAACCCAAAACTTAACAATTTTGCATTATTTTCTCTTATGACACTTTCAAGACTACCTTGGATTAGTGCACTCCAGAATCATGGGGGGTATTTGTTAAACACCTAGAATATTGAGAGGGGGGGTGAATCCGTATTCTATTAAACAATGTCCTCAATCCATCCAATTATCAAAAAATATCTAGTTGCAATAAAGAATGAAAGCATGAAACAACCACAATATCACATGACACATTAACACTAGGATTTTTACGTGGAAAATCCAAAAAGGGAAAAACCACAGTGAAGATTAGCTCACAACATATTATAACTAGTTATAAGATATTACAGAGGCTCACTACCAAGACACATTGTCCAATAGGGCTCACAACCACAAAAATATATAAAAAAATGGCCATAAAGCCAAGATGTGAACTGATACAAAATGCACCTTCCTTGTGTTGGATTCAATTCATTTGAAGCTCAATATATAGACTCTATGCACTTTCTCAAATACAAAACACAAAACACTACTTTTCTTTACATTTGCTCAACATTCACAACAATTTTGATATAGATCTAATCATATACATACAAAATTTGCATATTTGCATCTCACAACATAAAACTCGCATCTCACAACATAAAATTCACATCTTACAACCTCAAAAATGTCTTTCATATATACCCAATACATCCGCATACATCAATTAGGTTGATCTATATAGATGTAGCCCAAAATTAAATCAAAATTTCCTTGTCGACTCCACACTTGAATAAAAAATGTCTTCACACTCAAACCAAATGTGCAACACTTGATTTAGCTCACCATAGACCTAAAATAGATCTCATTAATATCTGTAATATATATTTAATCTCCACAACACATATCAAACATTAGGTTGGCCATGAATTAGACCTAATCACAAAATAAGCCAAATGATCAATGCCAACGATCCATCTAATCATATAATCATGGACCATCTGGAATAAATAGTGTACTAACACCTATAAACAATCTCCCAAAATTTCTAAGTCTAATTCTCAACGCTGGAGGGATGCATATTGAATTACTCATACCCAAATGCACTGTATAAAGCCAAAACTGAATGTCGAACTATTGTCACTTATAACTTTTAAAATGAACATCCAAATAGCTGAAATCTTGAACACAAATGCACATAATAGTCAAGAATAACATATTATAACTTCATAGGTAGATCTTATTACATGAAAAATTGTGGACCAAAATACCAGACTAGGATACCTTCATTCTGTTCACTGGATCAAAGTAAATATCAACAAACAATGTTGAAATCAATTAAAACACATTTCTTCATTCTTTCAACAATCTCCTCATTTTTCATTGATGGAAAAATTTTCCAAAAATGAATCTCCAAAAACTTCAAGCCTACACCTCATTCCATCTCCAACCATATCTCCAAAAACATCTCCCATCACCTAGCTTCTCCC
The DNA here is from genome assembly GCA_007258455.2 of Sequoia sempervirens. Classification (NCBI taxonomy): domain Eukaryota; kingdom Viridiplantae; phylum Streptophyta; class Pinopsida; order Cupressales; family Cupressaceae; genus Sequoia; species Sequoia sempervirens. The sequence goes on along the minus strand of VDFB02000003.1, from coordinate 273,915,635 downwards.
CCTTTGACATCAAGGACAAAGTGTGTGTCGGTAAGACACATGTGAACTTCAACCTTGATGCATATGTACAGGTGAACAACTAAATGAAATAAATTGACTCCCCATCAGGGAGTTATCCCAAAAAATTGATCCATCCATATGTACAATGAAAACTAAAAAACAATTGAAACACTAAAAGAATACACAAGTAAAAAGTGTTTAGTCGAAGGAGGATGCACCTTCAAGCTCCTTAAGAATTGCTTTCCAAGTAGACTTCCCTTCATTCCAAGTCTTTTTAGCTGCTGCAAGCAATTTATACATTGATTCCAATTCAACAATGCTCTCCTCTCCTTCCAAAGTACTTGGATTTGGATTTATCTTTGTAAGTTTCTCTGCACCAGCTAGGGAATTTAACACCGATATATGCTTGGTCTTTACTAAGTCCCCAAGCTATCCAAACTGCCTTATAATGTATTCTTTTTGCCTTTACAATGTGAAAAACCTATTTTGTAGATCAGTAAAGGCAGTCCAAGTGATATGATCTCTATCTTGTGTTGGTTCATAGGCTCTAGAGGCATTAGTTATTTGTAACTCAATAGAGTCCATTAGGTCCTTAATTCCTTGACAGGAATCTGGCCACCTCATGCAATACAAAAATAAAGTTTTTGCCTCATCTTCACATTCTTGCACTTCCTTCAAACATTTTTCCACTTTTCCATGTGTAGATGCACATCTATCCTGCAACTCTAGAAGTATCTTCTCTGCAAACCTTGATTCAATTTCTTTTTTAGTTTGTTCCTTTAGGCTGGAGGCATACTCCTTGAGGGAATCTACTAAAAACTTGATATTTTCTATAGGAGTTAGAGAGTTATCAACTGTTGTACTGGGAGTAACATCCTACAGAGTCTTGATAGATTCATTGATCAATTCTTTCCCCTTTTGATGTGTCTTATAATCTCTTTTCTTCTAGAGGCATGAAAGACGTGTCCTGCACAAGGAAGCTAAGGTAGTAGAACAAATTCTTACACTAGTCTTGAGAGGATAATAATGCAAAACTTTTACAAATCATTAACTATTACAAAAACTTAAACATAAATAGACATAAATATCATGCATACAACAACACAATGATTTATGTGGGGAAAACCCTTTCGGGAGAAAAACCCCGCACTCCAAAAGCCACCCAATATATTATTCAAAAATCACAAAGATTACTGTATACTTGCAGAGCAAGCTTCTCATAGGAGTATTGCCACTTAGAGATCCAAAGACAACATGACCACTATTAGACTCATAAAATACATTGCAATACACAATCATAATACAACACCCTCATAGAATAGGGTTTCCTTCTAGGGAAAGTAAAGCTAATAAAATATCAGCCATCGGATATGAGACATAATGATGAATGGTCTAGATTTACAATAATAAAGTGTATATAAAATACGGCTTCTGGGGATGCTACCCTCGAGCCCCCGTCGAGGTGCATTTCCCTCTAGACCCTTAGTCAGGGGAATAATCCCCCCAAACCCCTCATGGGGGGATCCCCCCACACCCCCATCATTGTTGGATGAACAATACCTTATGTATCAACAATACCTTATGTAATTGCAAGGTTAAGAAACATTTTCTCAACATCTCTAAGCTCCAACTTTTGGATTGGTGAGATCTTTTCAAGATCCACACTGCCTTGGTACATTAGGAGCTATAGCAACTAGGGTGGAATTGTTGGTTGGATCTAATCTGTTTGGACAAAAGAACCTTGAGAGTATTTCCAGAAGATTCTCAAGATGAGTTGGGCTGCTCCATGATCTTTTGTACATCTTCATCATTCTTTCCAACCTTAGATTCTTCTTCATTCTATTCTTTCTCCTCTTCACCAGAGGGATTTTCCTTTTTCTTGTCTTTATCTTCATCCTCCTTATCCTCATCATCTTTCTTGTCATCCCTTTCTTTTTATCCTTGTTTTTCTTCTCCATTCTCATTTTGATTATCTTTATTTTCATTTCCAACATCTTCATTTTGTTGATCATAGTGATCCTTAGTACCATCATCAACATTCTTTTCTTTTTCTTGTTCTGCACTCTGGTGTTCATCATTAGCACTAGTACAATGATTTTTTTAGTGGCTAATATTCACCAATTGCCTAATAGTTGAAATTTGGGAATCCAAAATTGGCTAATAGTTTGAGCTATAATGTGATTTGAATCACTACACTTTTACAAAATTTTATTATAGTTGTATTTAGATTGCCAAAGAATTTATTTTATGAAAAAATTCAACTCAAAAATTTGTCACAATATCTGATACATAATTAGATCAAATTTGCCTAAATTTTATAAATTATAGTAGAAATTTATATTAATTCACCAATAGTATATAATAATTTTTAGTTTCTTTAGGGCCATATTTCCAATCTTTAGTTTCCACCATTGATTTATAATATAATCTAATGGAACTTATTATATTCTAAGAGGTAAAATATACCCATGATCTGTAATGCTGATGGGGCCCACAATTTCAAGCCTCATAAGAATTATAGATCATGGGTATATTTTACCTCACAAAATACAACAACAGTTGTTAGCTCAATGATTCAAAATCAATTTCAAGCCCCATGAGAATTACAGATCATGGGTATATTTTACCTTGCAAAATATAATGAAGGTCATTAGATTATATTTTATAACAATGGTGGTAAGTAAATATCATAGTCTACCCCTTAAAGCCATTGATAATTTCCACCCTCGGACCCCTAATTTTCCATGAGAATTATTTCTTTAGATTAGATGGATTTTCCATTATAATTAATGAATTTTCCTATTATTTTCAAGATTCGCCAAAATTTTCTACAAATTTTATTGATGTAAAAAAATTGCCACAAAAATTAATTTGTTTTTGAAAAAAAGGAAAGATTCACCAATATAAATTAATATTTTTTCCTTAAAAAATGAAATATTTGCTATGATTTTATATATTTTTTTGAGGGGGGTTTCTTAAAGTTATCATTGCATTGATGATCTTGTCAATATCTTTTGAAGGAGTAGAAGTCTTTGAGGAAGCATTTGTTTCTTCTACCGGTGGTGGTGAGGGCACCACATTCTCTGTAGCATCAAACAATGAAATTTCTTCTATAGTATGATCTACTTTTTTCAAAAACTTCTTTGAAAATTGGTAAATTTGTAACCAAAGGAAGATTTTCCTCTGCATTAGTGACCTTTTCTTCAACATGCTCCTTTCCTTCAGCAGTACCAAATGATGAAGCAGTTATCATCCCAAACTTCTCTACTATATCCTTGATAGTCTTCACTATTTCTTATTTCAACTTGTCTACTTGTTCCTTTTCTCTCCCCATAAGAATGGCAACTCATTGTTTTACTCTGAATTCTTTACTATACACTTCACTCAATGTAGCCTTGTCATCCTTAGATAGGGAGGATCTAATTTCATCCAAGGTATTAGATTTTATTTTGTGTTTAGCTTCAATTGCTTCATGCCTTCTTTCCATCAAGGCATCCCACACAACTCTAGGGACCTTCTTTTTGATGTTACTCATGTATGCTTCTAAGACAATAATATACTAAATGGTTGCTTCAACGATTATTTTATTATCTTCTTCATCCACTTCATCATATAATTTTGTTGTAGCTTCTAATAAATCATCATATTGTAACATATTACTGACCAAAACATCTAAGCTCTTATTGGAGGAGTTTTTGTCTTCTTTTTCTTTTACTTCGAAGAGCCTTCCTTTGACTTCTTCTCCTTTTCAAGCTTCTTATGGATATGTATAGTGAAAGCCTCTTTTTCTCTTTTTATTTATTCTTCTTCAAAAGTGTTAACAATGTCAAAATTTGGATTTTTAGCTCTAGTGATTGCCTCTTGTGAAGCACCTTCACTGCTTCTGGTAGCACTGATTCTTCTCTTCCTTGTTAGTTGTTCTTCATGTTCTAGCCCAAGCTCAATTTATTCTTCAACAAAAACACTTAAATTATTTTCCATGAATGCTTTTTAATTCTTTATTTCTTTAGAGGTAGCAGGAATTACTACTAGAGGCACATTCTTTCTCTTGCTAGTCCTTGTGTTGGGTTCAGAGGGTGCAGTGAATTCTTCAGTTATCGGAGCGCTAGGCTCCACCTTCTTTCCTTTTGCAACAACTCTGGAGGACTTAGGTAATATAGAAGCAGGGGTGGAAGCTGTTCTTCCTAATCTCCTTGGTCCAGAGGATTCACCAACCATGTTATCTTCTCTTGATTTGGTCTCCTTGATTTCTTCTTTGGTATACCATTCTCTTCTTGTCCATTCTTCTACAATCTTCCTTGCATTCCTTTTAATGTATTGTTTCTTCAATTCTATGTGTACTTCTGATGATTTTTCTTCATAAGTTCCATGTATTTGTAGAGAGGGGTCCTTTGGACTCTTAAGCAACAACTCAACATATCCTTCAACATCATTCTCAAAAAATTCATACCCAAGAGGCCCAATCCACACTATTCTAGGTTCAAAAACCTCAATTATGCATTCATCAATTGTCACAAGGAAAGTAATTTCCTTGGCATATTTCTCTACAATATTATGGGGAATTCTTTCCCTTTCATGCATATTGTTTTGAAACACTGCAAAGAATGCAGTCAAAGCATCATCTTGAGCTTCAAATTACCTAAAATATGCATATAATCAAGAATTTGATGTCCCACAGGTCTACTCTTGTCCCATACAACACTTTTTCTTCTAGAAAGTTCTCTCAAAAATTAAAATAATAAACACATTATCGAAGTTACAAACTTAAATGCATATTTATTTTCTTTGGTTTGCTTCCTAGGTTCTCAAGGAGTTGCTACCAGAGCAACTCACATAGATCAAAGTCCTTCCCATTCATTACCATTTCATTTGCAACATAGATAGAAATTATAGAAAATGAATTCTCCTTGTTTCTAAAGTAAACTTTGTGAACTATCATCACATAAGCATATTTTACAACATGATTTATCATAGTTTTTGTTGTCAAAGCTCTCTTGTCAAAGATGGCATTGGTTAGATCTATAACAACCTCATTTTTCATGAATTTGAGTACTGGTACAAGTTTGATATCACACAACCCTATAATTGCCTTGATTACCTCCTTAGTTATTATTCCATGCATGTTGGTCCACATGAATTTATCATGCATTCTGCTTAATTATAGCCTTACATGCTTAGCATCCACATCACTACTATAGTTAGGAAACCAGTTCTAGATATCAAGCTTCTTTCACACTAGGTTAATGTATTCAGGTTTTACAAGGAAATAATCTCCACTCAGCTCATCATACCATAGATCTTTAATTTTCTAGTGATTATGCTCTTCCAATTCCCCATGTATGTATGCTATAGTATCCTCTATAGATAAAGCCCTATATGGAATCTTCAAGAAAGCATCGTCGGGGTTGTTATCAAAGATTTTCATTGGATACTTCTTGAAATTTGGTCTAGGCCTCTTAGTAATGTTGAAAAAGGTTGGGGTAGCCATTTTAACTTCAATTCAAACTCAAATTCTTATGAAATCAATTCTATTTCAAACCCACAACTTTCATAGATAGTAGTAAATACCTTTTATGCGCACAACAGGATCTAGGTTTTGTACCAAATTGCTTTGAATTGCCTTCAAATCTCTTTCAATTTGCTCTGCTTTCTTCAAATGCACAAATGTGATTAAAATAAACTTAGAAACTCACTTTAAACTTTTGGATTTTCCCTAATTTCACATTAATTGATTCAATTTCATAAAGATGATAAACCCTTCACTGATAAATTATAAACCCTAAAATGCTCCGCATTTCTTCAAATTTGCATATTTTCTTCCAGTTTCTTTTCCAAAAGTTTAAGAATATTGATTTGCACCACATATCTTTGTGTCACTCCTTAACACCTCATATTTCTAGGAGTTGTTATATTTTTTTGTTATTGCTCTCCCTAAGGTCATGGCTAGGTTTAATTTTTAAGGGAATTATCTGCACTAGAGGGAGGTACATATATATTTGATTCATCTTTATTCTCAGGCTCCTCTTTCTTTCTCCAAATCTTCTCCATTTCCTTCTTTACTTCAGTAGGATCAATTTTCTTCATAGGTTTATTTCTCTTTACCAGAGTCTGTCTTCCATTCTTACTTCTGCAAAATCTTGAAATGTGTCTAGGTTTTTTGAAACTATAGGATACAACATTTTTCTGACCAAAATGACCTCTATTCAATCTTGATTTGCATTGGTTAGCTTTATGTTCAAATACATTGCATGTATAATAGTAACCACTAAAATATTGAACTACTCTACTAGCATTATATCTATTCATTATCTGATTTCTACATTTAATAGCTCTATGTCCAAATTTGTTGCATGTAAAATATTTTCTAGAGAAGGATCTAGTATTTTGATTCATTATACTTCTACATTTTATTGCATTAAAAAAATGGCATTAAAAGATAGGTACATTTGAGCATTTGGTTGTTTGATAGGGGGTCTTCTGGCATCACTTCTTTGATTCCTAATTTGTTTTCCATTTCCTTGAGTCTTCTTTCTATTGTCAACCTTCTTATGGGTCTGAATTGCCTTTGAGATTTTTCCTTCCTCAAGTCCCAAACCACCTTATCTTTAGATGGTTTTTGTCTTATAATTAGTTCATCAAACATTGTAGAAATTGTTTTGAATTTGTCCTCATGAACTCTAGCTTTTCCAGATCTAATCTCAAAGTTACCACTTCTTTTTCAAGTCTTGTGCATTCATCAATCTTACATTTTACCATTGCATTAAGATATTCCTCAATTCTTTTCTTTTCTTCCACTCGCTCTTTTAGTTTGATGATATCTTCATTTTCTTGCTTCAACTATTCATTAACTTCCCTATGTCTTTCTCTAAATTTCTTGATTTTTTCTCTCAAATTTTTGACACATTCATTTGCTTCCTCTAGATTTTCCTTCAAATTTTTGTTCTCACTCTCGACCTTGTGAAGATCTTCAAGAACAACTTTAAGTTCTTATTTTTCAACCATGCAACCATCTTCAATGTATTCAATTGTAGAGATTTCTTCCAGAGGAATAGGATACTTTCTATTAGCCATGTGTTTAACCTCCAAAATCTTCCTCAAGCTATTAGGCTTCTCCGAAGGAACCAAGCTCTGATACCAATTGTTGAACACCTAGAATACTAAGGGGGGTGAATCAATATTCTATTAAAAAATTTACTCACAATTCATCCAATTATCAAAACATATCTAACTGTAATAAAGAATTAAATCATGAAACAACCACAATATCACATGACACATTAACACCAAGATTTTTATGTGGAAAACACAAAAAGGGAAAAACCACGGTGAGGATTAGATCACAATTTATTATAACCAGTTATAAGATATTACAGAGGCTCACTACCAGGACACATTGTCTAATAGGGCTCATAGCCACAAAAAGATACAAAACAAAATGGCCACATAGCCAAGATGTGAACTGATACAAAATGCACCTTCCTTATGCTGGATACAATTCCTTTGAAGCTCAATATACAGACTCTATGCACTTTCTCAGATACGAAACACAAAAAACTGCTCTACTTTACATTCTCTCAACATTCACAACATTTTTTCTCTAGATCTGATCATGTACATACAAAATTTTCATATTCGCATCTCACAACATAACATTCACATCCTACATCCTCAATAATGTCTTAAATATATACTCAATACATCTGCATACATCAATTAGGTCAACCTAGGTAATTATATGTAGCCCAAAATTAAATCAAAATTGTCTTGTCGATTCCACACTTGAATCAAAAGCATCTTTGCGCTCAAACCAAACAAGCAACACTTGATTTAGGTCAGCATGGACCTAAAATAGATCTCATTAATATCCATAATACATATTTAATCTCCACAATGCATATCAAGCATTAGGTCAACCAAGAATTAGACCTAATCAAAAAATAAGCCAAGTGATCAACACCAACAATCTGATCATATAATCACACACCATTTGGAATATATAGTGTACTGACACCTATAAACAATCTCCCAAAATTGCTAAGTTTGATTCTCAACACTAGAGGTATGTGGATTGGATTACTCATACCCAAATGTACTGTAGAAAGCAAAAACTAAATGTCGAACTATTGTCACTTATATCTTTCAGAATAAAAATAAAAAAACAATTGAAATATTGAATATAGATGCACATAATAGTTAGGAATAACATATTATAATTTCATAGGTAGATCTTATTACATGAGAAATCATAGACCAAAATATCAAATTAGGATACCTTCATTCTGTTCACCGAATTAGAGTAAATATCAACAAACAATGTTGACATCAATGACAACACATTAAAGGGTTCCTTCTTCATTCTTTCAACAGTCTTGGTTGACAAAAGGAGGCCTTTTCTAGCATTGGACTACCCACCTTGACATGTTAGTGCAATTGGTTTTTCTCCATTATGCACAAAACAAAAAATCACTTCTTTCCATTATTTGCACTACTTTCCACTGACAATTTTTTCAAGAATGCATTTGATAGTGGAACACACAAATGGTGGTGAGTTGACCCATACCAAGAGAGGTTGGATTGAATGGATTCGATATCCACTTGTAGGTCTAGATAAAACATTCGTACGTGCCACAAGCTCTCAGAATGACTTCATCAAAGTTTGACAAATTTTGGCTTTTAGGGCTCTTAAGAGACTACCTTGAAATGAGGAACCCAGAATGATTGGTTGACTTGGAAAAAAAAATCAAAACTTCCCTAGTATTTACCTGCCTAGCTCAATGTGCCCACATTGCCCATTCGTCAAAATTACTATGAATTTTACAAATTTACATTTTTTGCTCTTAAGGCTCTTAAGAGACTACTCTGAGAGAGCCACCCAAAACGATCAGGTGACTTGGGAAATGAAGTCAAACCTTCCCTAGTATTTACATTCCTACCTTGATGTGACCATTCTACCCATTCATCAAAATTACTATAAATTTTACAAATTTTACATTTTTGAGCTCTTAAGGTTCTTAAGAGACTACCTTGGAAAGAGCACCCTAGAATGATCAGGCTACTTGGGAAATAAAGTTAGACATTCTCTAGTATTTACCTACCTACTTTGACATTCCCACGCTGCCCATTCATTAAAATTACCACAAATTTTACAATTTGACATTTTTTGCTCAAAAGGCTCTTAAGAGACTACCCAGAAAGAGCACCCCAAAATGATCAGGTGACTTGGGCAACAAATTCAGACCTTCCCTATTATTTAGTTGCCTACCTTGATGTGCCCACATTTCCTATATCGTAATTTAAATTTTTCATCTATTAGCATCTAGTTATTAGCTATGTAATGTGAAGTAATGCTTTGAGTTTGAAAGATGTGCAATGTAATGTAATCAGTGATATGAATATAAACTATGTAACAATCTATTTTCTATAATTCATTACTTGAGCTCTTTATTTTTTTTCTCTCTATATCTCTATGCTATGGAAATGCATTTCAATTTTGTTGTATGGTTGCAACTATAGAAACTAATGATAAAGGGATCAAACTTGGTGAAGTTTCCCAAGGCAACCAAATTTAATGTAGTACTATAACATGAGTAACAATGATATATGTAATTCATAAACTATTAAAGTGAAATATTGCAAGAAATCAATATTTCGATTTAACATGTTTTCCATCATAGCTCAACAGTTAGTGATTATAAATTCAAATTTTAAGTTTCAAAATAGGAAACCATGTAGACAATGAACAAAATATGTTGAATATCAATTTTTATATATAGAAGTGTAAAGTAATTGGGTATCTACATATACAAATTTGGCATATATATGCCAACTCAAAACAATATTTACAAAATGTGGCATATTCCATCTCATCTAGTCTATATATATACAATGTATATGTCAAATGGCTATGCCATGTCAACAAAATCCTAATCTTCTGGGCGATCACCAAAATGTAGCCTCTTCGAGCTACCTAATGGTTGAGAAGATGTCTATACAAAAACAATTCAAACCACAAATTAGATTAATTATCTCTCAATGGTAAATAAATTAAACTACTAAAAAGAAAGTTATCTATTATTTTTTATAACTTTGAAAATCACATCTAATCACTACTAAACTATAAATTAAAGTTTAATTCAATTATTCATTATCTCAAGCATTTTTTATTTCACTGCCATACGTTCAACAAATGATGGTCCCTTAGGATGCTCAAGAATCCTACCATATTATCTTGGTCTTGGATCCATCGACATGATGGTGGCATACTCTACAAGAAAAATAAAATGACAAAATTAATATATAATTGCTGACAAAAAAGCATAAACTAACATATATCTACAAACTTATATAGATCTACTAGATATAAAAAAACCATATACCCAAATAGGTGATGCGATTGAGATAATTGATTGAGAGGAACTCATCATGGTAAAAGGTGTGGCATCAGTCACATATGGAGTACACTGCAAAAGTAAAAATAAGATCAAGATATAAGTTAGTATGCATTTAATTAATCATGATTTAAAGGATATGTGTGTACAATAAAAAAGTTTTCAATGTAGAAAAAAATATACCAATGTGTTTAGGAAAAAATCAATGGCCGAAAGAGTGCCATGTTTCACATCTCTAATTTGTTCCTCCATAATCAACTGTTCAAACCCACTTAAAGATACATTAGTAACATGTACTATTTGTTATAATAATTTTAAATGAAATGCACTATGAATATATTTAAGTTTTACCTATACAAAAGATTGAGGTTGTTGCTCCTTATTTGCATCAGGGGAGGGTATTGCACCTGTTCCTCCCTCACATGTCTCCCCTACACCTATAGTATGCATTGGTGCGTCATCTCCTCCAAGTGACGTATCATGCACCTCATCCTTAGATGTGTTTAGGGGAGCCTCATTTGTATCTCCCCTAGGACCTAGACATGTATGCCCACATCTAGTGCATTGATGAGGAACACAAGTATGCCTTGATGATGATGTTGCATTAGTATCAATTGAAGCACGAGGAGTGCCACCTATTGGAAGCTAAGAAAAATGTGATGACTATGTAATCAAATGGCTAGTTAAAGAGTGTAGGGCCAAGAGACTATGTTGGGTCACATCAATAATAAGGTTTCGATGCGGTACTAGAGGTGGGGGAGGAAGACTAGGAGGGGGAACATAGGGACCTTGCATAATATGCATTTCCCTAGGTTTATGTTGGGGCATGCCCATACCCACTCCCTAAAAAATGCTTGAAACCTAAAACAAATGCTGCATATAATTTATAGAGAAAGTAGAGAGGGACATCGAGATTGTTATTGGGTGGTTTATCAAAATCCATCCACCAATGAATCCAAAAGTTTGCATCTATGCTTGGATGGGTGCACCATTTTATGGAAAATTTAGGTTTGCATAAACCAACATTTTGTCATCTTCTTCGATCCAAAAAATGTTAGGATAAATTGGCTTTGAATATTTCTAATCTTTTGATGTCCTCATACGACAAACCATTTGCATATTATATATTAACCTCTTTTGATCTCTTCAATTTTGAAATGCACCATGCTGCTGTGTGATGTCCCTAACATGAGAGATTATGGCTTCTATACTTGGGGTCAATGATCACAAATGCTCATGGGTATGGTATCTCTCAACCATGTTTGTTAATTCAGTTATATTTATTTGAATTAAGTCTTGAATTGAAGGAGGGTTTGGTGGAGGGTTTGCTAAACCTTGTTTCATTTTAACCTTGTTGTAGATTATAAATTTATAAATTAACATTTTTTTAAAATAATTCCTAAAATTTCAACAAAAAAGCCTAATATTTTGTTAAAAATCATATAAAACAATCAAAATAATTAAAAAATTGCATTTTAACATACCTGCGTGATGAAAAATCAATGGGAATTTGCAAAGAGAGGTTGACATTGTGAAGGGGAGGTGAAATTGGCATCGAAAATAGATATCCAATATATTTGATATCCGTTCCTTGTTTCTCTGTCGCAAACAATCACTGCCAAAATGACTGTTTGTGGCCTTTAATCTTTTATTTATATTGCAAAAAATAGATATCCATTTTTGATAGCTATGCATAACTCTCCAAAATGGATATTGGAGAGCACTTTAACTTCTTAAAATATGACATTTATTAATATATTAATATATATTATATGTATTACATATATTATATATTAATATTAATACATATTTTTATATATTAATATTTGATTTTACAAAATAGATATTCGTTGTTTAAAGCTATTTGCATCTCTCCAAAATAGATATCCGTTGTTGAAAGCTATGCGTAGCTCTCCAAAACAGATATCCAAATTAAGTTTGAAAATGGATACTTTTTCCTACACTACAATTATATAGCCAAGGTGAGACATAAGATGTCATAAGATTATGACAAGTGTCTTAATCTTATGACATGAGACAACTTATCACAACTACCTAGGTCACATGTGTCACAAGTCAAAAGATAAGATAACAACTAATGACAACTAACACCTTCTAGAAAGAATCTTAGGACCTAAGTAAACTTAACATGTGAATATGTCCCTAGTAAGTGAAATAACTAGGTAAGAGAAGATTATTATGAAAATGGACATCATAAAGATGTAAAGATGTGTCCCGACGACTAGGCCATGTTAGGTACCAATGTACATATGCAATGTAATCCCTCACAAATAGGTTAAAGGAGAAAACCTAGTGGGACAAAACTCCTCCCCAAAAGAGAGAAACAATGAACTACTCTCAAGAAAGATGAGAAGAACAAAACCTTAAGTGAAAAAAAATCCCCCCCAGAAAAGAGAAGGAAGAGAGACCATGCAACCCCCCCTCAATGGTGAGTCATTGCTCAAATGTCATAATGTTAGGAGTTCCAATCTTGACTGAAGAAGGAGACAATGCAAAAAATGTGAAGACTAATGTAGAGTGAACCAAGGGTGATGACAAGTCCTCCAAATGCTACTCCAAAAGAATGCCAAACTATGACAAACACTGATAGAAAGAATTAGGTACCACTGCAAAAGATGCTATCATAAACAGTGACTGAGTTGAAACTGTCAACTCATGAGTAGTTTTGCAGAATATGTCAATGAACTATAGATGAATCCACACTGCAACAAGAATAAGGCCAAAACCAAGAGACAAATACATGAGTATCAATTGGAAACTCTCTTAATATATTGGTATATCCCTATCATAACATGGAGATAGATACCAAGTCTTTGGATGTAGAACCCAACTTTTGAAAATAGGTAGATTGCTTCAAAATAGGAGTGTTTATATGGTATCTAGTCCATCACATTGAAATACATGGGAAACTGGTCGCTACATTCACTGAATATAGGAACTAACACGAGATACATAAATCAATCTAAAGAAGCATAAAATATGACAAAGTAAATTGAAATAGCAAGGTTGTCGCACTTTATTTTAGTGCAATTACAACATGAGAGGAGGAGAACTACAAAAATCATGATGTAAATATGGAAAAAAATTCATGAGTGACTTTGAAGAGCTTTGAGATAACTTTCCATCACTACAAGAATCGTGAAAAACGAAGGAACAAAGCAAAGGTTATGAGCTTGGGAGGAAAATTGGACATTTGACTTCAACCAACAATAAATGCTACAAAACAAAAGAATTTCTAAATATCCGTTTTGGAAAGCACTTTAATTTTTTAAAACATGACATATATATATATATTAATATTAATATGTATTTTTATAGATTAATATTATTATGAAAATTTGATATTATATTAGCAATATTATATTATCTAAAATATAATCAGTAACAAATATTTGGTATTGATACCGGATTTTTGTTTCGAGCTGATATGACTTTTTCGTATCGGATATCTTTTTTTTAAAAGCAAATATCCGTTTTGCTTTGGTTTTACCTTAGCAAAATGTACTTTTTGCCAACCCAATCAAAAATTCAAATACAATTTCCGTGCTTTTCACTTCCTCATGTTGTGTTATTTGTCGCCATTGTTTGACCACAAACCCTCTTATCTAATTATTAGATTTCCACATAATTTGACCACAAACCCTCTTATCTAATTATTAGATTTCCACATAAGTCTTTAATATTAACTAGGATACTAAGTATCTAGTGACAAACCTTTTGGGGTATTTGTATAATAAGATGTCTTTTTTTGGGGTATTTGTATAATAAGATGTCTTTCTAAAGGCATAAATGTGTCACTTTTATTTCTCTTTAATTGTCTATTTCAAGCCTCTTAGATCACCCTCCACGGTTCTACCAAGCCTAAAATATAGATGAGAAATCCATTTTTGTTGATTGACAAGTTAACTACCATAGTTTCATCATATTCTTGTTTTTTTTATTCTTGTTTTTTTTTTTTTGTCCAGGTTGACATTTTTCGACAAGTCTATATGTTGATTTTTTGCTATAGGATTGTGGGCTTATATCTTTGAAACCTAAGACAATAATCAACAAAATATCTATTAACTTTGCACAAGATGAAATTAGAGGTTAAGTGATATCCATGACATTCTCCTCCACATACTTTCTATTGGCCATACTCCTATATAAATCCTATGACACAAATCATATCCATGACAATAATGAAGATTGTAGAACAAGTATAATTAGCCCAGCATATCATGTCTTCATACATGATAAACAAGCTATGTTAAACAAGCTATGTATAACATTATAAAACATGATAATCATTCACATTACCTTTAATTTTCAAAATTTAAGTTATAACATAATAAGAAGCAATAATCACTTTCATTTTATACAACTCACAAAATGACATCACATTAATCGAGCATGACTTTGCCATTAAATGTAATAATGAACAAATGATTAATACTAAATATGGATAAGAAGATACGTAATTATTATAAACATATTATGTTGCGATCTATTGCAGACAGCGTCATAAATGTGGAACCAACCAATTGAATCTTAAGTATTGCCCGACTATTAGACATCAAATCAAACGGCCAAGACTTCACCAAACAATCAAGCAAGCAAATAGAGAATTAAAGTTCCTTGGAGAACCGAATTAAAACATATCAGACTAAAACTCGTAAAACAGCTTGCCAAATTTCACCATATCATCCCTTAGTAATCCCAGACAAACAGACACACTCCCGTCAGATGTAGGGGTGGGCAAAATACGGCAGAGTCCATCCGTAGGAGTTGTTGCTGGTCCCAACACGCTTGGCCTTCCCCAACCAAAATCTGCCTCATAAAAGGGCAAACAATTCCAACTAACGATAGACATATTAGGACACTTGAACACATCATTCCTTCTGACAAAAGCATTTATATCTGGCTGTAACTCCAGGAAGTCCAACCCAGACCGTAGATATTCATCATCCATCTTGGCTATTGACTCATTAATCTTTTCAGCACCGTACCACAAAGGATTCGACACAATTTCTCCTGCAATGTCTATTGTCGTGGCCATAAGAATGGCATTGCCATAATACCCACAAGGCAATGGTGGCCTGCACAGACGGCCTCTCCCGTCTACAGGGATGTAGAGTTTGCATCTCTGCTTTTCCAGTAAACCTCGCGCTGTGGTACAACATTTCCAAATATGGGCAGCCAAGCTTACGTAGGTGGAGTAAGTCTTGTTTAAAGGGTTCTCGGTTGCCTTGGCTTTGAGGGCATTAACTTGCTCTTTGCTAAGATTGAACCTTCCAAATGAGACCTTGTTTGCCTCTTCATTCAGAATAATATTTTCATCATATTTTTCTTGGTGGAGAAGTATTGGAGGTGGGGCAAACTCTTCGTGAGAAAAGCTCACTCTGGGAGGGTTTCGAGCTCGGAGTGGGCTGCGATCCAAATGAGGAGGCAAATGTACTTGTAATCCCCGAGCTACATCACACCAGCTGTTCACAAAATGTAGAGAAGATACACCGTCTGATAGGATATGTTGTAGCGCCGTTCCTAGAGCCACCCCTCCACATTTGAACTTGGTTACCTGTGATTTTCAGATCATTCTACTTACATATCATTCCATTTAACTGTCTTTATATAAAAATGAACAGCAGAATAAATAAAACAATAGAAAAGTATTGTATATTATTTAATAAAAGATGAATCCAATACATATAGTCTAAAAGAAGCACAATCAGTTCATACAAATCTGAATCTAAAACTGACAGTAAACTGATTTATTTATTGACGTCTATCGATTGAATGTGAACAGATCTAAGACTCCTACCCTAACAAACTTCGGAGAACTAAAACTAACACTACCAGTGCTTCGAAGAGAAATCGGAGTTCCTGAAGCGCAGGTGGTAGGTTATTGGTGACCTAAAGTTGCTTTTGTTGGTTCTGCTGTTTCTGGCTGGTCTTGCTGGTTGTTACTTGTGAGACTTGTTCTGTTTGTCTTTATGGATGCTTTCTTAATCATAACACTACCAGTGCTTCAAATTCATAAAAGTTGTTCAATATACAGTTATCTCCCACATATTCAAGAATTAAATCTTATATCTTGTCCACACTATAAATAAATAAATATTTATCCCATTTATTCATAAAATGTTCAATCTTCCCCATGTCTTTTCTCACAAACTAAAACAAGACAATATAGCAAACTATCTTATATCTCGTCCACACTAAAAATAAATAAATATTTATCCCACTTCTACATAAAATGTTCATCTTCCCCATGTCCTTTCTCACAAACTAAAACAAGACAACATAGTAAATGTTCAATAGACAGTTATCTCCCACAGATTCAAGAGTGGGAATCTTACACCTCATAACTAAACTTACAAAAAAAAAAATCTCATTTTCACATAGAATGTTCCTCTTCCATATATCTTTTCTCGCAGACTAAAACAAGTCGCCTGTTTAAATAGAAAAAAATTATATATATATATATATATATATATATATAATGTATTAGAAACCATGAAAAACAAGATATCTATGGTTTCTAATAGATTTATTCCTTAATAGATTTTTCAAGTACAGTTTATGGCTAGAACCGTACAGTGTAATAGATTCTTCAAATAAACCTTTAAAACAAAATTTACCTGAACCATAAACAGAGGAGATGTAGTGATGCCATTCTCGTAAGTGGCAGAGGGAACGAAAGCCGTGAGTTGTGAAGGGGAGGTGAAATCCCCAAAATCATCGATTGTTGAATCGATGACGGCTTCCACAAACAGAGCGCCCTCGCCATTACAGTCCACAGCAATTCTACCAGAGCCGTCAACACTCAGTCTGCCCGCCAGCGGATAAAAATCCACCAACACCTTAGAAAGCGCGTCTCTCAGGGTTTCAACCACATCGGAATCTCCATTGGGAGGCCTTCTGTAAATATAAGCCACTGCAGAATGGAATCTAACCATAGTCAAATCAATATTTGAGACCCACATTTGGTGGTATGGAGTGGATTTTACTGGCTTAACTAGCACCGAATCTGTGACGGTTATACCCATTTCTGCTTAAAGTTTTGCACTATCACTTGCTGGCGAGGAAAAATATAGGGGAGATAAATGGGAAATTGTTACATCAAAATTCAGTCCTGAACAGTGAAAACCATGAGTTTCATGTGTGGTTAACAGGCCCCAAAGTTTCAATTCTACAGCCACCAATACTGCTATTTAAAACATACACAGAATAAGCAAATATCACCATTAGACCAATTACAACATTGATGTTGGGGTGAAAGGATTACACCGATTATTTTTTAGTTAGCCGATAGGCTACATATAGAGTGAAGTTGCACCTGAAACCTGTCTCACGCCGTGAAACAACTGCTGGATTCTGTTAAACAGCAAATGGTTTACAGGTTTTCGATCGCCGTCAGATGAAATCGGATCTCCCCAAATCATATCTTCTTCGCATCACGCGTGAAAACAAATATTAACTCGCAACCAATATTTTCGTTTAGAAGGCTGTAAAAATCTTGTCTCGAGCTCAAGAATCGAGAAGCTCTATAACCTTGATATTTTTATATTAACTCCTTCAAATGGTATCCTATCTCCGATTATAGTAAAATCATATCATATCTCTCTCAAATGTTAGCTTTTAGATGGGCACCTGCTTCTTCTTTATTTCTCTAAGTATATTTGTTTTTTATCCACCCCCATTGAACGGGGTATAAAGGAAGCTTTGAACCAAAACCAGCGTATCATTCCTCCTGTAAAACTTATGCAATTCCTTCTGAACAAAGCTCTTGCCATGGGTATATATATTGTTTGGATATTGTGAATTTTAAATATATCAAATATCAATTTGTAAATAAGTTTGATATATAAATCTAGGCAAATATACTTTTTTTTCTGTTTGCGCTTTCAAAGAGTTAGTTTTGATACTTGCAATTGTAAACATTCGCTGACAAAGTGGGTATAAATTGTTGTCAGCTCTAAAAACATTAGAGCAATATATAAAGTGGGTATAAATTGTTGTCAGCTTTAAAAACATTAGGGCAATATATAATATTTAAATAGCCATTATATTTGAAGCCATTGGATAGCATCCCTACTGAGCAAGCATGGATAAAGAGAAGTTGCTGCCGTATAAATGGCAGCTTACAAAAGGAAACATGTTTTTAGTTCTCGTCTTTTAATACCAGTATAAAAACATCAAATATCAGTAGATATAGAACCAATATTTAAAAAGTTTACACGGCTATGTCTAAATATCAAACATACACCATTTTCTTTTCTTACACAGCTATTAACTAGACACATCCATGAATTGAAGCTGTTTAAAAAGTTTATACAGATTTTTTTCAAGGTTATCGTATCAGATGTTTTTACACCTTGTATTCATGGATTAGGATAACCATGAAAATAAGTTGTAAAAGCATGAAATACACATTAAATATGTTGTTTGATATATTCCCATCACCTTTTTTGACAATGAATAGATTTGACCCGACTATTCCAGCAATTGATATGAATCTGTTGATTGCCTCAAACCATCCTGAATTCCATGTCAGGTGAGTGGGAATAAGAAGCAATTCATATCTTCGAAAGAAATAAGTGTATGGATTTTCTCAAGAGTTGCAGGAATAAGGAAGCATGATCACGCAATCTCGCTACAAATGTAATGTATAGCCACCTGCTACGCCACATGCCAAGGAAACAAAATGAACACTACAATTTGCCAGCACATCGCATCCATGCACAACCATGCATTAACACATTGCATTTTTTTCCCTGTATTTGTTTAAGGGGTGAATAGAAGATTTGTTGGTGTCAAGTTGTTATTTGAAAAATATAAAATCTATTTAAATCTACCTTATATACAATGTATATCCTTTTACGGTTTGATACGCATTATCTACACAATTGCTTTTTATCTGCACAATTTTGACCTCGGGGTTGGTAAATTGGAGATTTCTTTCATTGCTGTTTTTGGGTTTTTTATTTGGTCGTCTGTTGTGTGTGTAATTAGAGAGGAGACAATTAGACTCGATGCTTCTGCTCTTATAGTTGTCTAGAAGGGCGCGTTGTAAGGTTCCTCTAGTGTTTTTAGAAGCAATTTCTTTCATAAATGGCTTTTCTTTTGATATTTTTTCTATACAAGAAAGAAAATGTTAATGGAGCTCTTATGATTTTTGATAGGATACACTAAGTTGTTTGAGTTTTAGAAATGTCTATGAAAATAGGTAATCGAGGAGAGGAGGTGTACTACAACTCATTTTATAGGGAAGGGTGTTTGCAGAAGTATAGCAATGATAGTGGAGAGGGTAGAAAGTTGTTTGCTAATTTTAGTTTGTAAATCATGTCCACTTTTTGAGGTCACAATTAGTCTCAATGAATACTAGCAGTCTATCGTAGATGTCAAATAAGGAATTGAAAGTCAAAGAAGAAAACTCTTAAAAGTGAGTTTAGTCATCATCATCTTCTTATGTTGGTGATGATTTTATGTCAGATCATCTACTTTCAGTGTATAAAAAATGTCACTTATAACAGGTTCCAAACGTCTTTCTATTGTGAACTCAAATATCACTAGAAATTGAATATTACATTTTTACTAATTTGTTTTATATAATTAGATCCATTTCCATCAGCATGTTATTCCATCAAACAAGTTTCTATTTTGTTCTGCATGCATTTAAAATCAATAGAGAAGGGAGGTGATAAGATGCATAAGAACTTTGATGTCATAGAGATCATATAGAAGACACACTTTCAACAATTTGACAAGGCTTTGGCATAGAAAGTTCTAGAAAGCATTTTGGAGCATGAGTATGTCTCAATTATGTGTTTTTTTCTCTATAATACATCAATAGAAGCAGGTGGTTATTTGATTAAATATATGTTCAATTGTTATATCATTTTGTATGGTACCCATCATATAGTAGCATACAAAGACATAAACTGTACAATAGCATACAATGGGTATTTGACTCATTTGGAGTTCCAAAGTTGAGCATCCAAGTTGGGAATTTCAATAATGCCATTATATCTCAAAAATATGATTCTTGTCATCTAAAGCACTTAATAGTACTTTCACTCTAAATAGAAATGACTATGCTATTACAAATGTTACCATGGTGGTAAGAATAAACATCACCAAACTTCTCATGTTTTCAAGTATGATCCAAATGTAATGTTGTCAAATATGTAACTAGGGGATATGTGCTACTAGTGCATACAAGGAATAGAGGAATCTATTAAAAGTGTTATAACAAATATGAAACTATAGCTTACATGGCTAAGGAATTTTTTGGTATTAAATAATATGCCCTTTGAATATCAACCTGTTTATCTACAGTCTAGAGCAATATGTTTCAACACAACAATGGACTTAGTTTCCACCCTCAACAGTTGTTTATCACAAGCCATTTCATTGACGAGTAAACTTGAAGATGCCATCTTCCTTATTCTTGATTTCTTTGTAGCCCTCTCTCATATTATCTTGAACCCATTTGCATATGGTAGAAACATTGGATATACTCTTTTAGAATTTTAAGATTTTAAGATTTTCCTTCTCAATCAGGTCATGTGAATCCTCCTCTTCATTCTCTTCATAAGTTTTTACCTCCTTCTACAACAAACTTTGAAACACCATCATCACCCCCTAATGGTGATGATGTTCCATTCGTCTAAAAATTCATGCCTTGGTGATAATTCAAATGGGCTCCTTAGACTTCACCCTCCATGTGCTCAACATGGTGAGTATATGGTTGACCGTTCTAACTTTGAAATTCCATCATTTAACAAGGATCCACATTCTTATGCTAGAATTGATCCTTTTTCTCCTCTAAATATAGTTGGTGATTCTTCTAAAACATGCATAAGTCTTATACTTCTCATTTTGCTAAGGTTGGTGATGTTAACTCTCCTCCTTATGTTATGGACTTGGTTTCAAAATTATTTCTAGGCATGGACACAAAGGAAATGGTATAGGGAACATGGAACAAGGAGTTAGGATCCTTTTGGAACCTAAACCACACTCTTCTATAGTGCATTTGTGTTACTATCCTTTTCCTCTATCGACATCCCATCCTCCATTGTTTGATGTCACTATGACTTCTTCTTTTGAAAAGTTAAAGCTTTCTCCATAAGAGAAAGGATTGCATCCGACTCTTTCTCATTTATCTACACAAGATAATATCTTGTCCAGGCTTTTGAAATACCACTTGATCACTCTTCCTCCTCCTATATAATTTTTTTATAAAAAAATTCAACCACCAAAACTTTCTTTCTATGCATCTCATTGAGTGCTTGACTATTCTAGCAAAAAAGTCAAGACTTGAACAATAAAATCCAACAAATTCTTAGCTTGAATGCCATGATTGTTTCATCAGTTGATCTACCTATTTATTCTTTTCTTTACAAATTTCATCGAGGTTCACATCTATCTAGTCCATTGTACATGATAAAGATTATACTTCTTCTACTGTGTTGCTACCCACTATGTGGCGCCTGTAGTTTTCTTGATCTAATGCAAAAGATGATCTATGACAAACGTTGCTAAAGTGAATGTACATAAAGGTGAACAAATCCTTAATGCCTTAAGCTTAACTGAAAAGACATTAAATAATAGAGCAACATGAACAATCAAGAGATAGAATTATAACACAAATCAAAGAGAGAAGAGAACACAAGATTGATTACGGAGTTTGTCCGAGTGGATTACGTCTTCAGGTCTATCTCAATTGAGTGACCAATCTATTAACAATGCTCCAAATGAAGTATAATCTCTAAAAAAGAGCCTCTTGGAGACTACTTTACAATCTTCTGTAGCCTGTCCACAAAGTCATTTTACAAAATTCCTCACTCAAATCACCTCACATAAAGGCTCTCAAAACCACAAGGCTATTTTACAAAGAGCAAGAAAAATACTTTGCCTAAAGTTTGCAAATCCTAAGCATTAATTATTTCATGTATCTCCTAGATTATTGGAATGCGTTCAACAACACTAAGATTAGGATGAGATTAATTATTTGGATGAAATAAATCATGAAATTGACATTTGTAGTTATTCCTAAATAATAGGAGCATGTGGGTGCACACATGGTAAGGTGACACTCGTGCCTTGTGTTCAATTAACTATACAGAGTAACAGTTAGCACTTTTGAATGCATGTAAAGATCCTAAGAGTTAGGATTTGATGTTTGCATGCTTGAAGTTCAGTTTAGTTTAGTTTAGATCAATTCAGTTCAGTTCAATTCAGAATCAGTTCAGTTCAGTTCAGTCCAGTTTAGTTATGGTTCAGTTGTCTTCAGTTAGTTTTAGTTGTATGTTAGTTAAATTCAGTTAACTTGGAATGCATGGCTAATAACATTGAGTTGTATGAAAGATAACAGGGACTACCTCCAGTTAACAGGGGATGACCATTCTTTGGGAATGGTGTTGAGTAAATGTTTCAATTAACAAGAAATCACTTGGAGCCAACTTCGGCGCCCAAGATGGTTGCTTGGAATTAACTCCAATGCATGATAAGATATTTTTGAAGGCTCTGTTAAGTGTGACCCTCTTTTGGGTGCCATCTTTGATGAAGAGCTTTGTAATTATCACCGAAGTGAAGGATGAGTTGTAGTGTTAGTTTGGGACGCCCAAATGGGTAAAGCACATGTTCTAAGCTTTGGTCTTCATGGTAGAACTCAACTTGAAGCAATATGGTGTACCTTTTCTAAGGCTTGAGCTTGTGATTGTAATTATCACCATTTGGAGATTACAAGGTTGCATATTGTCTCTATATATCATTCAAGTTGAAGAGAGTTTTCATAATTGTTATTGCAGGTGTGAAGAAGATTGGTAAAGACAGAAGAAGCATTCTCAAGCAAGAATTGGACCTATTGTAATTCAGAGATTGAATAATAGAATAATTCTTGGTGGAGTTTTTTCCCGAAAGGGTTTCTCCATGGTACATCTTGTGTAATATTTCTAATATCCTGTCTAGTTCTTCTATCAACTTCTCTCTTCATTCTACAATAGTAAAATGAATTAATCAAGATAATCACCCACAAAGAATATATGTAACAAAGAAAGAGCTTACTTAGATCAGCAATATTAAAGTTTTACAGAGTATTTAAAAGAACAACATCAGCAAGACACAATCTAATTGTTCCTCTTGGCTTTTTATCTAACTTAGCCCAATCTTCATCTGACATAGTTCTAGGTGTCTTTGTCTCATTATTAACTGCTAACCATTGATCTCTTTCTTCAAGAAGATCTTCCATTTTTAATTTCCACATTTCATAGTTAGAACCATTGAACCTTTCAATATCTAACCTTAAATTCATTGTAACAAAACTTAATTTTAGGTTGCTTTCATTTGTCAAAATTGCATGCATATTTTATTGAAAATATTGAAAAAGTGAAGAATTAAAAAAAAATTCATTTCAAAAGATGAAAAAGTATATTTTGGAAAAAAATTAGTAAATTACATTATTTTTTATTCTAAAATTCATCATGCAGGGGGTCTAGCTTGATTGGCTAAAGCATCCTGTTGCAAACAAGAGGTCATGAGGTCTAGTCTCCCCCAAAACTCGTGGTGCCGGAGGGCGTGTCGCGCTAGCGCCACTGGTCACCTAAAAATAGTTTACCAAGCACACTACAATTTATAGGGGGACAGATACCCGACCGATTCTTGCAGTCTCAAAAAAATAAATCTAAAATTCATCATAGGAACATATTGCATTGCTTTAAAAATTAAAAAAATTATGCATGTGCATGATTTAAATAGAGAAATTAGGGTTTTATGCATTTCTAGAAATTTGTGTGCATCCAGACTTGAACCTCTACACTTGTAGATTTTAAAACATTGTTATGCAATTTCTAATTTTTAAAACATCCAAATTCAACTCTCTAGACTAGGGCACCCAATGCCCTTATCTAGTCAGTTTGAGCTTAAATTTTCTATGTAGAATCTTGCTTGTGGCCTCCATTTAGATTTGGTTTTGGTTTTTGAAAGTCAATTCTACAATTGTCTAACTCTATTGTGCATTACTAGTTTGATCCAAGGAACATAACACAATGTTTTCCTTGATTTTTTTTGTCAAAATCAATGTCTTATAAATTCAAACTTTATTAATCAGTTTAAAGATTTTTTTCTTACAAGCATGTGAAAATGAGCTTATCTCTCATTTTTGTTATTTTTCTTTGATCCATCTCACAATATCTCTCATACTTGTGAGGGTTTCTTGGTGCAAGACGATGCAATCATTAAAGATCATGAGAATCATGTTTGTTCTTCTTCCAATATCTCTCCTAATTGTGAGGGTATCTTGGTGCAAGATGATCCTGATAATCATGAGAATCATATTTGTTCCCCCCCTAATAACTCTCCTACTTGGGAATATATCGTAGCACAAGAGGATGTATTCATTGATACATTTCCTCCTTTGAAAATGACAATAAGGTGGCTTGCATAGATAAAAGTTTAAAATTGACATTAGGTCCTCCATCGATAGAAAATTGTCAAAAAGTAATTAACTCGATTGAAATTATGAACCCATTATTGATTATTGGACCTCCCTTTAAACTAACTCTCATTATAGGACCTCCAAAAACTCATGGCCATATTCTAGAATTTTTAAAAAAATTTAATCAAAGTAATCATGTGCACCAAGATGTGTTGCAACAACCAAGTTATCACATAGTTTCTCACAATATAACACTCAAAATAATAAACAACCAAAGAAAATTCCAATGTCCATTCCATTTCCTCAACCATATCTTCCCCCCGTACCTAGTCTTCCTCAATGTGGTGGTAAAAAAATACGATCTTGTTGAGAAACTTCATAATACTCTAGCCAAGATCTCCCTTTGGGACTTGATTCAATCATCATGTACATTCCATTGGATGCTCCAAGAGGCTTTGCAAAATATTGATATCTCACCTTCTATCAAACTGAATTGTGTAACAACCTTGTTTGATTCTATGCAAGCAACAAAGTTGGATATTATATTTACTCAACATGAGTTACCTCAGCTTGAGGTCCAAAACCAACATGAGGCTTTAATGATATTAGTTTTCATTAATAAAATTTGACTTAGACGTACTCTTATTGAAAATAGATTAGGTCTTAATGTTTTTAACATTGATCTTCTAGATAAACTTGGTGTGGATAAGAATCTCATACTTGACTTGCTAATCTTGCTATTCATGGCTTTGATAATGTTGGTAGGCAACTATTTTGGACAATAAAAATACCCATTAAGGTAGGATCTATGACCTTGCCTACTCTTATCCATGTCATGTCAGATACTCTCTCATATAATCTTCTTCTTGGTATATTATGGATTCATTCCATGAAGGGAGTCATGTCTACTCTTCACCATGAGCTGGAGTATGAATATAATAACAAGATTCATATGGTTAAAGAAAATGCAAAAAGTTATAATATACAAGTCAAAGTCGAGAATAACATCTCCAACTCTCATAGTACTTTGATTCCATATTCAAAAGTGGAACCATTTCTTTCCAATGATAATGATGATGATTGTTATTCATTAGATTTTACATTCACTTTTATTAGGACTATAAAATTTCTCTGCAAGTCCAGGATTTTTCCAACACAATCTTGTGATTCCTCTTCTCAAATTACAAGTAATAATCACAATATGGTGTCCTCTTCAAATACATTTTTTGATTGGGGTTCATTATATTTTACACCTTTTGAAGGAAAAGGTAATTTATATCATAATATCGACCTAAGGAGTCTTGTTTTCAGGTGCTCAATCTTGTTCTATATCTATAAATTTTGAAACATCACCCCATGATGGTGATGGGGGCTCTTTGGATTTTGACCCTTATTTTTTTGTGATGTATAAACTCAAAATTTCAACACCTAAAAATAATTTGCATTATTTCAAAAGAATCAATTCCTCTTGTAATCATTTAGACAAAACTTTTCCATGCAAGTTGGAAATTTTTTTATGGGCTTGGATTTAAAATTCTTTCTAAAAGTGAATATAAGGAAAAAATTAAAAAAAGAGAGTTAAGGATGGGTGATCCCACAATAGTGGTTTACAATTTTTGGCCAAACTGGACACTGAAATTATTTTTTAAAACTAAATCTTCACATTCAGGCACCTATAGCGACTAAACCATGAAGAATTTGAAGATGATGAAAACTAGAGTCTTGTCACATTTTGTTTGTAGATTTTAAAAATATTTTTTTCAAAATTTTTGGAATTAGATTGCACTTCTTTTTCCATCTCCCAAAAACTAATTTTTTCAAAAAATAACATTTTTAAAAAGTGACGCAGTATAACGCATAATTTTTTTCCATGAAGGATAAAATTCTAATTATTTTGAATTTAGATTTGTAACTCTGATATCTAGTGCTTCCACTTGTTAGACAATTTTTATTGAATATTTTTTCTTTAATCAAGTTTTGAAGTCAAACCAATTACAATTCGACATAAGCGACCGTATAACACATAATTTTTTTGTATATATCAAAATTCAATTTTATTTTTGTTGGATTAAGGACTTCAATATCTAGTGCACTCATATTTTTCAATTTTTTTTGATAATCTGCTATTTTTCCACATGCGAGAATAGAGACCTTCATTTTCAATGAAAAACCTATGTTTAATAAAACTAAAAAAACAAATACATAATAAAACCAAAACATATTAAAATTATATGCGTTGGATAGCTCGTTCTGAGGACTACCTGATTCAAGTTGGGTTTGTGAAGATTCCTCCATTTTCATCCTCAACCCAAGCTCCAAAGTGCCAAAATTCAGGTTTTTTTTGTGTCTCAAGGAGGGGATGAGGAATAAAGGGGGTTCGAATGAACCCCTAAGGGTTTGAACGAACCCCTAGGGGTTTGCTCGAACCAGGGTTCATTCGAACCCCCCTTCTATGAGGGGTTTTGATGGCTTTTTTGGCAGGAAAGTATTAGGAGGGTTCACCCGAACCTAGGTTCTAGTGAACCCCTAATGGGTTCGGTAGAACCAATAGGTTCGTACGAACCCCTAAAATCAATTTTTTTTCCATGAATTCATTTTCTGTGAGTTTTCCTTCCTCACTTCAATTGTAAACCACTATTGTGGCTTCACCCAGATCATGTGAAGCCTACATCGTACCTTTCTAAAAGGGGATTAGATTTCTAATATTCTCCTTTGTTTACATCACCTACTATAAATTATAACGTCCAGTGGTAAGCAAGCAAGACTTTATTCACAAGAGAAAGGATTGTTTCCTACTCCTTTATTAGAGAAAGAGCATATTTTGTCAAGGCTTATCAAAACCCGCTTGATTACTCTTCCTCCAACACATAAGATATTTTATGAAAATAACTCTTTTTGTGCCTATCATTGAGTGCATGGTCATTCCACCAATTAATTTTAGGCCTTGAGTAATAAAATACAACTTATTGATTATGGTGATGCACTTGATAATTCTAAATGATAACATCTCTTCTATGGTGTTGCTCCTCACTATGTGGCATTTGTAGGTTCATATATTTGATCATTTCCATTCATAGTGGTAAAATTTTACATGCAACCATATTTATTTCTATGGTAGCAACATGATATTATCTTGTATGTTTGTCCTTTCCTTTACACTTGGGGAGCAAGGATAACTAGTTTTGGGAGGTGTGTATTCTTTTCAAGTAACCCATCTTCCCCATCTTTTCCTTAAAATATCAACATAGAAAGTATATTGACATTTTAAGGTGGAAATATCACCCTATCCTTTTCATTGATGTCTTGTGAGATTTGACTTATTGATATACCCCCTTGGTGGTGGTGTTGTTTTTGACGCCCAATGAGGCATGGTTGTCGATTTATCCCTCATGATGTTACACTTTTGTGCTCTCTCTAAGGCTTGATTAGTAAAATAGTCCATGGATTTAGCATAATATATCTTGTTAGTTCATGAACTTTCAAGCATTTTTACATGGCCTCCTAACATAACACAACTTTCTTGTTAGTAGAGCCATGTGTTTCATGAATCATCTAGCATAATGCAACTTTCTAATCCTTATGAGAGCACTATTTTGTCTAACACATTCAATGGATGACATTTGGTATTTGAGACAAATATAAGACTAAGGTGTCTTTACCTTACTGACTCAAATCCCTTTTAGTACTAAACTTGTGTTTATGTCATATTGTGTTGTATCATTTGTCTTATGTTTGTTATGTGTCTACTTTGTGTCTTTGACATGTTTACTTTGTGTATGCTATCTTGTTTACTTTGTGTCTTTTGTGTGTTTACTTTGTGCAATGTCTTGTGTTTTATTTTGTCTTTGTTGTGTATAGTTTGTGTTTGGCAGTATACTGCATTGCACATCTTGTGTGTGTTCCTTTGTCTTTACATTTTTGTTCCATAGGATCTTGAGCCTGGGGGCTAGTGTATCCCCTAGATTTGATGTATCCTACCTCTCTAGTGTTGGATAAATGGACCCTTAATGGATTCTCCTTACTTTAGTGTGAGTCTAAGTGTAATTTCATATTCTCACTAAAGTGGGATCTAAATGTAGCATCGAAAATTGTCACCCTTAACAATTTCACCTAGGTTTAGCTATCCTCTTATGTTTGGACCTAATTATACTTATAATTTTCCCATATTATTATCATTTTCAAAAAATCAGATTTAAATTGGAAATTTAATATGTATTATTTATTTAACTATGTAAAATTTCTTAAAACAGGTATAGACTAGGGTGCCTCATGCCTCTATCTAGCCTATTTTGGCTCAATTTAAAATATGTCGGTTCGACAATTTAACATGTGAATTTAATCCAATTTCATTTTTCAGCTATTGATAATTGATTAGTGGTAAATTAAAGAATTGAATATAAATACAAGTCTTTTTCACCATTTTAAATCCTAGAAAATCTATTGAGTGAATTGAGTATCCTAAAATCAATGAAGGCAAATCAAGGGCAATATTAACAACATTATTATAGTTCTTTCATCAATAAAGTGCATGTTTATAAGACATCAAGAAGAATGAAAAAATTATGTGTTAGAAGCTATTATGATCAACCATTCCAAATTATGAAGATGTATAGAGTTATCCTATACATGCTAGCTACAACAATCTATTATATTTTGGGAACTAACCTTTTGCAGGTCTATCAAGCAATCAATGCATCCATTAATAAATATTTGTGGAAACTTGTGGTGTGGCATCACTTCATCAAGGATCTCACATCAAGGTAACATTTTCATTTATCATTTATCATTTTAGTCAATTATTACTATTTTGACCTCTGTCTAACCTAGGGTATGGGGCCTCTTGATCATCATTAATTATTGTATGTGAAGGTATACATACCAAAATGAGGTTTGAATTAGGAAATAACCTATACAACCTAATCTTTCCCCCTCTTTTCATGTGTGTAGGTTAGATTTGGGAGTTTCAATAGAAGACAATCACTTGGAACATAGCAAAAATTATAACCTTCATCTTATAATTTTTAGATCTGAAAAAGAAGTATCTTAGTATAGGGTGTCCAATCCCCTTGTCCTTGCAATTCAAGCTTAGAATTATACTACAGGTTCCTCTTTATATATCATTCTAAAATTTGAAGTTGCTTTGGTTTTTTTTTCTCATTTGTGCAATAAATTACACTTTTAAGATCTAGGATTATATGTCAAATAAGCTTCTCAATAAACATATCAAATTTGTCTTCCCCACAAAACAAAAAGATGAAACAAACCCTAGGATATTAGATCTCCCTTGTAATATCAAGCCAATCATCAATCTTAGTTAACCTTGTGTCCAAATGTGGTTTCAAGTGAACAAAGGTTAGTCCTAGTTGGATCTAAGATCACTTTTACTACATCACAACACTATGTGGTGATGTCCTAACTAATAACTTCCTCCTTCAGACTCTAGGTTCTTCAATATATTCATTTTTCATTTTGAATCTCATAAATTTTTAAATTATTTATTTTATATATTTTTACTAGTTTATTTCCTTTAAGAATCTAAGATATTTTATGTTATTTTTCAATTTAAAAACTTTCTAAAAAAGGGATAGTCCATAAAAGTTTAAGGTAATATTAAACTATTGATTCATCTAAGTGTAATAAGTGAATTTTACTCTCAAAGGAACCTTGTTTTCTTGTTATTAGAGTAAAATTTCCTTCACTAGATGGATATTACAATGGTATTATCTAAATAGTGATTTTCCAACCTATGTTTCTAAAGTTAAAATTTTCATGTTTATTTTTTGATGTGGTATAGTGACATAGCAACTAGATATCATGTAAGGGAGAAAAAAAGTCAAATTCAATTTATAGAGAGTCTAGAGAAAAATTCTCCTCATTTCAAAATTTATTATAGAGCTTAATAATATATTAAAAAAAGGAAAGGAGAACAAATATGGATGAATGGATACATGAATGGTGGTACTACATATTAATTACTCATCATGGATACATCAACTCATATGACAATTTTTTTAGACTAATAATTGTGAGGATTACAAAAGGATCCCAAGTTTACTTTAGAGAATTGACTTATCTCAAACAATATGGTTCAATGGAAAATTATGTGACAAAATTTTAGAATTTATCTATATAATGGTCCTATATATCAAGGAGATAAAGTTTGGAGTGTCTCTTCATTGAAAGGTTAACCGAATCTCTAAAGGGACTAGTTAAAGCCTTCAACTCACCCTTCCTACAATAGTAAATTAAGCGAGCTTTAGTATTGAATACTTCCATGCTAAATACTAAGTTTCAAACTAATCTCTTCCTTATAAAAAAATTCTTTCCATAAAAATATACAATAGCCCAAGAATTTCCTATCAAATCTAGATTTGGATGTGAGGAACAAGTTGATAAGGAAGAAGCTATTTATTAGCTACAAGGAGCCATAATCACCTTGGAATATATGTCTTGGGAAAGGAAAAGTACATTACATTGAGGTAATTTCTAAATATTAATTGGGATTTAAATAAGCTAAACCAAATTGTGAAGAAGAACCTAAATTGAAAATTTAAGAATAAGAGGAAAAATCAAAAGAGGAAGGATAAATTTTGGGAGGTACTCTTGCTACACTATTAGATACTCAAAGGTACAATATTTTTTGCATTTTTAGCTTTTTATGAGGAAAATGAATTGTTGTCCTCATTAACAATAGTGCGACTCATAATTTCATGGAAGAGGGATTTGTGACAACATAAGGTCTCAAAATAGAGAGTTTCAAAGGGTTCAATATAATGATGGCTAATGGATTCAATATCCAAAGCGCTAAAACAATTTCTTAGCTAAATCTCAATTTGGGAGGTTATGATATGAATGATATGAATGATATGAATGATGAGTTATATATTGTTAGCACATGGGGCGAAAATATAGTGTTGGGTATCTAGTGGCTACACTTAGTAGGAAAGATAACACATAATTTCTAGGCCATGGAGCTAAAGTTGTAATTTGAAGAGAAATAAGTGATACTTCAAGGAATGATAAATAAAGCACCAATAATTGTATCTACTAAAATAATGGATAGATTATTTCATGATAAGAAAGAAATGTGAGAATCTTAGTGCTTGGTGACCATAACAAATCCTACATGAATATTAAAAGATATATCGTGTGAATTTATAGGATATCTTGAGCAAGAATGGTAAATTATTGAATAGTATTCTGCTAGGGAGATTTGTAGACAAAGTCTTTAAGTATCCAATTGAGTTGGAAGATGACACTAAGCCTATCATTTATACAAGCCCTATTTCCATCATAGGAGGCATAAATAAGACATCAAAAAGGAAATAAGGAATGTCTATCTACATGGGGCACATTAGAAACAATTCAATTAGTTTTGCCACATTTGTGGTTCTAGTGAAGAAAATAGATGGTACAATGATGATGCAAATCAACTACATAACACTAAATAAGAAGACTATAAAAAATTAATACATAATTCCCAAGATTAATGAATTGATATATGAGCTTAATGGAGAAATTTATTTTTTCAAGATAGCTCTTATATTAGGCTATCATCAAAATAGATTTTGAGAGGATAATATTCACTTGAAATGTATTTTTAATGCCACTATGGATGTCTATAAATTTTTGGTCATGCCATTTGGATTGAAAAAATCTGTAACCTTCTATTCATGCATAATTTATTTTATAGAAATAATTGAGTTTTTTTTTCCTTTTCTTTGATAGCACTGCCATCTAGAAAATATGTGGGATGATCACTTACAACATATTAATGAGTTTATTAAGAATTTTGGATGCAAAATATCCTTTCGCAAAGGAGTCAAAATGCAAGTTTTTCATTAAAAAGATTCTACATTTGGTGCACACCATCAATGGAAATGGAATGCAAGTGGATATGGAG
The DNA here is from genome assembly GCA_007258455.2 of Sequoia sempervirens. Taxonomy (NCBI): domain Eukaryota; kingdom Viridiplantae; phylum Streptophyta; class Pinopsida; order Cupressales; family Cupressaceae; genus Sequoia; species Sequoia sempervirens. Next base: position 273,882,904 of record VDFB02000003.1, on the reverse strand, counting down.
AGGATCAAAATGACTATGAATTGGTCTCCCTAAAATAATTTTACATAGATATGAGGATTATTTGGGCTTTATAGATACTATAGACTATTTTTTAATGGGTTCTCTCAATTGGCCACCCCCTTAACTAATCTAAAGAAAAGGGAGCTTTCACACATAATGAGGTTACATGGTGAGCATTTGATAAATTGGAGGTATGATTTTGTGTCATTTATGACCTAAGTCAATAAAGTCTAAGGTGAGGATATGTGTTTGTAGATAGACTCATGAAGTATGAACATGTCTTTACCATTTATTTAAAATTTCATGCAATACAAGTTGTTTTATTCTTCCAAGAAGTGTTAAAGCTCCATAGACTACACAAGATTATCATGAGTGATAGAGACAACCATTTCTTAAGTTTATTTTGTAAGAACTATTTATTTTGATAGGAATGAACATCACACATACCACTAGTTACTACCCACAAATAGATGGCCAAACCGAGATTACAAATAAATGGGTGAAAGGTTATTTGATAAATTATGTTATATGTACAGAAGATGTGGATCAAATTAATCTATTTAGGGTAGCACTAACACCACTTATCACATGTAAACTAAGATGATGCTACTCATGGATTTGTAAAAGTATGAAGCCCAAATATTTATTGACCTCATTCTATCATATAATAGTGTCCCAAGAGAAAGTGATTTGATCAAACAAAGCCAAGACATTATAAAGTCAATCAAGAATAATCTCAAGTAGGTTTAGAATCAATAGCTCGTATGTATGTACACCACCATAGGATTGAGATCAAATTTATTGTTAGAGACATGGTGTTTGTGAGATTGTAGCCATATAATAAGTCTTTATTGAGGCCAAGTATGTCTAAATTAGTTAAGCCTCATTTTCATAGGATTTATATACTTTTGAGAAGTATTGGTGAAGCTTCCTATAAGTTTGAGCTACTAGAGGGAAGTAAGATTCATAATGATTTCCAATTGTCTTGTCTCAAAGGTCACACTTGGGAAGAATTTTGTACCTTTATATGAGTTTCCTCTAATTGATGATGAAGGAAATATGATTGCGATTTTTAAAGAAATAATGGATGTGAATGAATGAAATCTAAGAAATATAATCACCAAGGAGTATCTGGTATGATGGAAATATCTCCTAGTAGAAGATGCAATATGGTAAGGCCCTTAAATATTGGGACATCTATATCTACAATTGCTTGAGGACACAAAATCTTGAGCGGGGTGAAATTTTCATGTCTTATTTTTATTTAATTTAAGTATATACATATTAGGTTTATTATTTGTCTCTCATGTCTCTTGTGATCCTATTCTAATGTTGTGTGTTGTTCCCCTTTTAAGTATGTATTTTCCTTCTCACTCTATTTTCCCTTTCTTTCTATTAGAGTTTTAGACTTCTCCATACTATAATTCCTCCCTTCCTTCCCCCACTCTCTCCTTTGTATTTATTAGACTTTAAAACTTGTCTATACTATCATGCATGTTGCTCGATCCTTGATGCCATGATATGTGGTATGAGTCTTGTGGCATTTCCAATCCTCAAACCCAAATATTTTTACTTATAATTTTTTTCTCTTTCTAAATCCCCAACACAGGTTGTAATGTTATTTAATATTCTATTTTGGCACCATAACTTTAAATTATGGGATCTTTCCTACCCATAATCGTTGTTCAAATTGAGAGATTTAAATATGTATTTTTTGCCAACCTATTATTGTTTTGATGGATGTGAAAGTGTGAATGCATCCATTAAGATCTATCACTTTACATAAACCTCTATCTAAAAATTAATTTAATGTACTTACTTTCGAGTGTGAAGATCAAAGGATTAAACCCATTTAAATTTATAAGTTAGAGGATGATCATGAAACCCATTAGGATGGAGAGCAATCTCAATTTAGAGGTCACATTGGAGCTTCAATGATTATAGATTTCAATCACATTATGTTGGATTGATTTGTTATTTCTATGAGTATGTATATGAAAGCTTAATATTGTTGTAATTTCTAAAATTATAATTTATTTGAGTGTAATTTATTCTTCACTTATAATAAGAGAAAGTTTAGAAGTGTACTTGTTAATTGGTGGTTACTAGTTAGAATGTGATGATAATGATAATATGTAAATAGTGAATTAAATATGAGTTATTTAAGATTTGTTTTCAATAGTAGAACTCAATATCATTGCTTCAAATAATGACCAGTTGTAGAAGGTTAAAAATCAAACTGACTTAAGTATTTTGGCTAGGACATTGCATAAAGACCAACATAGGTGCCTAACCACTTTTTGAAAGCTCCTAAACAATCCCAACCATTTTTTTCTATTATAGTTAAAGGTTATTTTCAATGAACATATTCAATCACAAGGGAGTTTACAAATATCTCCCCTTGTCATTTTATTTCTTTCATTTGAATACTTATATATAAAATTTCTATTTTCATTTTTTTTATCAACTAGTGATCTATTTGGTGTTTTTAGTTTTATTTTTATAGGGATTAGGCATGTTTCTTGAGGGAAATAAGTATGACTATAACTTCTTTTCTACAAACTATAGTGTGATGCATATAAATCCATGGTACATGCTAGCACCTATCATAGAGGCCTAAAACATTATGTAGATCATAGGTTCCTATCTCATATACGTTTATAATTATACTTTATCTTGGTAAATCTATCATTTTTAAATTTTGTAAATCAAGAGTTTATTTTCTCATACTAATTTAACTTGTTATAAAAATATATTTTCTCAAGGATAAAACATATTAGGATCAACTAGAATAATCTTCTCTTTCTATTATATTAGTAGTAATTTAGTTTCTTACTTAAAATAACTTGTTGACCCTAGTGTGGTGTTCAATGATATTGTTGATTAAGAGGACTAGATTTCTCTTTGTCAGATCAAATTTCATACAATATGATTGCAAGTAAGGTTTTTCCTATTGGCTCAACACTTATCATTAACTTTGTTTCTCATAATTAAGAAGAGAAGTGTGTATTTCTTTTAGATTACGTATAGTATCTATAAGTTCTCTAGTTTTAGCCTCTATCAAATTATACCATTCAAAGCCTATTCTAGAAGTCTATAGGTCTAAACTGTCAATTTAGTTTTAATTTTGGGCATGAGTTTAAAGTTTACATTCACTAATATGACATATATTTTTTGCTAGGTGTGGTAGGCTAGGTACGACCTTGGATGTGTGTGTGTAAGTACTCATATTTCAAAAAATAAAATTCTTGTAACTCATTATTTTAATGCTAAATGAAAAATAAATATAAAAATTATGATCAATAATGTTTATATTCATCTTTTTCCAGAGCAACAAAGTCAAATTTCATTCATTTGAACCACAAGTAATCCCAATGCAACTCCCACTAGCCATGTCATGTATATTTGGCCTCATCTAAAGAGACTAAGCTATATTTCCAACTTTGAATTTGTATATCCCCAATTCTTGATAGAATTAAAAATTATTAATGTCACCTTTAAGTTACCCTATATCAAAGCAACATTGACAAATTATTTGTAGGCCTAAGTGCTAAGCCAGGGCCTTAGCTTTTGTTATTAGTTTCATGAATGAGTCTTTTGAGTATGCTCTTATAAGCTCTCTAGAACTATTTCTAAGCACACATCTTGCTTCTAGCTTCTTAAAATTTTCTCAAGATGCCCTATTAAATCCTACCTTGTAAAGGCTTGAAGATCTTTATTTAACTTGTTCTCACTTCAAATATTTGATATTAACCCCAAAAGATCTTTGAATGAAGATTATACTCATTTTTTTGACAACCATATAATTATTACAAGACATCTTTTCATAATAGTTATGCAACTGCATAAATATTATAACCAACTTTGTATGACAACTAAACAACTACTACAATAATCAAATCACTACCATGAAACATCTTCACACTTATTTATATAGATCTATAAATATTTAAACATTACTCACCAATTTTCTTTGAGGATGATCCAAAATTATTCTTCACCCAAATATATTCATCCATCAACTTTTCTCATTATAAACTTACGAGAAGACATCACTAAGGAGGGTATATATATATATCTAATACTATAGGGGTGTCCCCGTGACCCAGCCCAACAGCGCAACAACCCTTACCTTGGGTACCTGAGGTGAGCTAGGGAAAGACTAGTCCCCTGCAGGTGAGATCCCCCACCTGCAAGAAGTCCCACCTCTTAAACCCGGGAGCAGAGTCAAACTTGAGACCAATGGGGAGCAAACCCATTGCCCAAGCCAACTCTACTACCCGTTCGGGCTAGTTCATTATATTTTTTGAGTTAAGAATTCTCCTCAATTTTAAAACTCAATTATTACTAGCACTTGCACCAGAAGGAGGTGCAAGGGTTATGCCAAAAGAAAATTACATATAGTAGATTTTTGAGCTTGAGACAAGTTTTTTGCATCTTTTAAATGAAAATATTGGTTGTGAATTAAAGTTTTCTTTTAGATGTGCAGTGAGGAATATTTCAACTACTTGATAATTATTTTTCTTGACATGAGAATTTTTTTTAGAGAACCATTCTTTCATTTAATAGATAATAACATGATTGTTTTAGAATGAAAGAAAACAAAAAACAACAATGCATTAAAACCATATACTAATGCCATCATCAAATAGACAACATCATAATTATTTTATTGAAAGAAAAGAAAAATATTATGTATGATATTGGTTGTTGATAAAACTACAATATTAAATAAACAAAGATAGATGATCAACATATAGCAAAAAAAAAAAAAAACCTAAAACATTTTAGAAGCCTTAGCAATATCATACAAAACTTCATATAAGTTAGAAAGGACATTTGTTGATATTTTGTAATCTTTGCAATGATCTCACATTCCTTTCTCTTTAATAAACCTCTTATGATTCTTTTATGTTTTTTAATCCTGATTTGGTGAAAATTGGGATGAGTGAAAAATGACAACTGGTTAAAGAAAAGTCGGTCATGTAAAAAAATTATAGTTGTAAGAATATAGATTATTATTGTAACTATAATAATATTTAGATAGTTAGATTTATATATAAGAAATAATTGTTTATAATAAAAAATATTTATATAAAGATAATTAAATTAATATATGTATAATAATAATAATTTAATAGATGTATAATAATTATTAATAAATAATATAATAATTAAATAATATATAAATGGAATTGCAAGGATAAAAATTATGACAAACAATTATTTTTTATATTTTACATTTTAATAATTAATACTAATAATCAAATTTGATAACTTAATGATATCAAGTTTCAGAATTTATAGTGTAGTTTAGCATTTTAGCATTATTTCTGGATTCAATTGTATAACAACTTTTAAGTATTCAATGTTTCGGATCACACTCCATGATCCATTATCAGGATGGAAGAAAGCAAGATTTAAAGTCGATGCTAAAAACTTACTATACAATCGAATCCAAAAATAATGCTAAACTAAAATTTGATAACATTAATAACAAATATTAAATAGTAATTGCACTTGAAGCATTCACAATTTTAATACTAAAATATTAAAAAAAAAACTCACGGAGACCATGCCAAATAACTTACCTCAGATTCTACAAAAAATGTGTTGTCCTGTCTACGATGCCATGAGAAAAAATGGATAGAGTTTGCAGGGAAGAAATACGAAGCCCTACCACAGCCCAAAAAAAATTAAAAGGAGACGAACAAACAAAATCTCCCTACAACCGCTGCTTCAATCTATTAAGAATAAAGGAAATTGGATCTGACAAAAATACAGAAATATCTGCAGTTGATTAAGTTCTGTATATCTATTGTTACAATTCCAGACAACTTAATTATATTGGGAAGATACATGCTGCACGAGTGCACATGGTCCAGGGTTCGAACCTCGCCAATGCAGACATATCTTTTGTAAATTCTGTGTATCGATCTGTTACAATTCCAAACAACTTTATTATATTGCGAAGTGAATGCGTATGGTCCAATGTTCGAACCTCGCCAATACGGGTATATCTTTTGTATATTCTGTATATCTATCTGTTGCAATTCCAGGCAACTTTATCAAATTGCGAAAATACATGCTGCAAGAATGCGTATGGTCCAAGGTTCGAACCTCGTCAATGCGGGCACATCTTTTGCTAACCAGCAATCCCGCCATGTATTTGGTCATTTTTAATAAAGGTTTGGATTGAGCTTGAATACGTCATAGATATACGCGTGTATCAAATAACCATATAATCTGTACGATCGAAGCCATATGTAGATATAGTTGTAGAATGACGATTACACTCTCTGTCGGTGGTGAAGACAGCGGCTTAAACTTGCATCTCATGACCCAAAAAAGGGGTGAACATAGGATAAGGATAAGACAGATTAGATCAGATCATATGCGGTAAAAAAATATGATAATATGGAGATTTGCGAGGAATATTTATGATCAGAAACAGCTACCAGTAAACAACTACCAAAACAAAAAGATTCAAACTTCATCCATAATATATCCTATTGGCTAACTATCGGCTATTTAATTCGACTTGAATACCCCCAAATTCATAAAAGTTCTTAGACATTTCTAACCTGCCACACGAATTCTGTATTGAATGCATCACGACAAAGGATTGACAAGATTTGATCATCGGAATTTAATTATTCAATGTGCTGCATGCTACTTCTGATAAGGTATCTGTCGTCACCTCCACACGCGTAGTAAAATTCTTTGTACTTCTTCCCTAATCGGATTTTAGTATGAGGGGACAGTTCTGAATCCTATCTTTTGATAAAGACGGTCTTTAATGCAAGGCGATCTTATCGGTGGCTGTAAAATTGAAACTTATCTTTATGGGGTCTTAAAAAAATCAGAATGTCACCAGTATGTCTTTTACTTCGTCTTGTCAATTCTGAGAATGGTATCCTACAATCTTTAAGGATGGGAGAGGATCCAAAGTTGAGCATGCTTTAATAATTGTGAGGATATTTGTTACAATTTATTTCATTGTTTGAATATAAAAATATTTGTAAAAAGTGCAATAATGTAAGATTATTGAATTTGATATTTTTTTCATTCAATTTTCTGTTTAGGGGAGAAGACCCAGTAGCCGCCAGGGCTAACTTTGCACAACCGTAGAATTCAAACCATATGTTGAATCAGAAAAAAAATTTATGGGTTTTTTTCGCACATGAGTTAAGTGCTTATAACTAAGGTTTTAGCTTTTGGGCAATTCGATTGAGTGCGGGAGCATTGGATATGTGCGCGGAGGTAAAAAAAGTCACCTTTTAAAGGGCTGTCCCAGTAGCCGCTTGCTATAATTTCAATCAATTATAGCGGTTTTAGCACTTAAAATCCACTTAAATCAGTCACTTTAGCACTTAATGAGCGGCTATTGGTGTTTTTGTAATTAGTTATTCAATAACATAAAGTTTTTTAATGGATCAAAGTCAATTTTTTTGGGGGGGGTTAAGTGAACATGGAGGTGGCGGTTATTCAATGGCGGGCAGCTACTGGGTCTTCCAAATAAAAACCCCGCGAGGTTTATTCAACAACGTTTATTCCATTAATTAATGGCTTTGTTTTCAAACAACTGATTCCACGTGGTGTTACCCCATAGTGAGATGGTAGACATCAAAAAGGTATAAAGAAAATAAGTCTCTCCTATCATATATATTTATACAGAACAAACTAAAATACATGCTGAAATAATAAAAAAAGTTATTAATAATATATTATAGTTATTATATTATATTATATTAATTATAATTATTAATAATATATATTATTTATATATTATTAATAATTATATTATATAATATAAATATTAATAATTATAATTATAATATTATATTATTAAATAACGTATATAATAATATATAATAATTATAATTATTTTATTTGTATTAAATAAATTTTTTATATATAATATATTTATTATAATATATGTTTAATTTATATTTATATTATTTACTTATTTAATAACTCTTTGTTGATTTCTCATGAAGTTTTAGACTAAGGATGAGGGTTAGAATTCAAATTAATTATGGAAGGAACATACAATCACATGACACCATACCCACAAGGCAGTCACAGTGAAAATCAATAATAGAAGAAATGAGACAGCATTGCCATAATGCCATGAAATAATTCTTGCGAGCAAGGAATATAATGATGGCACAAAGATCTGAATTGTATCTTTTAACTCACCCTTTTCATACGTGTTTTCTTGTTGCTGTGTCTCTAATATAGAACTTTCCTGGTTTAGCATACAAACTGTGCAATGAATTGATGCAGAAGCATCCTTGGTTGTAAAACAATCCTGTATCAACCAAATGTTGGCATATAGTTGTCATTGATGTCAAAAGAGGGATCATAAGTGAGATTGAGTTGATCTGATAAAGGGGGATGTTGACATTAATGTAAAAGGTGTCATTGATGTCAAGGAGAGATAAGGTATGCAGTGGATATGCTTTTGGAAGCATTGGTATAGGTTGTTGGTGAAAGCAGTATGTGTCTGTATATGCTACAATATTGTCATGTAATATTTACATATTGTTGCATGAGGTTCTTCCAAGTGTTTGAAGGTAAATCAAAGTCTAATTTCGATGTGGGTTTTCTGAGAGCTTCTCAAAAATATGAGTTGTAGGTCCAAAGGCTAAAGGTTGAGCTTAGAATGAAATTATTTGTGCTTTCAGACAAGGTTTAGGGTTTATTAGTTAAACCCTAGGGTTGCAGTCATGACACTCTAATAAAAGTTCTATTTTGTCGTTGATTGCTTATTGGATATTACCAATTGCTTAATTTTTCACTAAAGCCATTATTCTCATTGTGTAACCAACCCCATTTACCTTGCTTCTCGGTTGATAGTTTGTGTGTGCATCGTGACCAGTCTTCACATCATTGTTTTTTTTTTTGGAAAATTGCTATATCAGAGAGGATAGCACTCTTTATATTTCTTTGAAAATAAGATTACATAATCCTGGATAACAATACTTAAATATTTGTCCCATATTTTGTTGACCTTAATGTCATTGAATGTTTGGCCCTTGAGGGAGAAGATTTTTTTATTTTTTACTTCTGTCCATTCCTGCTCTGGATTGTTGAAAATATTTTGTTCGAAGCATTTTCCCTGCTTGGTTGCTTCTTCAAATATTGAATTTGTTGAGATCACTGAAGACTCAGAAGTCTGCAAATTAGATTGACCTTGAGTGGATGACTTGCCAGGAGTTGTAGATGCACCAATTACCTCATGAACATTGTTTTGTGGAGCCATTGCGAAAGGGGACACTTCCTGTAAATATTTTGGAGAAGACAAGTTCAAAGTATCCTTTGCAATTACATAGTAGCTTGATTCAACCCCATCCCACCAAGAAGGTGGATAAGAGACTTCTCCTTGTGCCTTAGCTTGCTGCTTATTACATTGTGAAGTACCATGGGCTGTTGAGAAGCATTTTCTACATCTAAAAGCAATTTTTTCGTAATCTACAAGTTGTCGCCAACATCTTTTTCCAAATTTCAATGAGATTTTAGCCAGTAGGCCTTGGGTATGTGCAAGATCATGATGAGCCAAAAAGTGGCAATATGTAAGTGATATGATGGCCCATGTGGCCGACATTTTTACCCAAAATTGATGAAACGAAAAGGGTTTTAAAGGAGATTCTCAACTTTCCACCAATATAAATTATGCTTTACTTTGAATTTAATAAATAATTATTATTCATTTTTATTTGAATTACGACTAAAGTCTTGATTGATAGGTGATTGAAAAAATCTATAGCTTTCAAACCAGATCACATTTTTTGAATCTAAAACATGCTACATTCTATGCTTCATATACTATAGGATTAAAAAAAAAAATTGAGTTTCAAGTTATGACCAAGTTAAGGTGGTTAGACATACAAGTTTTATATTTTTTAAAATTGTAATAAAAATTCATAATTTAATTATTTACTTGAAGAAAAATTACAAAAAATATACATCGCATCTAGACATGAGTCCTCTACTTATATCTAAAATATTATTAAAAAATATTATCATTTTATTGTGGTTAGGTGGTCAAACAAACACCTACTTATTTTTTCCCAATTTAAGTCTTGCATTGAAATTTCAAATTTTCACCAAATAGATTTTTAAAAATAAACCTTGTAGTTTAGAAACTACATTCAATTTGTTACAAATTCTATTCTTACATATTTTTGAAATGATTAGATAACTTATTCAAATTTTTACGTCAAGTTGCTTAACTCTGATTTTTCTAAATTTTTTGCCACTTAAGGGCCTATTTTTTCTATGATGATCTTGCACATACCCCCTTTCGATAAATCAAATTCAACACATAAATGAGCACAAGTAGAGTTTTCATAATTGATAGTTTCTTTCGAAATGCTGTGATACTTGCCTAGACCATTGGCAATTGCAATCAAGCATTGAATTTCCCAAAATTGCAAAGGAAGGTAGGGCAATCTTACCCAGAGAAATGTCAAAGAAAACGTCTCAATTCAAGGATCAAAAGAGGGGAACCAAGGCTTCATGCATAGAAATTCACCGTGGTAAAACCATAGACCTGTGTTAAGGATCAATTCTTTATCTTCTAGAGATTCAAATTCCAAAATAAAAAAACCTTTTGCACATGGATAAATGTTGATTTCATCCTCCATGTATTCTTTCCAATTTTCGCTTATCTAGGCATGGAGGTTGCACAATTTCAGCCATACTCGCATGAATCTACATATTAGGGCATGTCTTTTCAAAAACTCCTCTCTTTCATAAGCGATGTTGTCCAAACATATTTCTGGGGCCGATTCAGAGTTGCGAATGAAAAATGGGGGTTTCAGAGCACATGGGCGTGAAGAAAAAAAATCTTGGGAAGAGGCCTTCAACAACTGCTTCCTTCCCCACAGCGTGTTTGAGTCATCTAGACTCAGAGCCATTTTGTATGACTTTGATTTGCGAGGAGAACCGAGCTCCCCACCCCTTGCTAAACCCTGCAAAAATTGAGAAGCCCTAACTCCATTCTTGGTAGGGCACGAAAAAACCTTTGCCATTTTTGCGCTAGCATGGGTGCTCCCACCATAATCGGTCCCTGTACAAGCCACATGAGAAGTTGGAACAGAAGGCTTGGAGAAAATGTTAGCAGAAGGAGTGACGAAGTTTGTTGCAACGATAGCCATCACGATTATCAGTCTTAACATCATTGTAATGAAGAAAAGGGAAGATATGTTTTCCATGATGCATTGTGTGCTCACGATGGAGATCCGACTGTGTGCGTTCAAAGTTAGAAAATCCAATGGCTATTGCCTTAGTCCTTTGCATCATGGTTATGACTTCAAATGAAGATATGCTTTTTGTGATGGGTGATGAGTGGAAGATAATGGAGTATGATGTCACCCTAGACAAATGGTAGAATGAGGTTACATAGCATAAAGCCTTCACATCACTGTAATGGAAGTAAAAGGTTAATTGCTTCAACGATGTGTGATGGAGTATGATCAACGACCATGATCAAGAAGATCTGATGGTGCTCATTGGCCTATGGCACCTATGGGAGGACCCCGTCTATACCTCGCAGGAGAGGGGGGAATGGTGGAGATCAAATAGGGTTTTGATTAGATGGTGCACGAAGTTGGTAATGGGTCCAATAGACACGTGGCGACATATCGCTCCATCATTTTACATTGTTGTTGTGAAGCGAAGTGATAGGATGGCTTTCATGATGAGTGATGGACATTGAGAGCTAGTGGAAGATGACATCAACAGTGTATAGGTGGCAGAGTTCTATTACATCGCTCAACTATTTCACATTGCGGTAATGAATCTAAATGAAGAAAGTATTTCTATGATGAGCGATGAGTGTCAAGAGTTAGTGGAAGGTAATGTCATGTTGACAGGTGGCAATAAATGATTGCATCAATTTGGTGCTTCACATCACTATTGTGAAGTGATAAGTAGGAATGATTTGAGTGATGTGTGATGAATAACTAAGATTAAATGTAAGTTATCCAACGGTTGACATTACATCATAAGACTTTAGTTCATCACAATTATGAATTCAAAGAAAGTCAAACTTTGTGCGATGAGTGATGAGATGGATGATAGAGATTCAATGACGGTGATCAGACGATTATTGTTGTATTCCTTCACATTGTGGAAATTATGGATGTTGATGCCCAAAGCAAGGTAGCGATACACGATGATATGAGGTGGATGACAAGTGGTGACAAATGATTGAGTAGGTGATGTCACGAAGGCTCTTCATCGGGGAGACACATGATTGATAGAATAGGATAGTTGATCTCTTCGATATTTTAATAGAACTTCATCAAGGAGACATATGAATATCAGAGTGAGTGGCGTTAAAGCCCCTTCAACACAATGATGGAAGATTAACAAAGACCTTGGTGGGACCTGATAGGAAGGACACAATGATTAGAAGGTGACATGCGTAGATAGGTGGCAGCTAGTGATTGCTTGATATACCAACTCACATTGCTGTTGTGAGTTGCATGGCGATGACATGGATGATAGATGGCGTGTGTGGGCCTATATCTTTCACAAGTGATATTGGAGAGAAAGGCAGATATCGGTGAGACCCTAAAGTGTCTCAGCTCAACATGATGAAGTGTCTTCGATAGTGTAAAGTGACAACCGTGGGATGGAGATCGATGAATCTAGTTTAAAGAAGAGTTTGAATCTAATGGTGATGTTTTAAAGTTTCCAAGATGAATAGAGAGCTAGAGGATCATGGCGTGAAGATAAGAGATTGATGACCCAGATTCAAAGATGGAGATACTCAAGAGTTAAGTATGTGTAAATGATAGTTTCAATTGGTAATTGACTCTATGATTAAATTCAACTGGTCAAACCACCTCAGCTACCAATTCTATTGGTGATGAGACAAACAGTCAGCAACACGATTATGTAGGTGGCGAAAACCAGATTTAGATCAGATACAAGGAGTATGAATTAAATGACCTACTTGCTTCAACAACTATTTGATTGGTGATTTGATCAAAAAAGTGATAAAATAGCTTGAAGAGGTGATCGAGATTAGAATTGGATCACATAGTCAAGATAATGCATTTAATGTATTCTAGGTTTAGGGTTTTGTAGGTTGTCTAATTTAGTAGATTCAACGAATCTGTACAAAGTGTGTGTGTGTGGTTCGATGCACTGGTAGCTTGCTGGAGATGTCAGCAGGTGAAGGAAACCCTAATAGAGGATGGTAAATGATCTAGATGGTGGTGCACATCTTGAGGTAGAGATAGCATATCGATTGAGTCAAGCAAAGAAAAAGACAATCAATTTTTTTTTGAAGTGTGGGGTTTGCAAGTGATGAGAGAGTGAGAAGAGTCTACAGTTGCAGAGAGTGTAGAACAACGTGATAACTTGCTGAGTATGCAGTAGAGTTAAGGGTGAGTAGAGAAATTTAGTGCAACAAAAAGAGGGTATGAACTATTCTTGAATGAGTGGAACCCAAAAAAGAGTAGAACATCATCAAGGGTTTACATTCAAGGTGTAGAAAGGTGGAGTTGAGATTGTTCTAAGTGCAGAAGAGAGTGAAGTGTAAAAGAGAAAGACAGTGAGTGTAGAGCAAGAGAGGATGTGTTGCTGAGATTGCAACAATAGTAGCAGAGAGGATGCTTGTAAGATTTACAAGCAAGGTATGAACAGTTACAAATCAAACTTGTAACAAAGAACTGGATTCATAAGAATCACTTGTAATACTGTCATTGTAAATCTAATTGGTTGGTGCCATTAGATAACTGAGTTGGTGATCATAGTAGGGGATTGGTGTCTCCTTGGAGTTGGTGCTCCTAAATTAGCAAGTTGGTGCTTCCTTAAGGTTGGTGCCCTTAAACATTGTACCAAAGGATTTGATTGTGAGGCTAGATTAGGACAACAAATCCTAGCAACATTTCTCACCATGGTTTTTCTTATCCTAGGTTTTCTACGTATATCATGTGTTATGTGATGTTTTGTGTGTTTGTTTATATTTCTATATATCACATGTTTAATATTTGTACATTAAGGTTTAAAGAAAGTAGTTTGCACAAAAGGTTTTAAGAGGTTACAAGTTTTAAGATCTACTGATTCATCCCACCTCTCAGTAGATTTTTATGTTCCAACAATTGGTATAAGAGCCCTAGGTTGCCTAGGAGAAGCTTAATCAACTTGGGTATATCTTGGAAAAATGAAAACAAAATGGTTAGTCAGGAAGGCTCATCTACAGTTCTAAGGAGTATTTCTCTTTGATGGATCAGACTATAAGTGTTGGAGTAGTAAAATGAAGACACATCTAAAATTTCTAGGCTTTGATGTGTGGATGTAGGTTGAGAAGGTATACAAATCCCCTGCCACTCTTCCCACTAATAACACTGGAAAGAAGGATTTTGAAGACAATGCTAAGGACATGTTTACAATTCTGAGTGGGTTGTCAAGATGAGTGGTTGTCAAAGTCATGAATTTTCAAACAACACATGATGTTTGGAATAAATTAAAGATGATGTATGAAGGTGATGATTGCAAGGTGCAAGGCAAGATTCAGACACATGGAGGTGAGTCTGAAAGTCTAAAGTTGAATGAAGATGAGAAGATTGCAAACACATCCATGAGAGATGTTGCAGCTAGAAGGGAAGAGGAAGATGCATCTACATCTGGATTTGAGAAGGCTGATAAAGAGGAAGTTGATTTCACCAAAAGACTAAGGAAAGGCTCTTTAAAGCATAGAGGTAAGCTACCCCCAAAAGTTTTAACTTTGGAAGAAGAAGTCTTCTTTCTACTAAATGTTCTTATGATGAAAATGATAAGTCTAAGAAAGAAGAGGACATTAAAAATAAAAATAAGGATCCACACACAAAAGAAGAAAATAGGTTATTAGATGTTTTTGGCAGTTCGTAAGCTACCCCCTAAAAGTTTTAAATCTGGTAGAGTAAGTCTTCTTGCTGCTAAATGTTCTTATGATGAAAATGACAAGTATAAGAAAGAAGAGGACAATAAAAAGAAAAATAAGGATTTGCACACAAAAGGAGAAAATAGGTTATTAGATGTTTTTGGCAGTTCAAACGATGAGCATGAAAGTTCTTATGAGATTGATGGTGATGAATCTATGTACATGGATTTCGGAACAACTTTTGATGAAGAAGTTGAAAGATCTAGTAAAAAGAGAGAAGTTGAAACCTCTAATGAAAAATAAAATGTGGACCTTGAAGGAAAACTCATTTGTGCTCTAGATGAGATTGATAAGTAGAAGAAGGAAAATGAAGAACAAACAATGACTGCACAAAAGGAGATATAGAGACTAACTAAAAACCTTAAAGATTCTGATCAAATGATAGTCTAAAAACAGAAGTTGAAGAAGCAAAAAAGATAGAAGATATAGTTAAATATGAACTACAGTCTAAATCAAAAGAATACATGAAGTTGGAAGTAGAAATAACTTTGCTCTGAGAAGAGAGTTAGATAATGCTAAGGAGCATATTGATAAAGGCCTAAAGTTGAAGAGTGGCTCAAAAATGCTTGATGAACTAGTTAGTTCACAAAAGCCATCAAAGCCTAAAGAAAATGTTGGCCTTGGGTTTAAGAAAGGAAATAATTCATCTACCAATGCTTCTGCAAAATTATATGATATATTTAAATCATAAGAAAGATGTTTCACCAAGGGTGAGGAATCTTGCACGAGTTGCTCCAAGGAGAATGCCTCTGTAGATGGAAAACCAGTTAAGGATGTTGCTGCTAAGTTGAAGGATCTCACAGTAGATAAGAAGATGAAGAAATCAGTCCCTGGGAAATTGAAAAAGAAGCAACATACAAAGAGAATTGAAGCAGAAAGATTCACAAGGATGAGACATGCCAAGATATCAAATCAAGGAAGACTATCTCATCCTGCACATAGAAAATATATGACCAGGTACTCCTCATGTTTTTATGGTTACTATTATAGTTGTAATCGGTTTGGTCATAGGGCTTGTGAATGTAGAGTTGCACCTAGAAGGATCACAAAATATTTGAATAAGGATTCATTTACTCCTATAGTGAATATGAATGCAATGTGCTACAATTGTAATATTTTTGGTCACATAGCTAAGAATTTTAGATTAAATTATGTAAGACCAATAGCACATTATGAAATAAAGAATACATTCCTTAGAGTAAACAAGAGTTCACACACTGATGAGAAGAAAGCTGACAAGATAGTGAAAAATCCCAAGAATTTGTGGAGAGTGAAATGTCAACAAGAAGCACCAAATGTGGTTGCTTCTACCTTACATCATTAAATATTAATGATAGGGCATGAGTCTAGGGGGAGTGAAATTGGTATCTATTCATCCCTAGAAATGAAAGGATAGATCAAGTTAGGTAAAATATGTTTTACAACTTTCTAATGACTTGATGGCTGTAGATCAACAGTTACACACTTTCTCTTTGAAATGCTTGTCAAAGGGGAAGAATATTTATAATTGAAGGAGAAGGTAGCTTTGCAAGTGCTATGTTAAGAGAAATTCTTCTTGATTGCAAGGAGAAGAGATGTGTCTAAGGGGGAGCTGTTTTGTAAATACACTCAAAATTACTTTTGTTAAAATTGGTATAGAGTGGTTCCAATTGGTGTCAGACCACTGTGAATAGGTATGGAATAGTTTAGTTGGAATAGAGCCAAAAGTGAAGCAAATGCTTGAGTATGCCAGTAGATAATGGAGCAAGGTCTAAGGGGGGGCTGCTATTGGTATCAAATCAATGTTATATTTGGTACAATGCAACTCAAATTATCAATTGGTATAGAGCATTAAGTGCAAACATTTGTAATTGGTATCATACCTGATTGGTTTAAAGCATGTAATGGCACTTCAACTGGCATCAAATAGCATTAATTGGTACAAAGTGGTTGGAGCATATGGTATTTCCATTGTGGTTAAAAGTTGAGAGTAGCAATTGGTATGAAAGCATAAATTGGTATCAGTTGGTATTAGTCAAATGGGGAGAAAAATTCCCTTTTTGCTATTGCTTAGGAGAAGTAGAAGCTACAACAACATGGTGACCTAAGACAAGATGTTCAAGAGTGTGACCCTTTTCCATTGATGTCAAAGAGGGAGAAAGTTGTGCAAATTTTCAAGCAATTGAGCATGGGAGAAAAGTATGCAATGCTCATAAAGATGAGAAAAGGAGATGCAAGCTTAGATGAATATCTATAATTGTTATCAAAGCATTGGCTACTAGTTGAGCATTTAGTTTTTCCATTAATGAAAAAGAGGGAGATTGTTGGCATATAGTTGTTATTGATGTCAAAAGAGTGATTAGAAGTGAGATGGAGTTGATACTATAAAGGAGGATGTTGGAATTAATGTAAAAGGTTTCATTGATGTCAAGGAGAGATAAGGTATGTAGTGGATATGGTTATGGAAGCATTGGTACAAGTTGTTGGTGAAAGGAGTATGTGTCTGTATATGCTACAATATTGTCATGTAATATTTACATATTGTTGTATGAGATTCTTTTAGGTGTTTGAAGGAAAATTAGAGTCTAGATTCGATGTGGGTTTTCTGAGAGCTTCTTAGAAATATAACTTGCAGGTCTAGAGGTTGAAGGTTGAGCTCAGAATGAAATTATTTGTGCTTTTGGTCAAGGTTTAGGGTTTATTAGTTAAAACTTAGTGTTTTAGTAATGACACATTAAAAAAATTTCTATTTTTTCGTTGACTGCTTATTGGCTATTATCAGTTGCTTAATTTGTCACTTAAGCCATTGTGCTCATTGTGTAACTGGGCCCATTTACCTTGCTTCCCAGTTGACAGTTTATGTGTGCATCACGACCAGTCTTCACATCACTATAATGAAGACAGGGGAAGGTATGTTTTCCATGATGCATTGTGTGCTCGTGATGGAGATCTGATGGTGCACGTTAAAAGTTAGAAGATTCAATGGATATCACCTTAGTTCATTGCATCATGGTTATGACTTCAAATGAAGATTTTATTTTCACGATGGGTGATGAGTGGAAGATAATGGAGTATGATGTCACCATGGACAAATGGTAGAACAAGGTTACATTGCATAAAGCCTTCACATCACTATAATGGAAGTCAAAGGTTAATTGCTTTAGCGATGTGTGATGGAGTATGATCAACGATTGCAATCAAGAAGATCTGATGGTGCTTGTTGGCTCACAACACCTATGGTGGAACCTTGTCTATACCTCGTGGGAGAGCAAGGAATAGTGGAGATCAAATAGGGTTTTTATTGAATGGTGCATGAAGTTGGTAGTGGGTCTAGTAGACACATGGCGACATATCACTCAGTCACTTCACATTTTTTGTTGTGAAGCAAAGCGATAGGATGGTTTTTGTGATGAACGATGGAAATCGAGAGCTAGTGGAAGATGACATCAATAGTGTCTATGTGGCAAAGTTCTATTGCATTGCTTAGATGTTTCACATCATGGTAATGAAGTCGTATGAAGAAAATATTTATGTGATTTGTGATGAGTGTCAAGAGTTAGTGGAAGGTGATGTCATGTTGACAGGTGGCAACAAATGATGGTATCACTTTGGTGCTTCACATCATTGTTGTGAAGTAATAAGGAGGAATAATTTGATCAATGCACGATGAATGGCTATGATTAAATGAAAGATATCCAACAGTTGACATTACATCACAAGACTTTAGTTCATCACAGTTATGAATTCAAAGGAAGTCAAGCTTTGCATGATGAGTGATGAGATGGATGACAAAGGTTCAAAGGAGATGATCGGATGGTGATCATTGTATTCCTTCACATCATGGAAATGGATGTTGACACCCAATGTAAAGTAGTGATACATGATGAGATGAGGTGGATGACGAGTGGTGAAAAATGATTGAGCAGGTGATGTCATGAAGGCTCTTCATCAGGGAGATATATGAACATCAACAAAATAGGATGGTTGGTATTTTCTACATTTCAATAGAACTTCATCAAGGAGACGTGAATATCAGAGTGAGCAACATTAAATTCCCTAGATGGAAGATTAAAAAAGACCTTGGTGGGACCCAATAGGAAGGAAACACTGATTGGAAGGTGACATGTGCAGGCAGGTGGTGGCTAGTGATTGCTTGATATAACAATTCACATTAGTGTTGTGAGTTGCATGTCGATGGCATGGATGAAAGATGGCATGTGTGGGCTCGTGTCTTTCACAAGAGATATCAGAGAGAAAGGAAGATATCGGTGAGACCCTAAAGTGTCTTAGCCCAACATGACAAAGTGTCTTCGATGGTGTAAAGTGATGGTCATGGGATGGAGATCGACACCACCAGTTTAAAGAAGGGTTCATCTTACAGTGATGTTTTAAAGTTTCCAAGATCAACAGAGAGCCAGAGGATCATGGCGCGAAGATAAGAGATCGACATGCCAAATTCAAAGATGGAGATACTCAATGGTTAAGTCTGTGTAAACAAGGGTTTTGACTAGTAACCAACTCCATGATTGAATTCAATTGGTTGAACCACCTCATCTACCAATTGTATTGGTGATGATACAAACAGTTGTCGACATAGTTATGTAGGCATCAAAAATCAGATTTAAATAAGATATAGGGAGTATGAATTAAATGACCTACCTGCTCCAGTGACTATCTGATTAGTGATTTGATTGGAAAAGGAGTAGCACAACTTGAAGAGGTGATCGCAATCAAAATTAGATCACATATTCAAGAGAATGCATTTAATGTATTCTAGGTTTATGGTTTTGTAGGGTCTAGTTTATCAGATTCAAAAAATATGCTGTGTGTGTGTGTGTGTGTGTGGCTTGATGCACTAGTAGCTTGTTGGAGATGTCAATAGGTGAAGGAAACCCTAACAGAGGATGGTAGATGATCTAGAAAATGGTGCACATCTCGAGGTAGGGATAGTAGATCGGTTGAGTCAAGCAAAGAAAAAGAAAATAAAAAAATTGTCTAAGTGTGGGGTCTGCAAGTGATGAGAGAGTGAGAAGAGTCTATAGTTGCAGAGATTATAGAATAGTGTGATAACTTGCTGAGTATGCAGCAGAGTTAAGGGTGAGTAAAGAAGTGTAGTGCAATAGATAGAGGGTATGCACTAATCTTGAATTAGTGGAACCCAAAAAAAAGTAGAACACCATCAAGGGTTTACATTCAAGGTGCAACAAGGTGGAGCTGAGATTGTTCTAAGTGCAGAAGAGAGTGAAGTGAAAAAGAGAAAGAGAGTGAGTGTAGAGAAAGAGAGGATGTGTTTATGAGATTGGAGCAATAGTAGCAAAGATGATGCTTGCAAGATTTCCAAGAAAGGTATGAGCAGTTACAGATCAAACTTGTAACAAAGATCTGGATTCATAAGAATCACTTGTAATATTGTCATTGTAAATCTGATTGGTTGGTGCCATCAAATAACTAATTTGGTGCTTAGAGTGGGGGATTGGTGTCTCCTTTGAGTTGTTGCTCCTAAATCAGGGAGTTGGTGCTTCCTTAGGGTTGGTTCCCTTAAACATTGTAACAAAGGATTTGATTGTGAGCCTGGATTAGGACAGTAGATACTAACAACATTTCTCATTGCAGTTTTTCCCATCTTGGGTTTTCCACATATATCACATGTTATGTGATGTGTTGTGTGTTTGGTTATATTTCTGTATCACATTTTCAATATTTGCACATTAAGGGTTAAAGAAAGTATTCTACACAAAAGGTTTTAAGAGCTAAGTTTTAAGATCTACTAATTCACCCCCCTTCTTAGTAGATTGTTATGTTCCAACATCAAAAGTGTTTCTTTTCTTATAGCTCAGTATGTAGTTGTCGTAGAAGTTTCTTTCACATTTTACCATTGTATCATTTCTCAACTCATGGAGTGGGATATTGGTTCTACACGAGGTCATCTACAACATATCAATATTTCAAGATATTTGTATTCTTTTTTAGAAAGTTATGACTATCAAAATTTCACTATCATTCTTCGTTAGAGTATTTAAGGCTGACCTGGTCTAGGTTTGTTGTGCAGACCTTTTTCAAAGTGTGCAAAGCTTAATGGAACATTATACAAGGATTTTAGGTCCAATGGGAACTTTCTTGGAGATTTGCAATATACTTCATCTCATAATGTATTATCTTCTCATATTATTTGGCTAACCTACATGATTGATCATACATTGGGGTTTGTAAATCCTTAAGACCAATGTGGATCATAATTGGAGCTAAAGATTAATATTGAAGATTAGTTGTAATCATTTGGAAAGAATTTTAGTTAGTTGGTAGTTGAGTTTAGAATTCGAGAAGTTTAGATATTCAGATCCGACTATCAAATAAGGACTTGGGCCAATTGTAATATCTGTAATGCCCTTGCGGCAGGCTCATGAGCCCTAATTATTCTCCTATGATGTGTATGTTTCATGTAAGACTGGAATTTGTTGAATCAATGATAAAGCATTTTTTCCAAGCATTGTCTTAAGATATTTCCGATATGTTGAATCTAAGATGCACGGTTGGACATTTCTTCCTAGACCCTCCACCTATGATTGCACCAAGTGGTATCATAGTGAGTTTGTGAGTCCTGAGAAGGAATTCCTTGTGGTGAACAGATCATCGACCTGAGGAAAACTTCAAGTTTTTTCAATTGAGCATTTTTTGTGAGGCAATTGGGATCTTGTAGCTAGATCACCAAATTGAGGTAGTTGCGTTAGATCCAAAGGGAGAGATGCTAGGTCAAGATGAGTGCCTACTATGGTGAATGCCGCTAGATGAATGGATGAGATGTTAGAAATGATGTGAGCAATGAGAGTTTGATTGGATGTTGTAGAAGAAGATAAAAGGAGAGGTATAAACCGTAGACATGTCGATGAAAGTGATGATGATGAGTTAGATCATGTTGCGAATCACAATGAAGAAAACCTAGAAGAAGAAGAAGATCAAGTAAAGATGTTGAAAGCTATTCCAAGATTGGTAAGAGACCTAGAATTCAAATTCAAATTTATGCAAGAAATTTAAACCTTGAGGAATTAATTGATTGGATGAATGATATAGAGGAATACTTTGAGTATGAAGAAATCAAAGATCTAGAAAGAGTAAGGTTTATAAAAACAAAGTTGAAAGGACATGTTGCTATATGGTGGAAAGAAGTTCAATTGGATAGAAATAGAAGAGGAAAAGAGAAAATCACAAAGTTGGATAGGATGGTGAAAAGGTTGAAGAATCAATTCATACCTACTGATTATGAGCTTGAACAGTTGAAAAGATCGCAAAACTTGAGGCAAAAGGAGAAATATATGAAGGAGTACACTGAAGAATTCTATAAGATGATCATTAGAGTTGGACATAGTGAAGCAAGAAAAGAGAAGGTTGTACGATACAACAATGGACTGAGAACAAAAACCCAAGAAGAGGTGAGCTTGGTAAAGATGACAACAATTGAAGAGGCATACCAATTTGTGTTGAAGGTAGAGGAAAAGTTGAACAAGAAGTTTGAACAAAGGCAGTGAGTGCAAGAGGAAGATTCCATAGGAGTGGATCACAATACAGAGAGATAAAACCATTTGTAGAGAAAAAAAAGGATGGGAAACCCTACTGTAGTGAAGAGAAGGACAACAATTCATACCATAGAGGAAGAGAGGACAAAAATTTCTACCACAATGATAGAGGAGGTCATAATTCCTACCACAATGATGGATATAGGAGAGATGAAGGAAGATCTAAGAAGAGACCATTCAGAGGAACCTATTTTAAGTGTGAAGGTGAAGGATAGATTATAACATTTAAATGTCATCATGGAAGTACTAGTAAGAGGACTGAGAATACTAGAAGAATTAAAAATAGAGTTAGGAAACTT
Organism: Sequoia sempervirens; assembly: GCA_007258455.2. Taxonomy (NCBI): domain Eukaryota; kingdom Viridiplantae; phylum Streptophyta; class Pinopsida; order Cupressales; family Cupressaceae; genus Sequoia; species Sequoia sempervirens. The sequence goes on along the minus strand of VDFB02000003.1, from coordinate 273,860,111 downwards.
GACATAAAATTTGAATAAGTTATTAAAATAACTTGAAAAATATGTAACATACTAATCCTTTTTTGATTTGAAATTTCAATGAAGTAGTACTAAATTTTTAGGAAAAAATAAAAAGTAGGTGTATGTTTGACTAACCTAAGTACAAGCAAAAAAAAAAGTTTTTTTGAAACATTCAATACAAGTAGAGAACACGTGCTCAGATATGCCACATTTTTTTTGTAATTTTTTTGCAAGTAAATAATTAGTTATGATTTTTTTATTAAAACTTTTTAAAAATATTAAAACTTGTTTGTCTAACCACCATAACTTGGTAAATTTTTTATGAAATTCATTTTTCTTTTTCTTTTTAACCTATAGTATGTGAAGCATAGAATGTGTTGCATGTTTTAGATTAAAAAAATGTTAAATCTTTTAAGAACTATATGTTTTTCAATCAGTCTATCAATCAAGACTTTAGTCAGAATGCATGTAGAAAATCAATAATAATTATCTATTTAATTCCAAATAAGGCATGTTTTATATTGGCAGAAAGTTGATAATTTTTTCAATAAACCCTTTTCATTTCATCAAATTTGGATAAAAAAGGGTCATCAACCACTTTTTTGTCATATCGTCAGTTTTTGGACCTCCATGATCTTGCACTCATCCTAGATAAAAAACCTATTGGATTCCCTAGTTCATTTGGGAAACCAGAGAAAGGAAAGTCATTAGTAATGAGGAGAGATTTTATGCATGAAGAAGTAACTGAGGAACCACCACAAAGAAAGAATTTGTAGAGGACAAGATGTAAATCCACAAGGAAGGTAGGTAAAGTTATCATTGATAGTGGAAGTAATTATAATCCAGTTTTAGAAGAGATGGTAACCAAGTTGAATTTGAAGAGATTGAAATATCCAAAGCCCTATAAGATAGCATGGATTCAAGATGAACATAGGATCTTGATAAGTGAGGAGTGTTTGGTGAAATTTTATATAGGATCATATAGTGATGAAGTGTTGTGTGATATTATGCCCATGGATGCATGCCATTTATTGTTGGGAAGAACATGAAAATATGATAGGAAATAAATTCATGATGGAAGAAGGAAAAATTATACTATGAATTCAAATTGCAAAAGAAATATATTGATACCTTTGGAGAAGAGGACAAAAAGGAAGCTTGTAGTACTTCCAGATTATATTTGGTAGATGGAAGGAATTTTTTGGAAGGATTGAGGCATGAGAACATATGTTTTGCATTGATACCAAAGATGTGCAGTAATCAAGAGAGAAAGAATTCTATTGCAAAGGATGAAGATCCGCCACAGACTATAGTGGCAAAAATACTAGCAAAGTATGATGATATCATATTAGAGAATGTACCAGATGGATTACCATCGGTCTAGAGCATCAATCATCATATAGATCTAATAGTAGGAGAAATTTTTCCTAACAAAGTAGCACATAGGATGACACCTGCAAAAAATATGGAGTTGAACAAACAAATATTTTTGTAGCCCATGTACGGTACCTACTGCACAAGTACCAAAGAAAGATGGAGAGCGAAGAATGTGTATAGAATCAAGAGTTATTAATAGGATCAAAATCAAGTATAGATTTCCATTGCCAAGAATGGATGACATTATGGACTGTTTGAGTGGAGCAAAGTAGTTCATAAAGATTGACTTAAAGAGTGGGTATCATCAAATCAGAATTAGATAAGGAGATGAATGAAAGATTACATTTAAGACTAATGAAGGATTGTATGAGTGGTTAGTGATGCCTTTTTGATTGACCAATACACCTAGCACTTTCATGAGGTTGATGAACAAGGTATTGAAGTAATTCTTGGGTAAGTTTTTTATTTTTTATTTGGATGATATTCTTTTAGTGAGACTAGAGAAGAAAATTTGTGGCACATCAGACAAGTATTACAGAGATTGAGAGAAGAGAAGTTGTTGATAAACATAAAGAAGTGTAGCTTTATGAAGACAAAGTTGGTGTACTTGGGTTTTTTCACTTCTACTGAAGGATTGAAGATGGTCCTTGAGAACGATAGAGAAATTGTTGATTGGCCTACACCGATAAACATTGGAGAGGTAAGATCACTCCATGGATTGGCATGTTTCTACCAAAAATTCATTAGGAGATTTAGTAGAATTTTCACACCCATAATAGAAACAATGTGAGGAGACAAAAAATAATTTAAGTTGAAATCTAGAGCACAAAGAATTTTTGAATCGCTCAAGCAAAAGGTGATAGAGAAACTAGTGTTAGCATTACTTGATTTTGACAGTGTATTTCAAGTTGATTGTGATGCTAGTGGAAATGCAATAGGAGTAGTGTCAAGCCAAGAAGAGATAGCAATAGCTTATTTCAGTGAGATATTGAATGATGCCAAAAGGATATATTCAATTTATGATCAAGAGTTCTATGCCATAATTCAAGCCTTGAATAAGTAGAGACATTATTTGCTACCTAAGGAGTTTGTGTTGTATACTGATCATCAACCCTTTCAGTATTTGAACAATTGGGGTAAGATGAACCAGAGACATACATGAGATGGGTTGAATTCTTGTAGAGTTATTTATTTATGTTGAAGCATAGGAGTGGCAACTCAAATAAATTTGTAGATGCATTGAGTAGGAGAAGGAATTTGTTGCCAGTAATGAAGATAAAAGTATTAGGTTTTGAAGAACTGAAGCACACGTATGATGATGATCCAAATTTTGTTGAAGCATGGAAAGCATGTAAGGAACCGATACTAATAGATAGAAGTCAATGACTGGATTATTTCATTCAAGAAGCTATGATATTGAAAGGAAATTAGTTGTTTATTCTAAGGAGTTCAATGCGGGAGAATTTGATTAAGGAGAAGTATAGTGGTGGACTAGTAGGAAATTTTGGGTAGATAAGATAGTATCCTTGGCGAGTGAGCACTATTTTTGGCCAAAAATATATATGGATGTCAGAAAGTATGTCCAAAGTTGCATAATTTTTTATGTAGCAAAAGGGAGCAATTAGAATATTAGATTGTATAAACCTTTGACACTACCAGAGAGACCTTGGGAAGATATAAGTGTTGCCTGATTTTCACCTGCGGGCTCAAATAGGCAGGGAAATCTATGTTTCAGGTGTTCATGAAGGCCAAATGGGGACATTGTTGTGCAGGATTAAATCATACACCCGATGTATTTCTCAAGGAAGTCATTAGAAAGCATGCCTCAATCAGATTTGGCATAAAACTCCTGATGAAGAAAGTCGCTGAGACCCTCCTATTGTCTTGCCAACTAACAGTGTGTTATACCCGTTTGAAATCCTCATGGTCGCCAAGACATCTCGGTCGCTGTGAAGTTTTATATCTCTCTCCACTTGGGATGTCTCGCCGAAAGTTGTTCACAAGGGTCGCGTCAGGGGGAATGATTTTCTTCAGGATGATGTCTCTCCGACTGCGTGAAGTCTCACCGAAGGGGATTGCCTTCGACATAAGGTCTAGCCGATAAATGGAACTCTTGTCGAAAGGTTTTGGGCTTGGGGAGATGTCTCGCCGATGGTTGTTAGTCTCGGCGAAGGGAGGTGTCATTGGGGAGATGGCCTGCCAACCCGATGGTGTCTCGCCGAAGGTTCATGCCTTCGGTATGAGGTCTTCCCAACTGATGTTTGTCTTGCTGATAGCGATGGGTCTGCTACAAACTTCGGCGAGAACTCTTGTCGAATGCAGATGTTTGGGCGATGAGATGGCGATATCGGTATGACTCCTGAGGGCTCGCTATGATGTCTGGCCAAAAGCGATAGTCTTGCCGATGGTTTTAGGGATGTCGATATGACTTTTGCAGCTCGATATGAACTCTTGCCGATGGTTGTAAATCATGACGAATGCTGCTGCGAAGTCTAATCACATCGGGGAGACACGGGTAGTGTCTCACTGACATGCGATTTGGTTTGAATGACCTTTGACTGTCTGGAAATCTACGTGGCACGAGTTCAACCAATCAGAAGGAGCTAAAGATGGACCATGGGCAGTTTGAATATTGTGACTATTCCTATGGGGAAGATCAGCGGAATGTGAGTAGTATGGATCTGCTCTGTGATCAAGGATGATGAATTGGTTTGAAGGCAGTAGTGTTGTCTCTAGGGAGGCCTGACAATAGAGAACATTTGATGCTGTCTCTCAAGGGGATCAACTTGAAGAAAGATCTGAAATAGAAGGAAGAAGCCATGAGTCTCGAAGATAACTATGGTGTCTGTTGGCGAGTGGTAGATTGACATTTATGATTATCAGAACAACCACATTCAAGGCAGCTCTTATGGAAGTTCGAGGGTGGACACGGAGGCCAGAGGTCAATGCGATTATTCCAAAAGATCTTGAGGCCATTCCTAGAGCGATCCTTCACCGACATGGACAGCGGGGAAACACATTTAATGCAGAAGTAACTCAATTCAAAAGATCTAAGGGAAGATCTTTTTGGAGGCAGATATTTTTTGTGAGCCCTAGGGCAGGGGCCGACACTTTTTGTATATATGACATTTTTGCCTCTTTGAAAGGGAGTTATGGATGATGCAGCTTTGGATATAGTGACTTTTATAGTCCTTTGGCATAGATCTTGCATACTTTTGTAACTCATGGAGATATGGAATATAGTTTACCTTGAGTGTTCTCTGGCTTTGATTCCTTACCATCTTGTTCTATAGTTGGCGTATGTTTTATGATTGATCAAACTATCTTATAAGCGCTTTAGTTTCATTTTAGTTTTGTCTCATGCCTTATACCCTTTTCTGTAATTAGCATGTTCATTCAGGTTGCTGATCATGTCAGTTAAATATGATCACTTGCTCAGTGTGAAGTTTTTCTTCCTTCTGCAAGTTAAAGTATTTGATCTTTCAGAGAAAATTGCATGAACATTATAGTAACAAGTTGTGTAAATTGAATTCCTGCTGATTTTCATTGTCTCCCTTTAAGTTTGGTGTATCACCATAGGATTTAATTTTCATTTCCATGCACTCCTTCTCCCTTTTCCTTACGAATATTAGTAGTTAAGTGATATTACCAGTTAAGAGCTGGCCTTATCCAGAGGTTCATTTCAACTTTAGGTGACCCACAGCCTTGAAATGATCCCATGTTTCTCTAGAAAGCTCAGTTTTTCATAACTTTGCATAGGGTGCATTTCTAGGAGATAGCAATAAGCATGGATATGATATTTGGATTTTTGAGAACATAGAGAGGATATGATTCTATAATGGTAGTAGTGGACAAGTTTTCTAAGATGAGACATTTCATTCCTTGCAAGAAGACTAATGATGTTGTCCATGTTGCTAAACTATTTTTCAAGGAGATTATCAGATTGCATGGACTACCAAAGAGTATAGTTTTATATAGGGATACCAAGTTCATTGGATACTTTTGGATGACATTGTGGAAGAAGATGAAGATAGACTTGAAGTTTAGTTCAACATATCACCCACAAATAAATGGAAAAATAGAATTGGTGAATAGGATTTTGGGTAACTTATTGAGATGTTTGGTTGGAGATAATGTAGGAAATTGGAATATAGTTCTACAACAAGTAGATTATTCATACAATAATTCAGTAAACCAAAGTATAGGGAAGACACCATTTGAGATTGTGACTGGGATATATCCTAGAGGAGTTGCAGAGCTTAGAAACATCAGTATGGGGAATAAGAGGAGTGCAAACATAAAAGAGTTTGCAGGATTCAAGGAAAAATTAAATAGTTAGGTTCGGAAGCACTTGGAGGACATGAACAATAATTATAAGGAGTAGATAGATGAGAAAAGGAGACATAAGGAATTTTTTGTTGGGGATGAAGTTATGGTATATCTCAAGAAGGAAAGCTTTCCAGTAGGGACACTGAAAGGAATATGGGTGAGTAGAAACAACTTCATACACTAATCTAAGTAGGGGAGAGCTACAAAAATTCCCTTTTAACATCTTATACATAGATACAATAATGAGAAACAAATAGAAAGAATGATATAGAACAAAAAGAACACATAAATAATAAACACTAGATATACATGGGGAAACCCTTTCGGGTAAAAAACCCCACCCTCCAAAAGAAAAACACTACTATATTAAATCAAATAAAGGTTGCATTATAGCTCCAAGTACAAAGCTTCTTCAACAAGTGATTAGATACAAACACCTATTATGGAGTGATTCCGACAACACTTTATTACCTGCAAACAAACTATGCATTCTACAATTGAAGGGATACAATATATAGAGAATACAAGCTAAGAGAAGCATCTAGAAGAGGATGGGAATCCAAATATACATGGTACAATATCCCATGCCATAGACATGATTTGGACACATGTACAATATTACCTTACACCCCTTACAATTGTCATTACATGCAATATTCTCTCTCCAAGCTTGGGCACCCAAAATGTGCTTATAATAGCCTATAATAGATGCCTTACAACTATCATAAAATCTACCTCAAGGTCCATCATAAAATCTGTAAGAGAATCTATCATAACTGACCAAAATATATAATTCTCTTACAACCTATCATAACCCAACTTGGGTGCCAACTTTCTCCATGCATAAACATGGCTTATGATGCTTCATACAATCTGTCATAAGTCAAAGATTCCAAAGTGAGATGCCTATGTCCACTTGGGATGATGATGTGCCATCTAGTCGCTTCCAATGGGGATGCCACCCAGCCGGTGGGTCCCAAATTATGACATGACACCATAGGAAATTAAAAATTACAAATAAATAGAATAATACATTAAATTATGATTCTTAGGATGTTTGATTTAGGAATGCATATGAAGTGGAGTTATCAGAGAGTCTTGGTATATCACCTATTTTCAATATTGCAGACATCTATGAGTATCATGAAGGATAATCAAGTGGTAGTAGCAAAGATATGGAATTGGGGGAGTAGTTACTACATCAACCATTGGAGTAGATTGAGAAAATATTGGATACCAAAATTGGAAGGAGCACTAGGAAAAATTAGTAAAAGGAGTACCTGGTAAAGTGGAAAGGAATACCAGTGGAGGATTCATCATGGATTTCTTAGGCTGAGGTGGACCACTTTGGTTTTCCTCTAGCCCCTAGAAAGTGAGGGACTCACTTTTCTTCCAACCTTGGGTGTCTGATGCAGGAGCATCATTGGTTGTAAAGCAATCCTATATAAACCAAAAAAAATCTTTTCTTGTAGTTCAGTCTATAGTTGTCTCAAATTTTTCTTCCCCATTTTACTATTGTATCATTTCTCATCTCGCAAAGTAGGATAGTGGTTCTACATGAGGTTATCTACAACATATCCATGTTTCAGGAGATTTGCATTCATTTTCAAAAATTTATCACTCTCAAAATTTTACTGTCATTTGTAGTCAGAGTATTTAGGGCTAACTTGGTCTAGGTTTGTTGTGCAGACCTTTTTTAGAGTGTGTTGAGCTTAATTGAACATTATACAAGGCTTTTAGATCCAAGGGGAACTTTCTTAGAGATCTGTAATATGTTTAATCTCATGATGGATTATCTTCTCATATTATTTGACCAACCTACACACTTCATCATACATTGGGGTTTGTAAACCCTTAAGGACAACACAAATTATAATTGGATATGGAGATTCATATTTAAGATCATTTGCAATCATTTGGAAAGTAGTTCAGTTATTTGATAGTTGAGTTTATAACTCAAGAAGTTTGGATATTAAGATTTGACTGCTAAATAAGGCCTTCGGCCAATTATAATATTTGTAATGCCCTTACAACAAGCCTATGATCCCTAGTTATTCTTTCTATGAGACATATGTTGCATGTAAGATTGGAATTTGTTGAATCAATGATAAAGCATGTTTTATGAGTATTTTCTTAAGTTATTTTCTCTGTGTTGACTCTAAGATGCATGGTTGGACAGTCCTTCTTGGACCCTCCACCCGTGGTTGAACCATGAACATTGTCTATGACTATTATAAATCTATGAAAATAATATTATGTGCAAAGAAAAAACAATTTTTGCATACTGCTTATTACTATAATATATCTAATATGAGTATTCTACCAAATTAAGTGATTCAATCATGACTATAACCTTACACAAAATCTTGTTGCTATTATAAAAAAAATGTGTTATCCTTAAACTCTATAAATATCAATAGCAACATGTGATTATAGTATTTGAACAGTAGTGTACTGATAAACATTTCAAATCAGCTATGATGTTCCCACAACACGATAGCAAAATTGTATAAATGAAACTACCATTTCATGGATCTGAATCTTTTATTTCAAATCCACATATCAAATAGAGTATCTATAGTTATATATATGTACATATATATACATACCCATATTATATGTATATATAAAAATATATGTCTATATAATAGTGAAAATATGTATCACATGTTACAAACTAATTTCTTATGGATTAAACCTGCAAGACATTAAAATTATTTATTATTGCATGAAAATGAAAATATTATTACAGCTACATTAAAAATATTGCACGACATTGAGAATAATAATGTATGCACTTTAATTATTGCATGAAGTTGAGAAATATCATTAAAATCACTTTACATGTTTATAACTAGTTGCATCTCAATAATTGAATTACATGTCAATAGTCAAGTTGCATGTCAAAATTGAATTGTATGTCAAATATATATTTTACCATCATTATGCATGAAAAGATTGAAATAATGAAATATTTTCGTATCATAATTTTCATGAAAGGAAAATGAGTATTTACTTTTATGATCTTTGGATATCCATGTTATTCTATATGTGAATTGGGTTTACCTTTTGAGATAGGGTGCCAAATATGGATCAACAGAGAATGCTAATACTCTTTTTGGGATCTTTCAATTTATTCTTGTGCTTTGTCCAAATCCATGTTTTCATTGAAATAGATGAATGTTACCTAAAAAATTATATTGATATGTTTCTCCACCATATCCTAATAGTAGGAGATTGCATGTTCATGTTAGAAATTGATGTAGAGATATCAAGTTTCCCTAGGGTTCCTTCATTATTTCAAGGTTGCTAGGTATTTCATCTAGGGCCAGGAATTCTTCATGTTAGGAATAATTTTAGGGAAACATAAGCTTTGTGTTTGGGAAGAAAAGTGCTTGAGCCATGTTCTTGTCTCTTGGTTTTCCGATCACCATTGGTTTACTGGCGGACAAAGACTCCTCAGTGATTATGATACTTTTATATATTTACTTGTATTGTTATGACCAGATGGGCATGAGAGCATGAGTCATATTATTACATACATTATATCTTATATTCTTTAATAGTTGGCTAGATATTACTTCATGTGATGGTGTACCTTATTCTTGTACTTAATATTCTGGATTAGAAACTTTTACATGTGAGATGTAATGTGTCGAGTTTGTATATATTGAAGATGTCTCATTTCATTTATATTTATGTGAAAATGAGTTACTATTATTGTTTGTGTGAGAGTTTAAGGTCTCAAACCTTACATTTGGTATCAGAGGTCTAGGTTTAACACTAGGGACTTTGTCTACTACACTAAGATGCAAAACTTCACCTAGGTCATTTCATAACCATTTTGGCAGCACTAGGATCTTTGGGTTATATTTTACCCACGTAGTTTTTGGTGCTTGGTGCATGATCGTGCAAGTACTTGTTTTGGTGAGTAAATTTTTAGCTTCTTGCATGTGTGATTACGATGTTTGTAACAGTTATGTTTCCATTTTTCCCCTAGTGTGACATGTTGAAGAATTATTTCTTGTGAGGGTTAGTTAGACCCTTGAGTTTTTGAGAAGTTCTTTTAGGTGTGATTTACATCTCGATGTCTCAATTTGTACTGTGTGAATGCATGACAACCCTTGAGTGGTCTTGCTTATACTTATGTGTTCTCCTTAGGTGTGCACATTTGAATGTATGCAATTGAAATTGGGTGGTAATTTCTTGGCTCATGATTGAGCATTTTTGAAATGTCTTATGCAACTTAATTATTGAAAGTAATGTGGGTATGTTATATGTCTGGATTGTAAAAATGTGTTTTTCTTGTAATGTTTCTTATGGTGTATTGCAGATTGTATCCCTAGTGAATTATCATCATATCTGTGAATTGATCATGTCAGTGCATGAATGGAATATTGTATTGGCATAATATAAAACTTTGGTTAATGGCTTATGTCCCCAAATCATCTTGTCCCTAGGATTCTTATAAGAACCTAGATGGTTAATTGACATTATTTTTCATCTTGCATGAGATACATGTTTAATTTTTAAATAAAATTATTTTTATTAGGAGCATTATTCTAGTTTGTCTTAGAACCTTAGTCATAATGTGCCATGTGAATGATGTGGATGCCATTTTTTTTATCATATGACATCGATGCATGATGTGATTAATGTGTGTCATTGCATTGTAATTGTAAATTCCTTGTGGAAGGGGTCCTTGGGTGAAGCCCTACCCTTGTGTGGATAGAATGTGTGGATGTCATAGTGAACCTTAAATTTGGGATCATAATGTGATCATGTCTAGATGAAGTGCATTTGATTAGTGTGGTCCTCATTGGCATGGTTGAGTGAAATTAATGAATTGTGCCTGTATTGTGTTTGAGCATACTCTCTCTAACACACTTTGGGTGTTGTAAGTTCCAAAAGTGTTGTGTAGCCCTTACTTCCTCAAATGTGGCTAATATTAGTCACCCAATTCATGTAATCATGTTTTCAAATTTTGATGTTTTATTTTGGTTATTGATGAATTCTCTAATTGTTGATTACAAATCAACATTAATTTTTTAATTTTCTTATGAGCGGTATAGTCACATATTTTTTATCTATCAATTATGTAATCCATGGTCATAGTTGATTCAATGTCTCAATTGAGATCATTTTACTCTTATTGTTGGAATTGATCATTCCCCCTCATGGGTTGTATTTTATCTTTGTGGTGGCTATTCTAAATGTTTGAAATTGTTAGTCCTGTTCTATGTAACGTTTTGTTCCCTATCATGTTCATAAAGAACCTGTGATAGAATGTACAAGGGAGTGGATGGCACAAGATGGGTTATATCTTGGTTTTTATGTTAGTTAGAATCATATTGCTTCAAGACTATTGTTCAAAATGAAATAGAAGTAGATGTTGTATGGTGTTTGAAAATTATTTTGAAATACTTGTATTCATATAGTTTCTAGGTTTGAGTGATTTTGATGTGTGTGAATTTCTTTGTGTTTGGAATTGATTGAAGTGTATTCAAATGTTTGTTTGAGATTTTTTATGAAATTATATGTTCTTTGAGTGACATTGAATGTGTGGATATTTGTGTTTGCATCGTGCTTGAATATATTTTCTAGTAGAAGGTTGGGTTTGATTTAGTCCATCAATTGTGTGTGCTCTTGCTTATCTTGGATTTTCTTGTTGTTGTCTTGTGGCCATGTTTGCTAGTGACTTGGCATTAGTTAATTTTTTGTTAAGGTGTCTTGGGCAGCAAAATACATGTTATTGATAGCATGAAGATGTACATCATGCCATTTGGGATGTGATTTCCATAGTTACATGTATGTTTGACATAGTGTAGGGCATGGAGGTGCATTAGTAAGTTCTTAGACACATATTATTGTGTTTTTTTATTATATTATATATTTCCACCCTTGTTAAGTTTCCAGTTGAGGTTGTCCTAGTGGTTTTAGGAGTTTCTCCTTGGTTGTTTAGTGGTGTTCCTAGCCTAAGGATAGAAGTAGATGTAGTTTAGGTATGAGGAATTAGCTATCTTGTGTATTATTTTAGAGAGAGATTAGTGCTTGAACCCTATAGTGGTTGTTGGTTTCCTTTTCAATCATGATTTCATGATATTTTCAAGTTTTTAAGCCCTTAGGTGGGACATAGTTGAGCATCATGATAGTGAAGATCTAAGTTTTTCCACTATACTTTGTGTTTAGTTGTTTCCTTAGTGGTTGCAGTGTGAGTTTTTGGGTTGTAAAGCCTCATTGTTAGGAGTACTTATGCCTTTTAGAGGTATTTTCCTAGATTCTTGCCTCTAAGAAACCTTGTTTTGTTCCTAGTTTCATGTTGAGAAGCTAGTGTGTTTAGGAAATTTTTTCTTTATACAAGTGGTATCGAGGGAGAAACTTGTGAGTGCACCATAGTTGTAAGTAACACATGCTCTTGTTGAGCATGGAGGTGAGGTAGTGTTACCTCTGGTCTTGTTTTGAGGAAGGTTGATAGACTCTTGTTCCTTGTCTGTGGTTGTGTTAGTAGCTAGATGGAGTTCTTAGCTGTTGTGGAAATCCTTGAGTAGGACCTTGTTAGCTTGTGGTTTCTTGGACCCAGTAGTTGGTTATACCATCAATTACAAGGGAGACTAGTGAAGGTAGTGTGATCATAGTCAGTGAAGGTAGTGTGATCATAGTCATAGTATGAACTAAATTTGTCAGATCCTAATAAATTCAAATGCTATTTAATCCCCTAAGCAATGATCCCAATGAGATATTCAAGATTATAAAGACTAAGAACCCATTAAATTAATCATGAAAAACACAAAAAACATAATAGAAAACCTATTCTAAGACCTCAAATATTATCCCATTTGGGGAGTGGTGTCTCATTGATGTGGAATGGTGACCCTTTCCCAATCCCTTGGATAATATGGGCTTGTTTCAATTGATATTATTGAAGAAAACTAATGAAACTGATGAGACATGAACAAAACATCGTATAAAACTAGTTTAACATGATAAAGATGTGTTCTAAATGCTAAAATGCTTGATAAAATGGATGCCATCTATGCTAAATGGAAATAAAATTCAAAGATATAAGCCATGGATGAAAACTATGCTAAAATGGATGCAAACTAAGTTAACATGGAAACCATTAATGGATGCCTAAGCTAATATGGATGAAGATCAATCTAAAATGCTAGTAAAATGCTCAATATGGATGCTTGAGTGAATATGAATTTCAAAAACATAAATTTTCTATCAAAAGATGGTTCCATTTCTCTCCAAATAGTGATGTATTTATAGGAGAACAAATGAAAAATCAAGGGCTTAGATCAATTTGATCTATTAATGGTCAATATTGAATGGAGGGGGAAACATGGATTAAGGATCCCAATCAATGGATGAGAATCAAAGATCACATGGATCAAGGAAAGACCAAGAGATAAGAATGATTCAAACAAAAAAACTTTGTAACAACTTTGAAAGTTTATTACAAAGTTTGTTTGAAAAGAATCATTATCCTTTTGAAGCCAAATAGGAGAATATTCCTTTGGAATATTCCCTATACAAAAGGATGGGAGGGGAAATTATTAATCTAGTAATTAAAACTAAATTTGAATGTGCAAGATGAGGAATGTGAGGATATTCATTAAATTACTGATTTATTTAATGAAAAGTGGATGCAAATATGATATGTAATTAAATAGTTTAGGGTTATTTAATTAAATAAGAGGACTTAGGGTTTAAATTAAATAATTTGATTTATTTAATTTAAAAAGGATGAAATTTTAGTGTGAGAGGGGGTGAATTAACCTAATTAGATCAATTAGATCAATAGATGAAAATGAGGCATTTAATTAAATAACCAGGCTTATTTAATTAAACAGATGAAAAGAAGATGGATTTTATGACGAAATGATGTTAGTATATCGTATTCAAGTGTGTAGTATCATTCAAGATATTTTTAAGCATCTATAGATAGTTTGGTGATCTCTAAGGTGGATGTGCACCTAGTGTCGGGTGGTCACTTAGCTTGTGCACCCCTAGAGTTGCATGTTTTTATTTTTGGTGCCTAGACTTCTCGAGAGTTTAGAGGATTGATCTTTGAGTATAACATGTTTGAAGGATCATGTATTATGTGTACCTATCCTTGCTTGTATAGGATCCATGAGTGGTGTTGGTGGAGCCCACTATGTTTTAAGGATCATGTAACATAGGAATAATAACAACTCCTAATATTTGTCTCTAGATTTGATAGTCATCAATCGAGAACCATTGTGGATCCAATCCTGTCCATGATGGAAAAGATTTGTGACTTGTGAGCCTCACTCAATATTATCCTAGAAGTTGTTGTACAATCCTTTCTAAATATACTCATAATAAATATAATCAAGAGTAGACAATATTGAGAGGTATTCTCTTCAATTAGAGAGAATGTATAAGATTACATAAAAAATATAAACAAGATTAACTATCACATACCAACTAAATCTCATATTTATTCAAGAATACAAAGTTGATTAAAATTTGAAATGTGTATCTTTTCTATATAAAATCAAAATATTATATTAATTACTAGGATTCACAAAAAGATTTGTTCATTAATAAGAAGGATTTCCTCCATAAAAATAATATCAAAGTTTTAAATTTTACCCTAACTTCATGTACATGTCAACAAATACAGTGGCTAGCACCCATAAAATTGACTTGTACAAAGAACACCTTTCACCAAACAGGAAAAAAAGTCTTGAAATTTGTTTTGAATAGATATGATCATTCAATTTAGGCATCATTTGAACCTTTTGATGTAGTTGAATGAATCAATATATTTCTTCCAAGTCACAAGATAAGATTGCTCTCAAAATATTGGGACAAACATGAAAAGCATATTCTATATAAAATAAAAAGATTTAGATATTTATCACACCAAAAATATTTATAAATATATTTATAAATAATTAATAAATGAATTTTTTGTTAAGGTATGGACATAATTCCTAATCTCTTCAAATTCAAGTCAACTTTACACTCAATATCAATAATTATGTCAAATATTCAACAAATCTTATACACATATTTATTAGAAAAACAATATTTTTTAATATTTAAAAAGGAAGGTGATCCATAATACAAAATAGATTTAAATCATCTTCAACCATCTAAAAAAGTGGAGAGATCTTGTAGTTTTTTTAATGTACTCTAATAGATGTCATAAAATGTAGGTAGGAACATTGTCATTGTAAGGATAATGTAGAAGAAACTGAATGAATAAAATGGTAAGATAATATTCTTAAGTAGAAAGAATAGGATTATTAAGTTTTCCAATAATTCCAAAATTCAATTTGCATAAAAATAGATAGTGATAATTTGGTGATGAGAAGTTAATAATGCATAACAAAATTTGATATCAAAATGTGTAATAACTATCAACTATTGTATCTTTAAGAGAAAATGACTTTGAATTAAAGAGATAATCTTTGAACGAACAATAGGTGGAAGACACAAGATAAATAATTGCATTAGACCAAAATGCCATTATTGTTTCTACTTTTTGTGTTTACTATCACTAGAAGCCCACAAAGATAATTAAAAAAGAAACATAAATAATATATAAGGTTTTGAGATTATACTATTGCAGCCATGGAAGGTTTTGATATTTATGCTTTGCATTTCTCCCCAATTTTTGTTGAGGTCTTGCAATTTGGAGGAAGTGTTTATCATGTCTATCTATTGTCTCTACTCAAGTTTTAGTTGGTAAAGTTTATCGCAAGTTGAGTTCTCAAAGTTATATCTCAAGATTGTGTTATTTGGGTTTGCAATAGATATTGGTTCTATGTGTGTTTGCTTATGCCAACATAATGATGCATAAAGTTGTTAAAGAGGGGCATGGAAATATTCTTGAATATCATTTGATTCTTGTGATGTAATCTATGTGATGCTATCTTGTCTCTCTGGTACTACTTGTAGCTTGAATTTAATATTTTAAGTGTTGTGTTTGTTGAGCTGACTTAATTCTTTAAGTTGTTCAAACCAAGTTTTTGTGGTGTGTGCCAGTATGGGAATGTGTGAAGAGTTGAATTAAGTCTCACTTATCTCTTGGATTGGACCACATTAAATTTACCTTTCCTATAGATGTTTTGACCTGACTCTTTATGGCTGTTGCATGTTTCATGTCATACGTTTAAGTTATGGATGACAAGGAGAACTTTTTATTGCTTGCGGAACGTATAAATAAAGGATCAAGTGTGTGATCAAATTTTTAGTAATGTGAGTTTTTTATTCAATGTAAATGCTAAAAGCATTTCACTAAAGGCAAAGGAATGAGTGTGAATATGTAGAGAGGTGTATGATGGATACTAAAGGAGGTGAGACAGAGGTAGTAGAGGTATTACAGAGGTAGTTGTGTCTCTAATTCATCATGTTTTGTATGCTGAGGTTGTAGCCTCTTTCTATAAGTGTTTTATTTGCAAGGATTTATATAATTCCTTTGGTTGAAGCCATAAAATTCTGTCGTAAATCTTCTTTCATTTTGAGAGGCTAGATTTGGATAGTAGCTCCAAGAAGCTTTCTCACTATGGTTTTTCCCTTGTTGATTTTTCCAAGTAAATATGGTGTTATGGTTGCATGCATTTGTGTTCTTTTGCTTATCATGTTTTAATTGGTTAATTGCTACGAAATATAATTTTTTTGATTAAGTACTAATTCACCCCCCCTCTTAGTACTTCTGTGTGTTTAAGAATTGGTATTAGAGCTAAGTTCCTTGGTGCAACCTAACACCTAAAGGTAGATCTTGGTTTAGAAACCATGGCTCAGAAGGAGTCCTCTTCTAAGGCACCGTAGTTTGATAGAAATAACTATGGATTTTGGAGTGTGAGGATGGATGCCTATCTCACATCACTTGGTTATGATGTTTGGAGAGCTGCCAAATATGATTATGTTGAACTTGTTCATCCTATCACTGATCCATATGCAAAAAGGGCCCATGAGAACAATGAAAAAGAAAAGAATTCTATCCTAAGTGGGTGAGATAATTATAAATTTGTCAAGGTGGTATAATGTAAGATTGGAAAGGAGATTTGGGATAAGCTCATGAATCTCTATGAGGGGAATGATAGTGTGAAGAAAGAAAAGTTGCAATCTTATCAGACATTGTTTGAGAATCTAAAGATGAAAGAAGAGGATAACATTGCTAGCTATTTTCTCCAAATGGATGAAGTAGTCAATGGAATCAAAGGAATTGGTGAAGAAATAACTGACTTAGTGGTTGTGAATAAAGTTATGAGAACTCTTCTTCACCAGTTTAACTCAAAGCTCTCTATCATTGAAGAAGTCAAAGATCTGACAAGATTACCATGGAAGAATTGTTTGGATCACTCACTTCCTATGAAATGAGAAATGAAGTTAAAGAAACACACAAAAGTGAAGTTGCTCTTAAAGTTGTAAAGAAAGAAGAAATATATGGTTCATATAATGAATTTGAGGACTGTGGTCATAGTGAATATTTTGATCTGAAAGATGCAAATTTTGTGAGGAGATAAAATGAGGTTCTAGAAAGTATAAAGGTAAGTTAGATTCTAAATGTTTCAATTGTGGTATTTCTTCATTATGCAAACATAGAATTGGCAACAAGAATAAGAATGGTTTTTATGTTGAGGATAAAGGCTACCCATTTAATGATTATGGGTAGTATACCTCCAAAAATGAAAAGAATCTACTTATAGCAATGGAAAATCCCACTAACGACATCAAAATAAAGTATGGAAATGATGATGATGATAAGGTTGATCTGGTGAAATTTTTTCTTTGTGCTAAAAAGGAGATAAATTGATTAAAAATGAAGGTTGATGAAGAAGTGAAAGCTAAAGAAAAGGTGACTCAAGATTTTGAGAAAGCTAAAAGTTTTGGCATTGGTCTGAAGGTTAAAATTGAAGAAGCAAAGAAGAGTAAAGAAGCTTTGATAGAGAAACTACTAAATAGAGACAAGGATTGGGAAAAGCTAAAAGTAAAAATTGTTGCACTAAGAAGGATCTTGAAAAGGGAAATGATCAGTTGAAACTAAAGTTTGGAAAGAGTAATGAGATGCTAGATTAGATAATTGGAATTTAGAGATCTCTTCATATCAAAATTGGCATTGGTTTTATAGAAGAAAAAACATGGGAAAGATGGTTGAACAACCTATGAAGGCAGTTACAAAGTTTTTGAAAGGGTTTGGCTCCAAATTTGATCAATATAAGGTGTTTGAAGGTAACAATCTTGAATGAGATGAAGGTTTCATCTGTGTTTAGAAAAATAAGAGAAGGTCCAAAAGATAAAATCTTAGAAGACAAGTATACAATAATAGGGTAAATCACTCTTTTGCTAGATACTATTTTAACTACTATTGGTATGGTCATAAGGTTGTAAATTGTAGAAGGCTTCCTAGAAGGAAGGATAATTCTATGAATATAAATATTTTTTTTCTCAATATCATATGCTTCAAATTTTACAATTTCAAACATATTGCAAGACATTGTAAAAGTGGTTATGTGAAAGTATATAATACATATAGAAAGGAAAATAGCCTTGTTGATCTAAAGAATAAATTTGAGAAGATGTGGAAGAAGAATAAGAAATAGGATCTTGAAATGTAAATAATTCTTCACACTACATTTCATGATACATCTAATGTGGGTAATAGTTCTAGAGAAGAAATGTACATTACTGCATCCAATATGAAAGAGTGTGAAACCATAGAAAGGAGTTTCAGTGAGCCTATTGATGATAGTTTCTGCACAAAAGAAGATGATGAACTTGTTAAGAAAATAGAATACATGTTGGGAAAGGAGGAAAATTGGCCCTAGTATAAAAAGGATGAGTATGATAATACACTTGAGTTCTTTAGGTAGAAGATGAGAGAGAGTGATCTCTCTGATATGATGTTCTAGGGAAACAAAGGTCGAGGGGGATTGTTGAATCCCTACCACAAGAAGGCTAGGTGGTCTTGAGGAATAGTACGATATGATGAGGGCTACCTCTTAGGGGGAGAAAGTAGAAAGGATCTAAGAAGGATGATAAGGTGTGTAGATAGGGGTAGCTTTTATTTTAGTTGTAGGTACAATTAAAAACCACTAGCCCTTTGTCCTTGATGTCAAATGGGGAGAGATAGAGCGAGGGGGAGATATTTCACCTCCTATTGGTGTTACTCCTATTGTTGTTTCCATTAATGCCAAATGGGGAGATTATCAATAGTATGTTTTAGATATTTTTATTGATGTTAAAAGTATGGAGGTTGTTGATGATGTCTTTGTTGTCAACAAAGTGGTAGCATGTGATGGTTGCATATGTTGCAATTAGGGTGATAAGTATAATAAATGAAGCTGAATATCATGAGTCTCTATAATAGTTGTTTTTTTTGCTCATGAATAAGTGTATGATTCTATGAATCTTGTATTAATTGTTTGTTGATGTAATTTGCATAAAAGAATCTCTTACAATCAATGGTTCAGGATGGTGATATGAAAGGCTCTGGAGAATGCTCTGTATTCCTCTAATTTTTATGATTTTTTCCTACAATTTGAAGTTAGAAAGAGTTAAGTGTGAATCATGTGTGTTCTAGTTTTTAGATTATAGAAGCTACCACAAAAGTTTCCTGAGTAAGTAGAGTGAATAATGTACTGTTGTAGTCATGGAAGGTTTTGAGAAATGCTTTGTATTTCTCTACAGTTATTGTTAAGGTCTTGTAGTATGGAGGAAGTGTTCATCATGTATATTTTTTTGTCTCTCCTCAAGTTTCAGTTCTTGAATTTTAACACAAGTTGAGTTGTCAAAGTTACATTTCAAGACTATGTTGTCTGGGTTTGTAATAGATACTAGTTTTGTGTATGTTTTCTTGCACCAGAATAATGATGCATAAAGTTATGAAATAATGGCATGAAAATATTCTTGAATATAATTTAATGCTTATGATTTAATCCATGTGATGTTATCTTGTCTCTCTGGTATCACTTGTGGTTTGGAGTTAATATTTTAAGGGTTAAGTGTTTGCTGGGATGACTTAATTCTTTAATTTGTTTGCACAAAGTTTTTGTGATGTGTGCCAGTGAATGAATGTGTGTAGAGTTGAATTAGGTCCTTCTTATCTCTTGGCTTGGACTACATTGAATTTCCCTTTCTCATGGATGTTTTTGAACTGACTCTTTATGATTTTTATGCGTTTCATGTCATACATTTCAATTTTGGCCGATAAGGAGAAACTTTTTGTTGCTTGCAGAAGGTATTAGTAAAGGATCAAGTGTGTGATCAAAGATTTAGTGACGTGAGTTGTGTATTCAATATAACTGTTGAAAGCAGTGTAGTGAAGGTAGATGAATGAGTGTGAATATGTAGAGAAGTGTATGATGGATACTAAAGGAAGTGAACCAAAGGCAACAAAGGTGTTGTAGAGGAAGTTATGTCTCTAATTCATCAAGTGTTGTTCGTTGAGGTTGTAGCCTCTTTTTGTAAGTGTTTTATTTGTAGGGAGTTGTAAAATTATTTTGGTTGAAGCCATAAAACTATGTTGTAAATCTTGTTTCATTTTGTGAGGCTAGATTTGGACAGTAGCTCCAAGAAGCTTTCTCATTCACTATGGTTTTTTGTTGGGTTTTCCATGTAAATTTAGTGTTATGGTTGCATACATTTGTGTTCTTCTGCTTATCATAATTTAATTGGTTAATTGTTGTTAAATAGAAGGAATTTTATTAAGTACTAATTCACCCCCCCTCTCAGTACTTTTATGTGTTCAACAACATAAAGTAAAAGTGGATAAAGCATGTTTATGTAATACCAAACTGAATGACATGGCTTTATTTCCTTTATTTATATTATAAATAGATACAAAATTGAATAAATAGTAAAGTAAGCCTTGGAATGGCTCAAATAATATAACATGATGAAAAGTAGGCTGAGAAACACCATCTAACTCAATCAAACCTTTACCTAAGTCTTAACTCAAACACAATGAATTCCTTCACAAATCCACTATTTCTTTAGTAGCACAACAAAAGGGGTTTTTGTCACTTAATTTGCAGACTAGGTCTGCAACCTAGAATCTAACCACCGTTTAGGATACCCTTTACCCTCTTCAATAACATATCTCAATTTCTCATTGGGTTTCTTTGGAACACAACCCTCTAAATTCTACTACTACGCTTGACATGAAGCCTAATTAGGCCTATTTGACAAGGCAACTAGTGGTTTCACACTCCCCAAACCTCAAATATCCATTCAAGGCTATCAACATGACACATAAGGTCTGTAGATGCATTTTCCATCACCTAGAACAATCACCAAAATTTCCTTTCACCAAACCCTAAGTCTGAGCAACTTATTTGCCAATTTCGTGAAGTTTTTGCCCTAGGGCAACACCAAACTTGTTCAATATGTCCTCCATTTCTCCTTCAACCTTGTGAGAACCAAGAAAAAATCTATTCCATCCATTCCACTGAGTTTCACAATATTTCACCGGTGGAATGGTGGAATTTACATTTTGTTTCCCTTCAAAATAGTAAACCTAGGGTTTCTGAACCAATTTTAGGAAAATGCCTATAAAATGCTCAAAATTAAATGAAATCAGATGAAAAAAAGACCAATAGACATTAGAATCAACTCCTCACCAATTCCAATTGGATTTGAATCATGACAAGGTTGTACAAAACTGTACACACACCTGGATCAACAAAGTAATGTTATGATTTGCAAAAACAAAGCAGTCTTTATTGATTTTCTTCAAAAGTACAATCCACCAACCTTTGTCTCGACCACCACAAGCTTTTTAAACACCTTACAAATTGTTTCTAACTGACATTCAAATTACAACTATCTAAATTCCTTCAATTACAACCGGTGACCTTTCAAATTATGTTTTTTGCAATTTTTGCAACATGACAACTTTTGAAAAGTTAACAACATTGGACAACTTAACCACCTATCACTCCTAGAAACCAAAAATGACTTCCAAAATGTGATTCATGGTCTTAAATGACCTTATTATAAACAAAATTGACCTAACATCTAACTCTTTGCAACATTTGCATACTAGGACCTATGGTGCCCTGCACCATACTCCTGAACAGAAAGGAACTCAAGTCCCCGTGAGGACTGTGTTGCAACAAAACCATGCTTGATCACATCATTCTTTGATCTCCAAATGTTTTTCCATCTGGTAATCCCTTCCATTGAATCAAATACTGGAAATTAGCATTAGTCTTTGCATTTTTGAACTCTTTGGCATCTAGAAATTGCTCCAACTTCAATGACCTAGTTGATGGATATTCTTTGACTCCTTCATCTAAAACTGATGTTAAATCTGAATCACCTTCTACAACCTTACCTCTTGTTTCCTTGTAATGGATTTCCTTCTTTTGTACTCCCATTGTGTTCTTGACTTTTCTCTTTTTCCCTTGTAGCTTACCCTTGATCACTTCACCTTTGCTTTCAATCTCTCCCATCTGATACTCCACCCCTAGGACTATTGCCTTATCAGGTTCACTAAACTATGTTTTGAAAGAAGCTAAATGAACATTATCCTTTTTTGAAAACAATAAATAGAACACATCTTCTAACTTCAAACCAACATACCTTTCAAGCCAACCTTGAATCTGCAACATCAATTCATCTTTGACCTTCAACAAATCTGATTTTGACACCAACTCAATACCATTTCCCTCCAAAATCTGATCACTCTTCATGTTTGATGCCTTCACTTCTCCAAGTCTAGGAGTGGCTACAAGGTTTCTATCCTCCTTTCCTCTACCTTTACAAACTATTTCCTACCAACCATCATCACATTAGCTTGCTTAACTTGTCCTTTATCATCTTCCTTCAAGGGTGTCAAAGTAAAAGAGATTCCATCTTTGTTTATCTCATAAGTATTTTGCCTAGCATCATACAAAGCATGCCTATCAAATGCGCTAAGTGATCGTATAGGATCTAGACTATTTGCAGTATTGAAATGCTTAACTTTTACAATGATTATTCCAAGTTAATTAGAACAAAATTAACTCATGGAAATAATTACAATAATTAAAATGACAAGGTGATAACAACAGAATGAAAGAAAGTGAGAGAAAGAAAGAGAGAGATGCAAACAGAGTTTGATTACGGAGTTCACCACAAACGTGACTACGTCTCCGGGTCGGCTCCAATAGAGTACGACCGATCCGATTAATCTCCAAAATCAAGTACAATGAGTTACAAAATCACCCCTATCCGCACAACGCCACTTTTCGAAGTGCAGGAATGAAGAATAAAATCTCCAGAATAGCCTCCTCTCGCTTCACCAGAAATTCCTTCACCAAAATGCTTAGACAAAACACCAAAAATTCCTTCACCAAAATTCTCCTCCAAAAACACTTCAAATCACACTTAGCCTAACTCTCTCCCTTTCACCCCCTTTAAATACAAAAAAATGGCTCAAATTGGTTACTAACCAATTGATTTACAATATTTTCCAAATCTCCATTTTTACATAATAATATTTAAAAATCTCCCTTATTTGAATATAAATCCCCCTAAATTAATTTAAGCCCTTCCAATTATTCATTCTCGGGCTTTTCTTGTTTCCATAAGTTACAACTAATCCTTTTAAAAGGATTATTGTTTTACAACTTGGAGGGAATTTATTAAATTAAGGAGTATTTCGTTTCCAAATTTCCACAAAACCATCCAATGCCACTTGTATTTTAAAACCATACAATATACAATGTTGGTTTGAAATTCTCATTTAAAATAGGGGATGAGTTTGGTTACGGGCTATTTACATCCCTTAAAAATAGGGATCAATTTGTTTTCCCTAAAAAAAAGGTAGCCTAAAAAATAGCATGATTTTTTTTTAAATAATGGTGATCCCCTTTTATAGGGAGGGCCACGTTTTTTTCTTAAGGAAGTGATTTAATTATTAAAATGGAGGGCATGGCTGTTATTAATTTATTTATTATTTTTTTATATATTTTTTCAAATAAAACCATGTCCAAAAAATTGCCGCCACGTGTAACTTTGGGAAGCCACCATGTGTCACCTCATGATTCATCCATGTCAGCATGATGACGTCATGCTGACATCATCATTGTACCTTCAAGTCAACCTAGTCAACCACGAGCTTTGACCTTCCATATCTTGCACATACGAGCTCCGATTTGCGCAAAATGAACACCGTCGGAAAGCTCTTGTCGTGCTCTTCACATTGACATCAATTTTGACCACTTTTGGTGACATCAAATTTTGACCTTTTTTTCTTGCCCTGGGCCCTGAGTTGACCAATTGTTGACTGAACTTTGACCGGCAATAACTTGGGCTCCGTAGCTCTGTTTGACTCCATTCAAGTTGCGTTGGAATCAGGACATCGAGCTCTTTCTAATGGTGCTAAAATCTAGAGATTTGGAGACACTTCAATTTCTACTAAAAATATCCATCGGATCACTAAGGCCTCTCTAGCAGCAAATGGCACACATCCATAGGTAACACATCACATAGAATCTTATCTTTGTACCCTCCTATATTTAAATCCACCCAAGCTTGCTCATTAACCAAAAGAAATGGACCCTCATTGAGCCAAGACTCTTTATAAGGAGTATCATGTGTTATTCTAGGAAAATACAGTTTCTCAACCATCTCATTAGAAACTATGTTATCTATGCTTATTGAATCAATCACAACATTACATACCTTACCCATGCACTTGCAAGTTGTCTTGAAGAGTGTTCTTCTTTGTGATGGATCCTTCTCTTTTTATGCTTTGTTGAGAGTCCTTACCATCAGAGATTCACCAACCTTAGGAATAGCATGCTATGATGTTGAGCCCACACTTTCATAATCCTCTCATTGAGCAATTTGATTTCTCCTTTCTCCACCAGTTGAAGTAGAAGCATGTCCTTCATTGCATTGCCAAGCTTTATGTCCAAACTTGTTACATTGATAGCACCTTCCTATGAATCCTTGTGAACCTCTTCCTTGACCTCCAAATCTGCCTCTAAAGCCTATCCTACCACTTCTAAATCCATATCTCTAATATGCACCTTGGTCTTGGACTTTATTTGTATCTTCTTGACTCTCATATGGCTACCCTAAGTTAGAAAATTAGCCTCTTCCTCTAGAAGTACTTCCTCTTCCCCTATTTTATTTCTCCTTCCTTCTCTTCAACTTTTCTTCTACCCTAATAGCCAATTGAAAGCATTCTTCAACTATTCTTGGAGGAGCCATGCTTAACTCATCTTGTATATTGAACCTTAATCCAATTATATACCTTGCTACCTTCTCCACTTGATCCTCAATATGACCTGCTCTAATGCTTAACTTGTGAAAATCCTTAGTGTAAGCCATGACATCCATCTCCTTTTTCTTGAGATTTTGTAGCTTTCTAAAGGCCTAAATTTCATAGTCACTAGGCAAGAATTGACTCTTGACTTTAGACACCATCCTATCCCATGAATTGATTTTTGCTTTACCCTTTTTCACTCTCTCTTCCTACATATAATTCCACCAAGTTAGGGAAGGTCCTTTTAACTTAGTTTTAGAAAATTTCACCTTTTGTTCATTTGCTACCTCCTTGTATTCAAAATAGTTATCTAGTGCATCAACACAATCTAACACTTCTTCAATATCCATATTCCCACCATACATGGGAAATTCAGTCTTTACTTCAGGAGTATCTCCTCTGATAGTCTTCAACATCTTAACCATCCACATCTCTTCAGGATCTAACTCTTGCTCAAGGGATCCTCTTTGAGGATTTTCATTCTCACCCTCTTCCTCTTCCTCTTGGTCACTCTCATCTACAGTGACCTTAGCTCTTCTTTGGTTTATTTCCAATGATGCAAGTCTGGCTAAAATATCTTCTTGAGACTCCTTCATCATTCTTATTTCCCTAGCAATGACTGCACTACCCTTTGGAGGCATCTTATTCCTTTCAAATTGCAACTTTTTCTTCTTCAAACTTCAACCTCTTTCCTTCAAATGATCAAAACCTATTCTATGATACCAATTTGATATAGAGTAGGGTGAGAAAACACCATATAACTCAATCAACCCTTTACCTAAGTATTAACTCCTCAAACACAATGAATTCCTTAAAAAATCCACTATTTCTCTAGTAACACTACAAAAGGGGTTTTTGTCACTTAATTTTGTAGACCAAGTCTCCAATCCATAAATCTAACCACCATTTATGATACCCTTTATCCTCTTCAATAACATATCTTAAATGCTCATGGAGTTTTTTTGGAACACAACCCTCTAAATTCTACTGCTACGCTTGATAGGAAGCCTAATTAGGCTTGTTTGACAAGGAACCTAGTGGTTTCACACTCACCAAAACTCAAATCTATATGTAGGGATATGAACATGACACATAAGGTTTTCACATGCATTTTAAACCACCTAGAACAATCACCAAAATGTCCTTTCACCAAAGCCTAAGTCTGAGCAACTTATTTTCCAATTTCATGAAGTTTCTACCCTAGGGCAACACCAAACTTGTTCAATATGCCCTCCCCTACTCTTGCAACCTTGTGAGAACCAAGAGAAAATATATTTCACCCATTCCACCAAGTTATACAAGATTTTTCTGGTGGAATGGTGGAATTTACATTTTGTTTCCCTTCAAAATAGTAAACCTAGGGTTTCTGAACCAGATTTAGGAAAATGCCTATAAAATGCTCAAAATTAAATGAAATCAGATGAAACAAAGACCAATAGATGGTAGACTCAACTCCTCACCAATTCTAATTGGATTCAAATCATGACAAGGCTGTACAAAAATATACACACCCCTGGAGCAGCAAAGTAACATTCTAATTTGCAAAAATAGAGTAGTCTTTATTGATTTTCTTCAAAAGTGCAATCCACAAACCTTTGTCTCAACCACCACAAGCTTTTTAAACACCTTTCAAGTGGTTTCTAATTGAAATTCAAATTAAAACTATCTAACTTCCTTCAATTACAACCGGTGACCTCTGAAATTCTATTTTTTGCAATTTTTGCAACATGACAACTTTTGCAAAGTTAACAACATTGGACAACTTAACTACCTATCACTCCTAGCGACAAAAATTGACTTCCAAAACATGAGTAATGGTCTTAAATGACCTTATTATAAAAAAATTTGACCTAACATATAACTCTTTGCAACATTTTCATACTAGGACCTATGGTGCCCTACACCACTCACCCTCATCAAGCCAAAATAAAATACCACCATGCACATATTTTACACCTAAAACTCTTGCCATGTGAGGTGAATGTTAGTGACAAAGATACCAAAAAAAATGAATGATTTTTTTTTTGCAAGAATGAAGGTGTTATCATTGATGTAAACTGGTTGTTGTTGTCATTGATGTCATAGATACAGGTTATTGGTTGTATATGTTGAGGATATTGAGAAAATTGTAATGAAGAAAGGTTGCAGGTGTTTAGTAGTTGCTCCAAGTTTTTCTTCGGATTTTATTCTATGTTTGTGTGGTTCAAATATGTTGATCATGGTTGTTGGAAGTTGCTATATCTAGATTTTTGGCTTATGATTCATTGTACAGTGCAAGTTATGTTCATCAGTTATGCAAGTTATGTTCATTAGTTCTAGAGTTAAGTTGTTATGATCATATTGAAGATAATTTTAGTATCTAGAAGGAATTGATCATGCTAAGAGTTGCGTGTGCTTAATTGTTTTATGTTTTTTACACTAGTTTGGCTTGCCTTGTGTTGAACACTACCTTCAAAGCTAATGAAGTGTGTTGGGACCTACTTGGGTCCTCATCAAGTGTGTGTTTGGGTCACCCTTATTCTAATTCCACCCTAGGATGTTTTGACACCAACTTAATTTGAATTAATGTTGGATAGCCCACTTTGGATATGTTTCAAAGTTGAAGATGGTATAAATACAAGATGAAAGTGACAAGAGATAAGTGCAAAGAAATAGAGAAGACCGATGCAAAAAATATGATTATCAGTGTGTTTGTGTGTGTGATGTGAGTGTGGAAGATTAGTGCAAAGCCTAAATACTGAGTTTTCGGATGCAGTGAGCTAAAGGTGGACTCTATCATTCATGCATGTCTACAGTGGTTGAGAAAATTGTGGTGGAATTCTTTGTTGCATTGAGATTTTTTTCTCTTTGTAACATATCTCTTCTATCTTCTTTGTATCTCTATGGTAGTGAGCCCTTTGGGTGGTTAACCTTGTTGGACAATGAGTCCTGATCTAGACAACGAGTCCTTGTTTTAGCAGTGAGCCTTTTTCCTCAGGCAATGAGCCTTTGTAATCGATTTTGATATTCTCTATAGTGTGAGTTAATCCTCACCGTGGTTTTTCCCTCATTGATTTTTCCACGTAAATATGGTGTTATTGTGTTTGTGTGATGATTTTTTAGTTTTTACACTTTGCATTTAATGTTTAATCATTTTCACATAGTTAAACATTTGTGATTGATCTAAGTTCCGCTGAATGTTTTAAATTTTAAATTTGCTACAACTGATTGAACCCCCCTCTCAGTTGTCTTTTTCAACAATTGGTATTAGAGCTTGGTTCCTTGGAAAATAGATTAACCGTTTAAGGAAGGTCTGGGATGGCTGGTAGAATTACTCTCGATTATTCGAGGTTCGATGGGAATAATTATGCTATTTGGAAAATAACGATGGAAGAATATTTGGAGTATTGTGGATATGATGTGGAGAAATATTACAAGAATACATACACTCCTCTTGCTAATGGTTAAAGTACGACTGATGAGATCAAGGAACATGAAGCGAACAATAAGGCAAAGTACATTTTGAAGAATAGTCTTGTACATTTTGAGTTGATTAAAGTTCAAAATCTAAAGACTGATAAGGAGGTATGGGATGCTTTTGAAAACGCACATGAAGGAGATGAAAGGGTCAAAGAGTCAAAGTTACAGAACTTGGAGACATAGTTTGAGGTCCTACACATTTTTGAAGATGAAAATTTAAAGCTTATGTATAGAAATTGGATGAGGTAGTAGCTGGAATGAGAGGACTTGGTGCTACAATAGATGAATCTAAAATTGTAAAGAAAATTCTTAAAACTCTCCCTGATGCTTACAATGAAAAGGTATGTGCTATTGAAGAACATATAGATTACAAGACTTACACTTATTGGGAACTCTGACATCTTATGAGATGAGAAAGTCGAATTTGAGAAATGGATCCAAATAAGAAACTAATTTTAAGGCCACAAAAGCTAATGATCCAGATGAAGCAAGTCTTGATGAAGTAGAAGCTAAATTTTTTTAAAAGAAGAAGAAATTATCCAACAAGTATGAAGGTAAGTTACCCTTTAAATGCGTTATTTGTGGAGGAATAGGACATTATGCTTCTAGGTGTCTCAGAAGAACTAAGAGGAATAAACACAAATATGAGAAAGAAAAGAAAGGTAAGAAGATCAAAAGAGAATATTATGTGAATGAGGATGCTAGGATATCTAATGAGGAATTTGATTATGGAGAACCAGATGATAATGAATGCTTGTTCTTGGCTATAAAAGATGAACCTACTTCCGCTAATTCTTAAAAATAGGTGAATGAATGCCCTCCAGAGAAGGAGACAAATGAAGGCATTGTAATCTCTTCCCTACATGCTAAACAAGAAAAGAACTACTGGGTTGTTGACAGTGGTTATTCACATCACATGACCGGTGATAATAGTAAGTTTTCTAAATGTGAAAAATATGATGGTGGCTTAGTTATGTTTGAAGATGATATTCGTGATAAAAATTGTGGGATAGGTTCAATAAGTTTTTATGGAAAGTATAATACTGAGGATGTCTACTATGTTAAGGGTTGAAGGCATAATCTCTTGAGTGTTGGAAATTTTTTTAGTAAAGGATATAATCTTGTATTTGAGGATGAAAGATGTGTGATCAAGAAAGATTCTAGAACAGTGATTGTTGTAGGAATGAAATCAGAAGGAAATATCTATCAACTTAAGGGTGATGATGGACGATGCTTTATGATAGATTAATGATAGTTGGTTATGGCATCAAAGAATGTGTCATATGAATTTTGATAAC
Source organism: Sequoia sempervirens (assembly GCA_007258455.2). Classification (NCBI taxonomy): domain Eukaryota; kingdom Viridiplantae; phylum Streptophyta; class Pinopsida; order Cupressales; family Cupressaceae; genus Sequoia; species Sequoia sempervirens. The sequence continues at coordinate 273,830,408 of VDFB02000003.1, read as the reverse complement.
TTGGCAAGGATTAGTGTAGTTCAGGTCATGAGAGATTTACCAAGGATTACATAGCTTGCTAATTCTATTTGCAAGAATTTTTAGTTTGGAAAGCAAGCAAGAAACCATTATAGATCAAAGGAAAAATATACTATTTGACTACTAGATTTAATTCATATAGATCTTTGTGGTCCTACAAGCATGAGAAGTCTGTAAGGTGAAAGGTACTTTATGCTTTTGATTGATGATTATTCTAGGTATACATGGGTTACCTTTCTTAGAGAGTAATCAGATGCATTAGATACATTCAAGACATTCAAAGCTATGGTTGAGAATGAAGTAACTATGAGAATAAAATGCTTGAGGTTTGATAGAGGTGGTGAATTCACCTCCGATGAGTTTAATATGTTTTGTGAAGTGCATGTAATAAAAATATAGTTATCTGCTCTGAGAAATCCTGAACAGAATGGAGTTGTTGAAAGAAAGAAAAAAAAAATCAAGAGGCTACTAGATCAATGATTATTGAGGCGGATCTACCAGAAGTTTACTAGAGAGAAGTTATTCATACTATTGTTTATGTATTCAATCGAATTCAAGCAAGAGCAAACAATATAAAGACCCCCTATGATCTATGGTGTGGAAGAATTCCTACTGTTAAGTATTTCAATGTATTTGGAAGAAAATGTTATATCATAAGGGATGAAGAAAATTTAGGAAAGTTTAATGCAAGATGTGATGAAGGTATTTTTCTTGGATATTCTACTAAAAGAAAAGCTTACAGATGTTTCAATAAAATACTGAGGAAGATTGTAGAAAGCTCAAATGTCAAGATTGATGAAGTAATGAATAATTCAATTGATGTTGATGGATATGTATCTGATGAAATTGATTGCATAAGGATTGAATAATTAATTGTGGAAGAACAAGAGAAGGATGAGAAAGAGAAACAAAATGAAGAAGAAGAAGATGAAGCTTTAGTGGTGTCCCCTAAGACACCTAGATATGTACAGAAGAATCATTCAAAAAATTAGATCATTATAGACAAGACAAAAGGAGTATTGACAAGAAGTAGAGCTACTACTCATGAGGTAAATGTACGTTTACTTTCTGAGATTGGACCAAATATTGTAAGTGAAGCATGTAAAGATGAGGATTGGATGGAAGCTACGAAAGAACTTATGCAGATTGAGAAGAATCAAACTTGGGAATTGGTCCCAAGACAGATAGACAAAAACATTATTGGATCAAAGTGGGTATTCATAAATAAGTTGAATGAGAATGGAGAAGTGGTCAGAAACAAAGAAAGGCTCTTGTGTAAGGGTTACTCACAAGTATAAGGCATAAATTTTTAGGAGACTTTTTCTCCAGTGACAAGAATAGAAGGTATTAGGATGTTCTTAGCATTTGTTGCTCATAAAGATTTCAAAGTCTATTAGATGGATGTCAAGTCTGCATTTTTGAATGGTGATCTAGAAGAATAGGTATACATGGAACAACCAAAAGGATTTTAGTTGTCAGATCAACCGAATATGGTTTGTAGATTAAAGAAATATTTATATGGATTGAAGCAAGCTCCTAGAGCTTGGTATGCAAGGTTAGGCAGGTACTTGATTTAACAAGGTTTCTACAAAGGTACAACATGTTAGGGTTAGAAGGAAAATATCTAGCAATTAAATGCGGACTTAATCAATAAAACAGAGGAATAGAACACACACACAAAAAAATTAACACAAAGAATTTAATGTGGTTCACCTAATCCGGGCTACATCCACAAAACCATAGCCATCCAATGATTTTATTATCCAGTGAAAACTTATTAAAATCTCATGAATAATTGCCTTTTCTACCTACTATAACACCCATCCCAACTCCTTATAACAAGCCTTTTAGAAGCTTCTAGAATTAGGGTTTTACAAAGTCGGTTTTTTTTCTTTTTTCGGTGATTTTTGCTTTTTTGCCGATGACACAAAAAAAATGGCAAAAAAAATTAGGAGACTAATAGCATAGCATGATTAGTCGCCACATACCAACAATCTCCCACTTGGAGACTAATCTTGGATGACACTGCTGCACTTACAGCTCCCATTGGAAATAAGTACCTTGGACCCTGCTGCTCTGTTATACCTGAATTCAACCTTGAAGGCCAACTGAAGTTGAAGAGCAGTTCAACTTCTTCCTTATCACCGCCTTCATAAACATATCCCCTGGATTGACATCTGTATGTATCTTGTCTAACTTGACCTATCCATCCTCCAACACTAACTGAATGAAATGATATCTCAACTGTATGTGTTTGGTTTTAGAGTGCAAGGCAAAATTCTTTGCAAGATGCATAGCACTTTGGCTGTCTGTAAACAAGTAATTTTCAGCCTGTTGTTTTCCCAACTCTTCCATGAAAAGTTGTAGCCATATCATCTCATTTTCTACCTCTGTTGCAACAACATACTTTGCCTCTGTGGTGGATAAAGCAACTGCCTTTTGCAACCACGAAATCCAACTCACTAATGTCCCACCAACTGTAAATACATAACCTATGGTACTCTACCTGGTATCTATATTCCCTGCTAAATCTAAGTCAACATAGCCTTTTAAATTAGCATTAGAGCCCCCAAAACATAAACATTTATTGGATGTACCTTTTAAGTACTTGAAAATTCATTTTACCGCATTCCAATGCTCAACACTAGGATGACTCATATACCTGCTAACAACTCCTACAACATGTGCAATATCTAGTCTTGTACATACCATGACATACATTAAACTACCTATAGCTGAAGCATATGGTACCTTGGACATTTTTTCTTCCTCCTCTTGTGTCTTTGGACACATATCCTTAGTCAATTTAACATGACTGGGCAAAGGTGTGTTGACATATTTTGCATTCTCCATATGAAATCTCCGCAACAACTTTTCAACATAATCAGCCTAAGATAAATTTGTTTTTCTATTTTTCCTCTCTTGTAATCTTCATACCAAGGATTTTCTTTGCTGCCCCCAAATCATTCATAGAAAATGAACTTGATAACTGTTGTTTTAACTCCTTTATGTGATCCATATTAGACCCTGCTACAAGCATGCCATCAACATATAGACATAAAATAATGTAGCTATCATCATCCAACCTCTTAAAATAAACACAATGGTTTGAATTACATTGAATGTAGTCATGCTCATCCATAAAGCTATCAAATTTAATATACCATTGCTGAGGTGCTTGTTTCAAGCCATATAAACTTTTCTTCAATCTGCACACCAATTTCTCCTAACCTTTGACCTCAAATTCTTGTGGTTGTTCCATGTATATTTCCTCTTTCAAATCACTATGGAGAAAGACTGTTGTACCATCAACTAGTTGTTCTAAATGCAAATCTTTAGCAACCACAATAGTTAAAATAGTATGAATAGAAGTCATTTTAACAACTAGAGAAAATATTTCATCAAAATAAATACCCTTTTTCTATGCAAATCCCTTTACAACTAATTTAGCTTTAAATATTTTCTTACCTCCATGCTCCTCTTTCAGCCACTAAACCTTGGTATCCACCTGCATAGCTTCATCATAACATTCTAGTTCACCAACATCAGTTAATAAAATAAAATACAAAGAGAGAGAAAATCTTTCTGGAGGTCTACTTATCCTTGAAGATCATGTAACATTCACTGAAGTTTGTGGTATTTGTTGTTGCTATTGTTGTGGAGCATGAGGAACCACTAGAACATTGTTGTTTGGTGTATCATCCAACACTACATAATCATTTTCTTTCTTCTCATGCTGCTGCAATTGATCTTTGTACAACACTTTCTCATTGAATATGACATCCTTGCTTCTCACATTTTTTTAATTTTTAAAATCCCAAAGCCTATGACCAAATTCATCAATGCCATATCCAAAAAATATACATTTCTTTGATTTTACATCAAGCTTGGTTCTATTTTCAAAATCTACATGTGCAAATGCTTCACAATCAAAGGTTTTGAGAAAAAAATAACTCACCTTCTTACCTGTCCATGCTTCCTTTGGAATACCACAACCCAAAGGATTAAAAGGATCTTTATTGATTAAATAAACAACCATGTTTATAGCCTTTTCCCACATGTTTAAAGGAATCCCAACATGCAATATCATGGTTTGTGCACGCTCCATTATTGTTCTAGTCATGCGCTCAATGACTCCATTTTCTTGTGGAGTCATTGAAATTGTTTTCTACCTATGAATACCATTAGATGAACTATAATCTTCAAACTCTTTGCTACAATACTCACCACCATTATCAGATCTGAGACATTTTAACTTTTTACCTAGCTCATTCTCAACCAAACTTCTCCATTTCTTAAAAGTTTCAATTACATCATATTTTTGCCTAAGGAAATAAATCCATACCTTCCTTGTTGCATCATCAATAAAAGTGACATAGTGTGAGGCCCATCTCTATGCTACATCTAGTAAGTGAACTATTTTAAGTTTAATTATTGACTATGGCTGATGATACCATTGATGATAGGAGATTTAGACATTTGTGTTCATGTGATGGTTTGATTATTACTATGCTACATCTAGTACTTGGATTATTTTGTGTTTGGTTATTGTCTATCCCTATTGATATCATTGATGATAGGATATTTGAACATTTAATTTAATATGATTATTTGATTTTGATTATGCAACATGCTAGCTAACAATGATGATTGATCTAATTTCATGTTGGTTATTGAGTTTGTTCAATTTGAATTTGAAAACTTAATGATGAAGGAATGAAACAAGTGGTGTGAACCAATCATGTTGCAATTAGATGAGTATGAAAATTAATGTTAATGAAAATGAGATAAGATAGGTGGCTAATGATTTTTCAATTATGTTATAGGATCTTTATGCTATACAAATTATGAAACTTGTGTGAATGCAATTGTGATTCAAATGATTTGATTATTATATGAATATGATTTACTTGGATGGATTAACGTGTGTATTGAGTGTGCAGGTACATTTTCCATGGCCAATGGAAATTGGAGGCAACTCTTGGGAACCCTATGTAAATTAACCAGTGAAACCGAGCTAAAGTCCATATGAAGGGACTATAGTTCCATCATGCAATTATTGATGTTACTTGTGAATGTTTTTAATTTGGTTTTTATTGCCACGTCAGTCCATCCAGGAGGTGAGTTGTCTATCCAAGTGGACAAAGTCGGATTTGAACTTTTAGGCACTTTTGGGAATTGAAAAGTGATATTTTTAAAGTGTTTTTATGGGTTTAAGGTCCCTAGGGCAGGTATTTGTGGGTTAGGTACCTTTTTCGCTCAAAATTATGGGGTAATCTCAAGATTGGGCACTCTTTTTGAGACCTTAAAGAAGTTTGACGAAAATAAGGTTTGGAAAGTGGGATGGGGACTAGTCCCTTTCCAATCCCACTTCTCCATGTTAGCTTGGAAGTCTCCCTAATCCTCACACATGTGTGAGAACACATGGGTGATTGTGCTTGAGAGAGTGAATGGGAGGTTGACAAATGTCAACTCCCTATTCAAAGGAGTTCATACTTGAGTTTTCTATAAAGCAAACTCAAAAGAAGGGTTAGGGGATTCTTTTGCATTCTTGATTTTGGTTGAATTTTGGGGGGGGAGTGAGGAGTTTGAAGAAAAATCTTGGAAGAAGAGGAGTTGTGTGGATTCTCAACCCATCCTTTCCTAATCTTGATTTTGAGGTAGATTCACCACTCTTTCTGTTTCTCTATGTTTCTATTTGCAAGATTACATGTGTATGTAAAAATGTTCTTAGTATTTGATCTCTTGTGTTGCTTGTATGCTTATTTTTAAATGCTTTTGGTGCTTGTTTTCTTGTGTTGTTGAATGTGGTTTATGTGATGGGTAAAGGGTTGTATAGGGATAGGCTCACCCAAAATTTGGGAAGAGCATCCCTTGTTGGGGATGGTATGGAGTAGGAACCTCCATGGGGAAGTTTAATTCCTCCTTAAGAGGAGACGTTCAAAAGGGTATGAGTACCCATATGTAGTTGTGAAATGACAGAATGGTTTTGGTGGTATGGGTTTTGGAGAAAGAGATGATATTAAAGAAGGGTTGCTCATAAAATGAAGGAAGTATGATATTGATTTGATATTATTTTCTATTATTATAAGTCCCCATATGGAGTGCGTAGTCCACCCTCATCCCCTCTTTGGATTCTTGATGGAATTGTAAAGTTATGTGAAAATCCCTTGGGTGGGTGTGAACAAAAAAAATCTTGTGTGTACCATGTGTGTAAATATTGTTTCGTTTAGTTTTGTTTGTACCCGGTTCCCTCGGTTGCCTCCTGGCTCGGGGGTGGTTGGTTTTTCAACCAAAGGTTGGGAGGTGAGCACCCCATTGGCCTATGAAAATAGTTTTGTGTTATTGTGTAGCTTTGTAGGCTTGAGGAGTTGCAAATATGTTGTACCCATGTTGCTTGGAGAAATTCTTATATTTGTTGGACAACATCCATGAAAAATCTAGCCTATTGGGCACTTGTAAAATCAGAAAATGGTGTTTTATGTGACTACTATTATAAACCAAAAAAATGAGAAAGTCTACATTTGTATTTTGTAAGGAAATAGTTATTTTATCACTCAACCCAAAACTATACTTACGCTGCAGTAACAAGGGTCCTACTAAGAATAACTGATATAACTATTCTAATAAAAAAAAAAAAGGAAGAATTTGTATTAGAATCTGTATTGCTTTGTAACCAACATATTTGATGTCATTTTTATGTGACTTGTCTTATTTAAAAAAAATGATAGATAAAAAAAAAGGGGGTTTAAATATCTATTGAGTTGTGAATGTTAAGTGAAAGATTAGAGTGATATATACATATCAAGGAAAGAATGTTACCTTACCATTTTGGCAAATTTTTGTGCAAAGAAAATGTTGTATTTTTTTTAATCTGTCGATTATTATAAACATGTAACTGCAAGAGAAATTTTCTACTTCACCATTTCATTACAATATTGTGCATATTTTAAATATCTACTGATTCTTTTCAAAATAAAAGTATGCAGTCATAATCCTGGAAGTATATAAGTTTAGGATATAAAAGTATTTGCTTTCAAGTCTGCAACATGAGGAGATAAATTTCAAAACAAGTTTCATTCATCTAAACTTGTTGCTTACATATTTGCTACATTGTCTACCCTTAGAAGACTGAACTTGATCTGTTGAAATGAGAATAAAATGTAATAGACTTAGATCACTGTTGTTTCTCTACACTAGGTTGCTCAGGTTTACCATATTACTTGACATCTTCCTAGGTATGGGAGATCCTCCTCTCTTTACTCCCCGTATACGCCAGTTATGAGTCTCGAAATCAAGTTTGATTTGCGGCTTTGGGGTCAAAGGCAGAGGTTTGAAACCTGCAAATGTTTTTTTTTCTTTTTCTTTGGATAGAAATAAAAAGAGATAAAGCATTTAAATTAAAACTGTAGCAAGAGAAAGCTGAATAAACCACACAGAAGAATATTTCCACCTGCAAACTACTGTTAAGGACAAAGATACATTGATGCATCAAACATGTCTATAGAGGGGAAGCCACCAAACTTGAACCAGTAAATACTTACTAGTGGCTATGGCTTCCCTCTGGGCTGAGCGGACTTGCATCGTAGAGCCAACTTACCCCTGTGGCCTCTCCTTATTGTAGGAAATAGTGGTTCCAGCCGCCGCCCTCTATATGTTACCAAATTATGTGATAAGGATGAGAACACATTGGTTTAGGGATTTATTTTCAAAATGGAGGTGAAATATTATAAGATTTAGTTTTGTGAAATCTGCTGCACTCTCTCCCACAATCGGGTGCCAAAACCAAAAAAAAAGAAAACTTGCCATGTAGTATCAACTGCCATGCCTTATACCTTAGTGGGAGCATATTATTTAAGGTTACCATATATAAACTTTTGCGTAAGTATCAAAATATCACTATATGCGTTACGGGGGCAGCTAAAAGCATAAAAAAATACCTAAATGATTTGTTAACAAAATTATTGTCTTGCATTAACATAACACCAGGCTCGATGATTTAAGAAAGTCCCAAAATGGGTTCGAGTGAGTTCCATAGGCTATAGAGCCTGTGTACGTTTGCATTGCCTGTGAAGATTTTTTCTGGGATGACCTTAGTCAATGCTAATCCGTGATATTCTGATCTGTATGTGTTAAAATAACAAGCGTTGAATGTAATCCTAAGTGGAGCCCTAAGAATATATTTACTATGAGGTTATAAAATTGTAATACCGGTGCTAATATGAATGCAAAGTGGAGACAAGTGAAATTGGGTAATGTCGTCATAAACATATGTATATATAAGGAGATCAGTATAAATACTAAACGTATGAAAAGGAAAGTGATATAGATTAAATGAGGCCTCGCATGGTTAAGGATAATGCGAACAAAAAGGGAAACATTAAGTTAGTTTACATACCTACATTCAATGCCCACGAATTAAAGGATTTGTGCATGGAATATATTATTTCCAAATACCACCGTATGTCCCTTACAAAAATAAAAACAAAAAAAACTAAAGTGCCCCTCCACTTATGAGTGGTAGAGGGAGGGCTTAATATTAGAAGAAAATATGGCTCATATAATATATTCCACTTGTGCATAAAAACAAAACGAAATAAGAATCCCTCTCATAAGTTTTAGAAAAGAGATTTAAAAGAAAATTTAAATAAGACATTATATGAAGAAGGGGGGGATGAGATTCCCATGTTCCTAAAAAGAACACATTCTAATAAACTAAATTAGATTTTATTTAAGAATAGAGGCTAGTACTCCTAGGAATACCTTGAAACTAAAAGAAAAGAAATTTCTTTATTTGTTTCCTCTTTCCCTCCTTTTAAGGGAAATTAACAAAATGGGAAGTAATATTTATTTAATTGTATACATTTTTTCTTATCATTACTTAGAAATTAGTGTATATTTATTATTTACTTAGTTAGGGGCAAGTACATAATTAAATTAATATTAGATAAAAAGAATTAACAATTAAGATAAATTATAAATATTTTGTCCACTCTTGCATTTAGAATTTTCAAGTTCAAACGTAAAATGTTAATTATCATCGATATCAATATGGTGGCTAAGGTGGTAGGGCTATCTGGTAAAACATTGTTTTGTCAATTAATCCTTAGGGTTTCTTGTAAATCAATTTGATAATATTTATATGATTTCCCCATGTGAGAACCCATACCAGGGAGTTCTAACAAGGACATTAACATTCATGCAAAGGTTAGCATCAACTTCTGGCTTGGTAATTAATGAGCCTAGTAAACCTAATGTTAGAGATCACCCGTTCTTCTGTTTAGGGTGTACGTGATGGATTTTGTACACCCGTCTACGTTTACTCCACCCTACCCTCAAGTGGCATGCCATTGATGAAATTTATGGAGTGATGTCATTGGACGTGTGTAGCTAGTTAACAAGCGAAACACGGTAAAGTATGTATCAAGAGGTTAATGTATTTTATTTATAAAAAAAAAAAGGTTAGTTGAGTGATATCCAATAGTAGGATTTATACCGTTAATAGAAAAACTATGAACAAAATTATGCTAATGAAATGAGGGCCATAATATTTAAACATTCAAGTTGTTGTGAGACTATTGAATGAATAATAATAAGGTGGGCTTGGTCACTGCAAAATAAATTTTATGAAAAATAATTGAATAATAATATTAATAATGAGGATGGTGTTGATGTAGCATTACCTTTAAGTATTAAACAATAACATTAGCAATCACAATTGATGTGGTCACAATATTATTGGTTGGTCCTAATAGTTCATGGGGGTATAATATGTACTATAGTAGTGTGAGATATGAATACTTTGATCGTGGAAAAGAATTAGACAAATATAGGTTGTGGTAGTCAGATGTTCTTGGTGTTGGTATCATTTCCAAAAATTCCAATAGGCGATGTCAGGCATCATATGCTAACATTGCAGCTTGGGACTTTCTCTTCATCATTTGGGGAGTGTGCGTGGAGGCCTTTGCACACTCTCTCATATATTCACTCCACTCCCCACTCTCAAGAGTTGTGTCACTGATGTCAAAGCACAAGCCTTGCCATCTGATGCGTATAGTTTGGTATTCATGTAGATCAAGGATAAGTCTTTATCAAATGTTACATGTCAATATATATATATAAAAAATTTAGTTGTGTTTTTACCCTAAGGGTAAAATAAGGGCATTACACATAGTACCGAGAGCCACCGAGAGAAGATACTTGAGTTGGTCCCCATACATTTGTATGCACAAGCTCCAATTTCTCATCTTTCTTTTGCTTCCCATCCTTAAGAAAACTAACTCTCTTTTGTTTTCCATATACACAACTTTCACAGAAATCCATATTAACACATTTTAGACCTGGTAAAACATTCTTTGAATGAAGTAATTTCATACCTTTTGCACTCATATGCCCAAGTCTATTATGCCACAGTGCTGATTTAGAATCTATAGCAACTATCTGATTTTTTGCCTGCTGAACTGCAACAACTATTCCTGAACATTGATTTTTATCTGCAATAGCTAAAGTAGAAGGAACAATATGACCTGTACAAATATATAAGGTGCCTACTTTCATACCTTTTACTACCACTAAGGCACCTTTTGTAACCTTCCAATTTTTATCACTAAATGTAACAACACAACCCTCATCATCTAGTTGCCCTGTTGAAATTAAATTTATTTTCAACTTTGGAACATGCCTTACCTCATGTAGTAGCCAATAATTCCCATTTTGCAACTTAATCTTGATTCTTCCCTTTCCAACAATTTGACAGGGTTCGTCATCTCCCAAATAAACCAGCCCAAAATCCCCTTGGACATAATTGAGAAAATAACTTCTATGGGGTGTAGCATGAAATGAAGCCCCTGAATCTAACACCCAAGAATCATCAACATTATGAAGGGAAAGAATCAAAGCATCCTCATCAGATTTATTACTTACCACATTTTCCTCTTTATTTCCTTCCTTTTTGTCTTCTTTATTTTTTTGAGACCAACAATCTTTCTTAAAATGACTTGGCTTACCGCAGTACCGACAATCCCTCTTGTCTCTAGATTGAGATCTTTTATCCTTTGATTTTCCTCGTGGCTTCCCACGACCTCTAGAATTGTTTCCTCTCTCCTTTGATCTACCCCTGCTTTCTGCATTGAAAACACTGCCTGATGTGGATGTTCCACCTGAGCTTTTCCTATGAATTTCCTCGCTCAAAATAACACCAACAACATCATCAAATTTCAATGTATTCAAACCAGAAACAGAATTGCTAACAACCATTAGCAATCTATTCCAACTTTTTGGCAAAGAACATAGAATCAAAAGATCCCTAACTTCTTTATTAAAGTTTACATTTACAAAATTTAATTGACTGGTAACCATATTAAACACATTTAAATGATCAACATTTGACCCACCTTCTACCATTTTCATATTAAATAAATGCTTCATAAGAAATACCTTATTCGAAGCAGAAGTATTTTCATATAACTTCGCCAGGGTTTCCATCAACTCTTGGTTTTTCTTTGTTGTTGTAATATTGAATTCCACTGATTGTGCTAGGCATAAATGAATGGCTCCCAGTGCCTTTCTATCCAGAAGATTCCATTCCTCATCACTCATTCCTGCCGGTTTCTTGGTCATTCCTTCCAACAACCTCCATAAATCCTTCTAATAGAGATAATCCTCCATCTGCATCTTCCATAACTGATAGTTCTTCCCATTGAATTTATCTACCTTTAATTTACCCTCGTCTGCCATTGCTCCCACTTAACCGTGAGACTCCCACTCAACTGTGAGACTTTCTTGTAGATGATAATCGAACACAACCTGCTCTGATACCACTTGTTAGGGTTAGAAGGCATATATCTAACAATTAAATGTAGACTTAATCAATAAAACAGAGGAATAGAACACACACACAACAAAATTAACATAGAGAATTTAATGTGGTTCACCCAATCCAGGCTACATCCACAAAACTATAGCCATCCAATGATTTTATTATCCAGTGCAAAACTTATTACAATCTCATGAATAATCACCTTTTTCTACCTATTGTAACACCCATCCCAACCCCTTATAACAATCCTTTTAGAAGCTTCTAGAATTATGGTTTTACAAAGTCGATTTTTTTTATTTTTCAATGTTTTTTCCTTTTTTGCTGACGACATAAATTTTTTTTTTCTTGGGGGCTATCACCCTTCAACCCTCGCTTTTAGGGGCTGCCACCCCCAAACCCTTGCCCATGGCTCGGCCCAGCCTTGGACCCCAACAATGATACATGTCGGGTGTATAGTATAGCATGATCAGTCACCACATACCAACACGATAGATAGTAATATGTATTTTATAATTGAAAATGACAAAATCTTGATTGTGTTTGTATATGTTGATGAAATTAATTTAGGAGGAAATGAAACTATGTGTAAGATGTTTGCAGAAGAAATGCAAAAGGAATTTGAGATGTCTATGTTTGGAGAAATGAATTTCTTTCTTGGGCAACAAATTAATCAAACAGAGAAATTAATTTTCATTTCACAGTCTAGGTATGTGAAAGAGATGTTGAAGAAGTTTGGGATGGATGGTTCCAAATCAGTATGCACTCCTATGGTGACTGGTTGCAAATTAAGTAAAGACGATGATTCACCTAAGGTTGATCAGAGCAAATATAGATCTATGATTGGTGGACTATTGTATTTGACTACTTCTAGACCAGATATTATGCATGGTGTTTGTCTTATGGATAGATTTTAAGAAGATCCTAAGGAAACACATGTTGCTACTATTAAAAGAATATTGAGATATTTGAATAACACTCTAGATTATGGCTTATGGTATCTTAGGTATACTGACTTTACACTAAGTGCTTATACAAATGAATATTGGGCTAGATGTGTAGATGACATAAAAAGTACAAGTGGTGGTGCATTTTTTCTTGGTTGCAGATTGGTGGTGGGTGATCCCACAATACCGAGTTACAATTTTCATCCAAACTAAACACTGAAATGATTTTTTCTAACTAAATCTTCACTTTCGAGAACCTATAGCGGCTAAACCATGAGGAATTTGAAGATGATGCAAACTAGTGATTTGTGACATATTTTTTGTAGAACCTAAATATATTTTTTTCAAAATTTTTGGAATCATATTTCACTTCTTTTTCTATCTCCTTCTAAAACTAGTTTTTTTTAGTAAACACCATTTTTAAGGAGTGATGCTCACTATATACAACATAACTTTTTTTTTCGTGAAGGATAAAATTCTATTTTTTTTGAATTTAGATTTTTAACTACAATATATAGTGCTTTCATGTGGTTTCATAGTATTTTATTGAATATTTTTTTCTTAATCAAGTTTCGAAGTCACACTAATTACAATTCAAACATAGGTGGATTGTATACAACACAACTTTTTTGTATGTATCGAAATTCAATTTCTTTTTTTTTGTTGGATTAAGGACTTCAATATCTAGTGCACTAATATTTTTTAATTTTTTTTTGATAATATGTTTTTTTCCACATGTGCAAAACAAAGAGCTTGATTTTTAGTGAAAAACCTACATTCACAAGAAATAAAAAATAAATATAATAATAAAATTAAATTTATTTAAAATTATACTTTTTGAGAAGCTTATAATATGGACTACATACTTATAAAAAATAAATTTTAAATGAATTCATTTGATCCCCCAAAAGGTAAACCAAAAGTGGTTTTTTATTAGCATTTTGATAGGTGTAAAGGAGACTCCATTATAGGTATGGTTTAAAACTAGCGGGGTTCTATCTAAGGTGGTTTGATCAAACCCTGTTCAATTGTAATCCTTTAAATCAAAATTTTTGAGGCTTAAATCATTATATTTTCTAAAAATATGTGATTTTAGCAAAAATTAGGATCTCCCAGAAATTGTAAACCAGTATTGTGGGATCACCCTGACATGGTTGAGTAAAAAACAAGATTCATTTTCCTTATCTATTGTTGAAGCTGAGTATATTGCTGCTACATCTTGTTGTACACAAGTTATATGGATGAAACATAAATTGAAAGATATCACAGTTGTGCATGATGATCCTATTTCTATCTACTGTGATAACACGTGTGCAATTAACATTTCAAAGAATCCAGTGATGCACTTGAGGACAAAGAATATATATATCAAGTATCATTTCTTGAGAGAGAAGGTTGTGGAGAATGAAGTAAAGCTTGATTATGTCTCTACAAAGGATCAGACTGCTGATATATTTATGAAGAATCTTCCTAAAGATACTTTTGAGTATCTGTAGGAGAAGTTAGGGGTCATTTCCCCTCCTTTCTTGAACTAGATGCATATGGAGATGTGTAATTCTAGTGGATGTATGGATCTATCTTTCTTCTAGACTAATGTTTTGGTGGCTACCTCTCAAGGGGAGCAGGTAGTGTCATGTGTTGTCATTGAAAGAGTATTTTGTTTTTAGTGTCAAAGGGGAAATCAATGTAAAACATCTTTTTCCTTTTCCATTGATGTCAAAGGGGGAGATGAGAGATGAGAGATGTGAAAAAAAGGATGGGAAATGAGAGATGCAAAAAATAAAAAGAGAGATTACCTACTAAGGGGGAGAAACAAAAAGTAAAACCATGAGAAGTGTGTTTAGAGCTAGTGTGTTGTCTTTGATGGTTTTTCACTTCATGTGTTACCATCAATGACAAAGGGGGAGATTGTTGCAAGAATGAAGGTTTTGTCATTGATGTCAACTAGTCAATTGGTTATCAACTAGTTGTTGTTGTCATTGATGTCATGGATACAGGTTATTGGCTATATATGTCGAGGAAATTGATAAAATTGTAATGAAGAAAGGTTGTAGGTGTTTAGTGGTTGCTTTGATTTTTGCTCCAGATTTGCTTCTATGTTTGTGTGGTTCAAATATTTTGATCATGGTTGTTGGAAGCTACTATATCTAGATTTTTGGCTTTATGATTCATTGTACAGTGTGAGTTATGTTCACCAGTTGTGAACTATGGTTTTCTATGCTTCTAGCTGAGGTCTGGGAGAAATTTTGTTGGTCTAGATTTCTATTTGGTTAAGTCTTATGAATTTTAGTTCTAGAGTTAAGTTGTTATGATCATATTGAAGATAATTTTGGTATATGGAAGGAATTGATCGTGCTAAGAATTGTGTGTGCTTAATCGTTCTATGTGTTTTACACTGGTTTAGCCAACCTTGTGTTGAACACTACCTTTGAAGTTGATGAAGCATGTTGGGCCCTAATTGGGTTCTCATCAAGCATGTGTTTCAGTTTCCCTCATTCTAATTCAACCCTAGGATGTTTGGCACTGACCTAATTTGAATTTAATGTTGGATGGCCAACTTTGGATATGTTTCAAAGTTGAAGATGGTATAAATACAGGGTGAGTTAGTGGTGAAATAAGTGACAAGAGATAAGTGCAAACAATAGAGAAGATAGATGTGAATATGTGTGTGTGTGTGATGAAAGTGTGGCAGATCAGTGCGAAGCTTAAATGCCGAGTTTCTAGATGTAGTGAGCTGAAGGTGGACTTTATCATTCATGCATGTGTGCAAGTAGTTGAGAAAATTGTGGTGTAATTCTTTGTTGCATTGGGATTGTCTTCTCTCTATAACATATCTCTTCTATCTTCTTTGTATCTCTATGGAAGTGAGCCCTCTGGGTGGTTAACCCTGTTGGATAGTGAGTCTTGATCTAGACAGTGAGTCCTTGTTTTGGTAGTGAGTCTTTTTCCTCAAGTAGTGAGCCTTTGTAATCAATTTTGATATTCTCTATAGTGTGAGTTAATCCCCATCATGGTTTTTCCATCATTGGGTTTTCCATGTAAATTTTGTGTTATTGTGTTTGTGTGATGATTTTCAATTTCTGCACTTGCACTTAATGTTTAATCATTTTAGCAAGAGTTAAACATTTGTGATTGATCTAAGTTCTAGTGAATGTTTTAAATTTTAAATTTTCTACAACTGATTCAACCCCCCTCTTAGTTGTCTTGTTCAACAATTTTATAAATTTTAGGAGCTCAAGAGAGTTTGTTGTGTGTGGCTACAAAAAAATACAATGTGAATCCACTAGTATTGAGAAGAAACTCAAAATAATGAGCTTAATAATATAAATTAATGAGAAAGTTATATGTGCCACATAACATAACAATTAATGAAATCTCATTCCCTCCCTTAACCTCCACATTTACATTGCTCTTGCTTCCATTAATGCTATACATTAGATCTTATAACATTGCATCCCATATAAAGAAAGGGAGATAATGGAATACAAATAACATAAACTGAAATAATATAATTTTATTATTCAACAATTTATAAATTTTGTGATGAAGTGTCATATTTTTTTCTTCTACCTTTTCAATATCTAGTTTTCTTATAAGATAAATAAAAATAATTTCTTTTGTTATATTATTCTATAATTTCTTAGTATTCACTACCATTACTCTTGCAAGACCTTTCATTCACTTACCATCTTCCTTCAAAGTAAAAATTACAGGTATTATTACATCCTTTGTTAACCTATAAGTATTTTATCTTATATCATGTATAGCCTTCCTATCAAATCCCATGGTCTAACTAGTAAAAAAGGGTAAACATCTATTGGCATGGTATCACATAAAACTTCATATTCATATAGTTAAATTTTAAATTGTATAAGACATTTTTCACTAACCAAAATTTGTGAAAAATTTTCAATGAAGATACTTATAAGTATTATGATGATCTAACCTTTTTAGATTTAGTTTGTCTACCATTTAAATTTTAGCTAAATTATGAATACTACCATTGTAAACTATCACCTTACAAAATTTACCTATAAATTTACATACAATTTTGAGTAAACTTTAACTTTATACATGTTCACCTAAATGTTTAGAACCTGGATTTAATAAGTTCATTTTCAATAATAATGACTCAAATTTATTTGGATTACTCATTCATTATTAGAATAAAGTTCCTCATCAACATGTGTCACTCTTATGGTTCTTTTAAATCTACTATCATACTCTCCTTATGAATGGTTGCACTCAATTGATCTATAACCTTCACCTTCACACATAAAATAGATAATTCATCTACACTATCTTCAACCACCTCTTCCATATCTACCTCTGCCTCTTTGATAACTAGATATACTATGACTAATTTCTAAATTTTCCTTATAGTAAACATCATCTTTATAAGTCCCTCTTCCACTTCCTTTATTTATACCTCTTCAAAATTTACCACCTCTTCCTCTCTTATTCTACTTGGTCTAAATAAATTTATTCAACTCTTTCTCAAATTTTAGTCTAGGCTAATATGCTTCATCAATACAATGGATAGTTAAGATAATCAATTCTTCTTATATTTATCCTCTTAAACCATTGATATACCTATCCACATTCTCCTAGCTATTTTCATGATGAATTTCTCTAATAGATAACTTATAGGACTTCATAGTACATATTCTTTCACATTTAATTCATTTTGTTTCATATTTTGTAACTTCTACAATAGCTGCCATTGCTAGCTTGTAGGAATAAACTTATATTTTATATCATTTATCAATTTTAGGCTTCCATTTCTATTCCTATTGAACTATGTTTCTTTCAACTAGATTACAACATTACCTATCAATTTTTTCATTGCAAAATTTATCGAAGTTAATACTTGAAAAAATAATCAGCATTGTTTGATGAAATTTTTTTGTTAGTTTCATCAACAAGTAGTTAGTTTCCAATAGATAGTTAGAAAGGAGTTAGTCTCTATTCAATTGCAATTCACTTTTATCAATTCATTTTTCTTATTTGATTTAAATTAATAGATATTTCTAAGATTTTTCCACTTTTACATTACTTTATTGTTGATGGATGATCTAAATATTATCATAAATTAGTTTTTGTTCTTATTAAATCCTTTATTTAGCACCAAAACCCAATTCAATAGAACTAGGCTAATCTAGGATTCCTAAGCACTTGTAGTGTGTTCCAAGGGGGTGTTGGATAATGAGACACACCTAAACCAAAGATGGACTAGTCACCAAGAGTGCTAGTATCTCAATGATAGAGCACCTTGATAGAAAATTAGAGGTCCTAGATTTGACTCCTAGTTGGTCAATGGAAATATTTATCATGGTATCAAAGAATAGGAAGAGAAAATAAATTACTTGATAGAAGTGCAATGCCATTAAATGTTTCAGCATAAAGAAGGACAAGAATAAATATATAATGTTTTTGATAAGATAAGTTGCATTTATAGGGTGCAGAACCCCTACCACAAAAGCCACCAAGGCTAGAGATCACCAATTGAGAGCATAATAGCAAAAAAATAGTAGTAACAACAAAAGAAAAAAACTGCATACATGACACATAAATAGTACCAGACAAAAACCCCTAGGGGGAAAAAACAAGCCCTAGACTACTACTTAGTTATGTTCTCACATTCCTCCATAAGGAATTTGAAACATCCACATTATCTTAGTTGGAGCTAAGATCAGTCTCTAGCGCATTCTTCTTGATTTCCTCCTTCAACACCAAAGCAAGAGTCACAAGAGAGTGATGGATGACCTTGATGGTAAAGAAAGTAAGTCTATTTAGAGCTTCCACTCCAGAGTGCTAACATAGGCTAGCAGAGCCTTGTAGTCTTCATTAGAACCTTGAAAAAACATACTAGCCTTCTCTTTCCTCATATGATGATTGCAGGAGTTTGGAGTGGACTCCTCCAACAACATCTTGTTCAGCTTAGGGAAGTGGCTAGGGCCTTCCCCATAGTCTTATGCTTCCTCAACAATATCGTTCTTGTTGTCCACCTACTTATTCATCTATTCAAAACTGTAAGAATCAACTAGGACCTTGGGTTTCTGTTTGGCCAGTTGATTGAATCTCTTAACATTGGTTGGTACAATACCAACTTCCATTTCCATAGTTGTCATGTTATAATACTCACCAGATCCTTTGGTATTATCTTCCCCCTCCTCATTCTTTGAAATAGGTTCTTCCAAATAGATATCTAATGTTAGAATAAGAAAGCATGGTTTTTAGAATCTAAAAGAGGTAGAAAGGAATTTCTAATAATGAAAAGTTGAACATGTAAAATTAAAGTTTAAAAAATATTTTATCAAGTAAATATTTTATCTTTGGGTTGCACTTGTTTTCTATCAATAGGGGCATAAGGTACATACATAAAAAAAATTGTGGTGTAGAAGGTAAGGTTTAATCAAAATAAAATATCAATATTTTTTTATTTTGACTATGAGAATTAGTAGGAAGAGTTTATATTATGCAAGAACTGCATGGTTTTCTATGAAAGCAAGAGAGTTATTTTTTTATTTTTAAACAAAAATAGATTGTTAGATTTTTCTATATATTTTTGGAGGGATATGAAATTAGCAAAGGAAAAGGAAATAGTGTTTAGGGCGCCTCTGTACAATTTTTTTATTATTATATTGTGCAATTCTCTTTTATAATTTGTTGGTAGTCTCTTTTTTTTTCAATGTATATTTTTATTTACGATGATAAATAAGGAAAGAAAATCTAGCTTATTCATTCATATTTTAATGGGAATAATGTTTCCTATTGAAGAAGATGAGCATAAACATTGTTAAACCTAAGGATTTGTGGGATATTATTCAAAGAGTTCATGAAGAAATGATGATGTTAATACATTAAATAATCAATAGAATTTATATAGATTAAGGTAAACAAACAAAAGGACAATGAAACATTATTTTTTATTCAAGGTGTTTTAAGATGACTAACTCTTCCTAGGATTAGTGGTGATGTATGTTCATAAAAAGAATGGAAATAATAATAAATTTGTATCAAAATGGTCACATAGCAAAAATTTACAAACATTAAGAATTTTTTTGAAAATATTAAATGAATAGTAATGAAAGTGGTAATTATTTTTAATTGTATTTTAGTCATTACACTTGTATTAAATAGTTATTTTTCAACATAGTTCTACAAAAATTAAACTCTTCATAGAGAGAAGTCTCCTAAAATTATTGTGGACATGGTAATGATGACATAGAAAAGACAAAAAAAATGATAAACTTAGAGTTTGATATTTTTTCATACCAAAGAGTTGAATGATTTTTTTTTTTTTTTTAGGAATTAAGGTTCTAATTTTCTATTTTTTAAATATATTATTGTCAAGTATTGTTAGTGATAAAATAATAGAATTTTTATTTTAATTGTATATCTAGTGGAATTGTAGATAACTTCTCAAGTATAAAATCTTAGTGATACCTATTAGATTTGTAGAGCCAAGAGTGAAGAGGAGATAATCCCTCTTGTTAAGGGCTTGGATATTATTCTCTAATTATGATATTTACATGTATAATAAAATCATATCCTTAGGAGTGTACCTTTGTGTGAATTTGTAGGAAGTCAAGGTTGGGATATCAATCTAGAAATATAGAACACATAACACAACATATAATATAACATTTATGATCATTGTAAATAAATATGCTACAAGTTGGATGACTAAAATGCCATAGATTATTATTTTCTAATTATACTTTTCATAGTGTTGTTTTTACTTTTACAAATATATTGCTATTGAAAAATATATCACCAACTTCCATGCTATAAAATGTGCTAGAAATTTAGCTATGGACCCATTGTTAACACTTCAAAAGCATATTATTGTTTCTATAATTTTATTTTTAATTTTCTAATGAATGAACTCAAATGATTTCACATGTCAATATAATTACTAAGCATCAACAACATTGGATATATTGATTCTTCATATTCCATGATAACACTTCACATCATATTTAATCCTCATCTTCTTTCATTTATAAAGTGCCACTAGTCCAAAAATCTCCATTTAAGAAATAAAAATAAATCAAACTCTTGTTTTTTTTACTTTTGTCTCTTCTATGTCATGATTACCACACCCACAATAATTTTAGCCTATTTCTCTTCGAGAAGATTTTAATTTCAATAAATAAATGTTATAATTTATTCAAAAATTTATATATGTTATAATTTATTCAAAAATTTATATGATATTGCTCTTATTCGAACAATTCCTATTTGAGAAAATCATAAACTATTGTGACTTTTTATGTATCAATGACATACTTTATTCAAAAATTTGTAACAACTACATAACTATTTAAAATGTCTTTTCACCACAACTATATAGCTATTAAAATCATCTTTTTTAATACATAAATTTGATTGTTAAGGGACCTCATCCAATTATCTATATACATATAAAAAAAAGATTTTATTAATTCTTTTTCAAATCACCTTTAACAATATAACCATTTTATATTCTAGTATAAATAAGCTCAATCATCCTAAAAAAGGGTAAAAATTAAAACATATATTCTAGGTTAACATTATCAATGGGTGATAGATTAGACCAACTAGCTCCCTAGTCTAGCTATAAAAAAAATAGTAATCTAGAGGAGATACTTGATAGATTATTCATCCATTCAACCCTATAACTATCTTGAAGGTGTAATGAAGTTTTAAATTTATTTTTTAGCTTTTCCAAATCTAAATCTAGAGAGTAATTCCATTTTCGTTTATCCATGTGACCTTTTATACTTTCAACTTCACCAACTATTATTAGGAAATGGGTAATCCAACAACCTAAAGGAGCACATGGACACAAGGCCCAATAATTTGTTGTCTGCAATAGAAGATGCCATCTCAAAAACAAGGCCACTTATTTAAGGGTTATGCCAAGGTTTCTCCTTATTACTCTCTTGTGAAATGCATGGAAAGGCCCCACATCAAAATTTTATCTTTTATGAATTTTAAGAAATTCAAAGGAAAAACATAGGGCACATCTATATTAGCTTTCTCCTAAGCTTTGATTCCAAGAATTATGAACCCAAAAACTCTTTGATTTCCTTCTCAATCATTCCACTCTAAACCAAAGTGTTTTTTAGGAAGCAAGGACTAGTAACCATCCCCTTGAATGTCATTTCCATCTTCTCTTCACGAAGAGATGGAATTTGGAATTCATTGCAAGAAAATTATATGTAAAAGAAAACAACAATACAATGGATTTACTATTTGATAGGTACCGTACCACATTAGTTCATAAACATGATTTAATAATCACTAAAAATTATAACATGTTATACTAATTTCTATCAATATATCATGGGGATAAACTAATTAATATAAGTTTTGATATTGGGGGTGTTCCATGTGGATGGTGAAGGCTAATCTACATCAATTTTTAATACTTGCCATTGACATTTATATCTTGTTAGAATAGTAACCTAGAAATAGGTTTAATATTTCACAATGTTAATAAACTTTAGTAATATTATGAAATTAAATTCAAAATAGGTACTTAAGATACACAGTAGAAATAAAAAAGGTGTTCTAAAAATATTATAAAATGGGTAGTTTTTATATATGATAAATTAAGGAGTATTTAGAATTAGAAAAGTGCATTGGAAGGGTTGTGATTAATCAAATACTATGTGGTAGAAATGAAAATAGAAATATATAATATTCTATGAATGAATTTGATAAGACATAATTTTAATAATAACTTTGAAATGATAAACCTTAGAATGATTTTCAAAAATTGTGATAGTTGGCAAGTACATTGAAAGAACTATCTCCATTCATATATTATGTGTGGCAACCATATATTAACATGATGCAAACCTTTTAGGAAATTATGATTATACATTATTACAAAGACCTTTATAATAATCTTTTTGTAAGAACTATACAATTATTACAAACTTCTTTTCATAATAATTATGTATTGAATGCACCACGACAAAAGATTCACAAGATTTAGTCATTGGAATTTAATGTGCTTTACTGGATTATTCAATGTGCTTCACATTACTTCTGATAAGGTATCTGTGGTCACCTCCACACGCGTACTGAAATTTTTGATACTTCTCAATTGATATGAGGGGACAGTTCTGAATCCTGTCTTTTGTCATCAATGGCAGAAAGACCGTCATAATGGAAGACCATCTTATGGGTGGCTGTAAAATTGAAACTTATCTTAATAGTACCTCTGGAAGCGACGTTGGTGCTCAGTACAAATGGTCACCAAAAATTCTCAGTGATTGATGATCGACTCTTGGGGATTTGGCCCTTCCCTTCACACCTCCTGCCTTTCGCTTCGTCTTGTCAATGGCATCACTAAAGCATCTCTTCTTTTGATTCAGGTAAGTTTTAAGTTCCATCTGGTATCCTATGTGAATCTTTAAGGACACTGCCCTTTTCCAAAACAAGACAAATATAAATGTAAAATTGAAACTTATCTTAATGATGTTGTGGAAACGGAAATATAAAATCCATAAACTTAAAATAATACTGCAGTACAAGTTAGTTGTAAAGAAATAATGAAGAATATAAAATGTAATAATAGAAAAATAGATAAGACATAGAATATGTCAACGAAACATCTACACGGTAAAGTATCGGTATTCTTATTTTTCAAAGAAATTGACTACAATCTTCACACAACTTTTGCTCTTCCATTACAATTCATTACAATGATTTTGCCTTGAAGACAACAAGATAAATATAATATTTTCAACCTGTGTTAAACTTAGAAAAAAACAACTTTATTTTTATTGTTTTTGTTTTAAATCTTTATCTTTTTCAAAGATAAGATTTTGCTTTAATTCTCTTTTTGTTGTCATTATCCAACAATCTCCACCTTAAACAACAATTGTCTGATATCTGCCCACGCCCATTCACCACCTTTTCTAGAAGCCAAGAGAAGTAAAACTCCACTACAACTTTTCTAACTATATTGGTTTTGTAAACATGTCTCGACAATTTTCTAGTATATGAATTTCCTCAAGAGCCTCTCCACCTTCATCAATAACCCATCTTACAAAATGCTATTTAATTGCAATATGCTTAGTCCTACTATGCCAAGTTGGATTTTTAGTCAAATATATCACTTTGACTATCACAAAATATAATCTTGTCCTACACTTTTCCAAACTCACCCAAAAGACCCTTTAACCAAATTGCTTCTTTGCATGCATGTGAGACAACCAAATACTTTGCCTTAGTAGTGGATAAAAAAAAAATCTTGAAGCTTTGGCATCCAAAAAAATAGGTCCTCCTATAAGAGTAAATACATAACTTGATGTAGATCTCCTTTTGTCCAAATCACCTGCAAAATCTAAATCAACATAACCACAAATTGAACCACTAGAACCATCAAAGGTGATACAATAATCACTTGTGCCTCTAAGATATCGAAACACCCATTTCACTACTACCCAATGATCTTTACCTAGATTTGCCATGTATCTAAGTTGACAACACCAATTGCATGTGAAATATTTGGTCTTGTACATACCATTGCATACATTAATCTTCCTACCACATTAGCATACGATACATGAGACATATAATCCTTTTCTTCTTTATTACTAGAACATAAACTTGAAGAAAGCTTAAAATGAGAAGCTAAAAGGATATTTATTGGTTTCACATTCTTCATACTAAATCCTATGAGGATCTTCTCCACATACTTTTGGTGCAATAACCACCATGTTCCCTATCTTTGTTTATTTCCATACCCAAATTTTTTTTTGATGCTCCTAGATCTTTCATATAAAAAATCCTAGCCATTTGATCCTTTAATCTGTTGATCTCAATTATGATTTTTCTTGCTACAAGAATATCATAAATATATAATACCAAGATAATGAATAAACCATTTTTCAAAATTTTAAAGTAAACAAAATGGTTATACTCACTCCTTGTAAAATTTTGGCTCACCATGAAGGAATCAAACTTCTTGTGCCATTGTCTAGGAGACTACTTCAGGCCATACAATGACTTTTTGAGTTTACAAACAAATTTCCTGTTGCGATCTTGAACAAACCCTTTTGGTTGTTCCATATATATCTCATCATCCAAGTCTCCATGTAAGAATGTTGTTTTAACATCTAATTGCTCCAACTCAATACCAAGTAAAGCAACAAGTGCTAAAACAACTTGAATATAAACAAGCTTAACAATTGGTGAAATTTTTTCATGAAACCAATACCTTCCTTTTGAGAATCCCCTTTTACTACTAGTTTTGTTTTGTACCTTTCAACTTTATCATCAACACCCTTCTTTAATTTGAAGATTCATTTGCAATCAACAACTTTCCTACCCTTTGGAAGTTTTGTCAAGTCCCATGCTTTATTCTTCTCCAAGGCATCCATTTCTTCTTTCATTGCTATTTTCCATTTAGAATTTTCAATACCATCTATTGCTTCTTGATAACAACTGGCACCCCATCATTAGAAATCAAATCAATAGATGAAACATAATCATCATACCTTTTAGGTGGATTTCTAACCCGTATAAATCTCCTTAGATCTAGTTGTGGAATTTCCACATTTTTCTATAGATTTTTTGCATCTTCATCTTCTTCTTTCTCCCTATTTTCTATAGATGGATGAGTTTCCAATTGAATTTGTTGATGTTGAGGTACTTGTTCCTATTTCAAATGAACTTCTACTATGTTTTATTTTATAAGAGAAGGTTCATCAAATACATCTTTGCTAATAATGACTTTGGGGGTAGTAGGATCCCACAATGTGTATCCCCTAATTCCATCACCATATCCAACAAAGATATATTTCTTGGATTTTGGGTCCAATTTAGAACACTAATATTTTGAAATAAGAGCATATGCATCACAACTAAAAAATTTCAAATTTCAATAAGCACAAGAATAACGTATCCATACCTCTTTAGGAATATTACTTGATTTATTGCAACTGATGGTGATTGATTTATCAAATAACAAGCTATAGAGACTACTTCTACCCACAACTCTTTCTGCAACTTGGTATTACTGAGCATGCTCCTTGCTCTCTCTAAAAGAGTCTTGTTCATGCATTCAACAACACCATTTTGTTGGGGTGTAAATAGTGGTTTTATGTCTTTTGATCCAAGCATCCTTACAACAATTTTAAAATTCCAAAGATGTGAACTCACCTCTATTATTTGTTCTTAAATCATTTCAATGTGAATAGGGCTAATTCACCCAAGGGTGAATAAGTCCTTGTGTGCCTCTCATGCTTTGTTTTTGAGTTCCTTTGATGTCGGATCTAAGCTTCTAAAACCTAGTTGCAAAGTTGTTGGAACACAATTGGAAATTTTGTAGGTGAGTTTTTGTGAGTTGACAAGATGTAGGGTTTCAATTGCAATAATAATAATTTTTCTTCAAGCTTCCTTTAATCCAATTCAAGCTTTAAAATTTGCACATTCAAAGAGAAGGATAGGAATATCTTTCCTTTTAGGGGCTTGCCTTATTCAAACCCCATGTTAGTGTTTCGACTTCCACAATAGCAATGTCAATGATAAGAAAGATACATGAATAGGAAGGAACGATGAAATCACAAAGTGTTGCAACTCACCGCCCTTCAATGGCTTCCTTGAAAGACTGAAGTCATACACATCACCTCAAGGTTTTGGATCTTTATTGCTCTATTACTTGAATTTCTTGGAGACCTACAACGAGGGTTGGGCTTCACAAAACAATGATAATATGACAATATGAACTCACATACACTTTGACAGAATGCTTGGATCTTGAGTTGCTACAATAAATCACTAAAATGTTGCTCTTGACTTGCTCTTAAATGCTCTTAATGTTCTTAAGGTTCACCTCTTGCGAGATCATTCCACTTAGATTTCAAAT
Organism: Sequoia sempervirens; assembly: GCA_007258455.2. Taxonomy (NCBI): domain Eukaryota; kingdom Viridiplantae; phylum Streptophyta; class Pinopsida; order Cupressales; family Cupressaceae; genus Sequoia; species Sequoia sempervirens. Next base: position 273,803,755 of record VDFB02000003.1, on the reverse strand, counting down.
GATGCAATAACTAGGTATTTATAGGCATTTCTCTAGTTTCCCAAAAATTAAATCCCAATAGCGGATATTTGTAATTTAAATTTTGAATGTTAAAACATCAACACAGACATATTCAAAATTGGTCCTCAGTAAAAAGGGGGACCTATACACCCTAGGGCGTATGGGTCTTGGCCCTATTTTTTGGGACATTAAGTGTCGGGGTAAAATATAAATTGGATGCATTTGTTTAATGCTTGCAATAGCTTGGAAAATGGTACAAAAGGGCCCCAAAATGCATAATTTAGGAAATTAGGTGCTCAATTAGGCTCAATAATTTAGGGGGACAAAGCATAGTGTGAAATTTTAAAGGGTGACAATTTATGATGCTACATTTAGCCCCAACTTTAGTGGGAGTATGAACTTATGCTCAAACTCATACTAAAGTAGAAAATTTATGTCAAGAGGGATTCAATTGTCCAAATGTTGAAGAGATAGGATGTCTAAGGATCTAGGGGGAGCACACAAGCCCCTAGGATCCAAGATCCCATGGAAAACCACATAAGCACAAATGAACACACACATGTATGATACGTAGCAATACAACATACACAAACATGCAATGTCAACAAAACAAAGCATACACAATGAAAACACACAACACAACATATATATGATAAGAAAATAAACACAAACATGATGAAAACATTGCAAACACGAAGAATACATTGAAAATGACACACACCAAAACACAAGGTTATTACTAAAGAGGCCTCAGTCTTAAACTATCTCAAATACCAAACATCATTTGTCAAATAAACGTTATACAAATGAATGCTCTCATGAGGACTAGCAAGTTGTGTTATGCCACATCACTCATGAGCTACATAGATCTACTAGCTAGCAAGCTATGTTATGCTAGGTAACCATGCAATATGTTGAGTTCCAAAAGACTATCAAGTTGTGTTATGCTAAAGACTCATGAAACACATGGCTCCACTAGAAATCAAGTTGTATTATGCTTGGTGGCCATGTTAAGGCATTCATGACTCATGCCATAGCAAAGTCTGATATTTGCTAGGTGAATCAGAAATAGGAAGGAAACATAGGCTATTGAAGTCCAATTAGGTGAGCCCCCGAGTAAAATGAGAAACATACTAGGTCTAGTGAAGTTTTCTATTCACTAGGTCTGAACCCATGACAAAGTAGCAAAATGAGAAACACACTAGGTCTAGTGAAGTCCACTATTCACTAGGTGTGCACCCATGTCAACCATTCTAGAAGTTATACTCCCTGATAAATTTGATAAGGTGCTAAAAAATGATCAAGATGCTATGCAAACACAACACTAATTTCAACGCTTATGAATGAAGTGAAGAAAAAATTCCAAACTCACCTAAGGAGGTGCACAAAATTTCCCAATGAGGCATATAAACAATGACAAGATAAAGCCAAAATCTCAATGGGTGTTATAACAACACCACCACAAAAGGTGATTTACAAAAACAACAAAGGGGATTTTCTCAATACATGAGAGGTCACACCTTAGGGAATAACACATGTGACGCCACCACCAAGAGAGAACTAGTCATGGAATAAAAGACTCACACCTTAGGGAATACAAGCCATAGCATTACCACCAAAGGGAATGTTATATGCCAAGAAAGGTCACACACTTAGGGGTTATCAAGCCCAATATCACCACAAAGGGGACACTTTACGTAAAGCAAGAAGGCCAAACTTTGATTGAAAAGGTCACTTCCTAGGAGATGTATCACGTCATCACTAAAAAGGGGCCATTTTGCATGAAAATAATGAGCGGGGGACTATATGCCCCCCCCTAAAATTTTAGTATACTTGCTACACTAATGTTTTAAGTAGACACAAAGGTATCCCTTGCTAGAAGGAATGAACCTAACTCAAGGCTACCTAACCCGTTTCCCCCCAAGTTTAGGGACAAAGATGAGCCCAAGATGGATGATAATGCATTTCTCCTTGTGAAATGAAACATGATTGCATAAAGCCTAGTTTATACCCCCATGTATGGTAGTGAGTATTGTGTGATACTACAACTACCAAATGACAAGGAGCAACAACTAATTCTATTGATTGAGTGAAGATTTTTTAAATTTTTTTTAATTTTTGAAGGATAATAGCCAAGACCTCTTGTTGTTTGTTGCATGTTAGGCTCCTTGGGGACACATATACCTTGTTATTTTACACATCCTTTTCCAATATAGCCAAGTTGTTTTAAAATTTCATAACCTTGTCCATAAATGGCTTCCATTTCTTTCGAAGAAGGTGGTGTTTCATAATAATTTTCATTGAATATATGGATGTGTAATTTATGTTTTCCTCTTTTCTAGAAGTTGTGGATTTATATGCTTTTTATGGTTTAGTGATAGATTGTGTTGATACCATTGCAACTTCTTTCTCTTTTCTTGGTTTTGTTTGTGTGATTTTGTATTCTCCCATGAATGTATGTGTAAAATCTAATGAACCTCAATCATCTTCCAACAATTGTCACTAATGAAATACACTCATACATATCCTCTAATTGGAAAGGTTCCACTTTTGTAGTTGTTGTCAATATGCTAATAGGATTTGTCATTCTTGATTCAGTTTGTAAACAATTTTCAAATTTTGGATCAACTTTTATGATGTAAACCTTATTGTCGTAAGTGTATTTCATTAAGCGATGAAGTGTTGAAGGAACTCATTTCATCTCATGAATCCATGGCCTTCCAAAGAGAAGATTGTATGAAATATCATGGGGCATCACATGGATGGGGTTTTGCAACACGATCTTACCAACATTGATGGGTAATTTTATCACGCCAAACGGTTGTCTTCCCACATTGTCATAACCATGGATAAACAAAGAATCTGGTTGAATTTGAGTGTTATATTCTCTAATTTTATCCAAAAGATTTATGCTACAAACATTGAGCTCTGAAACATTTTCAATAGGGGTATGTCTAATCCCAACCCTATTAATAATAGCCATTATCATCAAAGCATCAATTTTTTTTTGTGTCTCCAAATGGGGTAACTCATTTTCATGAAAGACAATATCCACATTGACCAAATTCATACCCTCAAGTAAAGCTACTATGTCATTTGGTTGTGCACTAGGAGGGACAACAAATTTTTCAAAGCATTTGAAGCATGCTATGATAAGAAGGTGATTTTGAATCAAATCCCACAAGGAAATCTTAGTAGGAGTGTTACGAAGTTTCTCAACAAGATCAAATTATTTACCACTACATTGCAGAATGTTTGGTGCATGTGCGAGATATCATAGAGGAAGTGGGATGGATGCTGGAGTTTGTTTTGGTTGCTTATTGTTTCTAGTGTTATATGTATGAGCTAAAGTATGATAACTTGGTTTCTACAACACATGATTACTAGTAAGCTATTTTACAAAGATTAGGATATGGCCATGAGGTTGAGGAGGTCCTATAATAAGAGGTGATTTAGGAGGTCCAATAATTAGAGGATTTTTAGGAGGTCCAATAATCAAAGGAGATCTAATAACCAATTGTGTTTTCATAACCTCAACAAATTTATCTTCTTGTTGTTGATCTTCTATCAAAGAGGGATCTATTGTCACTTTACTATCTTTTAAAAGAAATGTATCAATGATTTAATCTTATTGCATCATAATTTATTCCCAATAAGGGAAATTATTGGAAGAGAAACAAACAATATTCTCATGACACTCAACTATTGGATCCTCTAACACCAAGATACATTCTTTATAAGTAGGAGAGGTACTGAGAGAATAACAACTATGATTGTCATGATTGTCCATGATTGCACCCTCTAGCACCGAAAAAGTTCTCACAAGTGGGAGATATGTTGGGAGATGAATGAAGATTAGGAAAAGTGATATTAAGAAATGTGTAAATGATTTCATTCCCTTGATCCAATATACTCTCACAATTAGGGGAGATATTGGGAGAGTGAGTAACATGCTTGTCAATGATTTCATTTCATTTTCTTAGAGTTTACTCATAAATAGGGAGATTATAATTATACAATCCTTGCATTACCATATCAAACCACATATTCAAAAAGGAAACATGTTTCTATTTACCTTATGTATCAAGTGATCAAAATCAAATAGTTCTATAAATAGGATTAAAAAATAGACATCAGATTTGGACAAAGGACACTGAGAGATTTTTCATAGAAAATTTAAGACAAATAGCTGGAAAGAGGCACCTAAGGTCATCTATGTCTTGGATAGGGTTCCTAAATTTTTTGTTTGATTATGTAAGGAACTGCTAAAGGATTCTAGGTCTACTTGCAAATAGGTTTAACAGTGAATATTTTTCTAGACTTTATTGAATTTATGCCAATGTGATGCAAAATGCAAGTGTGTAATAATGTGGAAGATGTTTTGATACATTTGAATGCAATTTCCACATCTAAAATGCAATAATTGACTGATTTTAAGATGCCACAATCTGAAAATGATGATTTTGATGCAATTTTGAAATCAAACAATGCAATGTTTTTCACTTTTTTAACTATGTGAAAGATGCCTAAATACATGGAATTAAGAATTCCAAATCAAAGATCTGCAAGCACAAACATATTGAAAACATAGAGACAGAGATGTGTGAAAAACTTTGTTAATGAAAGTGTACAAGGATAGAGGTTCCCAAGGGCATTTGAGTCCTTGATAGGGGTTCTAAAAATTCAAAAGTTGAATATGTATTATATTATCTAAAGGTTCTTCTTTTGTGTGAAAACAGGTCTACAAGTGAATAAGTTTCCATAATTTCCTCAATTTAAGACAATGTGACTCAAATACAAATATGTAATAATAAGTGACATTGTGAATGGAATTTTGAATGTAGATCTGACCTAAATGACAAATAAACCCTAGTGTAACCTATGATGCAATATCAGATGCAAATATTTTGAATTTTTCCTATTTTTATGATACAAAAATGAAACCCTAAATAAGAAATACAAATTAATACAAAGAAAAACCTAGATCTAGGGTTAATTTTTATAAGGTATACAATGTCAAAATGTTGGGTTCACCAAAATTAAACTTAGAAAAATGTGATCCTAAGTCCTAAGTGCTTAAAACAACAGGATTCAAGGCCTTTTCCTAGGGTTGCATTGAGATGGAGATCAACAAGGTGTATAGATTGACCTTCAACCACGAAGGTGAGCCAATTAGACTTGGATCTCCATTAATTTGGGGATTGGAATGGATTGGAATGGATTGAATATGATTAAACTAATTAGATTATTTTCCCTAATATCAGAATTACAAGAATTCAATAAAGCACAGACTAAAATAATAGTTTGTAGGAAGATCTGGGAAGTGCAGAGGACTATGTACCTACATAAAAATATTAGTTTTAGTGTGAATATGAGGACTAATTCACCCAAGGGTGCATAATTCCTTGTGTGCTTCTCCTGCTCTATTTTTGAGGTCCTTTGATATTAGATCCGAGCTTCTAATTCCTGGTTGCAAAGTTCTCTAAACACAATCAGATAATTTTGCAGGTGAGTTTCCATGAGTTGACAAGATGTAGGGTTTCAATTGCAACAATTAATATTTTTTCTTCAAGTTTACTTTAATCCTCTTCAAGCCTAAAAACTACACATTCAAAGAGAAGGAAATGATTGTTCCATTTAGGGGCTTGCCTTAGTCAAACCTCGTGTTAGTGTTTCCACTTCCATAATGGCAATACAAATGATAAATGAACATGAAGGAATGATAAAATCACAAAGTTATACAACTCACCACCCTTCAATGGCTTCCTTTAAGAACTTAATTCATACACATCACCTCAAATTTTTGGATTTTTCTTGCTTGATTGCTTGAATTTCTTGGAGACCTACAATGAGGGTTAGCCTTCACAAAACAATGATAATATGATAATATGAACTCTAACACAATGCTTGGATCTTTAATTGTTGCAATAATTCACTAAAATGTTGCTCTTAACTTACCCTTAAATGCTCTTAATGTTCTTAATGTTCACCTCTTTCTAGATCATTCCACTTAGATTTCAAATGATGCAATAATTAGGGATTTATAGGAATTTCTCTAATTTCTCAAAAATTAAATCTTGATAGCCAAAATTTTCAATTTGAATATTGAATGTTTTGATTATGGGAAAAATAGTTTTTGAATGGACCTAAAACCATTTACAACAGGTTTTGAATGGACTCGAAACCATTTACAAACAGGTTTTGAATGGACTCGAAACCATTTGAATGTTTTTGATATGATAAGCAGCATTTACAGGGTGTTGTACCCTAGATGGAGATCCCCAAGGGCCAGAAAGTACCAGAACAATAAAACATTAAACAAACCTAGACACCAAAAAACAAAACCAAAACTGAATGCAGATCAATAGCACATTGGACCAACAGCTAACAAGCAACATAATAGTTGGATTTTTCCCATTTCTTTGACAACAACTGAACCATATCATCCTCAACCCAAATAGGGTGATCCTCGGTCTTTTTCATCTCCAACTCTTCCTTCATAGTAGCAAAAATGGTACTAGTAACACAGTGGATCATCCTGACCGTGAAGCGAGTCAGTCCATACAATTTCTTGTCCAGGGTGTCCAATCTCTCTTTTAGCGCACTAACCTCCTCCCCACCACTTGCAGTGTACTTAGGAACATTCTGCTCCAATCCCATCGGCTCTAAAGAGTGGGAGGTTGAAACCTCTTATAGATCACCACTTGAGTCAAGAACACCGAAGAGGTCCTTTGGCTTTCTCACCAAGATCGTCCTCCGACACCAACTCCACACAGCTATCCTTGCTATTTGACAACTCCTCCTTGGTGTCCAGGTCTCTGACCCACACTTTCTTTTTGTTCTTAGCAAGCCTAACCAAACACCTTATAATTGCATCACAGCCAGTACCCACTGTATCTGCCACCACCATATCACCCAAGGAATCCTTACTGAAAACATTCTTTCCTTTATTCTGAGGCACCTTATCCTCCTTACCCTTCTTCTTTAGACCAGGTTTACCAGGAGTCCTTGCAGGGGTAGACTTAAGGTCACATTGGCTAACCGCCACACTGGCTTGGGCAACACCCTTAATACCTTTGAGCTTTTTGGTAGGAAGTTTGGGTTTCTCAGTAGGGACCAGGTGAATCTTTTTGACAGGGCCTTTAGACTCAGTCAGAGATAAATTGGGCATAGTGGGTGTAATGCTTGTGAGATGAGCAAAAGCATTTTAAATTGTTCATTTTGTTTCAAAAGTTTACTTAGTAAATTATGCCATTAATAAGAGTTTCCAAAGTAAACTCAATGCAAAAGAGTTAATTAAATTGCATTTCTTGTATATAAAATATAACATTGCATTTCATCATGATTATGCACATGGCCAAGTGTATCAATGCATTTTCACATATATTCATCCATACTCAAAAGAGATCTATAAACCAATAAATAATTATTCATATTCAAGTGAGACCAATAACTTCAATAAATACATTTGTATCAATGTTACATCAAAATCTTATAAAGCACATCTATTTCAATGTTGCAGTAACAAATTCCAAATACAATTACATTTACAATGGGCATTACAAGCCATTCCAGTAGGATACACAAGTACATCAATAGTAAAATAAAAACTCTAATCCTCCAACCGCCATGACACCATCGGTCTTCTTGTGAGCTGGGGCCAAGAGTGTGATTAAGGCACCTTTTCTGCCCAACCAAGAAGTACAAGACTTCCCTAGGTTCCTTCCTAACTCAAAGAAATCCCCAGCCCTACATAAGGAGCCTAGCAACCTGACACAGTAAAATAGGAGGGAAATCTCGATGCATGCCTGGTGCCTATATGTATTTCTAACATGAGAAAACATATTTCTTACAACAGGAGGTGGCAGAGACCAAAATACATATATTTCTAGGCTCTTAAAACAAATCCATCTATTTCAATGGTACAAGTGCTTGGCCAAGCATAAATAAAAACAAGTGGTAGTTTTAGAAAAGGTAAAACTACCGTCTCTGTGGGTCCACCTTCGGCATCCTGTCCCGGAAGTTGCCAAAAATACAGTATAAAGTGCAAAAATAGAATATTATACATTTTTCTTATATGCTTCATGCATTTCATTAATTCTAAAAAAAGAATTCTTCCATTTTTCCATATTCATAAAAGGTTTATCAAACTGATTTCCATTCATACTTAGATTTCAAAAGAGAGTTTCCAATGTGTCTTTTGAGTTCAATCTCAATACGTTTAAACAAAATGAATAGATTGTAAAGTTTCAGTATTAAAATAAAATCTGTATTTTTCTCAGAAAATTCACATTGACATGTTTTCTTCTATTTAGTAATAGATCCAATCTTACTTCAAGCTGTTCTCTTGAGTGTTCGTTGTTCAAGTTTGGTTTTCATATGTGAAAATGTATGCACATTATGGTAATTTTCTGTATGTTAACAGAGGCAGAAGTAATAATTTTTTGTACAAAAATGAAGTCCTTATATTTTATATATTTATATATGTATATATATATAGATAGGTCTGAACTATATGTATATATACTTATATAAATATGTATTCAATCATCCATTTGCCTACAAGATTCAGCTGATTTGAAAGTAAAATTCCCAATTTGCTACAAGTTTGCTGGACAAATTAATACACAAAAAAAGGATAATTCTAGCAGAAAACAGAGGTTTGCTTATTTATGTCAGTGTTTTTTAGTTTGTTTCAGAATGTCTACATCTAAGTAAAATTTATACAACCTAAAGAAGTTCATTAGATTTGAGTGCCACAAAATAACATTGCTCTTTTCCAGCATCTATAATTCTGGGATGTTTTTCTGTATTTGCCAAGAATGTATCATTTTCTGTGGGTATGTGTATCAGTGCATATGCATTTATATCTATAATTTTTTTTTCCCATATAGAAAGAAATGGATACACAGCTGTATATATATATATATATATATATATATATATATATATATAAGTTAAATCTGCCGCACAGGGTTTCAAAGTCTAAATTCACTGTTTGCTAAGCCTACGTTTTAAGATTCAAATGCCAAAGAAAGAATTGGTAGCCACGCCTCCCATAGGGAGGGCGCCGACCTCACCACAGCACTGTCCCTTCCCTTGGGACGGGGCTGGGGTTAATCCCCTCCCCCATACAATACCTTACAAACAACAACTGGAAACAAGGACTTAAGAACCACGAATTTCTGTGTGTTCTTCCGAAATTACAAAGAAATTCTAGAAATTAAAAAGAAAAAAATATAATTCTATTTAAATTCATATATATGTGTTTATATATAAATTTATATGCACACAAACAATGTGTGGATAAATATATATATATTTAATCTCAGAGATTTAGCAGTAAGGAATAAAATCACAAAATCCAGTCTGCACAAGAAGGAAACCCCAACCTGGGAGGAAGAAATTGGCATTTTCTTACAACATAAACAAGAGAAGAGAAGGTTTTTCCAGTTTTTAAACAGTTAGAAAACAATTTCTCAAGTATTGCATTCGTTTTAACAAATTCTTGCACACAAAATTCTCCAATAGTTTTTACCAAAATTCATTTAGTTGAATGGAAAGAACGAAAAACCTGATTAAATGCTTCTGGTTGAAGATGTTCAGAATTTCCTTTTTGTCTCCTCTTCCTGAGCTGGGCTTCTTGAAGAAGTTCCTCTTCTTTCCTGCCTCCCTGATTCCTTTATTCCCTTTTTAATTCCCAAAGATTCATTCCCAAATCTCCCTAATTTGATAGAAGAAAAAGTTTCTTGGCAGCCATGAGAGTAAGACCTCCAGAACAAAAATTCCAGAATAGAGATATTCAATAACTGTTGCCTTCACGGGAATGTCTTTTTCCCTATTTAATATTAATTTCCTCTCTCTTTTAAACTCTAATCTTGGAATTTATAATTAAATATAATTAAAATATATGCATTTGAATTTCAAATTCATTAATAGGTGAATAAAGAAAAAGATTTACAATTTCTTGCACAAAAGATAAAATAAGTAATTTAAGAATACTTACCCCTTAAACAAATATTTCATCTAACTTGCATTTAATTTATTATTTTAAATATCACAATTTAAAATAGAATTAAAAACATAAATCCTTTAAAGCTATAATTAATAATTAATTTACATTTATGTTATTATTTTATTATTTATTTATTTTATCCATTAATTATTTATTTTGTAAGTAACTCAAAGCAATCAAATTAAAACAGGCATTGCCTAAATGCAAGTATATGATTTTAGGTGCTATGTGTGTGACCGAGAGTTCTTCCTCTTTTACCCTGTCGGGAAGCTAGGCTTCTTTCCTCAATCACACTCTTGGTCTTCGACCACCTACAACTCAAGTGCACTTAGGCATGCAACAACGAAATTGTATTAGTAACCGACATAGAGATATAAATCAAAGCAATAATTAAATCAATACTTCTATTTTGTTCTATCTTGCATTTTTTTTTCAAAATAAAATGCATTCATAATTTCAAAAGTAAATACTTTTCACATTTCCACACACCAAAGCATCGTAATATATCATATTACTCTAGCACACACCATCATTCATAAAATAAATCCACACAAAGCCATGGGAAAAACAACATCAAAGTTTGAGATGTGACATCCTTCCCCACTTGGAAGAGACATCGTCTTGATGTCTAAAAACAAGTCACACAACAAAATTGAAATACCAATATATCATAAGTCTCTATATGAAAGAAAATAAGAGTATGCTAAGATCTCAAATGAGGAAAGACTCTATCTATATCCTCAACATTCTCCCAGGTGGCATTATCCACCGAATACTGGTCCCATTGGACCTTGTACTGCATAATGTCTCTGTTTCGCAACTTAACGTTGCGCTCTTCTAGAATCTTGACGGGCTCCACTTGTATCACCCCTGGGTCCTGAACCTGCAATGCACGCTAATCAAGGATATGAGCAATATCTGGATGGTAGGGCTTAAGTACTGAGACATGAAATACATTATGTATCTGGGATAGAGCTAGTGGCAGAGCAAGCCTGTATGCAACTAGATTCACCACCTCCAAAACATCAAAGGGCCCAACAAACCTAGGGGCCAACATAGAGTTCTTGCCAAAAGAGATTGAACTCTTATGCGGCCGAACCCTCAAAAAGACCTTATCTCTTGCAGAGAACTGCCTGAAGCTTCGATTCTTGTCTGCAAGACTTTTCTGTCTATCCACAGCTTGTTTCAATTTTTCCTTAAAGATTTTCATTTGGTCTTCCATTTCTCTGAGCATCTCAAGGCCAATCACAACCTTGTCTTCCACCCTATCCCAGCTAATGGGCGTCCAACATTTACATCCATAAAGAGCTTCAAAAGGTGCCATACCCAAAGAAGCATGGTAGGAGTTGTTGTAAGCAAACTCCACTAAAGGCAAATACTCCTCCCATTTATGTTGCTGCTCCATACAATACATTCGGAGGTCTTCCACTATCTGATTCACCCTCTCCGTTTGACCATCGGTCTGAGGATGATATGTGGAACTAAAGTTCAACTTAGTTCCTAGGGAGGAATTTAAAGTGATCCAAAACCTGGAGGTCATCCGTGTGTCACGATTTTAGATAATCATCTTTGGCACTCCATGCAATCAAAAGATTTCCTGAACAAATTTCTTTGCCAAGATCAGTGAACCATCCTTGAGATTGCTAGGAATGAAATGGGAAACCTTTGTCAACTTATCCACCACAACTAGGATGGTATCATGTCAGTTCCTAGACATTGGCAACCCCTGAATAAAATCCATAGTGATAACCTGCCATTTATACTCTGGCACCCTATGAGGGTATAAGAGTCCTGCCGGATGCACATGCTCAGCCTTGACTTGCTGGCATTCTAAGCATCGGGCTACATATGAAGTAATACCCCTTTTAAGTCCTGGCCAGAAGTACACTGGCCTAAGTCCTTCCATAATTTTTGTAATACCAGGATGTCCTGAGTATGGTGCATTGTGGAACTCCTCAAGCACCAACTCTCTCAAGTTTACATAACTAGGAATGTACATCCGCCCCTGGAATCTCAAGAGCCCATCCGATTCAAATACATAGCCATCATATCGACGATCTGAGGAATTCACCCCTAGGGCTTGTTTCGCCCTTTCATAATGTTCATCCCCAGGTAAGGATTGAACTACTTGCTACCCGAAATCTGATTTTATGGTGACCATGGCTGCAAGGTGCCTCCTACTCAAGGCATCAGCCACCCTGTTTTCCTTACCCTTAATATATTCAATACCAAAGTCATATTCACTCAAGAATTCTAGCCATTGCCTTTTTCGGGCATTAAGATTGGGTTGAGTGAAGATATATCTCAATCTTGCATGATCTGTATTTAGTTCAAAAGGCTTTCCCAAGAGATAGTGTCCACATATGCAGAGCATGGACTATGGCTGCCAACTCCAAGTCATGTGGTGCATAATTTAATTCATGCTGCTTTAAATTTCTCGATTCATATGCTACCACTTGCCCTTCTTGCATAAGAACTACTCCTACCCCTTCCCCTGATGCATCAGTAGTAACTATGAAATGACCATTCGGATTAGGCACAACCAGGATGGCTGTAGTAGTGAGTTTCTCCTTAAGCAATTGAAAAGCTCTGTCACACCTATCACTCCATTCAAATTTCTTTTCTTTCTTCTGCAGTGCAATGATGGGTGATGCTATTGTCGAGAACCCCTGAATGAATCTCCTATAATAACCTACAAGACCCATGAAACTTCGAACCTTAGAAACATTCTGCGGCGCTGGCCAATCCATGATTTCCTTAATCTTTTCTGGGTCCACCGCTATCCCTTCTGCTGAAATAACGTGTCCCAAATAGTGCACCTCAGATTGGAAGAAAGTACATTTAGACATCTTTCCATACAACTTATGTTCCCTCAATTGTTGCAACACAATTCTCAAATGATTTTCATGTTCTTCCTCTGACTTAGAATAGATCAAGATATCATCAAGAAAGATTAGGACAAAGTTATCTAAATAATCTCGGAAGACACTATTCATCAGGTTCATGAAAGCTGCAGGGGCATTACTTAGCCCAAAAGGTAGCAATGTAAACTCGTAGTGCCCATACCTTGTTCTGAAGGAATTTTTGTGAATATCTTCTTCATTCAACCTTAATTGGTGGTACCCCGATCTCAAATCAATTTTCGAGAATACCTTGGCATCTTTCAGCTAGTCAAACAAGTCATCAATACGTGGGAGCATGTATTTGTTCTTGATAGTGACCTTGTTAAGCATCTTATAGTCAATGTATAACCTCAAGGTCCCATCCTTCTTTTTCACAAAAATAACTAGAGCTCCCCAAGGCGACACGCTTGGTCTAATAAAACCCTGCTTCAACAATTCCTCTAGTTGGGCCTTAAGCTCAAATAATTTTGTTGTGTTCATCCTGTAAGGAGCTTTAGAATGAGGTTTTGCTCCTGGTAGCAAGTCAATAGAAAAATCAAACACACGCCTAGGTAGTAGCTCAGTTAGCTCTACAGGGAAAACATCCTCAAATTCTTTCAGAATGGGATGATCATTAATTGAGGATTCTTTCTCATCAAGGTCCTTGACCTTTATTGCAAAGATAGTGCATCCCTTCTGGCTTGCCTTTTTCAACTGCATGGCAGAGACTTGCCTAAGCTCCAAAGGCTTTTTAATGCCACAAAGCTCCACATGGTTTCCTCTATCATCAAGACACTTTATTGAATTCTCTTCGCAATCAACAAGGGCCTTATGTTCAGAGAGCCAATTTATCCCTAATATTACATCGTAAGACCCCAACGGTGCAACATACAAATTCACTTGTGTTTGAAGGTTAGGGAGTTCAAGTTTACTGAAATACAGGCATTGCTCTACCTTCCTCTCTACCCGGTTTCCATACTGAAATTTCCATGATTTTGCCATATAACTCGGTCTAACTGATAACTTAGTCAAAACATGAGGATCTACAAAACTATCAGTAGCACCAGTATCAATCAAATAGAAATAAGGCATCCAAACAATTTACCCAATAGCTGGATAGGAGTGGCCTGATAATCTGCTTGGCGATTGTCAACCGCCACATGAATATGATGCTGATTCTTATTATTCTGTTTGTTATTCCTCTGAGGACACACACTGGCGTAATGCTCGCCACCACAAGTATAACTACCTCCATGAGGTGCTTTAGGCCTATCAGAAAATTCTCTCATGTTATTATCATTTATTTTATTGAAATTGCCCCTCTTGTTGTTATTGTTCCTGTTTCCATCATTGCGGTCCTGAGGACTACCATCCCTCTTCAGATTTCTAATTTGCCTGTTATCATTCCCTTGATTGTCCTGTTTGCTCTGACCACCCTAATTGTTGTTACCTTAACGATTTCCCTAAAACTTCTTATTTCCATTCTTGGCTTCCCTGCTCTTCTTATAGTTAGCAACTTGCTGCAGCTTGTGCTCCTACTTAACTGCCAAATGAAAGGCTTCATCCATGGTGGCCGGATTATGCATATCTATTTCCTTTCCAATTTGAGGTCTAAGCCCCAAAATAAATTTTTGAACTCGAAACCTCTCATCATGCTGGTACTGGGGTACGTACTTGAGCAAGTGAGAGAATTTCTCCCAATACTGAGTCACTGTCATGCCACCCTATATGAGAACCTGGAATTCTGTCATCTTCTTATCAAAATAAGATTGTGGTAACCACTTCTTTCTGAACAACTATAGAAACTTATCCCAAGTTACCTTCCCATGCATAAACTGCTTATCCACCCTTTCATTCTCCCACCAAGTAGCAGCCTCACCGGTGAGCTGATAAGAACCCCATTCAGCCTTTGTTTCATCAGATAGATAATGTAGGGAAAAATACTTCTCCATCTCTATAACCTAGGCTTCTGCTCCATCTCCAAAGGTTTTCCCATCAAATTTTAGAGGAGTGACCTTCTTAAGGTCTTTCCCCAACTCCTCAGCCACCCTATTTAGATTTCCTTCATTTCCAAGTGGTTCAACATTTGTTTCTCCATCGGTTTCATTTGTGTTTAACCCCTGACGGCCAACTTGCCTCTCCTGTTCTAGTTCCCTAATTCTAGCCTCCTGACTTCATAGCAAGGCCAAAATTTGGTCTAGTTTATCATTGGGATCTCCATGAGATCCTCCAGCCTGCTAGTAAACTCTACCCTCCATTAAAGGTTACCCTGATTAAAGCACATCATACGTAGTTAGGCATAGGTCCTAGAGTTGAACCTTGCTGCTCTGATACCAAAATGTAACACTTGCGAGATGAGCAAAAGCATTTTAAATTGTTCATTCCATTTCAAAAGTTTACTTAGTAAATTATGCCATTAATAAGAGTTTCCAAAGTAAACTCAATGCAAAAGAGTTAATTAAATTGCATTTCTTGTATATAATTTAATATAAAATTGCATTTCATCATGATTATGCACATGGCCAAGTATATCAATGCATTTTAACATATATTCATCCATACTCAAAAGAGATCTATAAACCAATAAATAATTATTCATATTCAAGTGAGACCAATAACTTCAATAAATGCATTTGTATCAATGTTACATCAAAATCTTATAAAGCACGTCTATTTCAATGTTGCAGTAACAAATGCCAAATACAATTACATTTACAATGGGCTTTACAAGCCATTCCAGTAGGATACACAAGTACATCAATAGTAAAATAAAAACTCTGATCCTCCAACCGCTGTGACACCATCGGTCTTCTTGCGAGCTGGGGCCAAGAGTGTGATTAAGGCACCTTTTCTGCCCAACCACGAAGTACAAGACTTCCCCAGGTTCCTTCCTAACTCGAAGAAATCCCCGGCCCTGCATAAGGAGCCTGGCAACTTGACACAGTAAAACAAGAGGGAACTCTCGATGCATGCCTGGTGCCTATATGCATTTCTAACATGAGAAAACATATTTCTTGCAACAGGAGGTGGCAGAGACCAAAATACATATATTTCTAGGCTTTTAAAACAAATCCATCTATTTCAATGGCACAAGTGCTTGGCCAAGCATAAATAAAAACAAGTGGTAGTTTTAGAAAAGGTAAAACTACCGTCTCTGTGGGTCCACCTTCGGCATCCTATCCCGGAAGTTACCAAAAATACAGTATAAAGTGCAAAAACTGAATATTATGCATTTTTCTTATATGCTTCATGCATTTCATTAATTCTAAAAAAAGAATTCTTCCATTTTTCCATATTCATAAAAGGTTTATCAAATTGATTTCCATTCATACTTAGATTTCAAAAGAGAGTTTCCAATGCATCTTTTGAGTTCAATCTCAATACGTTTAAACAAAATGAATAGATTGTAAAGTTTCAGTATTAAAATAAAATCTGTATTTTTCTCAGAAAATTCACATTGACAGCATGTTTTCTTCTATTTAGTAATAGATCTGATCTTACTTCAAGCTGCTCTCTTGAGTGTTCGTTGTTCAAGTTTGGTTTTCATATGTGAAAATGTATGCACATTATGGTAATTTTCTGTATGTTAACAGAGGCAGAAGTAATAATTTTTTGTACAAAAATGAAGTCCTTATATTTTATATATTTATATATGTATATATATATAGATAGGTCTGAACTATATGTATATATACTTATATAAGTATGTATTCAATCATCCATTTACCTACAAGATTCAATTGATTTGAAAGTAGAATTCCCAATTTGCAACAAGTTTGCTGGACAAATTAATATACAGAAAAAGGATAATTCTAGCAAAATATAGAGGTTTGCTTATTTATGTCAGTGTTTTTCAGTTTGTTTCAGAATGTCTACATCTGAGTAAAATTTATACAACCTAAAGAAGTTCATTAGATTTGAGTGCCACAAAATAGCATTGCTCTATTCCAACATCTATAATTCTGGGATGTTTTTCTGTATTTGCCAAGAATGTATCATTTTCTGTGGGTATGTGTATTAGCGCATATGCATTTATATCTATAAATTTATTTACCCATATAGAAAGAAATGGATACACAGTTGTATATATATATAAAAGTTAAATCTGCCGCATAGGGTTTCAAAGTCTAAATTCGCTGTTTACTGAGCCTACGTTTTAAGATTCAAATGCCAAAGAAAGACTTGGTAGCCACGCCTCCCATAGGGAGGGCATCGGCCTCCCCACAACACCGTCCCTTCCCTTGGGACGGGGTTGGGGTTAATCCCCTCCCCCATACAATACCTTACAAACAGCAACCAAAAACAAGGACTTAAGAACCACGAATTTTTGTGTGTTCTTCCAGAATTACAAAGAAATTCTAGAAATTAAAAAGAAAAAAATATAATTCTATTTAAATTCATATATATGTGTTTATATATAAATTTATATGCACACAAACAATGTGTGGATAAATATATTTATATATAAATATATATATATATATATATAATCTCAGAGATTTAGCAGTAAGGAATAAAATCACAAAATCCAGTCTGCACAAGAAGGAAACCCCAACCTGGGAGGAAGAAATTGGCATTTTCTTACAACATAAACAAGAGAAGAGAAGGTTTTTCCAGTTTTTAAACAGTTAGAAAACAATTTCTCAAGTATTGCATTCGTTTTCACAAATTCTTGCACACAAAATTCTCCAATAGTTTTTACCAAAATTCATTTAGTTGAATGGAAAGAATGAAAAACCTGATTAAATGCTTTTGGTTGATGATGTTCAGAATTTCCTTTTTGTCTCCTCTTCCTGAGTTGGGCTTCGTGAAGAAGTTCCTCTTCTTTCCTGCCTCCCTGATTCCTTTATTCCCTTTTCAATTCCGAAAGATTCATTCCCAAATCTCCCTAATTTGATAGAAGAAAAAGTTTCTTGGCAGCTATGAGAGTAAGACCTCCATAACAAAAATTCCAGAATAGAGATATTCAATAACCGTTGCCTTCACGGGAATGTCTTTTTCCCTATTTAATATTAATTTCCTCTCTCTTGTAAACCCTAATCTTGGAATTTATAATTAAATATAATTAAAATATATGCATTTGAATTTCAAATTCATTAATAGGTGAATAAAGAAAAAGATTTACAATTTCTTGCACAAAAGATAAAATAAGTAATTTAAGAATACTTACCCCTTAAACAAATATTTCATCTAACTTGCATTTAATTTATTATTTTAAATATCACAATTTAAAATAGAATTAAAAACATAAATCCTTTAAAGCTATAATTAATAATTAATTTACATTTATGTTATTATTTTATTATTATTTATTTTATCCATTAATTATTTATTTTGTAAGTAACTCAAAGCAATCAAATTAAAACAGGCATTGCCTAAATGCAAGTATATGATTTTAGGTGCTATGTGTGTGACCGAGAGTTCTTCCTCTTTTACCCTATCTGGAAGCTAGCCTTCTTTCTTCAATCACACTCTTGGTCTTCGACCACCTGCAACTCAAGTGCACTTAGGCACGCAACAACAAAATTGTATTAGTAACCGATATAGAGATATAAATCAAAGCAATAATTAAATCAATACTTCTATTTTGTTCTATCTTGCATTTTTTTTTCAAAATAAAATGCATTCATAATTTCTAAAGTAAATACTTTTCACATTTCCACACACCAAAGCATCGTAATATATCATATTACTCTAGCACACACCATCATTCATAAAATAAATCCACACAAAGCCATGGGAAAAACAGCATCAAAGTCTAAGACGTGACAGTGGGGTTCTCAATTTCTTCAATATGAACAACCGAAATAGGTTTAAGTGGGCATAGAGCAAGGTGAAAATGGTAAAGTCTAAGAATACAACCCTGATGGAGTGGGAGAGGAGTAGGCTCATTGGGGTTAGCAACGATTGAAGCAATACACTTTTCAACAGAAATTTCAAGGTGAATCAGCAGGAAAAAGGGAAAGCTCAGAAGAACTTTATTCCTAAGGTGATTTAGCAAAGGAAAATGGTAAAAGAAGAAAGTTTTGTACCTTCCTTCTAATGTGATATACTTCATCAAAGCCAAACACACCTGGTCCCATGACTTCAGAAGAGCCTCCTATTCAAACCCAGATTTGTTGTGCATTAGCGCCTCATCACTAATGAAAAATTTGTTCATGCTCTCATTATCCTGGGTCTTGGAATGCTTAGGATGCTTCATACCTGTGCTCTGCATACCCGTCACCTGTGCAATAACATCCTCATCCACCATGAAGGAGATGCCATCCATGGAAACATGATGATTCTTCCGACCCACTAGCCTCTCCATGAGAGGAGTAATACCACCTTCAACACAAATATGCCAGACAAACAGATCCTTGCAAAATTCATCGTAGTTATCTGGCTCAGTCCACACTCTTTCACCTCCCATAATTCCACACTTCACATAGAGTAACTGGGAACTCAGAAAACACATAAAATTAGAGACAATAGCTAGATGAAGCATACCCCACACAATAAGACATTTAAGCCGAGAATGACCAAGTTTGATCATCAAACCAACAAATAGGTCACACGCATGAGAAAAAAGCTTTCCCAAAGACATCTTAGTAGAGCCATAAATTGATATCATATCATGCAAACGGTTGATAAGGAAGGGCATGCTAGGCAGGGAAGGATTGCCTTCCATGTCGTAAAGTCATAAAAATATAGGTAGTGTAGCCATAGGGCTATAGTTAGAAATCTCTAATTTGATGACTTTAAAAGGTTGGCCAGCTTTAGTGAACCTGTCAAAGGAAGCTAAAAGGCGTGAAACCAAAAAAGCAGACAAAAAAAGGCCACTAAGGAGCTTAGTATCATAATTACAGGTCACATCAAAATCAAAAAGCATGAATTTGAAAATCCTAGATTTTAAGTAGTTCCCCATCAGGAATTTGAAAACCATTTGAATGTTAAAATGTTGATACTGACATATTTAAAATTGGACCCTGAAAAAATAGGGGGACCCATACGACCTAGGGCGTATGGGTCCTGGCCCTATTTTCTAGGAAAATAAGTGTCAGGGGTAAAATTTCAATTGGATGCATTTGTTCAATGCTTGCAATTTCTTAGAAAATGGTACAAATGGGCCCCATAATGCATAATTTAGGAAATTAGGTGCTCAATTAGGTTCAATAATTTAGGGGGGACAAAATAGAGTGTGAAATTATTAAGTGTGAAATTTACAATGATACAAGAAGAAAACAAATTCTTATGTGGACACGTGATTAGAATCACCAAAATCTAATAACCATTCATCATGATACTGTAATGAATTAAAAATAGATAAAACTTCATCAACTATACTTGAACTTGTCTCAACTAGATTTTCTTCCTTTTTGGAGTCATCATTGTCTTCTTTCCTCTTCCAACAATCTTTCTTGAGATGCCTTAATTTATTGCAGTACCAACATTTTCCCTTACCCTTTTTTCCTTTTGACTTAGATCTAGATGTACCTCTCAAATCTTCCCCTTTTTTATGGATCGACCCCTAAGCAACATTGCTTCTAATGTGGAGGTTTTTATGTTATATTTCCTCTACACCTCTTCAAAAAATAAAGCTCCCACAACAAAATCAAATTCAAGGGTGTCAATTCTACTAAAGCAAATAGAAGTGACTAAGTGATTCCAAGATTCAGGCAATGAACACAATAACGTAACTACGTTGTCTTCATCTTTGACTTTTCCACCCATACTAGCTAATTTACATATAAGAGTATTGAAAATATTTATATGATTTGCAATTTTTATACCTTCTTTAATTCACAAACTTTAAAACTACCTCTTCAAGTAGATCTGATTTTCCAATGATTTTGTCATATAAAGACTCCATTTTACTCCATAAGCCTATTGTTGTTTCCTCTTCAACAATATTGGAAAGAACATCATCTACTAAACACAATTGAATTGTGCTAAGAGATCTTGTATGAAGATCCTCCTAATCCACACCAGTCATATTTTCAGATTTCTTTGACTTTCCTACCATCGCTTTATGTAATCCTCTTTGCACTAACAAATCAAACATCTTGAGCTTCCATAGCTCAAAATTATTCTTCCGATTGAATTTCTCCCCATGAATTCAAAACCTTCACAATTTGATGCTACAAAAGAATCACCAAATCCTAACACATAAACTAAAAAATAACTACTCTAATACCACTTGTTTTGGAAATGGAAACATAAAACTCACAAACTTAAAATAATATTGCAGTGCGCAAGTTAGTTGCAAAGAAATAATGAAGATTATAAAATGGAATAATAGAATAATAAACAAGACACAAATTTAAGTGGTAAAACCTTGACAATATGTCAAGGAAACATCCATGAGGAAAAGTATTGGTATTCTTATTGCTCAAAGAAACTAATTGCAATCTTCACACATCTACTTATCTTCATTTATAATTTGTTACAATGATTTTTCCTTAAAGGCAATAACATATATATATCTATATATATATATATATCATCAACTTGTGTCAAACTTTGAAAAAACCAACATTTTTTTTATTTCTTTGTTTTATTGTTTTTGTTTAAAATATTTATCTTGTCCAAAGA
This sequence comes from Sequoia sempervirens, assembly GCA_007258455.2. Taxonomy (NCBI): domain Eukaryota; kingdom Viridiplantae; phylum Streptophyta; class Pinopsida; order Cupressales; family Cupressaceae; genus Sequoia; species Sequoia sempervirens. The sequence continues at coordinate 273,782,284 of VDFB02000003.1, read as the reverse complement.
TAATATTTTTCTTTATTTATCATTTTGTTGTCATTATCCAACAAATGGTGCCTTTAAACATGATGTTGGTGCTTAGTACAAATCATCATAGAACATTCTCAATGATTGATGATTTTGGATTGATATAAACTACAATGGTGAGGAGGGTCTACATGTGGAAGTTGTCACTAAACCAATGATTAAATCTTGTGGATTTGGTCTTCCATTCATAGTTGTCATCTCTCTCTTCCTCTTGTCACTTCTGAGAATGAGATCACAACATCAGCTCTGATTTTGATTCAGGTAAGTTCACATTCTATCTGGTATTCTTTGTGAAAATATTTAAGGATATGGGTGTTTTCAAAACTGCTTGTTTCATTAAACAAATATAACTGTGACATGACTCATCTAAGAACAAGTTTTCTTTGTTGAAGAAATAGTTGTTTTTATAATTATAAACTATGAAAGCTTTATATTTATTCTTGAATTGTGTTTGTTTCTTCCTTCCCGCATCTTTAGATAGGTTCTTTAAGTATCTTTAATAATACTCATGGTTAATTACTTAATATCAAAAGGGAATATTGAAAGGACATATTACATACTCTTTCAATTTCTTGTTATTTTTTGCACTCACTTTGTTGTCCATCCTCTTAGCATAGTTTTAGGTTCATCTTATCCCTTTTATTGGCATTTTCCCCTTCCATAGTGATAAGGCCTTGCCTCACATGGTCCTTTTTTGTCAAGATATTATTAGAACTATTTTAACCTTATATTGTTCTTTTGTTCCATCCTTTTTAGAGCTAAAGTTATTTGAAAACTAGCATAATGGATAAACATCTATGTAACATGCTAATTTTTGAAGAAAACTTCTTATTCAATGGTTGTTTACAAAAAAACTTCCACCTTCTTTATAATTTTATCTCTAAAACAATTACCTAAAATGGTAACTACTCAAGATAAAATTGAATGGCTCTTTTCTTCCCTCATCTTCCCACTACTTCTTATCAGACCCCATCTTTTCATGATCTTGTTGATTCTATGTGTCTTTGATGTTTTTGTTGTATATGAAAAATGGGGTTTGAATGCTATCATATGACTTAGGACATAAAACATACCCACTTTCCACCTACTACATTCAAGGGTAACCCTAGAGATCTCAATGCAAAGGATAATGAGATCTTGCAATAGGATTGTCCTTGGGGATGAATGAAAACTAATAAAGGGTTCACCACCAAGTAAGAACTTGGAAAGAAAATATAAATGCAAGATGCAATACTAAACCCTAATTCTATGCAATGACCTACAAAATGACTTAGAAATGCAAATGAAACAACACAAAAAACTATAAAAAGGAATGTGTGCACCTGAAAATCTAGAAATGGTTGGAAGGAGGTTTGAAACATTGGAAAATGTACCTTTAATGTTGAGTGGGACTAATTCACCAAGTTGGGTGAATCAATCCAAATTTTGGGTTTTTGTGCGAGAACAAGAATCTACTAAAAGGGTATTCAAATATACAAAAATATGAATTTTCACAACACAATAGGAAATTAGCACTGGATTTTAGCATATTTGAGTTCATGAATTGGGAACTTCTGTTGGCACAAAAATCGGCGCAAAATGGTATGTTCACTTCGGCACCGAATTTAGCGCTAGATTTAGCATTGGGTTTAGTATCAGATTTAGCGTTGGATTTAGTGCCAAGTTTGGTGCCGGATTTTTGTTGCTTCTAGTTTGGATTTTGATTTTGTTTCTTGTGTTGCTTCCATGTTTGCTTCCAGTTTTTCTTCCAGGTTTTCCTCTAGTTTTGCAACCAGTTTTGCTTCAGGTTTTGCTTCTAGATTTGCTTCCAATTTTTCTGAACCAATTTTGCTTCCAATTTTACTTCTAGTTTTGCTTCCAAAATTGCTTCTAGTTTGCTTCTAGTTTGAATTCCATTGTTGCTTCTAAAAATACTTCTTGTTTTGCTTCCATTTATTAATTTAATATGTTTTATTTCAATTTAATTAGTTAATTATATCATGCCTCTTAAATAACTCATATGATTATAGAGTAAGTAAATTAAATAATATGTTTTATTTCAATTTAATTAATTAAATATATCATGCCTCTTAAATAACTCATATTATTATAGAGTAAGTAATTTAATTATTTAACTCTTATGATTAAATAACAAGATAATTATTAATAACATGATCATCATTTATAATTAAAAGAAGTGAGTCAAATATGCCACTAGATTAATAACATGTCCAAATGATACATGTCCAACAGTTGACATAAGTCAAAATGACACATGTACAATTGATATAAGTAAAAATGATAAATTATATAACTCAAAATGATACAAGTCAAAATGATACATGTCCAAATGATATATTTCAAAATGATACAACTCAATAATATGGTACTGCAGGTCGTGAAAATGATACATATGATAGTAACCATGAAAAGAGGCATCATAACGATATATCAACAATGATCCATGATGCAGTCTATATGATCATGAATGTTACTAGATACTACCAGCAACTGCCTCATCATCATCATCATCACCATCATGATCATCATCGTCATCAGCCTCGGTGTCTTTTGTATCTTTGTCATCATCATCCTCTGCCATGTGATCTGTACTAGAACCAACATATTCTAGATCTATATATCATGAGGATCATCTTGATTTTTTGGAAGACCCATGTTCTACAAAAAAAAATATTTAAAAGGAAAAGTTATTATTTATTTCATGCAATAATTTATTTTATTGTTATATATCTAATATTACATGTGAAATGAAACCATAATCATATTACTATTACTAATTTTTAGCTTCCTGCTTAAATTAGTGAAGTATGCTGAAAACATTACTTTATTTTGATTATAAAACATGTGCTTAGAACAATTTCATAATATTTATTTTAGATTATGTAATTGAGAACAAGTTCAAATGGAGACACAAGCCATTACATACTTTGAAATAACTGATATATTAAAAATCCATGTTTCTGTAACCCCACACAAGTTGTGGGTATGACTAAGTTGATTTAATTCAATAGTGAATGTAAATCATACATCAGAAGATCAATTAACAAAAACACATAAGAGGAAGGTCATGTTCGTCATTGCCTTGAGGGTTGATGTAGGGTTGATTCTCTAGCTTGATCTTCAGTGTCTTTAGCTCCTTTGCTCCTAAATTCTAGAACCTACAATTGATTGTAAATTTTTGTTAGAGCTCAGGTCATGAGATCCAATTACATGCTTGATCAATGGACATATAATTTACAACCATTATCAAATCAAATCAACTTAATCATCATCTGAGAGATAAATGAAAAAAAATTGCTAGATCAAATCACCAGAAACTATCAAATTCATTGTTTATATAACTTGTTTGCTTCATGTCCAGATACAAGAAAAGTAATGTTGCTGTTTTGATTTATCAAATTACAACATGTATAAAATGTGGCTCCCACAAGGGTTGAGTCCAACATGTTGCCCTATTGTTTCAAGAGGAATGGGAGTGTGAAAACATTATGTTTATCAACTTCAAACATATATCTCATCATCTATAATGGTGAGTTGGTTGAAATCATTATCATAAATGACATCAAAGTGAAGGAGGATCATCAGAAGACTACAGTCACATGTTTCAATCATATCTTGAAAACTATCATTTGGGTTTTTAAGATTTTTATATAAAAATTAGAAAAAAATAAGATGAAAAAAACCTTTAAATTTCTCACTAACCTAGTTCATAGTTTGTGATATTTTTTCACCAGTCCGGAACTGTCATAATGCCAAATTTAAAATAATGAAAGGAAGTTTTCCAGCAATAACAATGCATAATGTGGATAGTAATCAAGGGGTAGTCATATTATGAATCCATTTAATGAACAATAGAAGAAGCTTGCATAGACTTTCAAGGAGAAATGTCATAGTGCCCAAAAGAGAAAATGAAAGGATGGTCCATGATGCATATTATGGCATTTGTTTTCATGGATTTATCTATGAGTTGCAAGAGTGCCAAAAGAAGTAATGCAATCTATCATTTCTTGCATTTTCTTCCAATAAATAATAGCAAAGGTACAAAACAATAATAATTATGCATTCATTCTAGGAGTTACAGCAAGGATATTGTATGGTCTTCAACAAAGGAAGGGGGCAATCATTATTTACCACCTTGTTGAATTTCATGACTTTGAGAACAATAGGTATAATTAAGCTAAAATAGTGATGCATACACAATTACAATTACTTTTCAGTCATAATAGTCAATAACCATACAGTGACAAAGTATCATCCATGGTTGAGATAGCTAGAGTAGCAACAGGTTCAAAGGAGATAATGATACAGTACAAATATTGTAGCATGGATAGTTCTCAAAGTCCCAGATATTTACTTTGTCCATGACTATGATATAGAGCATCTGGAATTTTTCTTATTTTCTTCAGCATTTTTTGAAAATATAGAGACCAATACATTCAAGAAAGTATAGAGGTTGTGGCCATTAAAAAAAAGGGTTTAGCAATAAACATTTTTTTTTACTCTATGTATACAATGCTTGAATGGAGCATTTTTTTGAACAGGAATAAAAGATTATGCAGCTCAACTAGAGGGTTATCAATGGCAGCCTGGATGAAGCAATAAAAATAAGTTTTTTCCTCATTTTTTTTATAGAATGAAAAATATCATTATTTTGTTTATAAAACTTTGAATCAAGCTCATTCCAGGTTTTATATAGATTTTAAGAAAACAACTTACTTTAGTTTCTGTTTTGAAGAGTTCCAAGCAAAAACCCACGTCTTCTTTGGTTCTCTTCTCAAAAGAGCTCGAACTAGACTTATTCATAGTGGCCAAACATAGAAAATAACAGAAAAAGTAAATCATATGAGATGAGTCGACAGAGAAAAGCCATCAAAAAATGTATGAGGTTGCACCTGTAAGCTTGCAAAAAGCTTTCAAATTCATGTAAACTTTCAGGTTTGAAGCAGAATCAAATTTACCTTCAAATTTCAGCTTTAAATCTATGAAAAACCTTTTGAAATGGTGTTAGATACAACATTTCTAGCTTAGAGAAAGCTCAGTTAGGGTTTCCTCCATGGTGGCGGCCTCTCTCCATGTCAACAAGAAGAATGAATTAAAATGAGTGTTCACATTTCATTTTAGGGTTGAGACCCTAGAAGGTTCGATGAAAAAGGCATTTTGTGCCTTAATTTTTTTATTTAAAAAACTTCATTCACATTTTCATGCATGGAACATTTCTTTTTCTTATGAAATTTTGAATGCTTCATAAAGACTTAATCTTTTAAGTCTTTTTCTTTTGATTTTGTAAAATTCCTCTATTTTTGCATTTTAATACAAATTTTGTAAACTTTATTAAAATGATAAAATAAATCATTTTAGTAAAAGTTATTCATTCAAATGCAAAAATAAATTCCAAATGCATATTTTCAAAAGATAGGATAAAACCTTTATTTTTTGCATTTATTTCAAATGTAAATCTTTATTTAAATGATAAATATAAATCATTTAAAATAAATGATATTTTGAATGCAAAAATAAAGTACTTTTGATATTTATTTTTTAAATGTTGGTCAAAAGGGAGTTAAATGGATCATTCAAGCCTTGCACAAATCATGGAGTTGGTTGAGGAAATTACGCCAACATGTGGACTAAAGTTAGGGATTTTGAAGCACTTATTGGAGAGTTCACCTTCAGTTAAGAGTTCCATTTGATAGAGCTTCAATCAAGGAGCAATTTGAGGCACAAAACACTTTGTTTCAATCAGTTACAACCCTATTTTGGAGGAGTTTTTGGTTGCATACGACCCATGAGGTTGTTTTGTGGTTCACAACTCTTGGTGGAGTTATCTTGTAGTTACATACCTTGTTTGGAGGAGAAGGAAGACAACACATCATATTTTGGAGCCAAGATTCAAATTCAAATTTTGGAGACTTTTCTATAAGTCTATCTTCTCTCTCATTTCTTAAGGCTACTTCTGAGTTTGGTGGCTACAGTAGCAGATTATTCTTACTTTGTAACTCATTTTCTTGTGAGTTCTTGAGATTTGTAATGCAGCTATCTCCTATTTCTCAATAAAAAGCTTATTTTCTTCTCCATATCTCTTTTTTCTTTAGTGTGGATTGTGAGTTACAAGATAGAGTACTATGTTAACCTTTATTTTATCAGGTTCCTTCAATGTTGAATATGAAGAATGTCATGTCATAGTGTAGGTCTATATTAGTGATTTCATTCCCTTGCATAAAGATTTGTGAAAGCATCTTTGCTTTCCCTTTTTTTAAGCATTAGGAAAGTCAAAGTCTTTCATTAGAATTATTTTTGCAGGAATGCATAATTGAGTTGTGATATTATGTGGCGTTATTTATTGAATTTGTGTGAGATTTTAGCAATTTTCAAATCACTTATCAATTGGTGAATCACCTTATTTTAGCATTTTTTAGTGTATGCATTATCCTTCTTACCCTTTACCTCTGTTAAAAAATTAGTATTTTCAAGAAATATCCAAAGGGAGCCAGCCCATAACCTGGAGGTCTATTCTCACCATAGGATACCCACAGCTTGAGAGTAGTCCCATGTGCACAGGATTTAAAATTTTTTTAACTTGTCTTTGAGTGCAAATGCATGTGTTAACAATTTTGGCATGCCCCATGGTTTAGGGTTTCTGGGCTGAGCCCCAAATGTGGAGGGATTTATTTTGCTTTTTGAGAAGTGAAAAATATATATTTTATTATTATTTATTTATTTTATAATATGCTACAGATAAAATATTACAATTTTTAATTGAAAAGAAGATAAAATTTCCATTTAATTCAAATGTCATTAATTCTCAAATTTAAGATCATACTATTATCTTCATATTATCCTTTAATTTTTTTTTTTATCCTAATGCAGGAGCATCCAATGGTGTAAGGGAAATCTTGCATCACCCAAAAATATGCATTCCATTTATGTTTCCTTTGGTTAGCCTTTTGTAGATGTCTTTGCATTTCTAGATACCCTTTTAATCATATTGTAAATCCCCACTTTCAATTTTGCCATCTCAGAAGATTTTCTTCTCATCTCTTCCGACAACAAAGAAGCAACAACATCTTCCATCTTGAATGTGGATGTTGTACTCCCTATAGCCATCACCAAATGATCCTAAGAATCAGGCAGATAACATAGCAACAACATGCAACGATCTTCATCTTCAATCTTCACACCAACATATGTCAACTGAGCAATCAACATGTTGAAAGTATTTAAGTGATTAGCAATAGATCCTCCTTCCTGCATTCTCAGAGAATACAACTTCTTCCTCAAGAACAACTTGTTCACCAAGGACTTGCCCTGATAAATGGATGCCAGTCTCTTCTACAAGGAAGATGAAGTCTTTTCTTCATGCACGTTCAGAAGAACAGAGTCTGCCAAACAAAGCCTTATCAGCCCCTTATAATTTCTATTTGTAAGGTCCCAATCCTTTTGCTTCATGCCTTGAGGCATTGTTCCAGACACAACAGTCCAGAGATCTCGGTCTACTAACAGACCTTCCATTTTGAGTTTCCATAGCTCAAAATTGCTTCCATTGAATTTCTCTATATCCATCCTTTTGGATGTGCTCGCCATCTTAATTTGTAATTAAACTATCAGACCTCTACAAAACTCCCACTAGAAAAGGATTGACACAAAAAACCCAACCCACTCACAAGGAGAACACAACTGGCCAGGCTCTGATACCACTTGTAAGGAAAGCAGATGTGCGGAAACACTTTCTTAATGTCAAAACCACATGGAAAAATGCAATGTAGGGATTTTAATTTTTCTAATTACAATCTAATTAAGACACACATGAAAGATTTACAGAAATAGAGCAAATACACAAAGAAAACTGAACAATAGATTTACGTGGGAAACCCTTTCGGGAAAAAACCCACCACACCAAGTTGAATCTCTTTGTATTACAGTAACAACAAAATTACATACAATCAGAAATACAACTCTCTGGTATTTTACTGTAGCTTCATTCACTGTTCATCAATTACAAAAAATCCTCTCAACAAATTGACTCAACTCATTCGTTATCCCAAATCAGAAACAATCTGCTTTTATTTTATTCACATTTTGATTTCATCTTCTGTGCATCCTTATCTGCCATTGTCAATCATAGACAGTTTCCTTTCGAGTAGATGATTTTTCCTTGCATGTAGTTTTTCTAGTGTTGCAACTGATGCAAAAAACCAACCGTCATCCATTTGAAAACCGCTTCCTCTGATTGGTCCAGCAAGATGCCACATAGGATGGTCACACGGTCAACGACTTTCAAACTTTGTTGGCATCTTGGTGAGACACTAACAGTGTCTCCCTGATGCCACAAAGTTTCTCTATTGATAACGGCTTAAGTCTCCAATAGTCAGCAAGACAACATAACGAGTGTCACATGTTATACCGAAACCATCGATGTCCATTTTGTTCCTATCGACAAGAGTTTCCCTTATCGGCAAGACTCATAACGAATGCATACAAGTCATATCAATCAGACATTCCATCAGTAAGACATACCGATCTTCGCCAAGACCTCTCACTGAACCTTCATATTACATCGATGAGCATTGACGAGTCGGTGAGACTTATTATCTTCGCTAAGACCTTATAACGATGTCTTAAGTCACCCTGAGTGCTGCATTCACCAGTCGACAAGACTTATGTCTTTCGCCGAGACCACATACCAAATGCCCATGTCTTGCCAAGTCGGCAAGACATTTGACTTCGCCAAGACGTTTCATCGGGCACCGAGAGCTACACCAACGACTATCGACATGACTTATCTAAGTCGCCAAGACTTCTCAGCAAAGTCTTTTGTCACTGTGAAGGCACCATGAGAAAACCCCCATCGGCGAGACTTATCTTCATCGCTGGGACATCTCACCGAAACCTCCATCATCGGCGAGACTTTCCATTCTCATTGAGAGATCTCCCTGAGACCCTTGTGTTAGCCTGATAGCTATATGCTATCGGTGAGACATTCACCATTCGTTGGGACCTCTCCCCGACACCTATGAGATAGCCCGATAAGATCAAACTGTCGCCCAGATAACTTCATTTGATAAAAGGTCACGCCGAATGCTCCTAGTTACAGCGATAGACTTCATTCGGCAAGACATCAACTCTGTCTTGGCGACATGAGCTTTTCAAACAGATTTAGAATAGTTAGTCGCCCAGACATGAACAATGTCACAATGACTTTTCCCTTCAGAAGTTCCATGTCAGTAAGGATTGAGGCACATATTCCAACAAGCTCCCACTTGACGAAGATCTTACTGACACCTCCAGGGCATAATCAAACTACTAAAATTCATGGGCCAAGAGGCCCATCAAACTGGCACACCACCTGTATTTGTCTGTGCTCACAGGCTTTGTCAATGCATCTGCAACATTTTCCAGAGTATCCACTTTCTCCACAGAGACCTTCCCATCCTCCACCATATCTCATACAAAGTGATATTGTACATCTATATGTTTTGTCCTGGCATGGAAAGTAGGATTCTTTTCCAAACATATAGCACTTTGGCTGTCATAGTAAATAGTAATTTTTCCTACATCAAAGCCAATGTTAGAACACAAATGTTTTAACCAGATTGCTTCTTTATAGGCATGTGTAGTTGCCATGTATTCTACCTATGTAGTGGACAAAGTGACTACAGCTTGCCACTTGCTCATCCAACTCACTGCACCACCATTCATCATGAAAACATATCCACTAGAGGACCTTCTGCTGTCAATGTCCCCTGCCCAATCAGAATCCACATAACCTTGAATGCTGAGAGTCTTCTGTGATTCAACCAAGTTACCATGGTAACACAAAGCATAGTCTGAAGTACCCTTCAGATAGTTAAACACTCTCTTCACAGCATCCTAATGTGTCCTTCTAGGATTAGCCATAAACCGACTAAGAACTCCCACTGCTTGGACAATGTCTAACCTTGTATAGACCATTGCATACATAAGGCTACCAACTACACTTGCATAAGGCACACTGGTCATTTCCTCCATCTCAGTAGGAGATTTTGGACAATCCTCAACAGATAGCTTTGTTCCCTGTGTAACTGGAACAACTAGCTGCTTGCACTCAGTCATACAAAATCTCTCTAGAACAGTCATGATATACTTACTCTGACTGAGCCAAAGTTTTTTATTTTTCCTGTCCCTAGTTATTTCCATTCCTAGAATATACCCTTTTGCACCAAGATCTTTCATTTCGAGCTTTGCAGACAACTGAGACTTAAGATCAGAAATCATTAGCTTACTATTGCCTATGAACAACATATCATCAACATAGAGAGCAATAATAAGTACTTGATCACTTTCAACTTTGTAATATACACAATGATCACATTTTGATCTTACAAATCCCAAAGACAAAACAAAAGTGTCAAATTTCTGGTACCACATTCTAGGAGATTGTTTTAAACTATACAGAGATTTCTTCAACTTGCAAACCAGTCTTTCCTTACCTTTTTCCACAAAGTGCTCTGGCTGGGACATATAAATTTCTTCTTCAAGATCACCATGAATAAATGTTGTCTTCACATCCATCTATTCAATCTCTAAGTCATAAGCTGATGCAAGTGACAAAAGAAATCTAATAGATGTCAGCTTAGCTATAGGAGAAAAGATTTATCCATAGTCAATTCCCTCTACTTGGGAATAACCTTTTGCAACTAGCCTTGCTTTATATTTTTCCACACTGCCGTCCAGACCTATTTTCTTTTTAAACACCCATTTGCAGCCCACAACTTTTTTGCCTTTAGGCAATGGCACCAAATTCTAGGTATCATTCTTGTCTAATGATGCCATTTCTTCATTCATGGCTTCCAACCAAGAGTTTGAATCAGACATTTTAAATGCCTCTTTCACAGTCCTAAGTTCATCAATGCTAGAAATTAAAGCATAGGCACAAGTAGACTCAATTAAAGAAAACCCATACCTATCAGGTTGCTTTCTTTCATGAGTTGACCTCCTCATAGTCTGAGGCTGAGGTGGCTCTTCATCTTCTTCAGAACTTTCAGAGCTACTGGAACTCTCCTCAGTATTAGGTACATTTTTATTTTTCAATTCCTCTTTATCTGGTGTTGGAGGAATTCCTACTACATCTTTTTCATTTCCTGATTTCTTCTCTGACTGCAGATCCAATGTAGAAGGCTTCAACTCATGAAAGATAACACTTCAGCTATACAAAACCTTCTCAGTCTCAGGGTTCCAAAGCTTGTATCCTTTTATGCCAGCACTATAACCAATAAAAATACACTTCACAACTTTGTTTTCCAACTTGGATCTTTTTTCAAATGGCACATATGCATATGCCTCACAGCAAAAGACACAAATATGTCTCAAAGAGGGCTTCTTTCCAGACCATGCTTTCAATGGTGTCTTCTCAACAAGAGCAGAGTTAGGAGAATGGTTTACCAAGTAACATGTTGTAGAGACTGCTTCAGCCCAGAACTTCTCCTCCAAGCCATCACTGCTTAGCATACTTCGTGCTCTTTCCATTACTATCCTGTTGAACCTTTCAGCAACTCCATTTTGCTATGGAGTATAAGGTGTAGTCTTATGTCTTTTAATCCCATGATCTATATAGTACCTTTCAAATTCATCTGAACAAAACTCACCGCCATTGTCAGTCCTTAAACATTTTATTTTCCTACCAGTCTGATTTTCAACAAGGTTTTTAAATTCCTTAAATCGACTAACACTTCTAATTTACTTTTTACAAAATATACAAATTTTCTTCTTGAATAATCATCAATAAACAACACATAGTATCTTGATTTAGACAGAGAAGGAACATTCACTGGACGAAACACATCAAAATGAATATAATCAAGCAAACTAGAAGATTTGTGAGGAATGGAATAAAATGAAACATGGTGCTGTTTACCATATATGCAATGTTCACAAAATTTGAACTCAAGGTTACAATCTTCAAGCCCTTCTACCAGGTTTTTATTTTTCAAGGTTTTTAAACCTTTCTCACCAATGTGGCCTAGCCTATGATGCCAGAGTATAGTCTTCTCTGCTAGAAGTTTAACCTCCATGGTGTTTACTCCATCAGGAACGTTTTCCTTCTTTTCTCCATGAGCAACTTTTAGTGACTTGTAGAGACACTATTGCATTGAATAGCTTGTGCATCCAGCTTGTACAAGGTACCAATTTGAGCACCCCTAGCCAGCACCATAGAGCCTCTAGTCATCTTGCAGCCATTTCCAGAGAATGTGACATGCACTCTGATATCATTCAGCTTACTTACAGAAAGTAAATTACGAGCCAGACCTGGTATATGCATCACATCATTGATTCCCTTCACTCTTCCATCAGGGAATTGAATTCTGACTCTTCCATGACCAACAATTTCCAAAGATGAATCACTTGCTAAGTACACCTTTCCACCATTGTATTCTTCATACTTTGTGAACCAATTTCTATGAGATGTCATGTGGAAAGATGCTCCAGAATCAATCAGCCAGACATCATCAGATGCCCGTGTAGCCAAAGCTGCAATGAAGGCATCTGCATCACTTTGAGAAGAATCATTTCTAGAAGAGTTCTTCTTCTTCTTTTTCTCCTCCTTGCAATCCTTTCGGACATGACCAGGTTGCCCACAGTTCCAACACTTCACCTTGGACTTCTTGCCAGGAGACTTTGATCTCCCTTCCAATTTTGATCTGGACTTCTTGTCCTTCTTCTTTCCTTTCTCCTTTGGTCTACCTCTGACAACCAGAGCCTCCTTTTCCATCTCAGAAGATTTTCTTCTCATATCTTCCAACAACAAAGAAGCAAAAACATCTTCCATCTTGAATGTGGATGTTGTACTCCCTATATCCATCACCAAATGATCCCAAGAATCAGGCAGAGAAAATAGCAACAACATGCAATGATCTTCATCTTTAATCTTCACACCAACATATGTCAATTGAGCAATCAACATGTTGAAAGCATTTAAGTGATCAGCAATAGACCCTCCTTCCTGCATTCTCAGAGAATACAACTTCTTCCTCAAGAACAACTTGTTCACCAAGGACTTGCCCTGATAAATGGATGCCAGTCTCTTCCACAAGGAAGATGCAGTCTTTTCTTCATGCATGTTTAGAAGAACAGAGTCTACCAAACAAAGCCTTATCAGCCCCTTAGACTTTCTATCTGGAAGGTCCTAATCCTCTTACTTCATGCCTTGAGGCATTGTTCTAGACATAACAGTCCAAAGATCTTGGTCTACTAACAGATCTTCCATTTTGAGTTTCCATAGCTCAAAATTAATTCCATTGAATTTCTCTATATCCATCCTTCCGGATGTGCTCGCCATCTTAATTTGTAATTAAACTATCAGACCTCTACAAAACTCCCACTAGAAAAGGATTGACACAAAAAACCCAACCCACTCATAAGGACAACACAACTGGCCAGGCTCTGATACCACTTGTAAGGAAAGCAGAGGTGCGGAAACACTTTCCTAATGTCAAAACCACAGGGAAGAATGCAATGCAGGGCTTTTAATTTTTCTAATTACAATCTAATTAAGACACACATGAAAGATTTACAGAAATAGAGCAAATACACAAAGACAACTGAACAATAGATTTACGTGGGAAACCCTTTCGGGAAAAAACCCACCACACCAAGTTGAATCTCTTTGTATTACAGTAACAACAAAATTACATACAATCAGAAATACAACTCTCTGGTATTTTACTGTAGCTTCATTCACTGTTCATCAGTTACAGAAAATCCTCTCAACAAATTGACTCAACTCATTCGTTATCCCAAATCAGAAACAAACTGCTTTTATTTTATTCACATTCTAATTTCGTCTTCTGTGTATCCTTATCCGCCATTGTCAATCATAGACAGTTTCCTTTCGAGTAGATGATTTTTCCTTGCATGTAGTTTTTCCAGCATTGCAACTGATGCAAAAAACCAACTGTCATCCATTTGAAAACCGCTTCCTCTGATTGGTCCAGCAGGATGCCACATAGGATGGTCACACAGTCAACGACTTTCAAACTTTGTTGGCATCTTGGTGAGACACTAATAGTGTGTCCCCGATGCCACAAAGTTTCTCTATCGGTATCGGCTTAAGTCTCCAACAGTCGGCAAGGCAACATAACGAGTGTCACATGTCATATCGAAACCATCGATGTCCATTTCATTCCTATCAGCAAGAGTTTCCCTTATCAGTGAGACTCATAACGAATGCATACAAGTCATATCGATCAGACATTCCATCGACAAGACATACCGATCTTCGCCAAGACCTCTCACCGAACCTTCATGTTACATCAATGAGCATTGACGAGTTGGCGAGACTTATCATCTTTGCCAAGACCTTATACCGAGGTCTTAAGTCACCCCGAGTGCTACATTCACCAGTCGGCAAGACTTATGTCTTTCGCCAAGACCACATACTGAACGCCCATGTCTTGTCGAGTCGGCAAGACATTTGAATTTGCCAAGACATTTCGCCAGGTGCCGAGAGCTACACCGATGACTGTCGGCGTGACTTATCCAAGTCACCAAGACTTCTCAGTGAAGTCTTTTGTCACTGCGAAGGTGCCACAAGAAAACCCCCTTCGGCGAGACTTATCTTCATCACTGGGACATCTCACCGAAACCTCCACCATCGGTGAGACTTTCCATTCTCATTGAGAGATCTCCCCGAGACCCTTGTGTTAGCCCAATAGCTATATGCTATCGGTGAGACATTCACCATTTGCTGGGACCTCTCCCCGACAACCATGAGATAGCCTGATAAGATCAAACTATCGCCTAGAGAACTTCATTCGACAAAAGGCCACGCTGAATGCTCCTAGTTAAAGCGATAGACTTCATTCGACAAGACATCAACTCTGTCTTGGTGGCATGAGCTTTTCAAATAGATTTAGAACAGTTAGTCACCCATACATGAATAATGTCACAGTGACTTTCCCTTCAGGAGTTCCATGTCAGTAAGGATTGAGGCACATATTCCAACATTGAATATGGTTTAGGGTATGGGTTGAGGGTATAGAGTTGAGGGTAGAGAGTAGAAGGTTTAAGGGTTTAGGTTTGATGGATAAGGGTTGAGGGTAGAGCATTTTGGGTATAAGTTTGAGGGTACATGGTTGAAGGATTAGGGTTGAGGCCAGTCCAATGTATAGGGTAGAGGGTAGAGGATTTAGGGTATAGGTTTGACTAGGGTATATGGTTGAAGGATTAGGGTTGAGGGTCCAATGTATAGGGTAGAGGGTATAGGGGTTGATGGATTAGTGTTTAAGGGTAGAGGGAAGAGGATAGAGGATAGAGAGTAGAGGGTAGAGAGTTTAAGGCTTGAGGGATTAAGGGTTGAGGGTTGAGGGTTGAGGGATTAGGGTCGATAGTTTACTTGGGTTTAAGGGTTTAAGGATTGACGGTTGAGGGTAGATGGTATTGGGTACTTGAGGGTAGAGGGTAGAGGCTAGTTTAGAGTTGAGAACGTATAGCATTGATGGTTTAGGGTATTGGGTTGAGGGTATAGGGTTGTGTTGATGTGTCTGATGGCACAACAATGTGTAAACAAAATATTGCTACTCTGTTTCTCTTAAAAGAGAAAGATAATCACATGGAAATCTTAGCTCCCAAGGTCTTTGTAGTTGGTTCTCAACTATGCTGATGTTGCTCAGTGGTCAATGTAACAGTAATGTTCAAGGGGCATGCTGGTGTTGAGCTTCTAGATTGTTCTAAGGTCAAACATAAACTTTAAATCTACTCTAACCAGGGTTTTTAAAGAAATAGAAAAAGATAGATCAGAGCTTTGGAATAGAAAAGAATGTTAATTCATCCAACTTAACCAGACTCGTTACCTTTCAAGGAATTCCAAACTAAAACTGCAAAACAAAATTAACTTGTGACTAACACACAGTTTCATTCATTTGCAGTGTTGATTTCAATAACAAATTGCAAGTTACCATTTAAACAAAACATAAAATAAGACTTCAATCCTTGAAAGTTTCTCAAATCAAACCAAGATAAATAGCATTCTGAAACACAATCTGAAGTAGATTTTAATCTGGTTGCTTCTATTGTTAGTGAAACAAATAAGCAACATTTACAAATCTGGCACAATCACCAATGTACAGAAAATCTGTGACTCCAAATTGTTTCCATCTATACTAAGAAAACTGGAAAGATACATCTACTCTATTTTTCTCCTCCTAAATAACTAATTAACTAACTAAATCCCTCCTCTTTCTTCAAAGAGGAAAAATTCCATATATACAGAATGTACCAAAAGAATGAGCTGGCCCCTATTTTAGGGTTTACAAAATATTTGCCTCCAGAAAGGTTGGCTCAGATCTTTTGAATAGTTAATGCTACGTTGAATGGCATCCCTACTGTCCATGTTGGTGAAATATTTTTGTCCTCAGGAGAAGCCTTCAGATATTTTGTAACTACAACATTAATTCCATGCCTCCGTGTCCATCCTCGAACTCCTTTGAAGGGCTGCCTTGAATGCTCTAAAGCATTGTCATTAATGCGGATCCATTTCTGTTGGTAAAACTTGACAGCTGTCCATGAGAATGACAACCTCTCCTTCCTGCTTCAGATCTTTCTTCTCGTTGACCCCCTCTGGAAGCAGCATCAGACTTCCCTTTGGACTTCCACCAGTATTCACTGAGTTGCTCCATCGGTGCATTCACAGAGTAGATCCACACCGGTTGTATCCTGTTGATCTTCTTCTCAGAGGCAGTCAATGGGTCAAACTGTCACGTCCGCCCCTTTAGCTTCTTTTGATTGGTGGAACAAAAGCCATGCAGGACTCCCAGGCAGTCAACAGTGGTTCATAACAAATCACATGTCGGTGAGACACTCATCGTGTCTCCCCGATGTGATTATACCTCATAGCAGCCATCGACGTAGCATAAGATGGTCGGCAAGACCTTTTAGCGAGTTGCAAAAGTCATATCGATACCATGAAAACCTATCGGCAAGACAACGTTCCCTCGGTAAGACTTCTCAGTGAGCCTTTCTTTCTTTGGTGAGCACACCCACATTCGGCAAGACATTAGAGGGTCGGCAAGATGCTACCCCAAAGTCTCTCCATCTCGGTGAGACCATCACACTCGGGAAGACATCTCCTCGAGCCCTAATCATCCGCTCAGAGCTTTTCTGAGCTCATTCTTATTCCCCGAGCTCAAGCCCCTTTTATTTCGGCAAGACCTGCCAGGTCAATGGGACCTCATATCGAATTCAAAACATTACACCGAGGGCACAATCCCTTTGGCGAAACCACTAGCCATTGGTGAGACATCTCACTGAATTCATTTCATTTTAGCCAAAATCTACTTGGTCGGCGAGACCAGCCCCCTTCGCCAAGACATCACGCCGAGCTTCAAACATTACACCGAGGGGAGAAAACATGTCAACGAGACTACCGCTAGTCAGAAAGATATCATGTCAAGTTCTTTCATTCCCCTCGAGCCAACTCATTTCATTTTGGTGAGACTCCATCGGGTCGGTGAGACCTTTTGGCGATATCAATTTCTCACGGTGAAATCTTCCCATTTTAGTAGGACATCACGAGGTCGGCGAGACATCATGCCGAATTCTTCCATTCTCCCTGAGCTCGAGCTTCCTTCGGTGAGACCTCGCTTTATTGGCAAGAGCTCATGGCTAAACCACAACCTTATACCGAAGGGACTAGCTTTCGGTGAGACATCGCTCGGGCACTAGGAATTCATAGCGAACTCAGATCCTCTGCCCAATGCCGCTTCATTTTGGCAAGAGTGCACCATGTCAGTGAGCCTTCTTGGCGACGCTAACCGTCCTTCACCGAGACTCTTCCTCTGTCGCCTAGACATTAGGCCAAAGAGAGGACCTTCGGCGAGACCTTTACCATTCAGCCAAACTTCATGGCGCATACATATTTCTCCCCGATACCGTTTCATTTCAGCAAGAGTTTACCCTGTCGATGAGACACTTGTCGAAGCCATCTCTCTCTCGGCGAGATCCTTCTGAGGGTTGACATCTCCATTTCACTGAGACTTTGGTGGATCAGCGAGACCTTACGTCGATATTACCTCATGTTGGTGAGACTTCCTTCTTTCGTTGAGACATTACACCGAAGTCTACTCTTTCGCCAAGAGCTCATTTTACTTCGGGGAGACCTTGCTTGGTCGGTGAGACCTCATGCTGACACCACCTCCACCTTTGTCACCGAGACATCACACTGATCGGCGAGAGGCATAGAAACTCATAGCGACCAAAATGTCTTGGCGACCCTTTGGATTTCAAATGAACAGAATCAAATTGCCAGTCGGCAAGATATCTAATAGGTCTCACTGAATTTCTTCTTAGAGGAAATTTATGCCAAACTAGATTGGGAGATGTCTTCCAACTGAGTTCCCTAAGAAATATCCTCAGATGAATAATTCAATCCTGCAAAACAAATTCCTCCATTAGTCTTCAAAGCATGAAAAGTACATTACTTATAGATGCATAGTAAAAAGAAACCCAACTCTGGCGGAGGTGGAACCAAATCTAAACCAGAAACGACACCTTCCTTTCAAAGCTGGTGGGGACGGGGCCAAAAAGAAATTAGAACTGAGACTAGAGAAAAACGAAGAAACAAACTAGGCGGAACTAGGACTAGAACCAAACCTAAACCCAAAAATTTTCCAAGTTTGAGGTTCGGATTCCATTTTGAACCTGCCTCCGATGACACCAAAAACATGTTGAGGACAGATGAAGGAAGAAAAAGGAAAGGGGAAAAAACACCCCATGACAAAAGGAACCAAAGCAAATGAACAAGACATGCAGAACCGAGATCAGAACGGAACCCAAACCTGAAACTAATTAAAGTTTTAGGGTTCGGTTTTAGTTCCGGTTCTAGGTCCGCTAGAACAACACGAAAAGACCCAGGGAAGAGAGGAAACCCTCGAGACATGGAACACGAAACAGAGAGGAAAATGACCAACCATAGAAGAGACAAAAGGAAAGGAGGACTTGGGGCTAGGATGGAACATGGACCTGAAACCTTGAAGTAGTTCAACATTCAAATTTGGTTCTAGACCCGACTCTGAGAGAACGAAAAATGAAAACAAAGGAACTGTCGGAACCAGAACCAGGAATGATGCAAAACCAAAAACTTTTGGATGCAATTCCAAGCTCGATATTGGTCCCGATTCTGCATTTGATAGAACAAAAGAAAAAATGCCTAAAAATAAAACCAAAGGCCAAAGGAAAAGAAAAGAACAAGGGGGACCCATTTTGTTCCACAAAAAACTGGGTTGGTTATGCAAGGCATAACAAATGGCAACTCGGTTGGGAAAATGGTTTAACCATTTTCAAGAAACTGAAGAATTCAGCTACGTAGAACTCCTGGTTTATGAACATCACAATTCTAGTTGGGTCAGTTTTAACAACCAAGGCTGAGCTAGAATCTAAAATGTAAACCAACATTGGATACCCCTGAATCTATGTGTGTGCTTGATGGTGCATCACTCTTTTATAAAGTTTTCTTCATCTTTCGAACAACAGTGTGCAAGATTTGACCTACATGAGTTGATTCCCTTTAATTGTTGTGTAATGATATCCTAGGCATTGCTCCGCTGCCAGTCAGGCATCCATAGCCCCGACAGAGATATCTCTAGTTTTCTCACAGCATTTCTCTACTGTCAGCTAGGCATCTATAGCCCCAGTAGAGATACTGGAATCACCCATTCATATTGAGTCTTCTTTTCTCTTCAAATAGTTCTCTCTTTTTTTTGTGTTCTCACAAAGTTTCAGATATTTCATTCAATTTTTTCTCAATATGTCAGATGTTTAACATCTGTTTTGGGTTGAAAACTACCATGGACCTCATAACAACACTTGGGAGATCAGATTTTTCACTCAAATCTTACAACACTATCATCCTAGGACAAATATACCATTATAAGAGGAGATGATCTTGATGATTTATGATAGATTTAGAGGAGCTAATGAAGGTTATTTACTTTGCACCTCATTTCAAGAATTTCCACAACTCTTATTGAAAATGGGCATAAAACAACAAATTTAGGACAAAATCATCCAATTAGAAAATCTGAAAATATCTAAACCACTTCTCTCTTCATAACCAAAGTATACTTCATATAACAACCCACCATTTCAAGATGGAAGGAAACAGAGAAAATCCCAAAGAAAAAAACAAGACAGACACCAAACAACAAAGGAAACGAAAGAACAAGAAGAACAAACAAACAAACAACAAAACTATTCACAAACAAAACAACAAATTATTTACATATATGCACAGAAAACAAACAAACTATTTACAAACAGAAAAACTAGAGGACATGGGAAAAAAAGAAAACTAACTAAACCAAAAACTAATACTAACCAATCCTAATCCTAAACTAACTCCAAAGATAAGCCTTACAAACACAAAACTATAAAAATTTGTACATTGACTTGATTGATTTTTCATTATGTGCAACAATCTTAACCTACTAGGCACAGTTCTAAACCTAGCAAATTTATCTTTATACTTAGAAATATGAAGTTTATAGGAAATAAGTTCATTCTGAGGGCATAAAGCTTGAAATATTATCAATTGTGGGTTCTCAATTTTGTCATGATTTACCCACAAACAGGTTTTACTATCCCCAATGCCATAATCAAACTAAAAATTATTAAAACACAGAGGATAATAAAAGGACACCACCTGATTCATAAGATTTCTAGTTACTGATGTAGACTTGTGTTGTATGAACTCCTTCTCTCGGGGTCTTAGCTCAGGGAACACCATTGAAACAAGGTTTGTCTTGGAGCTGGGGTATTCACTGACCAACATCTTGGTATTCATCTTGGGTATAGAGTCAAAAAATTTCTGGATTTCTTGAGATGAAGTCTTACTTCCAACACTCTCTTGAAACATGTCACCCTCAAGGGTTTGAGAATCTGCATCCAACTTATCACCATTGATGTTAGGGATACTGATACATGGTGAACAAGGATTTTCTTTGAACTCATTTGAATGTACAAAGTCAAAGCCAGGAAAACACTTTCTTAGTTCACAGTCCTGCACATCATCATCAAAAACATGCCTTTCAGCATCAAATTTATTAGTATTAAGATCAAATTCATTAATGGGTGCTAAGAAAGGACCTTCTTCAACCAACACATTTGAGTAAACAAAATCAAAATCAAGGAAGTACTCCCTTGTCTCATTGTCTTCGTCATGTTGAAGGGATTCAACTTCTGAGATAACCTCTTGGTCCTTTTCTTGGCATTCCTCTACTTCATCCAATTGTACCCCATCATGAATTTCTTCAGGGAACACTTGCCTAATCTGCACATCTACTCAAACTTCTTCCCTTAAAATTCCATTTTGGCATTTAATTCCTTGTATTTGACCACAAGATTCATTAGTGATCTCATCTTGAAGTGTGTTATCCGTTTCAATCCGTTCACTACTTAAATCAGCAAAGTTATCCTCTTGTGTTAACCCACCAAAGTGTTTTTCTTCCTCATTCACCATCATGAAAGAATCTATGAATGCATCGATGAATCCATTCTCCACTTCTATCAAGCCCTTACTAGGTGGAGGAGTTTCACCAGTTGTTGAATCCATCTCGATGCAAGGATCAAGGCCATCAAAAGATAGGGAAGAATTAAACCTCTGCACACAGTTACTCTCATCATTTTGGATGGACTGATTACCATTTTCATGTGTGCCAGTTGTTTCATCCTCCTCGTTGAGAGGATACGTACTCCAAGGATCTTCCGTAAGTATTCCTTCACTAGTGATTAGTTGCTTGAAATAAAACTCCATCCTTCCTAGGAAGACATGGCAATCCCACTGAGAGTGTCGATTAGTTCGATGTATCCTACATCCACTTAGCCCAACAAGTTATGATAATTTCAGATCTCCCAGCTCTTCTAATTTCTCCCTTATTTGACTTTGCATATGAGGGATATCAATCCAACATGAACCATGTTCGTTTATCCATTCCTCATCACCCTGATTCTCATTTTGATCCGAAGAGTTGTTCAAATCATTGGAAGGTATTGTTGATTTCTCATGATAGCAATTCCGTATTAATACCTCATTTCCTTCAAAGCCATCGTTAGTACTAACATTCTCAACAAAGCTAGATTCCATCTTAAGATTTGCATTATGCTCTAAATTTACATCTGTTTCATGCTTTTTACCAAACAAGTCATCAAAATTATATTCTGGCTCATCAAATGTTTCATCTACAACTTCATTGTGATGTAATGGACTATGCTTTGGAATATGACTGAAAAGAGATGATATGGTCACAACTTTATTGACAAGTGGGGTACTTAACTCTATGATTGGATTTTGTAGAGATAAGTCCTCCTAGTGGTCTTGTGTGAGATTGACCTAATGTGGGGTGTCGGGGAATGTGGTACTTGGAACCTTATGAAGGCTGTAGCTGCTTGGTGAGAATTATTGCACCTGGGTAGGGATGGTGGGTGAAGTGGCATAAGGCTGCAGATGATGGCAGTTTGCAAGCACAAGAGAATTATAATCCTGAGTTTGGTTATCTGAATTCCTAGTGTCACCTCCAAATTATGCGAATAAGAGAGCTTTGTTCAATGCATCATGCAAGGATGAAGCCTCACCACAACATCTGAATTTGGTTGCAAGTGAAAGGTTTAAATCCCAATAGTAATGTTCTATCAGTACATGATCATCAACAACCAAATCTAAAGATTGAACCCTTTGATACATAAACAAAAATTTGCGGTTAAATTGATAAATGTGTTCTAATGGTATCTTTTTCGTCGTTGCAAATTCATGTAATGGGCATAGAGCATGAGGATCAAACTGATCTAAGAATAAGATTTCTAATTCTATCCATGAATAAATAGATTCTGGTGGCAGATTATCATACCATTGTCTGGCTGTACCCTGAAACGTTTTGATGAACAATTGACAAACGACATCCTCATGCTAAACCTGGAGAAAAGTAAATACACGCCTACAAATTTCAACATGTTCAGAAGTATTTTGCCCACTGTTAGGGAAAAATAAAGGAAGCCTATCATATAGGTGACCAAGGATTTCATGGAAAAATCTTGGTATATACAAAGGGCTACCCATTAGAGCTAGGTCTTCCAAGATCTAACCCACTCCAACTCACAACGATCCAAAATTTCTCAATCCCTCCCTCTATCGCCAGATCTACTGATGTGTCTGATGGCACAAC
Organism: Sequoia sempervirens; assembly: GCA_007258455.2. NCBI lineage: Eukaryota > Viridiplantae > Streptophyta > Pinopsida > Cupressales > Cupressaceae > Sequoia > Sequoia sempervirens. Next base: position 273,759,080 of record VDFB02000003.1, on the reverse strand, counting down.
AACGTGTAAACATAATATTGCTACTATGTTTCTCCTGAAAGAGAAAGATAATCACATGGATATCTTAGCTCCCAAGGTATTTGTAGTTGGTTCTCAACTGTGCTGATGTTGCTCAATGGTCAATGTAACAGTAATGCTCAAGGGGCCTGCTGGTGTTGAGCTTCTGGATTGTTCTGAGGTCAAACATAAACTTTAAACCTACTATAACCAAGGTTTTTAAAGAAACAGAAAAAGATAGATCAGAGCTTTAGAACAGAAAAGAATGTTAATTCATCCAACTTAACCAGACTCGTTACCTTTCAAGGAATTCCTAACTAAAACTATAGAACAAAATTAACTTGTGACTAACACACAGTTTCATTCATTCACAGTGCTGATTTCAATAATAGATTGCAAGTTACGATTTAAACAAAACATAAAATAAGACTTCAATCCTTGAAAGTTTCTAAAATAAAATGATTAAACCAAGATAATAGCATTCTGAAACACAATCTGAAGTAGATTTTAATCTGGTTGCTTCTACTATTAGTGAAATAGATAAGCAACATTTACAAATCTAGCACAATCACCAGTGTACAAAAAATTCGTGACTCCATATTGTTTCCATCTATACTAAGAAAACTAGAAAGATACATTTACTCTATTTTTCTCCTCCTAACTAACTAAATAACTAACTAAATCCCTCCTATTTCTTCAAAGAGGAAAAATGCCATATATACAGAATGTACCAAAAGAATGCGCTGGCCCCTGTTTTAGGGTTTACAAAATATCTGCCTCTAGAAAGGTCAGCTAAGATCTTTTGAATAGAGTTAATGTTGTGTTGAATGGCATCCCTACTGTCCATGTTGGTGAAAGATTTTTGTCCTCAGGAGAAGCCTTCAGATATTTTATAACTACAACATTAATTCCATGCCTCTGTGTCCATCCTCAAACTCCTTTGAAGGGCTTCCTTGAATGCTCTAAAGCATTGTCATTAATGTGGATCCATTTTTGCTAGTAAAACCTCACAGCTATCCATGAGAATGATGGCCTCTCCTTCTTGCTTCAGATATTTCTTCTCGTTGACCCCTCTGGAAGCAGCATCAAACTTCCACTAGTATTCATTGAGTTGCTCCATTAGCGCATTCACATAGCAGATCCACACCAGTTGTATCCTGTTGATCTTCTTCTCAGAGAAAGTCAATCGGTCAAACTATCACATCCACCCCTTTAGATTCTTCTGATTGGTGGAACAAAAGCCATGCAGGACTCTCGGGTAGTCAAAAGTGGTTCATAACAAATTGTATGTTGGTGAGACACTCATCGTGTCTCCCTGATGTGATTATACCTCATAGCAGCCATCGACGTAGAATAAGATGGTCGGCAAGACCTTTTAGCGAGTTGCAAAAGTCATCAATACCATGAAAACTTATCGGCAAGACAATGTTCCCTCGGTAAGACTTCTCAGTGAGCCTTTCTTTCTTTGGTGAGCACACCCACATTCGGCAAGACATTAGAGGGTCGGCAAGATGCTACCCCAAAGTCTCTCCATCTCGGTGAGACCATCACACTCAGGAAGACATCTCCTCGAGCCCTAATCATCCGCTCAGAGCTTTTTTGAGCTCATTCTTATTCCCCGAGCTCAAGCCCCTTTTATTTCAGCAAGACCTGCCAGGTCAGTGGGACCTCATATCGAATTCAAAACATTACACCGAGGGCACAATCCCTTTGGAGAAACCACTAGCCATTGGTGAGACATCTCACTGAATTCATTTCATTTTATCCAAAATCTACTTGGTCGGCGAGACCGGCCCCCTTCGCCAAGACATCACGCCGAGCTTCAAACATTACACCGAGGGGAGAAAACATGTCAGCAATACTACCACTAGTCGGCAAGATATCATGCCGAGTTCTTTCATTCCCCTCGAGCCAACTCATTTCATTTTGGTGAGACTCTGTTGGGTCGGTGAGACCTTTTAGTGATATCAATTTCTCATGGCAAAATCTTCCCGTTTCGGCAGGACATCATGGGGTCAGCGAGACATCATGCTGAATTCTTCCATTCTCCCTGGGCTTGAGCTTCCTTCAGTGATACCTCACAGAAAAACCACAAAATTATATTGAAAGGACCAGCTTTCGATGAGACATCGCCCGGGCGCCAGGACTTCATAGCGAACTCAGATCCTCTACCCGATGCCAGTTCATTTTGGAAAGAGTCCACCCTGTCAGTGAGACTTCTTGTCGACGCTAACTATCTTTCACCAAGACTCTTCCTCTATCACCCAGACATTATGCCAAAGAGAGGACCTTTGGCGAGACCTTTACCATTTGGCCAAACTTCATGGCACCTACATATTTCTCCCCAATGCTGTTTCATTTTGGCAAGAGTTCACCCAGTCGGTGAGACACTTGCCGAAGCCATCTCTCTCTCGGTGAGATCCTTCCGAGGGTTGACATCTCCATTTCGCTAAGACTTCAGTCGATCGGTGAGACCTTACGCCAATATTACCTCATGTTGGCGAGACTTCCTTCTTTCACTGAGACATTACACCAAAGTCTCCTCTTTCGTCGAGAGCTCATTTTACTTCGGGGAGACCTTGCTTGGTCGGCAAGACCTCACACCGACACCACCTCCACCTTTGTCGCTGAGACATCACATGGATCGGCAAGAGGCATAGAAACTCATAGCGACCAAAATGTCTTGGCGACCCTTTGGATTTCAAATGAACAGAATCAAACCGCTAGTCGGCGAGATATCTGATAGGTCTCGCTGACTTTCTTCTCAAAGGAAATTTATGCCAAACTAGATTGGGGGATGCCTTCCAACTGAGTTCCCTGAGAAATATCCTCAGATGAATAATTCAATCCTGCAAAAAAAATGCCTCCATTAGTCTTCAAAGCATTAAAAGTACATTACTTACAGATGCATAGCAAAAAGAAACCCAACTTTGGTGGAGGTGGAACCAAATCCGAACCAGAAACGACACCTTCCTTTCAAAGCTGGGGAGGGCAGGGCCAAAAATAAATCAGAACTAGGACCAAAGAAAAATAAAGAAACAAACTAGGTGGAACCAGGACCAAAACCAAACCCGAACTAGAAACTTTTCCAAGTTTGAGGTTCTTATTCCATTCCAAACCTGCCTCCGACGACACCAAAAAAACATCGAGGATAGATGAAGGAAGAAAAAGGAAAGGGGAAAAAACACCCCATGACAAAAGGAACCAAAGCAAATGAACAAGACATGCGGAACTGGGATCAGAACGAAACAAAAACCTAAAACTAATTAAAGTTTCTGGGTTCGGTTTTAGTTCTGGTTCCGGGTCCACCAGAACAACACGAAAAGACCCAAGGAAGAGAGGAAACCCTGGGGACACGAAACACGAAATGGAGAGGAAAATAACCAACCATAGAAGAGACAAAAGGAAAGGCGGAGTCGGGGCCAGGATGGAACATGGACCTGAAACCTTGAAGTAGTTCAACATTCAGATTTGGTTCCGGACCCAGCTCTGAGAGAACGAAAAAATGAAAACAAAGGAACTATCAGAACCAGAACTGGGAACAACGCAAAACCAAAAAAATTTGGATGCAATTCCAAGCTTGATATTGGTCCTAGTTCCGCATTTGACAGAATAAAATAAAAAATGCCCAAGGCAGAAAACCAAAGGCCAAAGGAAAAGAAAAGAAAAAGGGGGACCCATTATGTTCCACAACAAACTAGGGTGGTTATGCAAGGCATAACAGGTTGATGGATTAGGGTTGAGGGTAGAGGGTAGAAGGTTTAAGGGTTTAGGGTTTATGGTTTAAAGGTTTAGGGTTGATGGTTAAGGGTTGAGGGTAGAGAGTTTAGGGTATAGGTTAGAGGGTATATGGTTGAAGGATTAAGGTTGAGGGTCCAATGTATAGTGTAGAGGGTATAGGGGTTGAGGGTTTAGGGTTTAAGGTTGAGGGTTGAGGGATCTTTTGATGCAAGTGAAATATAGGCAAGCAATTGAATTCCAGCGAATATTGGGGAAGGATTTTTTGTTCTAAAACCCCTAATCCCTTAACCCCTAATCCTTGCTAGATCAGAACAATTAGGCACTAAATTCGGTGCTAAACCCAACGCTCAACTCGACACTCAACCTGGTACTAAACCTGGCAGAGCTAAACCCAACACTAAACCTGACATTAAACCCGACACTAAAATCGACGATAAACCCAAAACTAATTAGTGTTTGATTTAGCACCTACTTGTTTTGATTGGTGCAAAAAATGCCAAAAATGGCACCATCCTGATAAATAGTGTTGATGTTTTCAAAAAATTGGCAAAAAATACATTAAAAAAGTGGGTGGAAGCAAAAAATGGAGCAAATCATAGGGATTTGTTGTAGTGTTTTACTCAAAATGGAACTCATTCATTAGAAGTGGTGAATTAGTCCAATTAGGGTTTTTTGAAGCTTCAAAGTCTAATCCTGCTCTTCTTTGTCTGCTATGTCCTTCCTGATTGATATTTTGGATCCAAAACCCTGATTTGCAACTTGTAGGTGTTCTCCAATGTTCTCCAAGGCTTGATGACAACTTTAACTTTGAATAATTTGGAAAATTTTCTCCAATATTTCTGCTTAGGAAATCTACAACCTAGACCTACAAATCACACACAAAGGAGAGGGAAAAATGTTGTTGGGTTAGTGGATAGGGGTTTTCCTTGGTCAAACCTTGTTTTGGTAATCAAACCTTGAAATAGAATGAAATAGTAATGGAGAATTATGAATGAACAAAATATGATGTTGCAACTCGCCAAACCCTATCAATGAAGTGTTGCAAACATGTATGCAATGGATCCAATGGATGTAGATATTGAATCTTGCTTGGATAGGATAAATCTTGAATTGAACACTTGTTTGAATCACAAAATCCCACATCACAATTGTTAGCTCAAAAAGAAACATGATGCATGAATTCCTTGACATGATGCTTGATGCTTGAATGTTGCTATAAAATGCTTGATAATCTGCCCTTGAATTCTCTTGAAAACACTTGAATGCAATTGTGAACTCAAATTTTCTATAAGGATGAATACTTGAATGCTTGGGGTTAAAATGTGTGAATAACCTTGTATTTATACTCAATTATTCAAGAGTTCCCAAAATTACAACACTACAAGTTGACATCATATCTAGGAGGATTAAATCCTGTCAATAATTTGAATTAATTTTTATTTTGATCCACATGGGATTCATTCACCCAAGGTGGCGAATGAGTCCCACTAAGCCTAAATTTTGGGACCATTTTAAAAAATGCTTAGAAATGTGTGAAACCAGGCTTGGGACCAAAAAATATAGGTGGGGATCATTCACCCAAGGTGGTGAGTGAGTCCCAAATAACTAAATCTAGGCCATTCAAGCCTAAAATACCTGAATTATCATTGGGTAATGATTTGTGTCAGGAATATCCTTGAAAAGATGCATTAAATGAGGATTGTGGATGCAAAATAGGGCCAATTAAAGCATAAGAAAGCCCAATTATTAATGAAAATCCTAGAAAAGTGTGAAAGTGTGTTACAAAACTTTACATTGAAACTTTAAATAAGGCATGATTAAGGTTAAAAAGAGATTTATTAGATATAGTCAATTAATAAAACCTTAGAAAAGTGTGAAGGTGAGTTACAACACTTCACAACACTTTAGCAAGGTGCCATTCATGTTTATCAATTCACACGGGCCTAAGACCTAATGTGAATGTGTCAAACACATTACAACACTAAATCAAGGCAACATTAAGCCTAGTTCACAAGGAGAGCCTAAATAAGCAAGAGAAAAGTAGAAGGGATACTTTTTATGTTACCAAATTTAGCCCCCTCTTTAGTGAGAGGATTAACTTGCTTCAAAATCACACTAAAGTAGACAAACATGCACTAAGAGGGGTCAGATGCATTGATGCCGGTAAGATGGGATGACAATGATCAAGAGGGGCTATCAAGCCCCCAGGATCAAGATCCCATGGTAAACCAACATAGGCACAAATGAACACACATGATAATGATATAAAAAGCATCAAAAAAGAACAAGCATGCACTATTAAAGACATAAAGAGAATGAAATAAAATAAAAAAGGGGGTGGATCAAGCTTTGACCATTTTTCCATCACGATGTGGATTAAATCTAGGTTGTTTTTCTAAAAAATGTGTACTCACTTTGAGGCAACGAAACTTCAGGTTGCTCATTGGGTGAGAAGTCCAAGAGGTGAGACACATACACTCATGGATGGTATTCTCTCTCTCACACACACAAGTGGCTAAGGGAAAGTCATGCCCTCGTTTGACTTCCCATCAAACCATACCAAAGTTATACCTCCTGATAACTTTAATAAGGTGCCATGCCAAAAATGAACTTCGAGCTTCATGAGACAAGAAAAGTTTCGTATACTTTGAACTCATGAACAAACAAGATGGATCTATAGGAACGCAATTTGTATTATGCAAGGTGGCCATATAACTAAAAAATGCAAAATGCAAAGAATGTTCAAAGGAGTCTTGCTTAGTTCATGCGAGGTCTTTAACTTATGGAACATTGTGCCTAATGTCTCCAAGAGAGGACCAAGCAAAGAATAGAAAATTCACAACTTAGGGGATGTAGTGTGTCACATCAAGCCACTAAGAGGAATGTAATATGCTGAGATAGATCACACTCTAGAAGGACATCACACCCAATGTCAACCACAAAGCAAAAAACACATAGTATAAAGTAAGAAGACTACACCATGAACAATGAGAAAGAAAAATACAAAAGAATAATGCCAATGTATTCCCCCACTTTAAAGAAATTGATAAACACCATGTTGTGAGCAATTATTTTAAAGTAGCAAATGATAAATGCAAACAATAAAGAAGACATGAGAGCTAACTTGGAAAGCCCTATGCCAAGTCATATGTTTCCAAGTAAAGCTACGTCATGTAAGAGAAAAAGAAAAGAGAGGGGTTTCCCCCAAAATTAAAATCCAAACACACAAGGGATCTATAGATTTGGGGTTAGTATGTTCTTGCTACAATGTTTTTAGAGAGCTCAGAATTGTCATCATTCCCCAAATACACATAGAACTAGAAGAATGGAACAAAGAGAGAAAAAACAAAGAAAAACCTTTCAGGTCAACATGGAAGAGACATGAATTTCTCAATGCCTTGCATCATCCCCAAAAGGAAAGCACAAGAAAAATGAAAAATTTAAAGAAAAAGCAAAGGAAAAGCCTTTTGGGTCAACATGGAAGAGACATGAATGTCTCAATGCCTTGCGTCATCCCCAAAATGAAGCCACAAGACAAATGAAAAATTTAAAGAAAAAGAAAAGGAAAAGCCTTTTGGGTCAATGGAAGAGACATGAATGTCTCAACGCCATGTGCCATCACCAAAAGGAAAACACAAGACAAATGAAAAGATAAAAGGAAAAAAGATAAAAGTTTTATGACATATAGAAGAATGAAGGTAAAAATAGAGGAATACCACAAAGAGAGGAAGAGAACATAAAAAAATATGGTACGGGAGATCACATGACGCACATGCAACTGCACAAAAGAAAAAAGAAAAAAAGAAAGAACTAATGCAAAAGACTAGTAAGGCACATGTGAGTCAACCTAAAGTAGGTCATCCACATCCCAATCATGCTCATTGTATACTGAAGGCAGAAAACTAGCCAGAGGGACAATAGCAAGTGTTGAACTAGGGTCATTACCAAGTTCAACACTCTTCTTATGAGAATTATTGTTTAAGCACATAAAAGAGGAAAATAGTGTGTTCAATTCATTATGCACCTGCTCATGAATTTTAGCAACTTCCTCATCTTCATCCAAGTTAATAAAAATAAGAGGTCAAATGATAATGTCTAAGGAAGGGTTCAACTCTTATTGTGATTTCATTATAAGATCTTTTTGTTCTGGCGAAGGGGGAGGCTTGTCATGCATTGCTTTAGTCAAGTTTGAATTTTGATTTTCTTTGTTTAATTCTTCATGTAACCTGTGAGAAAGAGCACGACATCTACGCCTACGCTCTCTAGCACCTCTGTTTATTTTAGTTCTATTTTTAATTTGTGTTTGTGTAGGAGTGGGTTGATCAACCATAGTTTTCTTTTCTTCCCTAAGGGGAGGAACAAAAGGAACCATGGGAGGTTGTTCAACCACTTTCTCTTTGACTTTGTAAACTTATTTTATTCTAGGAGATGTGAGGGGATTGTTTTCAATATCTCTTGGTAATTTGTAGGAGGTAGGTGAAGGTTATGCCTTAGGTTGGTCTTGGTTGTTTGGAATTTCTTTAGGCTCAATCACAGTTTCATCTAGGATGGTAGGCTCGGTGGTGGGTGGGGAAATTTTCTAAAGGGATAGTTCTTCTATCTTCTTTTCCTTGAACTTTTGATAAGACAAGAAAAATAATTCTTCTCGTGGTTTTATGGGTTCTATAGGCTTGGGCCAAAAGAAATCTAAGGAAAATTTACCTTTAGAGGACAATGGGTTAAAGCCACTGTGATGGACGGTGAAAACTTCATTGTCAAAGGGAAAATTTATGTATTTATGTACAACTGAAGGGACAACATTCATGGAGCGAAGCCATGGATAGCCTAGCTTCACACGAAATTGGTCTGATTGTGAGATGATGTAGAATAAGATATCTAATGTTTTCGGTCTTGTTTGCAATGGTAAGGTGATCGATCCCATTGTAGGGAAAGCAAAACCATTATGCATATTTATCCATGCTTTCAATTTATCACATATATCTTGATAGAGATCATGCAAAAGTAAGAATTCCTCGATGATCACATGCTCTCCACATGTGGGATCTATTAGTATCCCATTAGTGGGCTTGTCATAGATTCATCTAGCTATGTAACGAGGACCATTGGGTGCATATTTAAGTATATCCTTAGAGGAGAAAGCAATGTCAAGAGGATTTTTTGTTCAAAGCTTACAAGGAATGACATCTATCACTCCTACCATGTCATACATAGGATCATTATCTATAGAATCATTGTTATCATCATCTGTATCAACATTCATTACATCAGTGTTTGGAGTTTCACTAGTTTTGACAAATGAAATATTGTGTTTTGACATGGGATTGGTAAAAAATTGCAAGTTTTGGTTGGGAGGGGCAACAGACTTATTCCCTTGATCACTAACACCTCTAACAGAAAGACAAATGAAATTAATGAGGTTTTGCACAAGATGTTTAAGATGCTTACAATGTTTTGTGTCATTTCCATTTTTTCAATGATAATGGTAGTTATAATTTGGTCTATAGTTGGCGGGTAATGGTTTACTAGGATTGAGTGTTTTAATGGGGGGTAGGGTAATCATCTTTTGTTCTATGAGTTGTGACATTGTGTTATGAAGGGTATCGGGTAAGGGAGTGAATTGTCTTTTCAGGTCCCCATAGCTAAAGGGTATTGTGGCCTTAATAGCAGCTACTTTGTTATTGACATTTTGAGTTGTTTGTTGAGGGGGATTCAATTGAAGGAAATATTTATTCTATTTTCTAAAAGGTTGGGAATTGTTTTGGTTTACGGGCTTGAACTTCTTAGTTCGACTAGAAATGTATTTTGTATCTCTGCTACTAACCTAAATTTGATAATCACAAAGGGTAATACATAGATGCATAAAGGAGGGAATTTTCATCATGGTAAGTTTATCTTGTATCTTTCTTTGCAAATTTTCTATGAACATGTTTTGAAGGTGAGGATCAGGAACCTTGACTTCGATCTGGGAATAAAGCAATTGATAGCGTGAGATAAAGTCAATTATCTTTTCTTCTCCTTTTTGCTTGCATCTCATCAAATTAGCCAAGGTCATCTTAGGGGTCAAATGCACTTGGAAATGGTTTACAAATGCCTCAACAAGTTCATTGAATGAACAAATTGAGTTCTTTAGTAAAGAAGAAAATGACTCCAAGGTAGTATCTTTCAAGGACCTAGGAAAAATCTTAGCAAAAAGTTTATCATCAAGGAAAAAGTCACTACATAAGGTAGTATAAGCATTAACATGGTTAGAAGGATCTCCATTTCCTCCATATTTCTCAAATCTAGGCACCTTTACACCTTGTGGCATTAGTGTTCATAATATCTCTAAGGACAATGGACTGCTTTTGACATAATATGTAGGTGGTCCATTTTAGTTTTGGTTGATGGTGGAAACTTGCTTTTGAAGGGATGAAACTATTTGCAAAAGTTGATTTATGAGAGGGTTATTGCTTGCGTTATGAGACGGAGGTGAAAAGGTGATGAGGTGTATGTGTTTGAGGGACAAATGAATGGAATTATTATAGGTGGTAAGGTGGTAGGAGATATGACATATGATGCCACAAAGGAACTAGGGATGCTAGCGGAAATACCCAAGGAATCACATTACTAGTTGGTTGCATTGTTGTTGTGACTTGAGGATTGGTATAGGTAGGTATTGAGGCAATGGTTGTGGGAGGAGGAATTTGAGTTCCTCCTTGGCTTGTGACATTGCTTGTAGGTAAAGGACAACTAGTGGTTGAGGTGAGATGTTTTCCACATATTTGAACTATGTTTTTGACAAGGTCAAGTCCATCTTCAATTTAAAGCATGCAATGAATGTTGTCTATAGTAGGTATTGTGGTAGTTGAAATGTTGTCATTTTGCACTTGATGTTGTAGGTTTGCTAAGTCTTCATGAATGTGAATTATGCTTTTTTGTGGGACACTAGCAACCATGGTTTCAACATGCATCACACTACTTGAAGGTAAAGAGTTATTTAGGGTATGGTCAATACCTAGTGTACTAATGTCAATACTAGGAGTGAAAGAGCTAGATAACCCAAGATCCACAATGATTGTGCTATCATGGGATGACATGAGTCTCAAACTTCATTTCACTACAGTATTAGCAATAGGACACTAAATACTCATACAAGGGCTACTAAATGCAATGTGAATGCAAATGCAATATAAGTTAAGAACAATGAAATGGCTATAATAGAAGTTTTAGAAACTGAAACAAAAATTATAAAAAGAAAACAAAAACTTAGAAATAGATCTTTAAATGCCAAAAAATGCAATGTAGAATGTGCACAGGGACTGATTCACCCAAGGTAGTGAATGAGTTCCAGTAGGTATTTTTTTGAAGATTTTCAAAAAAAAATAATTGATTTTATGATTTTTATGCTGCATGATGTAAATCCTAAGTGCAAATGTAGATTGTTTGATTTTTAGTGAAATGAGATGCAAAAATGCAAGGTATATGATATTTCACAAATTTAAGATTTGAAAACCCTAGAATGCCAACTAACTAATGCAAACTCTAATGCAATGTTAATGCAAGCCAAATCTAGGATGATGCACTCCAAATCAAAAAATTAATGTTCTAAATGCAAGTTCACCAAAATTTTGTATATGAAAAATGGGGTTTGAATGATATCATATGACTTAGAACATAGAGCATACCCACTTTCCACCTACTACATTCAAGGGTAACCCTAGAGATCTCAAATCAAATGAGAAAGAGATCTTACAATAGGGATATTCTTGGGGCTGAATGGAAACTAATAAGGGTTCACCACCAAGTAAGAACTTGGAAAGACAAATAAAATGCAAGATGCAATACTAAACCCTAATTCTATGCAATGATCTACAAAATGACCTAGAAATGTAAATTAAGCAGCACAAAAAACTATAGAAAGGAATGTGTGCACCTAGAAATATGGAAATGGCTGGATGGAAGTCTAAAACACTAGAAAATTTTCCTTTAATGTTGAGTGGTACTCATTCAACAAGCTAGGTGAATCGGTCTACATTCTAGGTTTTTGTGCAAGAATAGGAATCTACCAAAAGGGTATCTGAATCTGCAAAAATATGAATTTTGATTGAAAATGGGACTCATTTTCTAGAAGTGGTGAATCAGTCTAGTTAGGGTTTTCTAAAGCTTAAAAGTTTGATCTTGCTCTTCTCTATCTGCTTGTCCTTCCTAATTGATTTTTGGATCCGAAACCCTGATTTGCAACCTGTAGGTGTTCTCCAATGTTCTCCAAGGCTTGATGACAACTTTGAATAATTTGGAAAATTTTATCCAATCTTGCTCCTTAGGAATTCTACAACCTATACCTACAAATCACACACAAAGGAGAGGGAAAAATGTTGTTGGGTTAGTGGATAGGGGTTTTCCTTGGTCAAACCTTGTTTTGGTAATCAAACCTTGAAATAGAACGAAATAGTAATGGAGAATGATGAATGAACAAAATATGATGTTGCAACTCACCAAACCCTATCAATGAAATGTTGTAAACATGTATGCAATGAATCCAATGGATGTAGATCTTGACTCTTGCTTGGATAGGATAGATCTTGAATTGAACACTTGCTTGAATCACAAAATCCTACATCACAATTGTTAGCTCAAAAAGAAACATGATGCATGAATTCCTTGACATGATGCTTGATGCTTGAATGCTCTTGAGAACACTTGAATGCACTTGTGAACTCAAATTTTCTATTAGGATGAATACTTGAATGCTTGGGGTTAAAATGAGTGAAATAACCTTGTATTTATACTCAATTATGCAAGAATTCCTGAAATTACAACACTACAAGCCAAAATTAGATCTAGGAGGATAAAATCCTGCCAAGAATTTGAATTAATTTTTATTTTGAGCCACATGGGACTCATTCACCAAAGGTGGCAAATGAGTCCCACAAGGCCTAAATTTTGGGACCATTTAAAAAAATACTTAGAAATATGTGAAACTAGGCTTGGGACCAAAAAATCTAGGTGGGACTCATTCTCCAAAGGTGGCGAATGAGTCCCAAATCACTAAATCTAGGACATTCAAGCCTAAAAAACCTAGAATTTTATCATTGGGTAATGATTTGTGTCAGGATTATCCTTGAAAAGATGCATTAAATGAGGTTTGTGGATGCAAAATAGGGCCAATTAAAATAAGGAAAACCAATTATTAATTACAAGCCTATAAAAGTGTGAAAGTGTGTTACAACACTTTACAAAACTTTAAATAAGGCATGATTAAGGTTAAAAAGAGATTTATTAGGTATAGTTAATTAATAAAACCTCAAAAAAGTGTGAAAGTGAGTTACAACACTTCACAAAACTTTAGCAAGGTACCATTCATTGTCATCAGTTCACAAGGGTCCAAGACCTAATGTGAATGTGTCAAACACATTACAACACTAAATCAAGGCACCATTAAGACTAGTTTACAAGGAGGGCCCAAACAAGCAAGGGAAAATTAAAAGTGATACTTTTCTCGTTACCACGGTTTCCTCCATTGTTTCATGTGCTTCTATGTTTGGATATTGTACATGAGTTTTATGAGTGATGGTTTTTCTTATACATAAATACTGTTCATATGCTTGGTTGTTGTTGGATATGGTTAACTATCTAATTTTATCTAACTAATGGTTGTGATTTATTTGTGATAATCAAATGAGTTCCTTTCATTGATTATGTAAGTATGTGCTGATCTAGATGTTCATTTATGATGAGTTATTGGTTATATGTTGATTATTGATAGTGTTAGTGTTAGTATGTTTATAAAATGGATTACATAATGTTGATAGGTGTTTTTACGATGATGCATTTTATTATTATTAGATGATTACATAATGTGAATGTGTGAGTAGGTGATATTGTGGATATGAGTTTTATATGTTAATGTTACTTGTGATGATTATTGATTTCAAATCATTTCTATGTGATTTCTTAGATGATTATTTTAGATAATAATTTTAAAAAAAATATTTTTTTTTGAAGTGTTAATTTAATAGTTACTTTAGCTATTATTATTTATATGATATACTAACACCTTTTTTTTAGTGAACAGGTAAATTTTGTCAGTGGTGGTTAGAGTCACATAACTATTTATGTGTTATTTTTAGTGTAATACTCAACCTTGTCTTGTTTGGAGTACAAAGGTCTTGTGGTTCATATTGTGAAATATTGTGTTGTAGTTATGTAAATTTTGTACATAAATTTTTATATGAAATTCTATTTAATTGTCTTGTAATTTTCTTGAGTATGTTTTATTATTTTGTAATTTTTAGTGCCATTATAATATTTAGTTTTTATTTTTATTATTTAAAAAGGTTCCTAGGTGTAGAACCTATAGGTTAAGGGTTAAATTTTAGTATAAAATACCTTTAATGGAGTTTAGAACCCACTCTACTTACCCACTTTTGAAAAGTGACGAAAACTATAGTAGGTTGGGTAGTTTAGGTGGTTAAGGAAAGGTAGTTTATTTTCCCCTCCTATTCATTCTTTATCCTTGAGTGAAGAAGGGCCTTTTTCCTCTGGAATTATCCTTGAGTTCTTTATTTTTTCGCTTAGTAGATGCTAATTCTATTTGGAGGAAGGAAAAGTAGAAGGGTAGATGAGAAAATATGGAAGAGAGGACTTGGAGAGTCTTCTACAACCAAAATCCACTATACTTTTCACCAAATTCACTTATCTACTCAACAAAATCCAACAAATTCTTTGACCATTCACAAGGCATCAACAAGCCAAATCACTTCATCAGTATTCCATATCATGATCAAAATTTAAAAAAACTTAACCAACAATCAATTGACTTTACCAAATCAATAACTCCATTAGTACTATGAATAAATCCATATTTACATTATTCACCCAACTACCATTCATGACAACTTGATTCACATAGTTCAAATCACCAAGACAAAAAGTCATGTTTCAAGAACTTTCCCAATCCATCAATACACTTATGATATCATCACTTGAACTATCAAAACACAGAGACAATCATCTATACCATAGATTTACACTTATAGCAATCAAACACCAATTTTCACCTTTTGAACCATATTGCTTAAAACCACAAATTTACAAGTTTCTTTTCTAAAACTTTCCAAAACATTTATAAACCTTTGAAAACATCAATTAGGCTATTTAAACATAAAATGAATCACTTACATCCATGTTTTCTCATAATTCCATTTTCTTGAGAACTTAGACCAAACCTAGTAGCATTGGAACATAACAAAAATGGGTATATCAAGCAAACCATATTGAAACTCCAAAATTCACTTACTATTACAAGGACCCATTTGAACCAATAATAACATATCACAAAATCAAATACACTTATTTTGAAACAATCATCAGAAAATCTGATTATACGCTACCAAAGAGCCCCAATTAGCCCTAAATTACAAAGGAGATACCTTCAAATCAACTCCATTCACCCTAATACCCATGGGAAGCATTATAATAGGTCTCAAAACTTAATATTCACCACTTTTAGAGGCTGGAAATCTCAATAGAACACCCACTATCAAAACCCTCATTTTGGGTAGTCTTAAGCCAAGAAAAGCAAGGGTTTAAAGAAAATAACCTTCCCAAATGTTGTTTTACTTTTCCACTAATTCAAACATCTCCATATAGGTTTTCACCAACTATCCACATCATCTCCAAGCCTCCTTGCATGCTGTCACATCTTTTCCCACCTTGGAGCCAAGCTTTTCATGATGAAAACACTATATTTTCTATAGGACAAAAACCTCATCTCAGAAAAATTCATCTTGCACCAATAATCATTAACATAGTATAAAAAAAAATAAACACAACCCTATATAACCTTCTCCACCAATCCATCATGCCTAAATCGGTGGAGTAGTGTAGAAAAGAAAATTAGACTCTCAAAACACAAATTTGAAATTTCAAGCCGAGTTCTTTAAAAATGCTCCCAAAGACTTAAATCTAGATGAAAGGACCTCAAATCACTTCCAAAAGAGATTTGACTCCTTGCTCAGTAAGATTAGAACAAAAAATAAGGCTATGGAGTACTAAAGTGTCCTTACAAGGAGTGAAAACTAAAGAAGAAAACACAAATCTACAGAATAGAGAATATTTTATTGCAAAATATGATTCTAAGATACAAAATTTGGCTTTTTCCGATCCTTTACATGGTTTCATAGATTTTTACATCATGTGGATTGACTTCCCCTTCATCTTCAACTAAATAACTACCTTTCCAACTAGATGACTCTTCATCTTCTTTTAGCAATTTTCCTATTTTCTTGCTTTTTCTCACTTTTATGTGTCTTTTTTACATTTTGGACAATAAAAGACAACTTTTTCATTTTAACATCCTTGCCCCCTTAAAGACTTGGTTGAGACCTAGATACATCAAATTTGAACTTACAAGACCTTTTACAATGTTTTTACATTTGGAAATTCAAATTTTATAATTTTTCCTATTGAAGGTATTTAAAGAGCAAGGTGCTCTTGCACCATACAACCAACCAACAAAAACTTTCCAAGTCCCTTGGAAATGCATTGTATCAAATTTTCTTGTACCTAAAAAACAAATTTAAATCTTCCTTGGACTGTTTCTTCTTCTTTACTCTCTGAATCTTGTACTTGCCTTTTTCTTTGCCTTCAACTCTTTCTTCATCACCATCTTCACTTTGTATTTGCCATCTATCTTCATCTTTGTCTTCTCTTGCCTCTTTCCTTTCTCTTTCTATCATTAGGTTCACAATCACTTTTCTCCCCCAAAAGGACACAGGACTGCCCTTTGACTACTCTCAAATTTGTATCAAATTTTCCTCAACCAAGGACACATGAATGTCCTTGCAAACTTTCCTCTTTCTTTCAAAATTCATCCTTGATATTCTTTGACCAATCACCTTTTCATCTACTCCCATCAGTAGAGTACTCTTTAGGCTGGAAACTCAAGTGCTTCTTTAGTTAGGTATCCATCTCTCTTTACTGCTCCACCACACAACTCACCAACTTAGTAAACCATCCATCTTATCCAATAGAAAATCCTAGAATATGCCTCACTCTTTCTTCTTGCACCTTCTACCCCACTTAATCTCCATTGGAGGATGGTGACCACATACCTTAGCTTTTTTTCCAACACACAACTTCTCAGAAACCTTCCTCTCTATAGCTTAGATGGATCAAGCACTTGCAACCAACTAACAACTCAACAACAATAACTTCAACAAACTACCAATTCAACAAACCATCAAAATCTTTGTCACTCTAATACCAATTGATGCAGGGGAATCTACCAAAAACACCAATCATCTAGGGTACTTCTGACCCAAACTCAAATGAGAAGATCAAATTGAACAAATCACCAAAATCCACTATACTTTTCACCAAATTCATTTATCAACTCAACAAAATCCAACAAATTCTTTGACCATTCACAAGGCATCAACAAGACAAATCACTTCATTAGTTTTCCATATCATGATCAAACTTCAAAACAACTTAACTGACAATCAATTGATTGTACCAAATCAATAACTCCATTAGTACTCTGAATAAATCTATATTTATATTATTCACCTAACTACCATTCATGATAACTTTATTCACATAATTCAAATCACCAAGAAAACTAGTCCTATTTCAAGAACTTTCCCAATCCATAAATACACCTATGAGATCATCACTTGAATTTTCAAAACACAGAGACAATCATCTATACCGCAAATTTACACTTATATCAGTCAAACACCAATTTTCACCTTTTGAACCATATTGCTGAAAACCATAAATTTACAAGTTTCTTTTCTAAAATTTTTCCCAAACATTTATAAATCTTTGAAAACATCAATTAGGATGTTTCAACATAAAATGAACCATTTACATCCCTGTTTTCTCATAATTCCATTTTCTTGAAAACTTAGACCAAACCCTAGTAGCATTGGCACATAACAAAAATAGGTATATAAAGAAAACCATATTGAAACTCCAAAAGATATTTACTATTCCAAGGACCCATTTTAGCCAATAATAACATATCACAAAATAAAATACACTTGTTTTGAAACAATCATCAAAAAATCTAATTGTACACTGCCAAAGAGCCCTAATTAGCCCTAAATTACAAAGGAGATACCTTGAAATCAACTCCATTCACCCTAATACCCCTGGGAAGCATTAGAATATGTCTCAACGCTTAGTATTCACCAAATTTTAGAGATTGGAAAGCTCAATAGAACACCTAATATCAAAACCCTCATTTTGGGTAGTCTTAAGCCAAGAAAAGCAAGGGTTTTAAGAAAATAACCTTCCCAAATGTTATTTTACTTTTCCACTACTTCAAACATCTACATATAGGTCTGCACCAACTATCCACATCATCTCCAAGCCTCCTTGCATGTTGTCACAACTTTTCCCACCTTGGAGCTAAGCTTTTCATGATGAAAACACTGTATTTTCTGTAGGACAACAACCTCATCTAAAAAAAAATCATCTATCCTACACCAATACTCATTCACACAGCATAAAAAAAAAAACACAACCCAATCTAACCTAATCCACTAATCCATTATGCCTAAATCGATGGAGTAGTTTAGAAAAGCAAATTAGACTCTCAAAACAAAAAAATTCAAGCTGAGTTCTTTAAAAATGCTCCCAAAGACTTAAATCTAGATGAAAGGACCTAAAATCACTTCCAAAAGAGAGTTAACACATTTCTCAATAATATTAGAACAAAAACTTAGGCTATGGAGTACTAAACTGTCTGTACAAGGACTGAAAACTAAAGAAGAAAACACAAATCTACATAATAGAGAATATTTTATTGCAAAATATGATTCCAAGATACAAAATCTGCCATTTTCCAATCCTTTACATGGTTTCATAGATGTTTACATAATGTGGATAGACTACCTCTTCATATTCAACTAACTAACTACCTTTCCAACTAGATGACTCTTCATCTTCTTTTAACAGTTTTCCCAATTTCTTACTTTTTCTCACTTTTACATCTTTTTTACATTTTGGACAATAAAAGACAACTTTTTCATTTTAACATCTTGCGCCCTTAAAGACCTCTTTGAGACCTAGATACATGAAATTTTACCTTACAAGACCTTTTACAATATTTTTACATTTGGAAATTCAAATTTTACAATTTTGCCTATTGAAGGCATTTAAAGAGCAAGGTGCTCCTACATCACTTGGAAAGAAATTCTTATGGAAGGGTTTAAACCATTTTTTAGATCTTTGTTTGATGTGGAAAAGAATTTTTTTGAGTATTTTTCTATGTTTATGAAATCTATGTGAATATAGATGGTGAATCCTTATAACTTTGGTTATGAATTATGTGAGTTGTTTATGGGTATGAGTACCCACCTTGTCTAAATTTGTGCATAAATAACCAATATATGTGTATAAGGTGAAGATGAAAAGTATGTAAATGAAATTGTTGTATGTGCTAAGTTTGGTAATGTGAATATAATGTGGTGAATATTTAGTTTGAAATATAATTGAATAATGTTTCCTATAGAAGTTGTGAATTGTATGTATGAGTTTTTGGGATAACTATGTGACCCCTAGTTCACCCGAGGTAGGTTGAATTTACGACCCTAAGGTTGGGTGGAGATTCCATTGGCTAGGATTGTTGTTTCTTTGTTGATATTTCTCTTTTAGGTACATGTGTTAAATATGGAATATTATCTTGGTACTTTCAACCTATAGCTTTCAAGAGAGAAACATATTGGTCTTGTGGGAGTTTACAAAGTTTGTAAGAACCTAGGGATGCTTTGTAATTTAGAGTTCAATTGTGGTTGAAGGTGTTATACTTTACTTGTTGAAATGGAATAAGAAGAATGGGTGAATGCAAGATCATGGGGGTCCAAAAAGTGGCGATATGACAAAAAAGCGGCTGACAACTTTTTTAATCCAAATTTGATGAAACAAAAAGGGTTTATTAAGAAATTTTTTAGCTTTCCAAAAATATAAGATATGGATTATTTGGAATTAAATAGATAATTAATATTGGTTTTCTACATACATTTTAACTAAAGTCCCGATTGATAGGCTAATTGAAAAATACCTATAATTCTTAAACAATTTCACTTTTTTTGAATCCAAAAATTGTGGCACATTATATGCTTCCCATACTATAGGATAAAAAAAGAAAAATTGAATTTCATAAATTTTTGACCAAGTTATGGTAGTCAGATAAACAAGTTTTAATATTTTTAAAAAGTTTTAATAAAAAATTCATAACTAATTACTTGCAAAAAAATTACAAAAAAAATATGGCACATTCGGGCATGTGTCCTCTACTTATATTGAAATTTTCAAAAAAAAAATTATTTTTTGCTTGTACTTAGGTTGGTCAGACATACACCTGCTTTTTACTTTTTCTTGAAAATTTAGTACTACCACATTGAAATTTCAAATTTTCACTAAATAGATTTACCTTTTTCCAAAAAAATGAATAGTATCTTAGAAACTACATTCAATTTTCTACAAATTATGTTCTTACACATTTTTCAAATTATGTTAACAACTTATTCAATTTTTTATGTCAAGTTGCCTAACTCTATTTTTCTAAATTTTATTACCACTTAAGGGCCTACTTTGGACACCCATGATCCTGCACTGACCTGGATACGTGTTATTTGTTGTTACCTTAGCGTATTTTAGAATTTAAATGATTAGATTAATTTATAAAGAACCAAGTGTTAATGTAAGATTTTATGTCTAAGATGTTGTGTGTATGTTTAAAATATATATTTTCAACAATATTTAATTTTAAAGTAAAATAAATTTTATTATCTATATTTTAGGGTATTTATGTTATCAAAACTAATCAAAAATAAGTTTAGAAAAATGATATCAAAGACTCATCTTAACCCACTTGATTAATCAATTGTTGAGGTTACAACACTATTGCCCCTATGCCAAACAATAAAATGTCGTAAAGTAGTTTCAAATATTTGATCATAAAAATTGATAAACATGATATTGAAATAAAGAATTTAATGGGTTCTTCAGCTATTAGTCTCCGAAAAACATATTAAAAAATTGTACTAACCTAGATCACCAATTATGATATATTAAGAAAACATTGACATCATTTTTCACAATAATAATCTGTTGTAAAATAGTATTACATATTTGATCATAAAAAATATAGACAAAAAAATAGAAGATAAAATTTATTAGGTTTCTTAAAACCAACGATTTTTATGACATATAAGAAAATAGGATCAATGAAGCAAATAAATTAAAAGTTATGAATAAAACAATACAATCATCTATTTTAAAACTAGAAACAAATTGACAAACAAATTTGAGAGTATAACTAAGTAATAATTTCAAGAAATTATATTAACCCAAGAGAGTTGAAATATGTTTCTTTTATCTTCTTCCTCTTTCCAACCTACAACAATTATTTATGAACATATACATATATATATATAATGCCCCGCTGCGCGAACCCTAGAGGACAACAAGAACTTACAATTAAAGCACAATAATTTTTTTTTGAAAAGTAAAATATAATTTAAGATGCACATTAAGGTAGTATACATGAGATGTAGTTATGCATATACAAGACTAACTACGCCCTTCGGGGTATACGTGACAACATTACGAAATCTAAACCCATACCATAACAATAACAAATGAAGTCCAAGGTTACATTATAACCCATGATAAAGCATACGTTACAATAATCATACATCCATTATAATCCATCAATAAGAAATATATACATGTAAAAACTAAACATAAATTTAAGATTAACTTAATTCCAATAACCATAAACATACTCTCATCATGTGAATCCCAATGGAGCATATTTCCACAGATACAACACATCAAATAATTGCTTCCACAAATCTTTAACCACATAAGGTTTACAAGGGTGAAATAATAAATTACACTTGTTTCATTACATTACATAATTCAAGAATTATAGTAATACAAAAGTGTTCCCCATCATGAACGGGAACAATACAATAAGATAGAATAATATAACTAAAAAGATGAATATAGAGTATCAAGATTAGCTCCAACTCGGGCACAATTCAATAGTCACCACAAGTGGTACAAATCTGCACACCTCGATCCTCGGCTGGGGACCCAATGGGGTGCATAGCATGTTCCACCCAACCACGTGGACTTGAAGGCCCACCCCTTGTGCTAGGAGTAGACAAGAAAGACCCTCAACCAAAATAGTTAGGTGAACAATGACAAACAAGACTCCATGACAAGAGAAACCACAAAACAAGACAACATCCACTTCTAGAGGAACAAAAACAACAAGGGGAAACAACAAATAAACATAATTGCTAAAGGGTAGAGTGTCATCACATGGCTCGACATGGGTAGGTTACCGGCCCCTATCTTGGGTTACCCTAGCAACCTCAATCGATCCCCGACCCCCATTCTTACACATGTGGAATCAACTCACCTTTCATGAAGACAAGGTGGTTGATTTTCCATTCTAGGCCTTCTCATCTCATCCAAAGCTTAAACGAGTGTGTGGGCCATGAGAGAGGCATCCATTATCTTTTCTTAGTGTGAATTACTACCCACCCTCTATATATTTATTAGGTTATCACTTGATTACATCAAATTCCACACGAGTTACCTAGGACACCACTTAGGGTTTCGACCCCCGTGGGAAGCCAGTCTCCCTTACAACAACAAAATCTCACAAGTGAGGTAAGCCAACTTGCACAAAATATCAAGGCCAAGCAAATGAATACCATAGGTGAGGCATGCACCATCTCACACTAACACTTCATAGTAAGCAATCCACTTTCAAGTGTAAGGCTAAACCCACCAAAATCATAAAATGAGCATAAGAACAATCATTCACAAATCCGACATGGAAACCAATCATGAAGCAACACATCCTTTCCCCTCCTTTGGAAGCTCACGAAGAAATAATGTAATGTCGAGAACTTACACATGGGTAAAAGAACACAACTATTTTTTTTTATCAAATCTGCCAAAGATATAACCAAGCCAGATAAGATATTTTGATAAACATGCACCAAGAGACAAAGTTCATATAGCAACATCAATGGAACATCGCTTGAGAGCGGGGAAATGAGGTAGGGCATACAAGTGTCTGGAGTCCATCATAAACACCCTCTTGTTGGTAATAGGTTTACTAATCATCCTAGGTTGATTTAGGTGAGACTAAATATTAGTTTAATTTTCGTCTAGCCAAAATTCATCTATCGATGCCGACCATAGGTCCTTTGTTTGAGCTTACTCATCATGAGAATTTGATGATCAATTAGAAGTCTAGCTCTTTTCCTAAAGCGTTGTCTATCAACCTTACCATGCCCAAACGTATGGTCTATGATTAAATGAATCCATTCTATCTAGATTTAATCTTTCCACACTTAATACATTGACTTACTTTACAATACAAATTTACAAAGTAAATAAGTTTCCCACAACTTTAATCATAATAAACTAGAATTGAACCATACAAGGACTCTGCTATAAATATTGAATTCTTCAAAAAAAAACATAAAGTAATTTGCATGACTCAATTTTATTTCTAATTCAATATGTTATTAAATAATTAACCGTATTAACTTATTGCAATTTTATAACATCTTAAATACTTAAATTTAATACCTATACTAAGTATCTTTCATATGTATATATAAATTATAAACAATTTTCATATTTATTTATTTATTTATTTGAAAACATTCAACTTGCATTCAAGAAAAATTCTAACTTAATATTTGTAATAAATGAAAATAATCTAAACTAACTAATTTCCTAAACTTATTCTAAATCTCTTATCTTTAACTTTATCTTTAAAATACCAAATTTCTAAATCTCTCACCTTTTCTTTTCCATACTTTAAAGTCACGTAGCCTGCTTTATAAACTTTTTTCTTTTTAACTTTTATTATATATATATATATATATATTTAAAGATTTGCATGAATGTTTCATATGTACTAATTTATAAGGATATTTTTATTTGAATCTTATTCTAGTATGATTTCCTGAGCATGAAGGTAATAAGTAAAAAGAAACTCCGTGCAAAACATTAAATCTCTCTTATTCTCCTTGGGTTTTAGGCAATCTCTACTAAGCTTGCACGTGATATCAAAAGTGCTTTACTATTGCCATATTATTAGTAACATTATTATGTATATACGTGATCCATCATTATCAAGAATACTACTGATGATATCATTAACCTGAAGTGCATTAACATTGGTGGGCATCCTTACAACTGTTTATGATCTACTTCAAGGATAAGGATATAGTCAACCTTACTATTACGGTTACCACTCCTCAACGAGGTTAACATTTTTCTAAGGTATTTGCTGAGTGTTGCATTATTCCATGAAGAGTAATTTTACTTTCAAATTCATTGGGTAAGCTACAACCACCTACGTCTCATGGATCAAATGCTCTCTTCCTATTGTCTTAGAGGTAATTCATGAGAAAATAGAGTCGTGCCTTAAACCAACTATTTTTTTACCATTATATTTATATCCTAGCGTAGGGAAAACATGCGAGTAGCATCCCTAAACACTATAGCGCCTTATAGTAGCACTACAGAGGGGGCGGGTAAGCTACAGGGAAAAAGTAATGAGGCAACAGTATCACAATTTTGCATTTCACTACGACTGACAGACTAGCAACAAATGAATAAACACTATAACAAATTTAGTAATAAATATCTCGATATGAGGCTACCATAATTTGCATTGCTTGAGCCCATTTATCCAGAATGTAGAGGGTAACTTCCATTAACGCGAAACTTAGCGTCAATGTTAGAGTGACCTGACAATGGGGGAGCATTAACAGTAAGTAAATATATATATATATATATTTGAAAAACTACCTCAGAGAAGATCATGCAACCCAGATTGCTTCTCGTGACTGAACCGACCACTCACTAGGATAGCGCATGGGTAGCTGGGTAACATGGGTAACTGGGTAAAAGAAAATAAAAGAAGAGTTGGCACCATCTGGAGGGGAGGTGGTTGTATTGATCCCAAGGAGCTCAAGTACCAGAAACTGACTCCCATTTAATGTTGGCGAATAGATCCTATCGCAAGGCGGCTTGAGCACACACAATAGCTGGGCACCTCCTTTTTAATATGATTGGAGGATAATCTAGCCCCCGCATATCCAACTAAATGTTCGATCTAAGGTGGCGAAGACCGAAAGGAAGCTGCCCCCACATTTTGTTGCACTAGCTATAGGGATTTTGATGTACACACAGATCTGCACGTAGCATATAGAAGGAAAATATTCTACCATTCCATAAACTAGGTAATCATTCAATATTGGCTGGATACTTGCATCCACCATTTGAAGGTGTCACTTCAAGCACGAGGAAGATGCATTGGCTATAGTCTCAAGCCCTCCAAGCCATCAATCATACGTCAATTTATGGTTTGGTAGAGAATAAAGGCTTGTATTAACTTACCAGAAGATAACTACTTACTTAAGGATTAACTAGTGACCCACCAAGATAGTGGTGGTGTGGATCTGGAAGAGGGAATATGGTACCACGAATCAGGAATTATCCCTCAGAATATTGTATTTTATGTTTATTGTAACATGCAGTTCTTAAACTCATTGTGCCCAATAGTGAGCTATCATTATAAATCTCAGCCAACCCCACTGCCTTATCATACCGCCTCACCTTTGGTTTGAATGCAAAGCCTAAGGAAGTGCAATGTAGAGTTTTCCTTTATATTATTTCATTTCCTTCATGCGTAACCTGGGAATATAGGTTAGGTAGGAAAATGATAAGGTTCGAGGCAAGATGTAGACTGCTCAACAGGGTATCTCAGACCGCCATCTACACACATATTCTTGTTTGATCTCTTCTTTTTCTTTTCTTTCATTACTTAGCACTCTCTTCTAGGGTCTCAGGTAGACTAGAGCAGCGATCAATAGATCGAGCCTGCACCAGAGCATACTATGGGATCCTTTAGGCACACGAACAAAGCATGCTTGTATCTATCTTCATTTAAATTTTCAATGGTTTAAATATATTCATATTTTTATTTATTTATTTATTTTGTTTGTTTCCTCTCTTAATCTATATAGGCTTGGGACTCACAAATGATCTGCCAGAATTTTTTTTTGATATACTTTTGTCAAGCCAACAGCTAGAAGTAGATGACTAGTTAATGTAAATTTTCCCCACATATTATGCTTAAGCTTTGAATATTTAGATGAAGATATCACACACATAGAATAATTGCAATAAAACTTGGATGGGTAGTAACCCTATGATTATTTTGATGTAAACCAGAACCTCTGCACTGACATTAATTCTTCGCAATGTTTCAAAGTAGTGTTAGTCATGAAAATAAATTACATTCGTATATTTTAATAGTAACTCTATTCTGATATAAACTTTTAAGATCTTTCTAAGCCTACATATGGTATTTCCTTTAGATGAAACTGAATGGTAAAGATATGCCCAACGTGGAGTGACAACTCCCTATTCTATTTCTTTGTATTAATTTACCTTACTCACAGTAGGGTAAACATTGCACAAATTTCTCATGTGTTGAATTTAAACCAATGGGATAATGATTTCAATCTTCTTGATTATCTAGTATATTATGCTTTATTTCTCTTACAATATAAATGCAAATGTTCATATAAAACAAGGTTGCGTCTATTGCTATTCAACTACATGGAATATATAAATGTTTACTTATGTGTTACAACAAATCATATTATCCTTAATCAAATGAGTAAAAAGTAAGAACTCTAGCTTCAAACTAACATTCATTCTTTCAAACGAAAGGTATATTATTTAAATAAAAGAGTAGTGACAATTGAACTTAACAAGTACACCTTTTTCATTCCTAAATAAAATGTCACATGATTATGCAAAATACACACCCCTTTCATATGTAAACACTTTTCTCACACATCCACCAATAAAGGTAGCTACATTTTTGTGAGTTTATCTTCACCTCAAGGATAGAACAATATGACAAAATGGGTGACCCTTTTTAAGCTTGACATGATCCTCATAACTTTCTCCAACCCACACAAAACACAAAACATATTCTTTCCATAGCCAAGGTAGTGCTCACCTCCCAACCTTTGGTTGGAAAACCAACCACCCCCAAGCTAAGAGGCAACCGAGGGAACTGGGTACAAATAAAGTCAAGCAAAAAAATATTTACACACATGATACATACAAGACTATTTTCACACCCACCCAAGGGATTTTCACATAACTTTAGGATTCCATCAAGAATCCAAAGTGGTGAATGTAGGGTGGACTACGCACTCCATATGGGGACTTATAATAATAGCAACAAGAACAAGTCAATATCATACTCCCATCATTTCACATGCAACCCTTCTTTAATATCTTCTCTTTCTCCAAAACCCATACCACCAATACTATTTCTGCCATTTCACAATTACATATGGGTACTCATACCCTTTTTGAGCCTCTCCTTTCAAGGAGGAATTTAAACTTCCCCATGGAGGTTCCTACTCCATACTATCCCCAACAAGGGATGCTCTTCCCAAATTGGGTGAGCCTATCCCTACACAACCCTTTTTCCCATAACACATAATACATAAAAAAAAAACACAAGAAGATATGATCCAAGAGCAATTTGAAATAAACATACAAATCAAACACAATAGATAAAGTTTCAAGCACATCTTTTCACCTACACATATAATCCTTCAAATACAAACATGAAGAAGTAGAAAACAAAAGTGGTGAATCTACCTTAAAAACCAAGCTTAAGGAAAGATGGGTTGAGGATCCAAACAACTCCTCTTCTTCCAAGCTTTTTTCTTCCACCTCCTCAATCCCCCAAAATTCAACCAAAATCAAGAATGCGAAAAAAGAATCCCCTAACCCTTGTTTTGAGTTTGCTTTATAGAAACTCAAGTTTTAATTCCTTTGAATAGGGAGCTGACATTTGTCAACCTTCCATTCACCCTCCTAGGCACACTCACCCATGTGTTCTCACACATGTGTGAGGACTTGGGAGACATCCAAGACAACATGGAGAAGTGGGATTGGAAAGGGACTAGTCCCCACCCCACTTCCCAAACCTTATTTTCCTCAAACCTATTCAAGGCCTCAAAAAGAGTGCCCTTTCTTGAGATTGACCCATGATTTTGAGCTAAAAAGGTACCTAACCCATAGGTACCTACCCTAGGGACCTTAAACCCATAAAAACACTTAAAAAAATATCACTTTTCAATCCCCAAAAAGTGCCTAAAAGTTCAAATCCGAGTTTGTCCACTTGGATAGACAACTCACCTCCTAGATGGACTGATGTGGCAATAAAAACCAAATTTAAAACATTCACAAATAACATCAATAATTACATGATGGAACTATAGTCCCTTCATATGGACTTTAGCTCGGTTTTGATGGTTAATTTACATAGGGTTCCCAAGAGTTGCCTCCAATTTCCATTGGCCATGGAAAATGTACCTGCACACTCAATACACACGTTAATCCATCCAAGTAAATCATATTCATATAATAATCAAATCATTTGAATCACAATTGCATTCACACACGTGTCATGATTTGTGTAGCATAAAGATCCTATAACATAATTGAAAAATCATTAGCCACCTATCTTATCTCATTTTCATTAACATTAATTTTCATACTCATCTAATTGAAACATGATTGGTTCACACGACTTGCTTCATTCATTCATCATTAAGTTTTCAGATTCAAATTAAACAAAATCAATAACCAATATAAAATTAGATCAATCTCCATAGTCAGATTACTAAGCATGTAGCATTGTCAAAATCAAATCATAATATGGACTTAAACGTTTAAATATCTAGTCATCAATGGTATCAATAGGCATAGACAATAGCCAAACTCAAAATAATCCAAGTACTAGAGGTAGCATAGGGGTGGGCCTCACAAATACTACCCAAAAAACAACATACGAGGGTAAAACGAAGCAACACGGTTGCAACACAAAACTTCAAGATATAAAATATCCTCAAACAAAATCAACTCAAGAGGAAGTCACGTCAAGACAAGACCATCAAATTCATCTGTTAATCCAACTCAAACCCGATGAATAACATCACCTCTAAAACCAAGCAACTCAAAGGGTAGACACACCAAAATGAAAACATCAAATCAACCTTTAAACACTCGAATACACTCAATGAATACACCCTAAATCATAATAAACAATCAAATGTATTTTATCTATTCATTCACTAAGAAATTTTAAAATATCTAAAGAAGTTATCTAAGCACATTTTCTAAATATCCCAATAACATTTTAGTACATTTAAAACACATTTTGAGTTTTATTGAGGATCAAGAGCAATAAGTTTCAAGGAATATTTAAATCATCATTACATTTTATCTTTACACTATTTTGAAATCACTTAACATAATTAAATATCTAACCACACATTTAACACAACAAATTACTTTTAACTAAAACCAAATAATAGGTAATAGTAGCTATAAGAAAACAATCCCTTGGTTCATTCTCTATGTAATCATTTAAAACAATCACTATATTTTATATGTTCATCACTATAAAAATCATTTTTGAATAATTTGAAGAAACTACACAATCATATGATACATATATAAGTACATACACATTTTACTTCATAGTATTAATCAATCACTACAAGCCATTTAAAAATAATTAAAGAAAACATATTTTATAAACATATTATATAAAATATGAACCATTTGCTTTTTAAATAGTAATCGGTGTACATACATTTATACTCATACATATATATATTCATTAGACAAACATCTACTATTTATCCTTTTCAAAATGCAGTCATATTAAATAATTATATGCATATACTTGCATGTACAAATACATATATATAAATATATATAAAGCTAGTTGTTTTAACCAACTACTATCGTGAAATACACTATCTCATTCAAGTGATAGATTATAAGGAACACTTAAATCATCCTTAGAAATTTCTTTTTACACCCATTACGAAATTATTAACACAATTAACAAAACTATAAACGTATTCTAAATATATATATTTGTATCTCAATATACAAACAAATTACCTTTTTATTGAATTTCATAATATATACACATTTATGCACATCTATACATTATAGTTTACATATATATATTTCTGATTTTAAAGTACTCCTGATAAGAATTATAATATATAGTAACCAATTTTCCAACAGGAAAAACTAAAAGAGAACTAACTCATATATGTTTCTCGGCCTATAAATATATAACTGTAATGATTATTCAAGTCCTATATTTTCATTTATTAAGTCGAGTTTCATCAATATACAACAATCAAATGAAGCTCAAAAAGCCAAACAATAATCAGTTTTCCATTCAATACCATGCACACCTACAGATATGACAAAATGCGTCAACCCCACCCTGTGGCATCAATCAAGTCAAATGATAACAAAAACCAGCGACCACTCCAGGGGTATCGACGTCTCCAGTGGCCATACATTAAGCACAAGGTAGATTTTGAATGCCAAATCATCTTAGATACAATCATATTTTAGGTATCAAACTCCTACCCAGAAACTATCTTTTTGGTTGCTTTAATCTACTTGACTTTGCCCCAATTGACTCATCTCTCCCTTTTGTCATAGCGAGCCATTATGGACCTCTCAATCTTGTCACGTTGACCTTGTTCCTACCCTCAAATAGATAGTTGTTGGCATAAGGCCATTCTCTTGATTTGTAGATCTTGATGAAGTACTCCAATGTTTGTGTCATGTGTGAATATTTAGGGAAAATTGCAAGTAAGTTACACATACACCAAGAAGGTTTAATTGATCCATGCATGATTTACTTTTAATCAAAGGAGAAATAGATTTTAAACGAATATAAAGGTTTAAATAAGACTTCAAATCTGCATTAAAATTTCTCTATGGTATTGATGGTATAGTATGCAAGGTATCGATTTTCAGTATGAACTTTAAAAGGAGATCCACCAAATTTCCTAGAATGGCGAAGGCCATATTGGTTATATAATTTGATGCTTTTGGGCTTAAAAGATATCATGGCCTTACTTTTAGGCATCGACTAAACATTCCTGACAAGGGCGCTAATCCAAGACACAAAAAATCAACACACAACCAGAGAATATTATTATTATTATTCAGAATATGAAAAGCTTACATGTAGAGGATCTCAAATCCTCGAGATCTGCAATACATGCTCTTTCATAAAATTACAGAGTTCCCCTTTTCCCAGTGTTCACTCTTTTTCTCAAAAAGCTACCAAAAATCAGAAAACCCCACCCATAAATAGCTCCTTTTCAGTTTTGGAGCCAAACAACATTTGAATTATGAGTTTTGACAGTTTGGCGCTAGAAATTACAATTTAAAATTCAAAAAAATTGAGTCCTAATTCAAAAATTGGCAATTTTCAAAAAAATGACCAACTTCCGGAAACCATAACTTTTGATCTAGGACTCTGTTTTTTGAACCGTTTGAATCGTTGGAAAGGTCTCAAAGTGAAGAACACATTAAAAACTAGCTTGGCTAGTTTGGAAAAATTTTGGGCCCATGCGGAACTGTTTAGTGCCTCAAATTGGACTCAGAAGGTTTTTCAGGGCAAAAAACAGAAACAGAAACTTGAATAACTTTCAAACCAAGAATGATCTTGACCTGATTCTTTCGCCAAAGTGCTTATTTTTCTCCTGAAGCTTCTTGTAATACCCCTCGTGTTGTTACTTTCTAGATACTCTTTTGTGTTGAGTTGTGTACTTGGGATTATGATGGTGATTATTTCACCGGTTTGACTTGTGTGGATTCTGTAGGTTTGATGCACATGATACTGCTTATGATGATTTATGAGATATTATATGTGGTGTTCGTACTATATGGATATGTTATTGCTTTCATTTAATATTATGTTGTGATGTTATGGTTTTATGCTTGTTTCTGGATATAGATTATGATGTGTATTCTAGTGCGTCTTGGTGAAAGGACGGAGTAACATCACTTGCTCATGAGTTCCCTGTGACTACCTTTCACGGTGTGTTTGTACTGGAGATTTATATGTTACTTGACATTGGTTTCATGTAGGATGCAGGTACTGGACACCGACTCCACTTGTGTTGTTAGGTCTGAGCATGTCCCATAAACCCAATGGGTATGAAGTTGATAAAAAAAGAGTTGATATGGAAGTGTCCCCATCCCAAGTTTGTCACCCCATTGTTGTGTCTAATGGTGTCATTTTCCATGACCCTATCTTTGTTCTGTATGGTTTTGCGTTGTTCATTTATTTTAATCTGTGTTTATGTGTCATTTAATCAATGTTTATGTTGATATTTCTTTGATGGATTATTAATGTTATTTAATTGATATAATTAAATGGTTAGGTTAAAATGTTGCTAAGTTAATTGTTAAATTTAAATTCATTAAGTTTTAAAGATTGTTAAATTAAATGTTGTTTATTTAATTAAAAGGATAAATAAATAAATCAAATAAATAATATTGTTATAATTATAAATTATCATTTTGTAAAATGAAATAAAATAATTTAATGAATTGATTGATAATTATTAAGTTGTGGATAAATATTAAATAAAGTGATTTTTAATTAATTTTGTGTGATAATTATAAGCTTTAAAATCAAATAAAAAAAAATAAAAGCGGAAGATTTCTTTGAAATGGAAAAAAAACAAGAAAAGAAGAAAATGACGAATGCATGTTTAGTTTCCTTTCGAAAATTAGAAAAGCAATGGAAACTTGCTTCTTGGATGGATTTTTTTTTTTGAAAAAGAAAAGATTTTCTTTTTAATTAATTGTAAAAGATGAGAAGTTATCTTAACTTGGAATTTTTGGTGAAGAAACTTGTCTGCAAAATTATTCTGGCTTTTGTCTTTCTCTGTAAGAAAATTGATAGAGAATTGAGTTTAAGGAAAATAATCTAAAAAGTTACTAAGAGGAGAATTCGTGAAGGGCTGGTTTGAAAGAGGAAGGAGGAGTTTGCCATGCTCGTTACTTCATTGCATAGCGTAGGACTTTAGGTTCTTTGATCATTATCTATTTTAAATGTTGTTAAAAAAAACTGAGAGTGTTTGTGAGTCTATTTGAAATGTTTGATTTCATATCTTAGCTAAATCTGAATCTATATTTCAAACAAATGAAAAGAAGCTTGTATTTTATTTACAGAGTTACATTTGAATGAAAACCATCTTGTTCCTCTCCGATCCATTTTGGTTGTTATAATTTTGGTTGGAGAAATTGCAAATTCTTCTAAAGAAAAATTTGTGTTCTTGTTGATGAAAGTTGTTGTCAAAATAGGAAAAACAATATTCTATTTAGAAAATGCTTGTGTGAGACAATTTGATTCTTTAAAAATATATATAGTCTGAAATTATATTTTGTTAAGAAAAAATAAAATAAAAATAAATAAATAAATATATATATATATATATTCAAAAAGGTTATATTCTGTTTTAAAAGAAAATATATATTAATACATGTCTGATTGTCTATATTTTTCTGGGAAGTTAGATTGGTAAAAATAAAAAATATATATGTATATATATATATATATATATATTTGTTTAAAAAAAAAAATTAAGGAGGGAGGGTTAGTTGTCACCGTACCCCTCTCCCCATTATTTCCCATGCCTGTGTGTGGGGGCTGCAAGCAGCCCTAGCTGTACACAACAGTCCTAGGGACTGTTACGCGACAGTCCCCAGGACTGTTGCATGCAACCTGGGCCAGGTCGCGACCTCCCCATATGGGAAGGTTCGCAACCTCCCTTTATACAGTATATTTTAAATTTTATTTTATAAATTTCATTTTATTTTATTTAAATTTTATTAATATATATATAAATATATAATATAAATATATGTGTGATATAGCAGTTAATTATGTTGATTTTTAAATTCAAAATAATATATATATTAATTATATATATGTATATATGTATGTATATATGTATGTATATATATACATATATGTATATATATGTATATATATGCATGTATATATACTTGGTGCAAATATATGAAAATCTTATGATGTTAATTGTAATGTCTAATAATATATTGTGTTTGGCTAAATTAAAAGAAAGTGTTTTTAATAAATTGTATTGTGAGATTTTTATTAAATTAAATATATTGGGTAAATTAGTTGTTTACATTTCATGGATGGAATCGTGCATTTGTTGTTACAATAAGTTTATTTTAAATGGGTTTGTTGAGTTAATATAAATTCTTGTTTATAATTGAATCTTGAGGTCGTGTAATTGTTTTGTTCTTTAATTTACCTTGGGTCATTTTCTTTTTTCCTGAGTCAATTTAGGGACATATGGGAACCCTCAAGGTAGTTTTATCCTTTGTAGGAGTGGAGGTTATTTGTTTTTTTTTTTAAGCTTCAAGAGGCGAGAGTATGCTTGTTGTCCTTTGGGGTTTGCTCGACAGAGTGTTACAACTTGGTATCAGAGCCAAGGTTTGCAAATGCTGGGTTCTCTAGGTAGTTTGATTCCATTAGGAAACCTTTGCGTTTAACTCTTTCTCTCACATGTACCCCTCAATTGGTGTGTAGGAATATGCCTCAGGGTAGAGTTCATGGTCGAGGAAGAGGTCAGGGTGGTGGCCGTGGGGCCAATTGCCAAAGTCCATCACCTCCAAGTTCTCACAATTTAGAACATGAGGAATGCAAAGTTCCCAAAAAAATCCTTCAAGTGGTGGTCAGAACCCTGAGCAGTCAGGTCTTGAAGGTGGACAGTTGCAACACCTACTTGAGGATATTCTGGGTTGTTTAGGCCCTAGGCCAATGGAGGAGCAACGTGTGGAAAGGGAAAGGGAGAGATCACCAAGACGTGGAGAAATATTAGCAGAGTAGGATGCAGTAGTGGCGGGTCACATGAGACCTATTGAGAGCACGACCTCCCACATTTGATGGTTCTGGTAGGGGTCTAGAGGTAGAAACATGGCTGATTGATCTGGATAGATGCTTTGCTATGCATCCCTATGGCAGTAATACCATGGCTAGGTGCGCCATCATGCACCTCAGAGGCTTCACATCCACTTGGTGGCAGCTTGAAGAGTAGAAATTGCATCTTGACATCAGTATGGTGACTTGGGAATTGTTTATGGAGAGATTCAGGGTCTGTTTCCTTTTTTATCACTGGAGGCAACACAGGGCAGATGAATTCCATGAGTTGAGACAAATGGCAATGTTTGTTGAGCAATATGAGCACCATTTTTACAAGCTCAAGCAGTATGTAGGAATTGGTAGTGATGAGGAAATGCTTGTGCAACACTTTGTTAGGGGCTTAAACACCTGAATCAGTGGTGGAGTTTGAGTCTTCAAGCCAAAGACAATGGAGGTAGCTATTGAGAAGGCTTGTTTGATAGAAGAAAACTTGGCAATGGCATTGGGAGGCCACATAGGAGTTTAGATCGGTAGTGCATTGGCATCGAGTGTTGTTTCTCATGGTGGTTCAGCCTTGGCTGTAGGGTCCTCTAAAGGCCATCAAGCACCCACTAAGGGTGAGCAGCAACAACACTCCTAGTCAAGACCTGAGAACTCTCAAGCTCAACATGGTAGTAGGTCACAAAGGAAGAAAGATCAGAGTTGGAAGAGTAACAAACATGATCGTTCAGATCAACCAACTCAGAGTTTTTAGTTTACAGTTGGTGGAGGTGGAGGTAGTATTTTACAGTCTAGTGCCCCTTCAGGTGGTTGGGGGTATGGTTGAGGCACAGGTTGTTTCTCTTGTGGTCAAGAGGGACATATTGCTAGACAATGTCCATAGAGGAACACTACAGGTTTTAGTCAGAGACTACTCACTTTTGAGTCGACGGTGGGTGATTTGGGTAGGTCACATCGAGTGTTTGTCATGGTTGAAAACCACCAGGTTGGGAACCAAGCTACAATTGTAGAGGCTACTAGTAGAGGATGAGCAACTGACTCAGGATCCCATGGGTGAGCTTGAGAGGGTCCAACGATGACATAATGTTGAGGTCTTGGCAGCATGGGAGGATGTATCCCACATCAGAGAGGCTTATACTTATTTGTTTAGTGGCTTCCAGGAGTAAGCCATGTTCTAGGGGGCAGGATGTAATACCCCTCGTGTTGCTATTACTTTCTAGATACTCTTTTGTGTTGAGTTGTGTACTTGGGATTGTGATGGTGATTATTTCACTGGTTTGACTTGTGTGGATTTATAGTTTAGTTGGTTTGATGCACATGATACTGCTTATGATGATTTATGAGATATTATATGTGGTGTTTGTACTATATGAATATGTTATTGCTTTCATTTAATATTATGTTGTGATGTTATGGTTTTATGCTTATTTCTGGATATAGATTATGATGTGTATTCTAGTGGGTCTTGGTGAAAGGATGAAGTAGCATCACTCACTCGCGAGTGCTCTGCTATGCTGTGACTACCTTTCACACTGTGTCTATACTGGAGATTTATATGTTATTTGACGTTGGTTTCATGCAAGATGCACGTACTGGACACCAACTCCACCTACGTTGTTAGGTTTGAGCGTGTCCCACAAACCCAACGGGTATGAAGTTGATAAAAAAGGAGTTGATATGGAAGTGTCCATGTCCCAAGTTTATCACCCCATTGTTGTGTCTAACGGTGTCGTTGTCCACGACTCTGTCTTCATTCTGTATGGTTTTGCTTTGTTCATTTATTTTAATATGTGTTTATGTGTCGTTTAATCAATGTTTATGTTGATATTTCTTTGATGGATTATTAATGTTATTTAAATGATATAATTAAATAGTTAGGTTAATGTTGCTAAGTTAATTGTTAAATTTAAATTCATTAAGTTTTAAAGATTGTTAAATTAAATGTTGTTTATTTAATTAAAAGGATAAATAAATAAATCAAATAAATAATATTGTTATAATTATAAATTATCATTTTGTAAAATGAAATAAAATAATTTAATGAATTGCTTGATAATTATTAAGTTGTGGATAAATATTAAATAAAATGATTTTTAATTAATTTTGTGTGATAATTATGAGCTTTAAAATCAAATTAAAAAAAAAAGCAGAAGATTTCTTTGAAAATGAAAAAAAATAAGAAAATAAGAAAAGGATGAATGCATGTTTAGTTTCCTTTTGAAAATTAGAAAAGCAATGGAAACTTGCTTCTTGGATGGATTTTTGTTTTCGAAAAAGAAGAGTTTCTTTTTAATTAATTGTAAAAGAGAAGTTTTTTTAACTTGGAATTTTTGGTGAAGAAAGTTGTCTACAAAATTATTTTGGCTTTTGTCTTTCTTTGTAAGAAAATTGATAGAGAATTGAGTTTAAGGAAAAGAATTTGAAAAGTTGCTAAGAGGATAATTTGTGAAGGGCTGGTTCGAAAGAGGAAGGAGGAGTTTTCCACACTTGTTACTTTGTTGCAGAGTGTAGGACTCCAGGTTCTTTGATCATTATCTATTTTAAATGTTAAAAAAATAGAGAGAGTGTTTGTGATTCTATTTGAAATGTTTTGATTTCATAGCTTGGCTGAATCTGAATCTTTATTTCAAACAAATGAAAATAAGCTTGTATTTTCTTTACAAATTTGTGTTTGCTAAATGAATACCATCTTGTTCCTCTCCAATCAATTTTGGTTGTTATAATTTTGGCTAGAGAAGTTGCAAATTCATTTGAAAAAAAATTGTGTTCTTGTTGATGAGAGTTGTCAAAATTGGGAAAACAATATTAAATATATATAGTCTGAAATTAGATTTTGTTAAGAATATATATATATATATATATATTTAAAAAGGTTATATTCTATTTTAAAAGAAAATATATATTAATACATGTCTGATTGTCTCTCTCTATATATATATACTTGGTGCAAATATATGAAAATCTTATGATGTTAATTGTAATGTCTGCTAATATATTGTGATTCGCTAAATTAAAAGCAAGTGTTTTTAATAAATTGTATTATGAGATTTTTATTAAATTAAATATATTGGGTAAATTAGTTGTTTACATTTCATGGATGGAATTGTGTGTTTGTTGTTACAATAAGTTTATTTTAAATGGGTTTGTTGAGTTAATAGAAATTCTTGTTTATAACTAAATCTTGAGTTTGTGTAATTTTTTTGTTCTTTAATTTCCCTTGGGTCATTTACTTTTTGCTTGAGTTAGTTTAGGGACATATGGGAACCCTCAAGGTAGTTTTATCCTCTGTAGGAGTTGAGGTTATTTAGTTTTTTATTTAGGCTTCCAGAGGCAAGATTATGCTTGTTGTCCTTTGGGGTTTGCGCAACGGGGTGTTACACTTCCCATAAGTTTTTGCCTCTTCACGCCTTCAAATTCAAAAGTGCTAAAAATAGAAATTGAGAAAAACAAGAAAAATGCAATTCTGAAAGTTGGGAACTCTTATTCAATGAAAAGGGTATCCAAAAATGCAAAAAAATCTACAAAAAGCTAACAAAAGGAAACATAAAGAAAAACATCTTTTTGGGTGATGTAGGATTGCCCTTACACCACTAGATGCTCCTGCATCAATTCTAAAGGAAAAACATAGTCAACAGATACAAGAACATCCAATATATGTAAATAGAAGTTAGTTATGGAGATCACTCTAGATCGCCCCACACCCAGCCTTCAAAATTGGCTTCTCCAAGCCTAACAAACATATAATACAAGCATCAGGTATTCTCACCGCAAAAATCAAAAGACATAGAGATAGAGTTTTGTAGGATGCAAAACATGAAGGTAAAGAAGGTGGCGATGGGGTAAGGAGAGGAGATGACACAAGAGATAATGATAGGGATGCAAGGAAGGGTATCAACGATTGCAAGATAAGCATAAATGGATTACTAAGAACAAACTCTCAGATTTGATGAATTAAAGAAGTACTTTGAACACGTCCTAACATGCAAGCATATAATTCAAAGTTTGCAGCCTCAAATCATTTGCTATTCAAGGATATTAAGGTTGATAATCAAAAGGAATCTTAAATACAAATCAACCAGAAGGAGGCTGATCTAGTGGAGTAATTTTCAAGAGTACAAGCCTATCTATAGATAAAATATGTCCATATTCAAAGGAACCAAATTCCATCTATCATATGTACTTTGCATGTCAAGGATATTGCTAAACAAATCAAGGTAATGAGATACAAAATGAACTTGGGTTCCCTTGCTTTGAAATGAAGATGATGTGCTGAGCGACCTTCTTCACAATGATCACCTTCACAACCACCAATCCATTATTCTGAAAACAATCTCCAAGATTTGACTCCTTGTATTCCTATTATATTTTTTCTTAAATTTTCCTTCCTAGACAATCGTAGAGAGCCAGAATTTTCATTTTTTAACCAAATCATTGATAATTTTTTTCCAAAGTTAATCCATTTAAAAACCAAGATAGAGAAATTTTGATTTCTTTTTGAAGACAAAATCAGGCAATATTATCAAAATAAAACAAGTTTCCCGATTCCATTCCCGTTTTGAGCTGCGCATGCACACATTTTTGTCTTTTTTCATCTTTTTCCATTTTGCACTCGTCTTTTCATCTATTCAAATTCTTATCCCTTTTATTTAATTAAAAATCACATTATTTCCTCATTAAAATGATTATCTTTACATGAAAGTAAATGATTAAAATATAATTTAAAACAATACAATTATAATCTAATTATTTAATAAAACATTTAATTTCTAACAGAACAATTTAATTTAATTATTTATTAACAATCATATCATTTATATTTCATAAAATTAATTGATTTAATTTTTCCAAATTCATTTGAGTTACCATACTAAATCAATTTTAATTTAATTAATTGATTTAAACAAAGCCATATAACTATTAACTTCACGAATAACCAACTTACTTGAAATTCAAAGAGGACCGAACGGAGGGACACTACAATATATATATACTAAATCAATTTTAATTTAATTAATTGATTTAAACAAATCCATATAATTATTAAGTTCACCAATAACCAACTTACTTGAAATTCAAAGACGGCCGAACGGAGGGACACTACAATATATATATATATATATATATTTCATTGCAAATGATCAATCAAGTGGAAAAGAAAACAAATGAATGACAACAAATTGAAGAACTAATTTTAAAAGAGATAATGTAAATGAAAACCCAAGAAGAAATAAGATTATATAGAGTTTCAAGTTAGTTGGGAATTAGTTTCTAGTTGAAAATTTAAATTCCTTGTTAATTTGTGCTTAATTATTGTTTTATTGTTGCTGAAAATTAAAAGACTACCTTTTATTTTTAAGAAACCACTTAATAAAATTGAGTAAACTCTTTAATTCAATTATTATCTTTAAGATTTAATATTCAACCTCAATTAATTTCAACAATTCAAACCTCAAAGTTAGACTTGATAGCTTTTCAAGCATATTAATTTTGAATAACGATTAAACGAAAAAGTCACATTTAAATTGTGCATAAATGTAAGGAAAATAAATTGGTCAAAACAAATCTTAAAACTAATACAAACTTTAAATTTAACAATTGATTTTACAGTATATATATATATATATATATATATATATATATATATATATATATATATATATATATATATAGGAATTAGAATTATATGATTATGTTTATCCCAAGTTATAAGTCTAAATATTAGTATGCAATTCAATAAAATAATTAGACAAATTTAGATTAATTTAATGCTCTATTGTTTTATTATAATTTTGGAATATTGATTAATTTATTTAGTTCTTAGTTGTTTAATTATAATGAGTTCAACATTTACTATTATCAATTTTCTTGTTATCGTTAGTTTTAGTGATAAATATCTAGTTAAAAATATTGAACTTATTCATGGATGTGCATCCTCTTCCTAAGGTCCTTTCTTTTAGATTAATTATATACCTTCAAGGTTAGAAGTTATAGGAATGGTTGTTATTAGACTAGATTGTACCCACCCCTTCCTCATCCTACGTGTGGTGCATACAAGATGGCATCGTAAACTTGGTGTCAACAAATTCACTTAGTATGTTTTCCTTATATATCTTGCTTGAGTTTTGATTTAAAAAAAAATTGGGATTTGGGTTATGATTAAGAATGAGATTTTTTTTGGCATGACAACTAGTTTTAGAGCAAGGTTCCAACACTCAGAGATTTGGGTTGTGTTAAGTGGTAAATCAATTTTGCATCTGAAAAGGGTCTGTATTGATTAAAGTTTTGTTTGATTCACGATTCTTATGGGATGGTTAGGAAGAAGATGATAAGTCATGAGTGAATAAATTTAAGTGAAAATTATCATTTCTAGGAAATATCAATTTAAATTTTATTCGTGAGTCAAAACTACCTTATTAATGTTATGATCATAAGATTAACATGAATTAATAATTATGTATGGAATGGTACTATGTGAAGAACTAAAGCACCAATCTTAATTAATGAATTAAAATCTATTTTATAAATATTTTTAGAGTGAAAGTTTGATTTATAAGATTATGAACATTATTTTAATAGAACATAGGTCTTCCTATGGTATTGAACATTATAGATTCCTATCAAGTTTAGGTTGAAGGAATGTGATTATCAAAATTATTTCCATTACTATCTATGCTATGAGAACATAGTTTTGGTTAAGAAAAAATAATATTCTAGAATCATTGATTTCAAAACTTGCATGATGAGATCATTCTTTTCATACTCTTTCTTGATTCATGGCAACATAGAAAAGGATTCCCTTTTAGGATATAATCATAGTAACAACCTTAAGAAAAGAACTGCTATTGTAATGTATGTTAACTCGATAAATGGTTATTTTCTAATCTCTCTCTTTGGTTAAATTCTTGATTGATTCTAGTTATGGATGGGTAAACCTTGAAACAAGTAACATTAGTTAAGACACCTAGAATTTTTTTTGTTAAATTAATGAAGGAAATTATTTTTATATGTACTTAAGTTTAGTCCATGAAGAGATATTAGTCCTATTAAGTGAACGATTTTATCACTTGGGTGAAATCACTGGATTATGAGTTCCTTAAACATGTTTGAGTACCTATGTATAGTAAGTTTAATTTATTTTTCTTTCATAATATAAATAGATGTTAGAATTTAATCTCTATCACAATGTATTACTGAAATCAAATTAACATCACCAAACCATAATGCCATATCAAATATCCATGTCATCAAATGAAGTAGCATAATCATCAATCAATCTACACTAACCAATCCACCAAACCAACCAATAAATAGTACTCACAATCTCAAGTATCAAGCAAAAAGAATAGAAAGACAACAAGTCAAAACAGTAATGGGAGGGGTATTACATCCTTCTCTCCATAAATTCAGCTTACTCCTGGAAGCCAGCAAACAAAAATAAGATAAGATTCCCTGATACGGGAGGCATCCTCCCATGTCGACAAGATCTCAACATTAGGTCATCGTCGGACCCTCTCGAGCTCACCTGTGAGCTCCTAAGTCAGTTCCTCGACCTCTACTAGAAGCCTCTACACCTACACCCTCGTGCCTAGCCTAACAATTGTCAACCACAGAAAACGCTTGATGTGACCTATCCGCATCACCCACCGTCGAATCCGAAGCTACAAGTCTCTGATTAAATCCTGAGGTGCTCTTTTGTGGACACAATCTAACAATATGCCCTTTTTGCCCACATGAGTAGTAACCAGTACCTCAGCCAAATCCTCTGCCATTGGATGGAGCATTGGACCATTGAAAGCTTCCTCGACTCGGCACTGACTAAAAACTAGGTGCAGGCTGCTCAAAACACTCCTAACGAGCCCAGTTCCGGTTTCGATCCCTACGAAACTGAGAATTGCCACCCTATTGAGAATGAGAGTTCTCATGCTTTGACTACGACTATTGCTGCTGATGCTGATGTTGTTGCTGCTCTCCCTTAGTGGGTGCTTGATGGCCTTTAGAGGACCCCACAACTTGAGCTTTTCCACCTTTGGAACCAAAGCCTGATGTTGGGGCACTACTGATATGAACTCCAGTGTGTCCTCCAAATTCCATGGCTAAATTCTCTTCTACCAAATGAGCCTTTTCAACTGTAATTTCCATCGTCTTCGGTTCGAAGACTCGCACGCCACCACTAATTTGGGCATTTAAGCCCTGAACAAAATGCTGCACTAATATCCCTTCATCATAGCTGATCCCTGCATACTGCTTCAATTCATAGAAGCGCCGCTCATACTGTCAAGAACCATGGACATCGACAATTACTTAAGGTCGTGAAACTCATTTGCCCTCTGTTGCCTCCAATGATCTAAAAGGAAGTGAGCCCTGAACTTGTCTAGAAATAACTCCCATGTGACCATGTTGATATCCAGATGTAACTTTTTCTCTTCCAGCCCCCACCAAGTGGATGCAAAACCTCATAGATGCATAACTGCACACCGGGCTTTGGTATTGCTACCATAGGGGTGCATCGTGAAGCATCAATCCAAGTCAATTAACCATGTTTCTACTTCCAAGCCTCCTCCAGAACCATCAAATGTAGGCGGGTGTGCTTTTATCAAATCTCTCATATGATCAACTATCACTGCATCTTGATCCATAGTTATTTCCCTCCACCTCAGCGACCTTTCCCTTTCTCTCTCAACCTGCTACTCCTCCTCTGGCTTGGGTCCCAACCGATCAAGAATCTCTCCTAGAATGTACTGCAAATGACCATCCAAACCAGGTTGTTCTGGGTTCTAACCAGCGCCAGATGGATTATTTTGAAGACTCTATTGTTCCTCATGCTCAGAACTATGGGAACTCGGAGCTGAAGGACTTTGCCAGTTTTCTCTATGACCAGCACCACGACCTCTTCCTTGGCCACGTCCTCTACCTTGAGGCATATTTATGTGCAACAAGATAAAGGTACAAGTGAGCTCAAGAGTCAAACACAAGGTTTCCTAATAGACTTAACTACCCAGAGATCCCAACGTTTGCAAACCTAGCTCTGATACCAAGTTGTAACACCTGTTGTGCAAACCCCAAAGAACAAAACATTGCACACATTTTTATTTTTTAAAAATAATACAAAGTAAACAT
Organism: Sequoia sempervirens; assembly: GCA_007258455.2. Taxonomy (NCBI): domain Eukaryota; kingdom Viridiplantae; phylum Streptophyta; class Pinopsida; order Cupressales; family Cupressaceae; genus Sequoia; species Sequoia sempervirens. The sequence continues at coordinate 273,715,357 of VDFB02000003.1, read as the reverse complement.
ATAAAGAACATTAAAAGAAATTTACATTGCACATTAACATCATAATGTCAAGTCCTCTGGGGCATGCGATGTCACATTGCACAAACAACACATAACTAAAGATTACATATAAGCTAAAAAATTAATTAATCTAACATCCATCATAACATTATAATAACCATTTACAAAAGTACATCCATATAACCATAAGTAAAGGTATAATTACATCACGTGATACAACCATAATAAATCTCATAAAATGAATGGTTACAAAGTGCATAATTAATACATCATCGTTTATTACATTACGTGTTCTCAATAAATGAATTACAATAACTCCTCCCATACATGTGGGATAAATACATAGGGGTATGTGCAGGATCATGATGGGCCAAAAAGTGGCAATATGATGGGTATGTGGTTGACGACTTTTTTTTACCCAAAATTGATGAAATGAAAAGGGTTTTTAAAGGAGATTCTCAGCTTTCCACCAATATAAATTATGCTTTACTTTGAATTTAATAAGTAATTATTATTCATTTTCTATTCAAATTATGACTAAAGTCCCATTGATAGACTGATTGAAAAACATTTATAGCTTTCAAACGGTATCACATTTTTTGAATCCAAAACATCCATCACATTCTATGCTTCACATACTATAAGATTAAAAAAGAAAAATTAAATTTCATGAAGTTTTGACCAAGTTAAGGTGGTTAGACATATGAGTTTTTATATTTTTAAAAGTTGTAATAAAAATTCATAATTAATTATTTACTTGGAAAAAATTACAAAAAATATGAATCACATCTAGACATGAGTCCTCTACTTATATCTAAAATATTATAAAAATAATTATCATTTTATTGTGGTTAGGGTGGTTAGGACAAACACCTACTTCTTATTTTTCCTGAAATTTAAGTACTACTACATTGAAATTTCAAATTTTCACCAAATATTTTTTTTATTTTTTTAAAACCTAGTAGTTTAGAAATTACATTCAATTTGCTACAGATTGTATTCTTACATATTTTTGAAATAATATAGATAACTTATTCAAATTTTTACGTCAAGTTGCCTAACTTTGATTTTTCTAATTTTTTTGCCACTTAAGGGCCTATTTTTTTCATGATGATCCTGCACATACCCATAGTACAATCAATGTCAGAATTACAAATGAATATCAAGTACAAGCTCCAATTGAAGAATGCTAAGAAGAATGAACGTTGATGGGGAACCCAACGGGTGTGGAGCACGTTCCACCTGACCACGTGGGTTATAAATAACCCACCCCCATGCTCAAAGGTGACAAGGAAGTAACCACAACCATGAATTCCACAAGACAAGAACAACATAGTATGATAACTCCAAAGCAACATCAAAGTTAACATAGAACATAAACGAAAAAATCCATGAGTCAAGCATAATAACATAAAGCCATAAAACTCATCACCAATAAACCAAAGCATTAACTATTAATCACATGCCAAGTAACTAAAGAGACAATCATAATACACTTCCAGAGGTAACTAAGAAAACAAGACATAAGGGCATCTAGTGGAGAGTGTCATCGCATAGCCTACATGGGTTATCCTGGCCCTTCCTCCAACATGAGGCATCGGCCCCCATCTATGGTTATCCTGGCCCTTCCTTCTACTTGAGGTGTTGACCCCAAAGGGTGACTCATGTGGAGCCGTTAACCTCTCCTGAGGATGAGGTTACGACTTTGTCGACGATGGCCTTCTCAATCTACCATTAGTCTATGATAGCCCTAATGCATAGATGAGGTATCCAACATTATTTGATATGTTTTTACTACCCATCCCACTAAGTTCTATTATTAGGTTTTCACTTCTTAAGCTACTCTTACGTGGGTTATCCTGAGCCCTTCCTCCTTTTTGAGGCGCTGACCCCCACGAAGAGCCACTCTCCTAGAAGACCCCAAAACAATAACAAAATCAAAACAAGGCAAGGGTTGTACCATAAGGGACAAAGCATCTATCACAACCAAAGACATGCGAGGCATTACCCATCTCGCTAACATAATCAAAGTCTCAACACAACTTGTACAACCCTTCCAAAATAATAATGCTAATAATTTGCAACATCACGAGCACATAATACGAGGACAAACATCCAAGGATAAAATCACGCCTCTGGAAAGTAAGGCTCACAACATCCAAAATCAGGTTTCTAAACCAAACTGGGTTCCCACATCGATACACTAAAACAATAAAATAGCAATAAAGGAAATAATCAAATCAATTTTACTAGTTTCCACAATTTGATATATTTCATTCACAATTTACCAATGAGATTTATTCCCTCAAATTTATAATCATCTTAGCCATAAAATCCAATTTCAAACCATAAAACAATATATCATTATGCTTATTTATTTTCTATATATATATATATATAAATTATTCTGACAAAAATATATATGTGTAAATATATATATATTTTTATATATATATAAAAATACATAAAAAAATATCAAATTTAATATTATAGTAGCCCCCCCATATGGGTACTGCCATACTCCATAGGACTGCGCATGGCAGTCCATGTGACTGTTTTATGCAGCAGTCCTATGGTTTGTTGTGTACAACAGTCCATGGACTATTGTACTAGCCCATGACTGGCGCAGGGGGAGAGGGTAGGGGTACGGCCTGCACCAACCCTCCCTTCACTCTCTTAAATTGTTTTTTTTTATATTTTTTATATTTTATTTTATTTTATTTTCTATTATAATAATATACCAAAAAAATACAATGTGTCCCTACACGGGTATGGCCATGGTTCGACCCAAAACGAAAATTCAAAAATCCATAATTAACAGATGTAAATATATATTTAAATATTTAAATATTTATATATATATATATATATACTTATATATATATATATATCTAAATATATATATATGAATATATTTCAAACAAAGTATAAAACCTCAGAGTGTATATATATATAAAATCAAAGTTCCATTTATTTCAGAGGGAGAATAATTTTCCCATGTCCAAAAATTATAAGAAAATACAAAACATATTTATAGATCCCACAAATTTTCTTCCATAAGTTTGCTATTCGATAAATTATAAATCCCAAAAGTTTCCTTTTTCTTTCACAGAATAACATATTTATTTTTATTTTTCTTTTGAATTAGAAAACTAAAGAAGAAGCAAATGGAATCTGGAGTCCTGCACAGTTGAAAATCTGATGAAGCTTTGCTTGATCCCAATGGCCTTTTCGAAGCACTCTTGTTCCTTCCTTCAAAACTTCTTCACCGATTCCCTTGACCAATCTTCAAATCTAAATTTTACTTTAGAAGAACCTCTCTTCTAGAACAATGAAAAGCTAAAAATAATTTACTATAGAAGAAAAACAAGGAAAATTTTCATTCCCAAAACTCAATATTTTTTGCAACTTCTGTCAATTTCCCCTGAATGAAAAATCTCACCAATTTGCTATTAAATAAAAATATGTCTTCTTCTTTTTCAAAAGCTCTAAAAATCCAAATTAAAAGAATTTTTCTAATTTTATTCCCAGCTTCTTAGCCAACACTCAACACTCATTGATCTTTTTTTATCTTTTCTTTCTTTTCTTAATTTTTTTCTATTTAACAACACCTTTTCTTTTTAATTCTGATTTTGCAAGCTTTACTTGTAATTCATACAATTTAATATCTTTAATTAATTTATTTCATAATTATCCTCAACATACTAATTTAATTAAATTATCAAAATACTAATTTTAAATAATTTAATTTACAATTTTAAATAAATCGCATGACTTTTAATAAAAGACTTTTATATTTTAATACAAATTATTCCAACACTATTATAAACATTTATTAACATCTTTTAATTATATAAACAACATCATACAAAAAATCAACGTAAAATAAATACCAAAAAACACTCACACAAATTACTATAATAATTTATAAAAAAGACAAAAACAAAGACGCACAATACCACTCAATTAGGACGGTTTGACAAAATGGGACAGTGTGACTTCCTTGTCATCTCTGTTTCAACATCATGCCCATTGGATTAAATTGATGCTCGCCCTGTCCTGCCGAAGCAAGTGGAATTGAGACTCTGTACCTGCAATTCCTGCATACAAACAAGATCGTGTACATGTATATATATAATCAAAACATTACATTGTGAGAAGGAATCACAGCATAGCAGGGCACTCGTGAACGAGTGGTGCTACACTATCCTCTCACCAAAACTATTCTAACAATTACAACATTAAATATAAAGTAACAATTCTAACTAACTGATCACATCATAAACTAATTACTAAACCACTACATCACAATGTACTACTGAAATCAAATTAACATCATCAAACCATAATGTCATATCAAATATCCATGTCATCAAATGAAGTAGCATAATCATCAATCAATCTAAACTAACCAATCCACCAAACCAACCAATAAATATTACTATCACAGTCTCAAGTATCAAGCAAAAAGCATAGAAAGACAAGTCCAAACAGTAACAGGAGGGGTATTACAGTACTTAAAAAAAATAAAAAAAATAGTACGTTTGAGTAGTTAATTGCAACTTCCTCTAAGGTTGTGTGGCGGGGCATTATAACACATTTGGAAGTCTTACTCAACAAATAACACAGTTTCCCCAACAACTAGAATAAAGGAAAAACATAACCCCTAAAAATAATCACAGGCAAACTAATAAATCTAATGTTAGGTTTCCTTAAATCCAATTAAAGCCATGACATTTTGCATGATAACATTCAAAATAATTTATAAATTTCATGCACTAAAAGGAAACTAACACTATAAAATTAACTTTAATTTTCTCAATTCAACTAATAGTAAAAGTCAACTTTTCTAATTTAATCCTTTTGTAAACAAATAAATAATAAATGTCCACTTGCATGCATCAAATATAAAAAAAACATATTATTCTTTTAAATAAATATACATTTAAACATAAATTTAATTCCCATATATTATGTTTAAATACATTTTTATCTAATCATTTAATATAATCCAAAATTGCTAATTAAGTGTGAAATTAAAAATATATATATAAAAAAATATATATAAAATATAATATATATATATATAATTATAAACTTTCAAATCTTATATTAATACAAACATATATATATTTTAATATAATATATATATATTATATATATATTATAAAATTATATATATATAATATATTATATAATATATATATATTTTTCAATATTTATTAAAAAAAAAAGTTAACACGCATCCGTAGGGAGAGGGGGTCATAGCCTGGGTTGTGCCCAACCTCCCCCTATGGAGGTTGTGTTGCCTGTGGTAGCACTTCCCCCATAGTATGTGGGGAGTGTTGCCACAGCTACGACCCCCCACCCCCCGTCCAATTTTTACATTTTTTTTCTTCTTAAAATCAAAATTTCTCCTGTTTTGTACAATGATTTCTTCTGGGGTTTTTATTTATTTATTTATTTTTAAAATTCTCATATTCACAGAGATAAAATTTCAACAGCATATGAATTTTGTTATATTCAATTTCAATTGAAGAAAGAGTAAATTTTTTTTAAAAGAAAGAGGTTTTCTACAGAAAAACTAGCAAATTATAGAGGCTGTGTTTTCATAAATTTTATAGAAAATCTCAACCAAACTCAAAGAGGTTTTCAAAACTTTTGTTGTTTTCATTTTGAATTTCCTATTGTTTTAAATTCATTTCCCTATAGAAGATTTAAGAATTTCTCAATTTTTCTACAGAGATTTTCAAAAATTCACAGCAAGTTTTACAGACATCTATTTAGAATTTAAAATTAAAACTTCTAAACAATAAAGCAAAAAAAAAACCAATTTTTTGAAGTCTAAAGAAATAAAATCTAAAGTTGAGCTTCCCTGCAAAATCCAATCTTCCAGAAACCTCTTCCAATATCTCCACTTCCAGACCAAATGTAAAATTACAGAGCCAAATCTTCCTCCATTTTAATAGCCAATTTTTTCCAAAAAAATTATCCCCCATTAATTTCCTCAACACTTAGTCAAAATTCCAAAATATCTCTTTCAACCACCATAGTTATTTCCTCTTATGCATTCAAAATTTATTTTTTTTGCTTTTAAATAATTTAAAACATAATTTAATTTTCAAATAAATTTAAATCACTTAATCTATGCACTTTACAAAACAACTTTAATTATTTAATTTATTTAATCAACAACTTTAATTTAATTAATTAATTTATCCATTTAATAAGATAAATTTAATCAATAGATTAAATTACCTTACCAATTGAATAAAATAAAATAAATTAAATTAAATAACAATTTTAATCTAAAATACATAAATTAACATTTACAACCACTTAACATTAATTTTCACATATAATTCCCACCCATAATAAATTATCGAAACATCAAAGATGACATGCCTCAACAAAAACAAGACACAAATTGACAACACACTATGACAGGGTTTGTGGTTCGACAAGACCACTCTGTTACTATCTCCCTATCAACATAACTGTTGGGAAACTAGACACGCTTAGACCTGTGAAGCCAGGTGGAAACGATGTCCTGTACCTACAATCTTGCAAACAAGATGAGTGTTGAACAAGTATATAACATAGCAGACACACCGTGAAGAGAAATCGCGGAATCACCGGCACTCGCATGCGAGTGATGTAATCTCGTCCCCTTCACCAATACAGTCACACAAGATTGAAAAAATTAAAGCATCATGTAGTGCCCCTCCAGTTGTTGCTACTATGTGTTTAGATTTGCTTATGATATTTGATAGTATCTTATTATGATAGATCTTGATACCTTGTTATTATTTTATGATCGCTGACATTAGAGCGATGTTGATGTTATACTTTGATGTGATGATACTTTATGTGTTGCTTATGATTTATGTTATGCTTATGGATTAACGTAGTTGCTATTTGGGAATATTGATGTACATGTATATGATGATTTATGGATGCTTTATTCTTGTTAGTTTTGTGTGACTATATTGGTGAAGAGGACAGGATTACATCACTCGCATGTGAGCGCCCTGTGATTTTGTGATTTCTCTTCACGATGTGTCTGCTATGTTTATATGCATGTTCGACATTCGTCTTGTTTGCAGGATTGTAGGTACAGGACATCGTCTCTACCTGACTTTACAAGTCTGAGCGTGTCCATTTTCCCAATGATAATGTTGATAGGGAGATAATGTTGATAGGGAGATAGTAACGGGGTTCCCTTGTCAAACCACAAACCCAGTCACAGTGTGTCATCAGTTCGTGGTTGGTTTTTCGTAGTGTCATGTCATCTTTGGTTGTTTGATAGTATCTTATTATGATAGATCTTGATACTTTGTTATTATTTTATGATTGTTGATATTAGAGCGATGTTGATGTTATACTTTGATGTGATGATACTTTATGTGTTGCTTGTGATTTATGTTATGCTTATAGATTAACGTAGTTGCTATTTAAGAATATCGATGTACATTTATATGATGATTTATGGATTTTTTATTCTTGTTAGTTTTGTGTGACTGTATTGGTGAAGAGGATGGGATTACATCACTCGCATGTGAGCGCCCTGTGATTTCACAATTTCTCTTCACGGTGTGTCTGCTGTATTTATATGCATGTTCGATATTTGTCTTGTTTGCAGGATTGCAGGTACAAGACATCGTCTCCACCTGGCTTTACAGGTTTGAGCGTGTCCATTTTCCCAACAATAATGTTGATAGGGAGATAGTATCAGGGTTCATTTGTCAAACCACAAACTTAGTCACAGTGTGTCATTAGTTCGTGGTTGATTTTTCGTAGTGTCATGTCATCTGTGGTTGTTTGATAATTTATTATTTTGTGAGATAGTTTGTGAAAATTAATGTTTAAATATTTTAAATGTTAATTTATGTATTTTAGATTAAAGTTGTTATTTAATTTAATTAATTTAATTTAATTCGTTTAGTAAGGTAATTTAATTCTTTTGATTAAATTTATCTTATTAAGTGGATAAATTAATTAATTAAATTAAACTTGTTGATTAAATAAATAAATTAATTAAAGCTGTTTTGATAAAGTGCATAGTTTAAATTATTTAAATTTATTTTGAAATTATATTGTGATCTAAATACTAAAAAGAGAATATTTAATTAAATACATTTGTTAATTTTAATTGTACAAATTTAAATTTAGGAAAAAAAATATTTTAAAAGAATTATTTTTTTCATGTTTTGAATTTTGACTTAGAGTTTAAAAAAATGATCTTGAATTGAGTGTTGAAGTTAGAACTAATGGTTCAATTTTGATTACATGCAAGATAAGTTGTAAATGCATAATGAAAATATATTGGATTGAGAAGATATCTTATGTGACAAGTGTTAGTTAATTTATGAAGGGATTTGATTTGAGATTATTTTACGGAAAAAATATTGGGATTAATTGGGAAGAGGAAAGATTTGTTTTTTCACGGAAATGGATACAAGAATTTTGTGAAGTTTTTTTGGTAAAAAAATTGAAAAAGCTCTCAGGGAAGTTTTTGGCTAGAATTTTTTTTTTGCACATCTTCTGGAAGAGGAAATCTTTGGGAAAAGCTTCGAAATTGAAATACGAAGGCTCAACTTCATTCTTCATCAATTCAAACTTGAGAATTCAGGTTCCTTATTTTATTTTGTTTATTTAATTTTTGTTTTAAAAAATTGTCTGTACAATTATGTAGAAACTTTATTTAGATATTGTGAAATTGAAAGTTTAAAAGATCTATGTGTTTCATGGAGGTTTTGATTTAAAGTTTTGAAGGGATGTCTGTTAAACCTGTTGTGAAATTTTGGAAACCTTTGTAGAAGGATTGTGAAAATTTTAGATCTTCTATAGGGAAATGAATTTAAAATGGTAGAAAATTCAAAAAGAAAATAATAGATAATTTAGAAAACCTTTGTAGGATTGAAAATGAAATCCTCTGATAAAATAGTAGATCTTTACCTGTAGAAAAAATTATATTAAAAAAAAAGTAGACATAGAGGGTCACTAAATTAATCATAAACTCAAAATGTACGAACTGGGTATAGTTGATTTTTTATATGTTTTAAAAGACTTTGTGGTGCACCTTCGGTAAAATGTTTAGAAAAACCCAGATCTGAAAACAAAAGTTATTGAAGTCGCAACATACTAGTTTTATGATTAGTATTGTTTGAATATGGTAAATTATTTTTAATTAATTAAATAATATATATTTATATATATGTATAATTATATGTATTATACATATTTAAATATATTTATTTAAATATATTTTGATAATAGATGTATGCAAATGCATGAAATAGACTATTTATAGAATGTTATAATTTAAAAGAGAAAATTAAAATTTAAAGTAGATGTTTGATAATAAAATAATTTTATTAAAAAAATGATTTTAATTAGGTGCATAAAAATGTACAAGTAGTTATTTTAAGATGAAATGATCTTAAAAGAGAAATGAATATTATGTATTATTTGGTGTATGCAAAGCATAAATAGTTAAATGGAATGGATCTTATAGAGAAATTGTTTTTATTATTGTGTGTATTATTGTGAAATTAGAGTTAAACTATTAGTATTAATTTTCTTATTGCTTGTAAATGAAATTAAATTAAGCTGATTTTATCATTAGACAAAATTGAGAAAAATTGAAGGAAAACAATTAGCTTTAGTTTTTTATTGAAAATGTAAATGGAATTATGTATTATTTTGATTGTTTGAATGCAATATGTAATTGCCTTGTTTGGATTTAGAATATTCTAATATTAGATTTTATCTTGTACTTGAAATTATTTTAAAGTTATGTTTCTCTCATTCTCGTTGTTGGGGCAAATTGAGTTATTGTTTATTTAAGACTTCTACAGGTGTCTCCTTTGTGGTGGGGGTTGTATTTTGTGTTGGCTTGGATTTTGAGTTTACTTGGGTAGTGTATGTGGATATAGTCAGTTTGAACACTCGGTTACCACGAACGGGATATGTGATATGGTGTGGATACCCGGTTATTACGTACGGGTTGTGAGACCTTATGTTTTAAGGTTGAGATGTGTTATCAGTTTTGTGCACCCTCTTTACCCATAGTATTGTGGATTTGAACTTTATGTTGTCTGTAGGAGGGTGGCTCTTTGTGGGGGTCCGGCGCACAAAGGGGCATCAGAGTAACTCACTTAGGGTTTAATCAAGTGATAATTTAAAATAATTAATGAGAAACTTTCACACTAATAAAGATAATGAATGCCTCTCTCATGGTTCATGCATTTGTTAAGGCTTGAGATGAGATGAGACACATAGTTTGTATGAGGGTCCGGCGGTTGGTAGAGGCAAGCTAGGGTAACCTAGGATGGGGGTCTGGTAGCCTAGGAAGGTTGAGCTAGGGTAACTCATAGCAAATTATGTGTGACACTCTTCCTACGACAACAATAAGACATTTAGTGTGTGGTGTACAGATGATGTACTTGATCTTTTTTATTTAGAAGCAATGTAACTGTCTTGTGAGTTTTGTTCTTGTGTTGTTTTGAAATGTATTTTCCTGTGTCTAGGGGTTGTAGGTTTTGGTCTTGGAAACTCTTTTACTATCTTCTAGCATGAAGGGAGTGGACCTTCGGGTACCACGTGGTTGGGAGGAAACCATGCTATTTCTTATGTTGAATTCTCTCACCTGTTTTGCTATTCTTGGATAACTTTGTTTGTGGGACAGGTTCTGATTTCTCTCATTCATGTTGGCGAGTATTTCTTGATGGAGAGCTCGTGTGTACTAGTGGAATTGCTTATTCTTTCATGTAATCTTTTGTAACAGTTATAACCTTGTAAATTGTATCACTCCTCAAAGTGTAATAGAGGAGTGCCTTTGTAATTTGTAATTTGTAATTGTAAATCTTGTGTTTAAACTATCTCATTTGTGAATGAGCATTGTATTGTAAAATGAAATGAATGTAAGATGTATGAAACAGTATCACATCTTTGGTATTTTATGTGTCATAATTTAATGATGATGGATGTATGTACTTTATTTATGAGCATTAAATGCATGTGATGTTTAATTGTATTAGTTAGACTTGTACTATGTTTAAGCGGTGCCACGATCCTTAGAGAGTGTGGGTGCTAGTGTAGCGTAACTCATATGTTTAATATCACTTTAAGAAAAAAAATTGTTCGCTTTCGTTTAAATGTGTTACATTCTCTAGGGTTTCGAGGCGGGTGTTACACATCATTAATCAACAAATGAGCATATATCAATATATATTAACAACTATGCTAATCAAAATCATAACACAAAACCATAAACATCCATATAGTGTATCATCACATCAAAGTGTAGCATCCACATCGCTCTAATGTAAACGATCATAAAACAATAACAAGGTATCAAGGTCTATCATAGTAAAAGTACTATCTAACAACATAAACAAATTGGAACACATAGTAGCAATTGGAGGGGCACTACATCAAAATATGTTAAAGGTCAAAGATAAGAAAAGTGGTGAATGATTAGCTATACTTCTGTAAGTGATTTAATAACATTTTGAATTATTGTCACATTAAATTTATTTACTAAAATTTACCTAGTTATGTTGTTGCTTTTAAAAAAGTGCAACCTTTTGGTTATGGATTGAATTCTTGTCTCTAATGTTGATCACTCTCTTGTGGTTGAAATTTGAAAATATTTGGTAACCTATGTTTGTCTGTTATTTGTAAGTGTAAACTTCAATTATGGTTTAACCTCTTTAATTCCTTTACATGTTTGATTATAGTATGTTTTGATAATAACTTGAAGCTAAAGAGTTTTTAATCAGTATGTAAGATTAGATGTTTTCATATTTGAATTTATATTTTCTAGATGGAATGAAAAACATTATAATGGTTACGATACATAGAGATACAAATAGAAAATTGAAAATACAATTGTTTTATGTAAAAAAACAAAACTGTCTTTTATATCAATAGCTTTGTTTTTGTATTTTCCTTGCCATTAATAGTAATGATGTTTAAATGAAACTATAAGAGTATCACGTGTATTAATTTTTTAAACATTTTTTTCTCATAAATTAAGGTTTTTTTGTCTTGAATAGAACTAAGGAAACCATGATAATGTGTATTGTGGAAAACCAGTGAATGTTGTGTTTGTGACTCAAGTTTCAAATATAGGGTATCCAACGTGGGATGAGGGTGTGGTGGACATCTGGGATGATCTACCTATGTATACCCTTGTTTTAATTATTTTTGATATAAATATAAATATAAATTTGTTGATCATGTTTGATTATGTAGTGAAAATTCCCTAGTGTTGACCGCTCCAATTGGAGAAGGCTTTGCTAGTGTACTTGGGATTGAGGGAAATGTTCCTTCATGGGAACATTGTGATTTTTCCTTGATGTTGTCTTTGAGATAGACAAAGGACTAATGTTAGAATATTATGGGTTACCTTGGAACTTTGAGCTAGATATACTCCCCCACTTTTAGGACCACATTGGTTGGTCCATAGTGCAATACTTTTTCCATTGAGTTCTATTATCCTATGGGTTGAAGATGGACCTTGTATGCCAAAATTTTGGATAAGTTTCCACTTGGTATACAATAATTGGGTATTCAATGGAATGGGTATTGGATGCATATCATGGAGATAAGATATCATTATAGTTTTATTCTACATAAGTGTTAAATGTTCAACAAACATGAGACATAAGCAGTATGGGAAAAGAGAATATAATGGAACTTTTTTTAATGTTATCACCTACAAATATTGTAAAGTAATTAAACTCAAGGTTTGTGATAGTGTAACATCACAATGATATTGTTCACAATACTATATAAGTGATAGACTTGGTAGTGTTTTTGATAGAGTAGTGTGATGGTGATCAGTGTTCTCATTGAACAAGATTCAATTTATCATTTGAAAAAAATATTGATAAACTCTATGCAGGATGGTTCAGATATATAAGATTTAAGGATAAATTGATTGGCATGCGCCAGGTTGTGTAGGACTATGCTTGTTTATTATGTGGATATTTTATGGTTTGAGACCACCATGATATTATATTCTTAAGTGAGACTAGTATGCTTTTTCTGACTATATATGTGTGTGTGTGGTTTGAGACCACCATGCCCATCCACCCATTGAGTGGCTTTAGAGAATTCACATAATGGATGTAATGTGTAAAATTGTGAAATGTGTCTTATTGTTGATTTACATATTGATTGTTCATACTTTTGTTTTAAAATTGATGTTAGCAGTGTTGTTCTTTTGAACTAACTAAACTTATGTTAAATCTTTCAATGGTCATTTTTTCCTCAAGGACATAATTTGATTTAAATGGTTTCAATTAGAGTTAGGATGTTTCATTGTTGTTACTTTGATTATTCTTTACTTCTCTTTTATGATATTTTAATTGTAATTTTAGAATCTTATTTGTTTTAGGTGAAAGGCGAAGATCTTGTATATTATATTAATATTAATAAATGTAAATAAAAAATTTCCATGAGTGGCAAGAGTGTCAAAATTTTGCAAAATGAATGCAACATCTATAAACATTCATCAATTACCTAGAATCCCAGATATGATTACATACATTCATTATATATGTAGCCCTATACAATATCAACCCTATACAAAATTACTACTATTAATATCCCCATACCTTCCATATTTCAACCTGCCACCCTAACATACAAACCCCTATTACATATCATTATCCACAAAGATAAATTTTAAACTCCTTTGTGAGGGTGGTGGACTGAGTTTTCACCTTTCTCTTCTTGTATTACCATCTGCACTTGATTTGCTACAATGGCTTGAGATTGAACTATGATATTGATGTCTAGAACTTAGTGAATGGATATGTTTCCCTTACAAACCAGTGGCACAACAAATACCTGAAGACTTGGGGGAAATCATGTGTTTTCAAAAAAGAAATGGCATGAAATTTCTTTTTAAACTTATCCACTTCCTCCTTTCCAAACTCAAAGTGGTATATGTTGAGAGAATGATACAAATAGGTGGAGGAATCTCTAAGAATTGACAACTTCATCCCCTCATATGCTTCAACATACCTCTTCTTGTGTGGAGGATAATGTCTGGGAAATAGTCCTCTAATAAAACCCTCCCCCTGAGTAAAGTCATACTGCTGGACACTCTTCAACAATGCATTATCTTCTAAATAAACCCCAATAAAAACCTTATTTGTAATTTTCTAGAGAGTGCTAAATTTTTTCACAAAATCAAGCAAATTGGAAAGAAAATTTGACAATAGATTTGTTAGGAAAATGATCCTCTGAGACTCGTATGCAATATTTCTTCCCCAATAATTGACTTAATGCAACCCAAAACAAAAGGGAAGTTTACCTTAAAGACATGTTGCAATTGGTCCTTTTCGATGCATCCTGAGAAAGGAAGCTCCCATGCCCGTATAGCCATTGGGACTCTATAATTCTTGGCACAATACTCCATTAGACTGAACAACAAGAGATACACCCTTTTAGCGCAAATAATACCTTTGTTTCTTGTATGAAGACACTAAGAATTTCCTTGATATAGTGGTGAGTTGGTTGACGCTTCCATTTGAATGTCGAATGAATGCAAAGCTTGCTACGAATGAACCCAATGGACTACATTTTTCTTAGCAACAACTACACATCTTTACTAAGAAATCATGTTTAGCTTAGCAATGGCTATTCATTTACTCTTGCTTACTGTGTTTAACTTGTGATGAGCATCAAATAAATAAACTTCCTTGTAATCAAATTTCCCAAACACTACTCTTGGAAATGACAAAAAATAAATGAAAACAAGCTTCAAATCTTATACACATTTCCAAATCTTGGAAGGTTTGTCATTTCACATGAATTCTTCAACACCGTAAAAGAACAACTTGCCACCTCTTAACATTAAGTATGCCAAGTAATATGACTAAACTTGTTTAGTACTTTAAACCTGCAACCACACAAATAAATGTTAGATATGGAAATCATCACCAGCGACAATGTTTGGAGAACATGGATTAGATCGAGTACAAGCCACCAGTTTCCCCATGTATAGAGAGGGTATGTGCATGATCATGATGGGCCAAAAGGTGGTGATATAATGGGTATGTGTAGGGTATGTGGTTGACAACCTTTTTTTACCCAAAATTGATGAAATGAAAAGGGTTTTTGAAGGAGATTCTCAACTTTCCACCAATACAAATTATGCTTTACTCTAAAATTAATAAATAATTATTATTCATTTTCTATTTGAATTATGACTAAAGTCTTGATTGATAGGCTGATTGAAAAACATCTATAGCTTTCAAATGGTATCACATTTTTTGAATTTGAAACATGTGTCACATTCTATGCTTTGCATACTATAGGATTAAAAATAAATTGAATTTCATGAAGTTTTGACCAAGTTAAGGTGGTTAGACATACTAGTTTTTATATTTTTTAAAAAGTTGTAATAAAAAAAAAAATTAATTATTTACTTGGAAAAAAATTACAAAAAAAAAATGCATCACATCAGGACATGAGTCCTCTACTTATATCTAATATTCTATAAAAAAAATATTATCATTTTATTGTGTTTAGGGTGGTCAGACAGACACCTACTTCTTATTTTTTCACTGAAATTGAAGTGCTACTGCATTGAAATTTTAAATTTTCACCAAATATATATTTTTAAAAAAACCTAGTAGTTTAGAAACTACATTCAATTTTCTACAAATTCTATTCTTACATATTTTTGAAATAATATAGATAACTTATTCAAATTTTTACGTCAAGTTGCCTAACTTTTATTTTTCTTTTCTTTGGTTTAGTTGATAAGAATCAACAAACTATCCTTACTATCCATGTTCTAAATTTAACCTTGTCCTGATTCATTAGATCCGAACAGAGAAGCATTCCAATTATCCTCTCACCATGCCAATTATCCCCTCTTTTAAAATTGGCCAACATTTTCCTCATTAAATTGTGTCCTACCAAATTTCGTGAAAAGTGACCCCATCATGACTTCATTCAAAACATTTTAACTTGTCATATGTCATTTAAACTAGATTTAGCACTTTTGCCTCATAGCTTTATGAAGTCACTTAGACACGAATTATGCTTACTTTGATTCTTTCACCATTTCATTTACCACAATTTCTACCAAGTCTAGAAATGCCTCAATTTCAACATCACTTTTTGAGATAAATATTTCCACCTTTTGACACCCCAAATTTGCCAACCGATTTGCTAAACAATTTCCCTCACAATATGTATGCAAAATTTGAAAAGCTTCAAATTTGTATAATAACCCCCATACACTCTACATTATATTTTGAAGATGCCAGTTATAACAAGAATGTTCTTTGCATGCATTTATTATTACTAATGAATCCCCTTCTATGTTTATTTTGGATATACCTAGTTGAATAGCAAGTTGGAGACCATGAAGAATTGTTATCGACTCTGCTATAGTATTTGTAACTGAAGGAAGAGCAATACATTTAGCTACTTTTAGCTTCTCACATGAATCCTAGATACAAAATCTTGTCCCTGACACTCCTCGGGATTGCTGGAATTTCATATTGCACAAATTAGGTTTTTATACCTAATTTGTGCATAATGAAATTACAACAAATCATTACCCAATGATAATTCAGGTGTTCCAGGCTTGACTGGCCCAAATTTAGAATCTTGTTTTTACTTCCTTAGTTTTGAGGTTTTCTTAATGATTTTTTACTACTAGCATGTGTAGCATAATGTGAAATTTGTAAACTGCCATATCCTGGAGGGATCCTTGGCAGGTCATATGGGGGTGTAGATGAGTTGGGAAATTTATATTGTGATGATGGAATTGCAAATGGGACCGGTAAGGGATGGTCATAATTCATTGCCCCTAGTTCTTATGTGTTATTATTTGTGTACCTTCCTTCTTGGAGGCTAACCCCCTTACACAAAAAATGGAAAGGTACTAAGAAATGTACAAAGAGGTCCTAAGAAGGGGGCCTCAAAACCATCTTTTCTAATATTTTCATGATTGTAATGCCCCGCCATGTAACCCTAGAGGATGAAACAAACACAACAAAAGCGTAAATTTTTTTTTGTTAAGTGTAATTAATAACAAATAAACTGAACTACACTTAACACATACATCCTCTAAGGTACGTGACAACGCTTACACTCAAATCCCATAATATAAAAAATTAAACTAATCCATAGCATATAAATAATACTCATGATATAAATAACATACATCCAAAGCATTAAACTCATCTCATTAGATACAAAGTACATTAAAGAATCATCCATAGATTGAATTCATTCCATAAAGCAGTTACAAGACTCATTTCCAAAATGAGGAAGATTATACAATAATGTTATAATAACAATGATACAAGAATCCTCCTCAAATACAAATGAGGAGTAGTACATATACATAGGAATCCAACTGATACATAAGAACATAAGGGATGAAACATATCAACTAGAACATGCGAGCTCTCCAATCTAGAAAATCCCGTCATCACAACTATAAAGTGGAAAACCAACGGTGTAAGGTGCACATTCCACCCAACCAAGTGGTACCCAAAAGCCCACCCCCTATGCTAGGAGATAGTAAAAGGGATTCCTAGGCAAAACCAACAACCGCTAAACATAGGAAACACACAATACTATACCATACAAGAACAATACGTACATAAAGGTTACATTGCTTCCAGAGTAAAATAATCAAGTATATCAACTACACAATACATACTATTGTCATAGGAGGAGTGTCATCACAAAGTTGTATGGGTTACCCTAGAAAATCTTGCTAGGCTTTGACCCCCATCTTGGGTTACCTTGGTAGACTCTCACAACCCCTAGCCCCACATGCAAACTGATGCAGAATCAATTATCTTTCAAAGGGACAAGATAATGATCTTTCCATTCCAGGCCTTCTTGTCTCATCCCAAGTCTAAACAAGCCCTTGAGCCTATGAGCGAGGCACAATTAACAAGTTATATGATTTAAGCTACCCTTTCCCCTAATACAATTATTTAATTTCTATTGAATTAACTAACTCTCACATGAGTTACCCTGGCACCACTTTGTGCACTGACCCCTAATGAGAGCCACTCCCCTACTGACAACACAACGATCTAATCCAAAACCCAAGGGTAAACAAGGTGCACACAATGGATATTAAATCCCAATCCAAAATATAAGAGGCAACACATCCCATTCATAATAACTGGGTGTTTAAACTAAATCACAACCAAGTGCACTACCGAAGGAAAATAAAAGGGCTGAACCATAAAACACAACAACCCCCTCATAAAATAACATCATCTGGAAGACTTACATACATAACTAACCAATTTCTCCAACTTATGAGAACAGAAGAAATCATAATTTAATAGGCAATTCAGGCAGGAAATAAAACTACCATTAGGATTTCCTAAATCCAATTTCCATTTCAATAAAATACAATAATACATTTCCCAAAATAAACTAACTTAATACAATTTCAATTACAGACAATATAGAAATTAAATCTAATTGTCTATTTCAATTTCTCAATTACATTTTAATAAAAAATATATATTTTTTTAAACATTTTATTTTAGAATCATCTACTTGTGCATTTAATGCATCTATTATAACAAAATATCCATTTAAATATATATATATATAATTATATATGTATAAATATATTATTTAATTATTTAAAAATGAATTACAATTTCCAAATAATTACAAAATATATATTTATATATATATATATACATATATATTATATTTTAAAATTAAAAAAAAGCCTGTATTAAAATCGAAAGCGAAATTTATAAAATTACGGACGAAAGTTCAAAGGCTGTCGTAATACTGCAGCGCTAACCTATATACAGTGTTGGCTCCCATTGAAGGGTGCGGGTCTATGGAGGGCAGCGCTAGGCTACCTCCACATTCCACATCCCTATGGGGGCAGTGGTTGTGGGGACAACCACAACCTCCCCCATACTTATATTCAAACCATTTAATTTTCAACAAAACCTGTGAATAAATAAAATTTATCGTACATAATTTATCTTCATTTTTTTTCAATACAATTTTTTTTTCCAAAATGATTTCTATAGGGATTAATAACATATATAAAGAATATATATATATATATAAATTCACCAAAAAAATTGCTCTAGTTGGGAAAATTTTCACAATTTTTCCTATAGGAAGTTATTCACAAAAAAAAAAGTTCTACAGGAAAAGATTTACAAATTAACCAGAGGTTTCCAATTTCCCAACCAAATAGATCTAATAGGAAGAAAAATAATAATATTCTATAGGAAGATCTTTTCCCATACAAACGAGATTTTCCCCATATTTTGACAGGACTATTTTAAATCCATTCCTAGAGAGATTTTCCAAATCTTCTATTGTTTTCCCTCTAGGATTTTTATTGTTTTAAATTACAGAAGCTCTAAGCTTTCACGACAATTTTCCAAACATGACAATTTTTCAAATTTACAAAAATATATTAAAGCTTTTACACAAATAACATATTCTTCTTGTACATGCAATCTTTCCAATTTGCATATAAATAAAAAAACAATTTAAAGAACTTGTTTCTAGATGCTTGAGGAAATGATGTTTGAATTAGAGTTTTTCCTTCAGATTCCAATTTACCAAAGCTGCTTCCAAATTATCCACTTTTCTAGAAAGATGAAAATAAAACCAGAGCCAAAATTTCCCGAGAACTTCTTCCCCAATTTTTTGTCAACAACTTTTTTTTTTAACAACCTCTTCCAATTTTCAACAACCTCTTTCAAAAATATATTTTCTTATTACCATGAAGTAGCCTCTTTCCTCTTTTAGTTAATGCAATTAATCTGTTTGAGAATTAATTCCCAACAACAGTGTTTAATTTTTTTAACACATGTCACAAATAAAATATCTTTTCAACCAAATCACAGATATTTCCTCTAAGATAATTACAAGATATTTATGAATTTAATAATTCATTATTATTCACATATTAATTTCTAATTAAATTTAATCTAATTAATTTAATCACAAAGATTAAATCACTTTACAAAATAAAATAAATTTAATTAATTATTTTCAAATATAAAACTTCTAACAATATTAATCAAGATTAATTAAATAATCACACAAAAACATTTTAAGCATTAATTTCCCATAGAACATACCTTGCAAAATAAATAAATGACAAAGAAAAAATGGAGAACATAACAACAAAGCATATCGAAACAAGGACTAATGACAAACTGTGACTAGGGTTGTGGCTTGACAAGGAAATCCAGTTACTATCTCCCAATCAACTATTCTATTGGGCAATGGACACACTCAAACTTGTGAATCCAGGTGGAGTCATTGTCCTATATTTGCAATCCTACAATCAAAACATATGACGTACATATGTTTAAATCATGAATCAAACACACCGTGAAGAGAAAATCTCATAATCACAGGGCACTCGCAAGTGAGTGATGCAATCTTGTTCCCTTCACCAATATAGTGTCACATCAAAACTGATGAAACTAAAACATCAATTAGCTATAGATGAACATATATCAATATCAACTCAAATAATCAACTATGCTAACCAAAAAGCATATCATAATCAATAATCATCCATAAAGTGTACCATCACATCACAATATAAAAGCCATCATCACTTCAATGTCAGCGATCAAATAACAACATAGTATCATGGCCTATCAAAGTAAAAGTACTGTCTAAAAGTATAAGCAAATTGGAGGGGTGCTACAATGATTCTATGGTTACGTATTGATGACATAATGAATTTATAGCTACATGGTATTTTAGATCATAGTGATAAGGCATATAACTATTTAGTGGTATTTGGCATCATTCATCCTCATAAATCCCATTCCATGAACCTTGTGGTATGTTGGTTTTGTGTTCCAATTTTTGTGATGTGGAATACTTGTGAATTAGTGATAGAAATTGATGTAATAAAAGGTAGTGAGTGTTTTCTTGAGATGTGACTTGATTTGAGAACTTGATAAGAATGTTATTTTGGAATGTTGTATAGAATTGTGTAATTAATTATGATTTATGTGAAATACACATTTGGAAATATATGTGTAATGTGGTCTATAATAAGCATAGAATTAATATGGGATGTAATGTGAATCCAACCTCCACATGTTTTACCGATTGTATAAGTATGAGTATAATGCAGATAAAAATTAACTCTCTTCGGTTTTATTGTTGTATAACATATCAATTTTAGACTTTTCTTAAGTCATTGTAGAGTAAAAGAAAATTTATTGTTAACATATTTGAAATTTATCTTAAATGAAGTAGTGTGTATGGATATGAGTAAAATTACCCTAAACCTTAGTGACTTTGAGGAGGAAGTTGAATCTAAGGGGAGGGGATTGTAAGGTCTAGATTTTGTTTGACTTGAGTTTTTCTTTTCATGAAGTAGTGTTGTTAAAAATATGGGATAAATTAAAGGATTATTATCAAGTGATCATGCATACCCCCACCTTTGAGGACTTCTAGGAGGAATTCCAATCCTAGGGGAGAGTGTCAGGACCCACCTTTTCTTGATTTTGTTGATTCTATGTGTCTTTGATGTTTATTGTCCATTGTTTCATGTGCTTCTATGTTTGAACATTATACATGAGTTTTATGAGCAATGGTTGTTTATATACATCAATAAAGTTCATATTCTCGGTTGTTATTGGATATGGTTAACTATCTAATTTTATCTAACTAATGGTTGTTGTGATTTCTCTATGATAACCAAATGAGTTCCTTTCATTGATTATGTAAGTATGTGTTCATCTAGATGTTCATTTATGATAAGTTATTGGTTATGTGTTGACTATTGATAGTGGTAGAGTTAGTATGTTTACCAAATATATTATATTATGTTGATATGGGTTGTTGAGATGTGTAAGACCCCGCTTTGCATGTGAATAATACAATCTTAATTTTGTTATATATTTCTCCTCAATAGACGCTTAGATATATTTTAGACAATGCATAGTGTGATTTTATGACAATGTGCTTGTATTTCATTATTGACATGTTTTACTATCATTGCCATGAGGTATTAGGAACTTATAAACTATGAATACGAATTCAAATTCTAATGAAATTATTGTACAATTAAAATCTTATTTTAGTTGCCAAATCAATGTGATATATGATTGTTGCTTATGATTTCATTGGTAATGTGCATGTAAGAAATGGTGCCAATACAAGAAGAGAAAACTAGTGAAAAAAATTTGAAAGACATCATCTTGTGGTTATGTAGTTGGTTTCCTTATTTTGGAACTTAGAAGGAAATAGAGTTATTTTGTTTATTCTTTTGGGTTGAAAGGGAATTTAGCTGTGTGTCATATGAGATGTAAGTTGGGGTTAAGGTTTAGAAACCCTTTTATCCAAGTGTGAAACTTGGATGGAACCTTAAGTGGGTCTTTAAAGAGGGTGGTTGGTCAATTTCTTGGGTTGGGATGCATGAATAAACCTCCTAGGGTATATACCATAGTGGTAGGGGTCAAGTAGGCATATAATAGTGCCCTTAGGACATGATTTGACCCCTGAAATGTCCTCATAATGGAGAGTGACGAGTTTTGAGGAGAAGATGAAGTGAAAGGATGGAGGGGTGTCCAAGTGCACGTTTCCTCTTTAATAAGGAAAAGATTGTCATTGATGAAGGTAGGTACACTTCACACTTCCTCACCCAAAAGCTGCATGTTGAAACTCCTATATAATTGGGAGAGCAAGAATGAGTGGGGTGTTACCCACTTCTCCTTTTGGAGAACTCTAGTTGAGATAGAAGAAAAGTTGAGAAGAGGAGAGGAGTCCTTCCTCTTTGGAAATATTGTGATCAAGATGGTTTGGCTAGGAGAGGAAAGATGGATACAAGATCTCAATCCCTTCATCTAAAAGAAAAGAGATAAGTTCTTTTTTTCCATTTACCCTTGTTATTGGTGGTATGAAGATGACATAATGTATGGATTATGGTTGAAAATAGAGAGTAGAGAACCGAGATGCATGAAATTGGTGCTATGCAAGTTTAGTCCCTTGAATAATGAAAAAATAAAAAGACTCCATTTATCATTGTGGAGCTTAAAGAATTCCTACTCGGGGGTATGGTTAGAGCCACGAGGCTCCATGATGCCATTATGGTAGGGTGGAGAGCAGGCCCTTCTACAATATTTTGTTATCTACTCCATTTCTAGGTAATATTGTAAAGATGAGAGTTAAAATATGTAGCTGTTGTAAAATGAAACAAAATAAGAGAAATCATTGTGTGTTATTTTTGTAATATAGAGAATAGTATGTGGTTGAAAAAAAAATATATAGAGGAATGAAATGAGAGGAGTTATTTCATTGCTATGTTGACATCAAATTTGTCTATGTTATTTGTAATATTGATCTTTCTTTGTACAATACTGCATTGAGGAAAACTGATCTAAAATGAAAATAAAAATTTCCGTTCTTTTTCTAAGTTTTATGGTTGGTACTAAGAGCATTTTGAGCTAAATGTTTGTAACTACCCTTACATTGAATAACACATTGTGGGACTCAATTTAAGTTTCTCATGTAGATATACATTTATTGAGGGGAGACTAGCCAATGTTTCACAAGCCTTCAAGGGTTTCATTTGGTAACCTTAATATCAAATTTTGAACAGATAAATAAAGAGATTTTAAATGCAGTGTTTTCTTTTCTATAAAAATTCATTGAGAATATATATTTGAAAATGAGGAGAGATATGCTAAGTACTCATATACGTAAAAATATGTATTCATCGTATATGTTCCATATGTTGTGCTAAACTATATAATATGCCAGAGCATTATAAGAAAATGATAATAATAATAATATGAAATCATTCAAATGATATAAAATAATAAATGCATACATTCATTTTATGTATATTCAGAGCTTCTACTTGGAAGCGCAAAAAAGTTAGCTACCAATAGAAAAAAATCAAAATCACTATAAGAGCCCACCTAGGTTTCTCAATCAAAATAATTTTCTATGCCTAAAGCTCCCTTGATTCTCTTCCCTGTAATGCTTATAAGATGGTTTACAGTCTCCATGAACTCCATACTTAGGCCGGAAATGGGACAACTGCTGATCAAAATTTGAGAAGCAACTATTAGGTGTGAGCCTCCTACTCGCAAAACTACTTAAGCCCCTTCCTAGTTTAGGGACTCTGAGAGCCTGCCCTCAACTCGGATATCTCTGGAGTGATTGCATATCTAGATGGTAAAAGAGAAAAGTAACTTGAACCACCTCCCTCTGCGACATTTCACCATGAGCTCGATGATGGAAAGATAAAGAAGATATCATCCAATAAACAAATCAAGTCAAACTAAAATATAATCAAGAAAATTTGTAGCGACCGGGGTTGTTGAATGTGAAAATATTGTAGGATAAAATTGCCTTATGTTGTCAAGTTGTGGTGCCCATCGTATCACTCATGGTTGTGCACATTAAATGGCATGTATTGTATAGCTACAAAATTTTGACTCCCCTATCAAGCTCGATATGTCCTCTTAGGATGCAAATAGTGGTATGGAGGCCTCTAAAACTATCAAATCAATCGAATCATTCACATTCAGTGCTCAACCAATGTTAAGTAAGGAGAGAGAAATTTGGACAATCCTAGAACCGAAGCAGAGGAAATTTGGACATAGTTAGAGGCCAAGATTGTTCCCCCTTTAATGCTTTAAATTCTCCCATCTAAAATCCATGCCCACTCAACCTGTAATGTCATGTCATCGTACCATTTTATTGGTACGCCTCCCCAATTTAAAGCTTGAATTATGAAGGTATGGACAATGGTAGTGGTAAATCCATGTTATTTGATTTCCTATGATCCTTGGGATTGATGTATGACAGGATAATTTAGTAATCAGAATATGACTCAGTCTTGAATGCCCTCTCCGATTGTTGGGTGGATAAAGGCTGCTGGAAATATATATATATATATATATATATATATATATATTTATACCTAAGGTAAGTCTCACCTGCCAATTCAAATTGCCTCACTGTAACATCATAAATTGAGGCTAGTGACTTCCTATGGCTACAACTAGGAGTTGGGAATAGACAGAAGACTAACTAGCAGAGAAAATTAATATCCAGGCATACAATGTTTTAGATACATTATATTGGGCAATGCACGGCTTTTGCCGTAAAATCCTCATAATTAAAATATAAGTGTCAGACGTATGATTGAAATCTGTTTTAGTGGATGCTTAACTGAAAAGAAAAGAAAACAATAATAATTTTGCTGCATCTGGTGTTTGTTTAGGGGTCTGCAGTGCAAACAATACAATGTAATTAGAGGAACTAATATATATAGAACTCAATTTGGTTTTAATTTCTACTGGACTTTTTTATTCTGTTTAAAATATTGGTAAATCAACTCACTGTTTGTGTCTTCAATCGTGTTAGATATTTTCTTTACTATGCACTTGCAAGGGTTGATAAAAATGAACCTTGAAGGTAAAATTGGGATATTCTAGTATATAATTATATATAAAAAGAAATTTAAATTTATCAACATAAAGAAATAAATGAATAAATTAATCATTGGTTAATACATGACAGTTTTTAGTTAGATAAATTGAAACAATGTGTAATGTTAATGGGTTAGAAGGTGTACTAATAGTAAAAATAAATATGTGGGAAATGCAAGTAGTTTTCTTCTTTCTCACGCAACATTTATGGAAACAATGTTACCAATATAAATCTTTATATTTACCCATTTTCCAAGAATGAATTACACTTGTTATAAGTTGGGTAAAGAATCTGATATATAGAATATTAATATTAATCTTCCACTTATATAGCTTTATAAAATAATGATAATAATATTATCTTAAGAAAATGGATATGATTATGTAATTATTAATAGTAAATAGAATATATATATATATATATATATATATATATATATATATATATATATATATATATATATATATATATATATATATGAATAAATGGTAAAACCAATAGTAAAAGTTATAGTTGGTAAAACTATTATTAGTAGTAAAAGGTTTAGTAATACCTTACCAATGTTTAGGATAGTGAGATTATTAATATTAAATATTAATGATGTCATATGTTTATGTTATTTCTATTAAATAGTAACATAATTTTAATTATATTTGAAGAATAAATATTATGGGAAAAAAAATTGTTGTGTTTTTCTAGCAAAAATTATTAGGCATGACACTTGGTATTAGAGCCCAGGTTGCAATACTGTGTACTCTGGAATTAACATGGGTCCTATCTAATGTGTACGTGGTCATCAAGCAAATCTCATTGCAACAACTAAGTTTCCAAATGTCCCCAACCTAATAAATTTCGTGGGTCTATCATACAGTCAAAACATTGGAATCTAATTGAAATTAACCATCTTTATTAAAATTTATAAAGAAACGTGAACCAAACTTTAACTATTCTAGGTATTTAATTAATGAGAAGTAATTGGAAAGAAACTCAAACTGGCAAAGGTGAAACCTCCAATAATATTATGGTTATATAAAGTGATGTGCATGTTAGAAAGTATGTTAGTCCATTTAATAAGTGTTATTGAAGAACCTTAAAATGAAGAACTTATTTACTCATAAATATGCCTAGCATGGTTCAAACCCTGGTTGTTCAAGTAAGTTTGTCATAAGTTTCACCTATGAATAAGCTACGTGTTCAACAAGTGTACCACACTAGAAACATCATAACTCTTATCATGTATGCATTTGAAACACCTCTTGTGATAATTACAGAATGTATAAAGAAGTAATTGAGGATGTAACTTTGAAAGTACATTATCCTTGGTTCTATAAGGAAGTGTTAGGATTGATCTTGCGCTTCTACTCTAGACATCATTAACATATAAGTCTCCTAAAACTTAGTTTGATTATAATTTAACATAAGAAAGAGTCTTGCTATTGAATTCTTAAAGTTCTAAGGTGAGTCAACTTATAGTTGGTAGTTAAGATTGCATGATTAAGAACATCAACTAATAATTGAAACCCTACGATGTATAGCAAATCCTACTTTTAAAGGGGGTAAAATTAGATTTTACCTGGAATTGAAGGGTGAGACTTTAGATTCATTTAAACACTTATGCAAAACAAATGGCAACCTAGTAAAATTTTTAACAACAACCAACCCTTTTGTTTGTTATTAAAAGATAAAATAGCAAACAAAACAAAGTGATCACTAAGGTTCAAGCCAAAGGTGAATGCATAGAAAGATTCAATTAAGATATATCTGTGAGGTTCCATAAACATGGCATTAAGTTATTCCCTTATAATTGAACATAAAATATTGGTGAAGAGGCCTTGCTAAAGTGAGAATTTGGAGATTAAAATATTACCTAGGACACATGCTATTACTACTCTTGTAAATAAGCTTAAAAAAAAAATAACTAATTTTTTTTTGGTGCCAAAATAAGAAAGGATACATGTCCTATAGGAAATAGTAATGTATTCAATTAGTTGCTAAGCTTGAAGGTTGTATACATGTCAAACTAAGGAATCTATAAATTGAGTAATGAACTATGTATGATTCACGAGGAATTAGGTGGTTGGGAAAGTAAAATAGACAAAATTAAAAAAATAAAAGCAACTTATGTTGTGTGTTGGTTAGTACTTATTTAGGGAAAAGAAAATGTATACACATGAATGCAATGGAGAAAATATCAAGGTAGTGAAAACTTCTAACAATATTTTCCCGTTGAGGATAGATGGAATAATGATGGTAAAAATGATGATTGTAACATGTGACTAAGTGGTTCAACCTTAAATAATGAAATACAAGATTGGTAAAAAGATATTAATAAGTTGCGATAATTACTATTCCATGATTGTCATATGTTTCATGCATTGAGTGTGTTTTCTTTTCTCATATTGTGATGTTAAATGGAAGTGGTTAGATATCTCCCTTATTAAGTAGGAAATATTTTGTAGTATGTGGTGGAAAATATATTGGAATTACATGCATTAATATATTGGGAACATAACAAATATAGTGGAATAAAACATGAAGAATGGTATGGAAAGATATAGAAAACCAATCTTGATATTAAATGTGATGTTAAACACTTAGTAAGATGAGAAGTATGGTGAACTATGTATTGTTAAGCTATAGTTGCACATCTTCTAGTGTTTCCTTGTACTTATGCAAAGTTAGTAGATGTTTCCAAAATTGAGATGAGAGTTATAGAATATATTTAAGAGCATTGCCCTTGTTCTGTAATATGGTGAATTTCATAAAGTGTATTGTGTTATGACATGTGAAGTGAAAAAACCAGTAAATGTGTTGTGCCCTACATATGAGATATAGGGCATCCAACTTGGGATAAGGGTGAGGGATGTCAAGTACGACCCCTTATGTGTACCCTTCATGATGATCCATTATGTAAGTCAATTAACTATGAGATAATGTAAACATGATATGTATAGATATGTGTCTACTAAGTGAAATGTGAAGTAATTCTTTGTGTAACTCTTGTTCATATGTTAAATGTGTACCCCTAGTGTATGGCTCCCCTACGGGATTGAGATGCCTACTAGTGTAAATAGGGGTTGAGGGGAAAGAGAACCCTAAGTGGGAACTCCGTAGTTTCCCTTGGACGTGTTCCTAACCTACTCCCCCACATATGAGAACCACACTTGTTGGTTCATAGTGCAAACCCACTCCTTTATGTTTATAACCCATGTGTAAAGGATGGAATTACTTGGACCATATTGATTACAGACCTTGGATACTTCAGCAATGCAGGGCATTGATACTATGTGGAAGAGTCCACCATGATATTGCGCACTATTATATTTATGTGGTCAGGGACCACCAATTATTGCATGCTATTATAATTATGTGGTTAGAGAACCACCATTCCCCTCCTCTCCTTAGGTGGCTTTATCAAAGTCACATGGTGCTCATAATGTAAAAGTTTTATTGTTGAGGTATTAGTTATTAGTAATTTCTTTATTGATGGTTTATTTTATGCCAGCAGTCTTAAACGTTACATTTCTTCTATTGGGGGCTATTTAGCCATTTGAAATTTTTTGTAGTCCATTGCCTCAAGGACTTATTTAATTTAGATTGGAATGTTGGAATGCAGCTGCAATTGATCTTTATTTGATTTTCCTCTTGAATTATAATTTTCTATTTATTGAAATGTTGGTTTATGATTTTACATTGCTTTGTTTGAGGCTTCTTATGGTTTGCTAACTGTTGGCAAGTGTGGTGTAATGTGAAATCTGTAACACTGCCATATCTTGGGGGGTTCCTTGGTAGGTCGTATAGGGGAGTAGATGCACTGGGGAATTATGAGTTATTTGAAAGGGGTTGCAAATGGGAACGGTATGGGATAGTCATTAATCCATTCTTCCTCTGATTCTATGATCATTCTTTTTGTACCTTCCTCTTGGAGGCTAACCCCCTTACATAAACAAGGAAAGGTACCTAGGAGATGTATGGTAGGGTCCTTACAGAAGGGCCTTGAGACCATCTTTCCTAATAGCTATGGTATCCAAGAATCTCCATCCTTGTAAACCCCATTGAACCTTGTGATGTGAATTATGTGTAATTTTTTTGGTGTATGCGTAAATTTGTGATTAAACAACATATGGAAATACTTGACTATTATGTAAGAAAAAAAAAGTGACAAATAAAAATTGAGATTACTATTCTCGAGACATGAATTATTTTCTAATAGCACGAGTGATGTTTATGATGTAAAAGAGAACCTTGAAGGGTATCCAAGGATGCTAATGTGTTGGACATATGTTGATGTCAAGAATATTAACTACATGGATGATTACTAACATTTGTTATATTGTGACTATATTAGATAAATCTTCTATGGTGGAATTTTTTTTTTTGAGCATTTAAATGTTTGATTCATGAAGTGGATTTATTTAACATGTGCTTAATGGTTGGAGGCTATGAATTCTTCATCAAGAAAGTAAAGTAATTTGTAGCACCCCTCCGTTTATGCTTATGCTTTCTGCTGTTATGTTTTCACACTGTTAGACTATGATACTTTGTTTTGGTATTTTGATCGCTGGTTTTGAGCGATAGTGGATTTATTTTGTGACATGATGATACATTGTTTGGTGATTATTAATTTCAAACATGATTTGATATAGTGTAGATGTTTATTTTTAGTTGATTATTGCTATGTATATGTTTATGATGGACTAACAGCTATTTATTTTGTCAATCTGATGTGATGTGTATTGGTGTGGAGAACGGAATCGCATCACTCGCTTGCGAGTGCCCTGTGATATCCGTGATTTTCTCCACACGGTGTGCCTATACAATGGTTATTTATATATATATATGCATGTTATTTGCTTGGTTGCAGGAATTGCAAGTACATGACACCGACTCCACCTAGGTACTCAGGTCTGAGCATGTCAAGCCTCAACAGATACGTTGATTGGGAGATAGTAGTTTGGTTCACCCTAGTATAGTCTATTCCTCGGTCACTGTACTTTGTTTGTTTTAGTTTGAGTCGTAGGTTGTTTTGCATTTTTTTGTTTGGATAAATTGTTTGAAAGGTAAATTTGGTTAATTTTAATGTTAGTTTATTGTGCTTTAATTTATTGTTACTTAAATTAATTTTTAAATGTTGAAGAAATTGGTTGCTTATTAATTAATTAATTAATTAGCTTATTTGGTTGAAAGGTTTGATCTTAAAATATTAAACTTATTTAATTAAATAAATAAATTAATTAAATTAAATTAATTAAGTGTGTGAATAGCTTTATTTGAAATTAAATATTATTTGAGGAAATGGATTTTGAATTGTAAATTTAAAATTAAATAAAATAAATGCATGGAAATTGAAATTTGAGTTTTAAAATTTAAATTAAATAAATTATTTGCATGCAAATTTGAAAATTGGCAAGATTGCCGAGAAGTGGTTGAGATATTTTTGCATCTTCTCGACATGTGTGCAAGTTCCATTTATTGGGTTTGTTGAGAAATTTCTTACAGGATATTGGGGATCTAGGAATTACGGTAGGGTTATCAGATTTCTTCACGGGGAAATTAAAAAAAGGTTTTTGCTGTGTAAAAATTTATTCTTTCTTAGAAATTGTTATTTCTTTGTATCTGGTTGTATATTTGTGGAAGATCCCTTGGTGGGAAGATATTTTGTGTTTGTTGAAGAAGCTTTGGAGGATTGTGTGCTATGGGAAACAGAGGATTTATTTTCTACAGTCAAATCTCAAGCTACAGGTATTCTTCTTTGTATAATTTGATCTCTTTTGAAAAGAATGTTTGAGAAAATATTAGTTTAGTTTTTCCTATGTTTTGTTTTATCAGGAATTTTGTAAAGATTTTATTTAAAAAGTAGGAAAGATTTATGAAGAATTTTATATGAGAAAGAAAAGAAATTCTTGCTGTTAAATATTGGGATCTTTGTGAAAATTAATTTCAAACAGTAGAAAACCTACAGGTGAAATTACAAAACCATAGAGGGTTTCATGATAAAATTTATCTATTTGATTTGGAGAACAATTTGGAGATTTATTTTATTAAAAACTTCTGATATTGTTTTTATATATATATTATTTTGGAAATCAATTTGTTCAGAATGAAAATATTTCTTTCCATTTCCTGTTAAAAAAATTTGTTAAAAAATTGTACAGATACAGTGATTTGCTGTTATTGAAAATAATATATATATATTTATATATATATATACATATTAAATAGTATATATATATATGTACAAATATATACCAATTAAAAAATATTGATTTAAAACCCTGCTGTGCAAAATTTGCGTGGAGCGAATTCATACAAAATGCCGAACGCGATTTATATTAATCGCCGAAAATTTTCGTCAAGATTTAAATGTTTTATTTTATTATAAAAAAATTTGGTGTGGGGTTTTGGGGCTACCACAGCCGCCCCCACAAGGGATACGGCCTGTGGGCAGCGCTCAGCACTACACACAACCACGGCCTTGTGGGTGAGGGTGCGTAGCAGCCTTACCCTTCACAGGGAAGGCTCCGCAACAAAGCTGCGATTAATATATTGTGTATTTTTTAAAAAAAAATGCAAATTTCTTTAACTTTTTATTTTATATAATATGTATATTTTATATATATAATATTTATAATATATTTCCAATATATTATATATATATAAGTTTAATTTTAATAGAAACTTTCTATTAAATGAAAGTTGATAAAATTATTTTAGTGATTGTTTTATACTAAAAAAAAAAAGGGATTAAAATTGTGAATTATAGAAAACATTATACAGTGAATTTGAGAAAAAAAGAAAAAAAGTAGAATAAATGAAACAATTATTTTTATTGATTTTGAAATAGATCTTTTATAAAGATGATTTATAAATATGTTGTTTTTCCCAACTGATGCATATGGATTTAGTATATCCAAATGATAAACGTGTATTTGCTTAAAATGGCTTCAATTTTGTATTGGGAAAATGGGGATTATTTTTATGTGTTATTAAGTCTTCCAGATGTAGTCTTCTCTTGGGAAATAAAATTTACTATGGTTTCTTATGTTTGAAAAAATTAGGGTAGTGCACAGATTTTTGTGAACGAAATTGTGACATTTATTTTGGTATTTTTGGAATTATGTGTTGATCTCTTTGTGCACTTTGTCTACCCTAAATAGAAAACTAGTATACCTATGTTATGTTTAGGGGAGTGGCTATTTGTAAGGGCCGACACACAAAGTGGTGTCAGGGTAACTTACGAATAGTTAGTAAGTCAGTGAAAATTAAAGAACATAGTAGTTAGATTTAAAACTCTTAACAAGATGTTTATGCCTCTCTTATGACTCTTGAGCTAGTTCAGTCTTGAGTATAAGATGAGAAGGCCTGGAGTGGAAAAATTGGTGTCTTGTTTCCTTAAGAGACATTCGATTCCGCAATAGTATTCAATAGGGGCCGGGTTTCGTAAGAGGTTACCAGGGTAACCCAAGGATTGGGGGCCAGAACCTAGGAAGAAACACTAGGGCAACCTTTGCAGTATTGTGATGACACTCCACCTAAAATAGCAGTTAACCTTGTGTATGTGATACAATCAATTGTCTAAATCTGGAAGCAATGTAACCAATAGTTTGTTAAGTACTAGTGTCTAGGGTTAGTAGATTATGTCTAGGTAACCTTATTACTATCTCCTAGCACGGGGGTGGACCTACGGGTACCACATGGTTGGGTGGAACGTACACCTTACTCTGTTGGGTCCCCAGTTTTGTGATCATGGCATCGAGAGCTTCATGGATGGAGAACTCGCATTTGAAAACTTATATGTTCTCTTCATTGTAATTTGTAAATCTTGTAATTAAAAATATCCCTCAAATGTTGTGAGGTGAACAATGTAAATGTAATTCTAATTATTATTGAACTACCTCATTAGTTGGATGAGTATTGTATATTCTATCAAATGCAATGTATGGAAACATGTTTGTACCTTATATTATCTTGAATGGAGTATTAAATGAAATGCAATGTTTATCTTTAATGTTTATGTTGTTAATTAATTTGTGCAATGCGAAATACTTAAGTCACTTATGGAAAACTAAAAGTAGTGTAACGTCGCATAGCCTGATGAATGTATGCAACTAATTAACTTATTAATTAAACTTTAAAAAAAAAATTACACTTTTATATACAATTGCAACATTCTTAGGTTATTAAGACGGGGCATTACAGATTGGTATCAGAGCAAAGGTTACAAACACTGGACGCTCTGGGTAATCACGAGCCCATTAGGTTGACCTAGTACGTAGTGTCACAACTGTTAGCCTTGGTTGAATAGTATCTAAGACTCGTTATTGTTATGTGTAGGAACATGCCTAGGTGAGGAGGAAGAGGTCATGGTAGAGGTCGAGGTGGAGGCCGAGGGCCAATCCCTCAGGTTACTCCCCCTCCAAGTCCTCATCACAGTGATCAGGAAGAACAGTTGGGACAAAATTTTGAACAGTCAGCAGTAGAGGGTTCTTAGATACGTCTATTATTAGAGGAGGTCCTAGCTCGACTTGGACCCAGACAGGAAGTTGAGCAGGAGGTTGTTAAAGAGAGAGAGATAGATCTCCTAGGAGAGTAGATGACTCAGTGCATCAAGATTCTATTATTGCAGGACACATGAGGGATTTACTGAGGGCACGCCCTCCTACCTTTGATGGTTTAGGAGGAGGATTAGAGGCAAAGAATTGGCTACTAGATTTGGGTAGATGCTTCGCCATGCACCCATATGGTAGCAATACCCGTGTGAGATGTGCTATTATGCACTTGAGAGGATTCGCCTCTACTTGGTGGCTCCTGGAGGAGCAAAATATCCACTTGGATATTGGTTTTGTGTCTTGGGAGATGTTTCTCGAGAGATTTAGAGCATGGTTCCTGTCGGAACACTGGAGGCAGTGCAGGGCTGACAAGTTCCATGATCTACGTTAGTTGGCTCTTTCTATAGAGAAATATGAACGTAGGTTCTATGAACTCAAGCAGTATGTTGGTATTGGCGATGATGAGCCTATGCTAGTACAACACTTCATCAGGGGTTTAAACACCTGCATTAGTGGTGGAGTTCGAATCTTTGAGCCAAAGACTATGGAAGTTGTGGTGGAGAAGGATTGCATTGTAGAGGAGAACCTTATTTTGGCTTTAGGTGGGCACACAGGAGTGCAGATTGGGAGTGCTCCTATAGCAGGTTTTAGTCCACGTGGTGGACAGGCATAGATAGGTGGTTCCTCTAGGAACCAACAGACACCCACAAAGGATGGGCAGCAACAACAACAATGAACACCTCAAAAGAACAATAACCCTCAACCACAACAACAAAATAGTCCTCAAATAGGAAAGGGTCGTAACTGGTGGCGCAACAAGCGCAATAGGTAGGATCAACCTACACAGAGTGCTTAGTCTACTGTCATTAGGGGTAGTTTCCAGCAATCCAATGCACCTTCGGGTGGCAGAGGATTTGGTAGAGGCATAGGTACAGGTTGTTACTCATGTGTGCAGCAGGGACACATAGCTAGGCAGTGTCTGATGAGAGGTTCTACTGGTTTTGGGCCTCGACCTATAGTTTCAAAGCCTACAGTGGGTGATGCAGGATGATCACATACAGTATATGCTGCGGTTAATGACCGCCAAGCCGATCACCAGAACACAGTGGTCGAGACTTCAGGTAAGTTACATGGTGTTAGTGTTTCCATTCTTTTTGATTCCGGAGCCACTGCCTCCTTTATTTCACCGACCATTGTTGACTGTTGTGGTCTTGTGGCGGTAAAGCAAGGTGGTAAGTGGAAAGTTAAATTTTCCTCAGGGGTGAAAGTAGCAGTAGAAAACTTAGTACATAATTGTGAACTTAAAATCGGTATGTTAACTACCTTAGTAGATTTATATGTTACACCCTTGGGATCGTATGATATAGTTTTAGGTATGGATTGGTTAGCATCTTATCATGCTATAATTGACTATCAACTTAAGACAGTTAGTTGCATTAATGATTTAGGTGCGAAAGTGGAAATCGCAGGTATTCAAAGACCTATCTCTTTGGGGATGATATCTGCTATGCAATTAAAGAGATGTCTTCGTCAGGGATGTCAACTGTTTGCAACAACAGTTACTGATTTGGAAGAAGGTGAGAGTTGAGAGGTGTCTCTTGATGATCATCCTATTCTTAGGGAATTCACAGATTTGTTTCCCGATGATATTCCTGGAATGCCACCAAAGAGGGATATTGACTTTAGAATTGATCTAGTTCCTGGAGCTGAGCCTATATCTAGAGCTCCTTATAGAATGATGACTCGGGAGTTGGAGGAACTTTGTATTCAGTTAGAGGAACTTTTAGAAAAGGGTTTTATTCGTCCAAGTGTTTCCCCTTGGGGAGCACCTGTCATCTTTGTAAAGAAGAAGGACGGATCTCTTAGGCTGTGTACTGACTATCGTCAATTGAACAAGGTTACGATTAAGAATCGTTATCCTTTTCCTAGAATCGATGATATTTTTGATCAAATTAAGGGAGCTAATGTGTTCTCAAAAATTGATTTGAAATCTGGTTATCATCAATTGCGTATAGCTGAAGCAGACATTCATAAAACTGCTTTTCGAACTCGTTATGGGCACTACGAATTCACAGTCGTACCATTTGGGTTAACGAATGGACCATCAGTATTCATGAGTTTAATGAATGGTGTTTTTTGTACATACCTTGATTGCTTTGTCCTGGTATTCCTCGATCATATTTTAGTTTATTCGAGGAACATGAAGGAACATGAAGAACACTTGAGACAGGTTTTGCAATGTTTAAGGGAAAATCAATTATGCTAACCTGAAGAAGTGTGACTTCTTTCAAACTGAAATAAAATACCTTGGACATGTGATATCTAGAAAAGGTATTGTTGTGGATCCTTCAAAGATCCAAGCCATTGTAGATTGGCCCATGCCTACTAATGTAGGTGAAGTTCATAGTTTTATGGGTTTAGCTGGTTACTATAGGCGGTTTGTTGAGGGATTTTCTAGAATCGATCATCCTATTACTTCTCTTCAAAGGAAAGGGAAGAAGTTTGTTTGGACAGAACAGTGTCAGTTGGCTTTTCAAACACTTAAAGAAAAGTTGACTAATGTGCCTATACTGATTGTTCCTAATCCTACTAAGGATTTCATAGTATGTGCGGATGCTTCCTTAGAGGGTTTGGGAGAAGTTTTGATGCAAGATGGGCGTGTGGTTGCTTATGAGTCTCACAAACTCAAAGATCACGAATTAAACTATCCTATTCATGACCTAGAACTAGCTGTAGTAGTGCATGCATTAGTTCATTCGAGGAATTTCCTATTAGGACATCGTTTCGAACTTCATACTGATCACCATAGTTTGCAATATATCTTTACGCAACCTAACTTGAATGCTAGGCAAAGACGGTGGATGGAGTTCTTGTGTGAGTACAATTTTGAAGTAAAATATGTTCAAGGAAAAGAGAATGTAGTGGCTAATGCTCTTAGTCGTCATCGACATGAGATCTTTGCTACTACTCTTGAAGTAGATTTGAGAGGTCAAATATTAGCAGCATTACCTACTGATAGATTGTATCAGGAAGTGAGGTCAGATATTGAATCAGGTAGACCTTTAGAAGGTCGATTTGCAGGGTATGTCCTATAATCGGATGGTATATTACGACATTTAGGTCGTATTTACGTACCACATGTTGAGAGTCTTCACACATTTATTATGACTAAAGCTCATCGAGCTCCATACTCAGCTCATCCAGGTGTCAAGAAAATGCATGCTGATCTTCGACAATTGTATTTCTGGCCTGGTATGAAACGTGATATTGCTGACTACGTATCGAGATGTCTTGAATGTCAGCGAGTTAAAGCTGAGCATCAACATCCTACTAGATTATTGCAGCCACACCTCATTCCTAAATGGAAATGGTATATTATATCCATTGACTTCGTGTTAAGGTTACCCATGTCATCACATCGACATGATGCCATTATGGTAACTGTTGACCATTTGACTAAAGTAGCCCACTTCTCACCAGTACGTTCATCATATAATGCTTCATCCATAGCTAGGATATTCATGGAGGACATCGTTAGATTACATGGGATTCCTCGTAGGATTATATCGGATAGAGATCCTGTATTTACTTCAGCCCTATGGACTTCATTACAACATGCTCTAGGTACACAGTTGAACTTTAGTTCAGCGTATCATCCTCAAACTGATGGTCAAATGGAAAGAGTTAATCAAATATTAGAGGATATGCTTAGGATGTACGTAATGGACCAACAATCACGTTGGGAGGATTATCTGTACTTAGTAGAATTCGCTTATAATAATGGATATCAGAGTTCCATAGGTATGCCACCATTTCAGGCATTATACGGTTGTCCTTGTCGAACCCTTTTGAGTTGGGATCGAATAGAGGATAGAGTGTTACTAGGACCTGAGATGCTTCGAGACATGGAGCAACAGGTGGACCGTATTAGAGAACATTTGATAGAAGAACAAGATAGGCAAAAGAAGTATGCCGATGCGCATAGGATACACCAACAGTTTGTTGTTGGTGATAAAGTGTTTCTTTGAGCACGACCGTGAAAGAGTCCAATCCGTTATGGAAAAGGCTCTAAGCTTGCACCTCGTTTCATTGGACCATTTGAGATTTTAGAGATAATTGGTCCCATGGCGTATCGACTCACCTTACCACCCAGTTTGTCTCATATTCATGATGTTTTTTATGTATCAGTGATAGACCATATCATCCCGACATTGCTCATGTACTTGATTGGAATGCGTTACAGGTAGAGGACGGGCAGCTGGCTTTGGAGCCTGTGGCCATTCTACAGCGCCGGACGCTCGGTCTCAGGGGTCGAGATGTTGATCGGGTGAGGGTCCAATGGGATCCTAGCCATGAGGCTTCAGCTACCTGGGAGGATGCGACATGCATGAGGGAACTTTATCCCTATCTGTTCGCAGGCTTTCAGGAGCAAGCCTGATCCTAGGGGGGGAGGATGTAGTACCCCTTCGTTTATGCTTATGCTTTCTGCTGTTATGTTTTCACACTGTTAGACTATGATACTTTGTTTGGGTATTTTGATCGCTGGTTTTGAGTGATAGTGGATTTATTCTGTGACATGATGATACATTGTTTGGTGATTATTGATTTCAGATATGATTTGATATAGTGTAGATGTTTATTTTTAGTTGATTATTGCTATGTATATGTTTATGATGGACTAACAGCTATTTATTTCATCAGTCTGATGCGATGTGTATTGGTGTGGAGAACAGAATCGCATCACTCACTTGCGAGTGCCCTGTGATATGCGTGATTTTCTCCGCACGATGTGCCTGTACAATGGTTATTTATATATATATATGCATGTTATTTGCTTGGTTGCAAGAATTGTAGGTACATGACACCGACTCCACCTAGGTACTCAGGTCTGATTGTGTCAAGACTCAATGGATACGTTGATTGGGAGATAGTAGTTTGGTTAACCCTAGTATAGTCTATTCCTTGGTCACTGTACTTTGTCTATTTTAGTTTGAGTCGTAGGTTGTTTTGCTTTTTTCTGTTTGGATAAATTGTTTGAATGATAAATTTGGTTAATTTTAATGTTAGTTTATTGTGCTTTAATTTATTGTTACTTAAATTAATTTTTAAATGTTGAAGAAATTGGTTGCTTATTAATTAATTAATTAATTAGCTTATTTGGTTAAAAGGTTTGATCTTAAAAGATTAAACTTATTTAATTAAATAAATTAATTAAGTGTGTGAATAGCTTTATCTGAAATTAAATATTATTTGAGGAAATGGATTTTGAATTGTAAATTTAAAATTAAATAAAATAAATGCATGGAAATTGAAATTTGAGTTTTAAAATTTAAATTAAATAAATTATTTGCATGCAAATTTGAAAATTGGCAAGATTGCCGAGAAGTGGTTGAGATATTTTTGCATCTTCTCGACATGTGTGCAAGTTCCATTTATTGGGTTTGTTGAGAAATTTCTTAGAGGATATTGGGGATCTAGGAATTACGGTAGGGTTATCAGATTTCTTCACGGGGAAATTAAAAAAAGGTTTTTGCTGTGTAAAAATTTATTCTTTCTTAGAAATTGTTATTTCTTTGTATCTGGTTGTATATTTGTGGAAGATCCCTTGGTGGGAAGATATTTTGTGTTTGTTGAAGAAGCTTTGGAGGATTGTGTGCTATGGGAAACAGAGGATTTATTTTCTACAGTCAAATCTCAAGCTACAGGTATTCTTCTTTGTATAATTTGATCTCTTTTGAAAAGAATGTTTGAGAAAATATTAGTTTAGTTTTTCCTATGTTTTGTTTTATCAGGAATTTTGTAAAGATTTTATTTAAAAAGTAGGAAAGATTTATGAAGAATTTTATATGAGAAAGAAAAGAAATTCTTGCTGTTAAATATTGGGATCTTTGTGAAAATTAATTTCAAACAGTAGAAAACCTACAGGTGAAATTACAAAACCATAGAGGGTTTCATGATAAAATTTATCTGTTTGATTTGGAGAACAATTTGGAGATTTATTTTATTAAAAACTTATGTTATTGTTTTTATATATATATTATTTTGGAAATCAATTTGTTCAGAATGAAAATATTTCTTTCCATTTCCTGTTAAAAAAATTTGTTAAAAAATTGTACAGATACAGTGATTTACTGTTATTGAAAATAATATATATATATTTATATATATATATACATATTAAATAGTATATATATATATATGTACAAATATATACCAATTAAAAAATATTGATTTAAAACCCTGCTGTACAAAATTTGCGTGGAGCGAATTCATACAAAATGTCGAACGCGATTTATATTAATCGCCGAAATTTTTTGTCAAGATTTAAATGTTTTATTTTATTATAAAAAAAATTGGCATGGGGTTTTGGGGCTACCACAGCCGCCCCCACAAGGGACGCGGCCTGTGGGCAGCGCTCAGCACTGCACATAGCCGCGGCCCTGTGGGTGAGGCTGCATAGCAGCCTTACCCTTTACATGGAAGGCTCTGTAGCAAAGCTGCGATTAATATATTATGTATTTTTTTTTTTAAATTCAATTTTCTTTAACTTTTTATTTTATATAATATGTATATTTTATATATATAATATTTATAATATATTTCCAATATATTATATATATTTTATAATATTATAATATATATTATATATATAAAAGTTTAATTTTAATAGAAATTTTCTATTAAATGAAAGTTGATAAAATTATTTTAGTGATTGTTTTATACTAAAAAAAAAAGGGATTAAAATTGTGAATTATAGAAAACATTATACAGTGAATTTGAGAAAAAAAAAGTAGAATAAATGAAACAGTTATTTTTATTGATTTTGAAATAGATCTTTTATAAAGATGATTTATAAATATGTTGTTTTTCCCAACTGATGCATATGGATTTAGTATATCCAAATGATAAATGTGTATTTGCTTAAAATGGCTTCAATTTTGTATTGGGCAAATGGGGATTATTTTTATGTGTTATTAAGTCTTCCAGATGTAGTCTTCTCTTGGGAAATAAAATTTACTATGGTTTCTTATGTTTGAACAAATTAGGGTAGTGCACTAGATTTTTGTGAACGAAATTGTGACATTTATTTTGGTATTTTTGGAATTATGTGTTGATCTCTTTGTGCACTTTGTTTACCCTAAATAGAAAACTAGTATACCTATGTTATGTTTAGGGGAGTGGCTATTTGTAAGGGCCGACACACAAAGTGGTGTTAGGGTAACTCATGAATAGTTAGTAAGTCAGTAAAAATTAAAGAACATAGTAGTTA
Source organism: Sequoia sempervirens (assembly GCA_007258455.2). Classification (NCBI taxonomy): domain Eukaryota; kingdom Viridiplantae; phylum Streptophyta; class Pinopsida; order Cupressales; family Cupressaceae; genus Sequoia; species Sequoia sempervirens. The sequence continues at coordinate 273,674,065 of VDFB02000003.1, read as the reverse complement.
GATTTAAAACTTTTAACAAGATGTTTATGCCTCTCTTATGACTCTTGAGCTAGTTTAGTCTTGAGTATAAGATGAGAAGGCCTGGAATGGCAAAATCGGTGTCTTGTTTCCTTAAGAGACATTCGATTCTGCAATAGTATGCAATAGGGGCCGGGTTTCGTAAGAGGTTACCAGGGTAACCCAAGGATTGGGGGCCGGAACCTAGGAAGAAACACTAGGGTAACCTTTGCAGTATTGTGATGACACTCCACCTAAAATAGCAGTTAACCTTGTGTATGTGATACAATCAATTGTCTAAATCTAGAAGCAATGTAACCAATAGTTTGTTATGTACTAGTGTCTAGGGTTAGTAGATTATGTCTAGGTAACCTTATTACTATCTCCTAGCATGGGGTTGGACCTACGGGTACCACATGGTTGGGTAAGGTGCACGTTCCAAAATTTGCATGTTGAAACTCCTATATAATTGGGAGAGGAAGAATGAGTGGGGTGTTACCCACTTCTCCTTTTGGAGAACTCTAGTTGAGACAGAAGAAAAGTTGAGAAGAGAAGATGAGTCCTTACTCTTTGGAAATATTGCGATCAAGAAGGTTTGGCTAGGAGAGGAAAGATGGATACAGGATCTCAATCCCTTCATCTAAAAGAAAAGAGATTAGTTCTTATTTTTTTCCATTTACCCTTGTTATTGGTGGTATGAAGATGACAAAATGTATGGATTATGGTTGAAAATAGAGATTAGAGAACCTAGATGCATGAAATTGGTGCTATGCAAGTATAGTCCTTTGAATAATGAAAAAATAAAAAGACTCCATTTATCATTGTGGAGCTTAAAGAATTCCTACTCGGGGGTATGGGTAGAGCCACGAGGCTCCATGATGCCATTATGGTAGGGTGGAGAGCAGGCCCTTCTACAATATTTTGTTATCTACTCCATTTCTAGGTAATATTGTAAAGATGAGAGTTAAAATATGTAGTTGTTGTAAAATGAAACAAAATAAGAGAAATCATTGTGTGTTATTTTTGTAATATAGAGAATAGTATGTGGTTGAAAAAAATATATATAGAGGAATGAAATGAGAGGAGTTATTTCATTGTTGTGCTGACATCAAATTTGTCTATGTTATTTGTAATATTGATCTTTCTTTGTACAATACTGCATTGAGGAAAACTGATCTAAAATGAAAATAAAAATTTTTGTTCTTTTTCTAAGTTTTATGGTTGGTACTAAGAGCGTTTTGAGCTAAATGTTTGTAACTACCCTAACATTGAATAACACATTGTGGGACTCAATTTAAGTTTCTCATGTAGATATACATTTATTGAGGGGAGACTAGCCAATGTTTCACAAGCCTTCAAGGGTTTCATTTGGTAACCTTAATATCAAATTTTGAACAGATAAATAAAGAGATTTTAAATGCAGTGTTTTCTTTTCTATAAAAATTCATTGAGAATATATATTTGAAAATGAGGAGAGATATGCTAAGTACTCATATACATAAAAATATGTATTCATCGTATATGTTCCATATGTTGTGCTAAACTATATAATATGCCAAAGCATTATAAGAAAATGATAATAATAATAATCAGAAATCGTTCAAATGATATAAAAATAATAAATTCATACATTCATTTTATGTATATTCAGAGCTTCTACTTGGAAGCATAGAAAAGTTAGCTACCAATAGAAAAAAATCAAAATCACTATAACAGCCCACCTAGGTTTCTCAATCAAAATAATTTTCTATGCCTAAAGTTCCCCTTGATTCTCTTCCCTGTAATTCTTATAAGATGGTTTACAGTCTCCACGAACTCCATACTTAGGTTGGAAATGGGACGACTGCCGATCAAAATTTGAGAAGCAACTAGTAGGTGTGAGCCTCCTACTCGTAAAACTACTTAAGCCCCTTCCTGGTTCAGGGACTCTGAGAGCCTGCCCTCAACTCAGATCTCTCTGGAGTGATTGCATATCCAAATGGTAAAAGAGAAAAGTAACTTGAACCACCTCCCTTTGCGACGTTTCACCACGAGCTCGACGATTGAAAGATAAAGAAGATATCATGCAATAAACAAATCAAGTCAAACTAAAATATAATCAAGAAAATTTGTAGCGATCGAGGTTGTTGAATGTGAAAAGATTGTAGGATAAAATTTCCTTATGTTGTCAGGTTGTGGCGCCCACCATATCACTCATGGTTGTGCACATTAAATGGCATGCATTGTATAGCTGCAAAATTTTGACTCCCCTATCAGGCTCAATATGTCCTCTTAGGATGCAAATAGTGGTTTGGAGGCCTCTAAAACTATCAAATCAATCGAATCATTCCCATTCAGTGCTCAGCCAATGTTAAGTAAGGAGAGAGATTTGGGAAATATTTCATCCTAGAAGGGAAGCAGAGGAAATCTGGACGTAGTTAGAGGCCAAGATTGTTCCCCCTTTAATGTTTTAAATTCTCCCATCTAAAATCCATGCCCACTCAACCTGTAACGTCATGTCATCGTACCATTTTATTGGTAAGCCTCCCCAATTTAAAGCTTGAATTATGAAGGCATAGCCAGTGGTAGTGATAAATCCATGTTATTTGATTTCATATGATCCTTGGGATTGATGTATGACAGGATAATTTAGTAATCAAAATATGACTCAGTCTTGAATGCCCTCTCTGATTGTTGGGTGGATAAAGGCTGCTGGAAATATATATATATATATATATATATATATATATATATTTCTACCTAAGGCAAGTCTCGCCTACCAATTCAAATTGCCTCACTGTAATATCATAAATTGAGGCTAGTGGCTTCCTATGGATACAGCTAGGAGTTGGGAATAAACAAAAGACTGAGTAGCAAAGAAAATTAATATCCAGGAATACGATGTTTTAGATACATTATATTGGGCAATGCATAGCTTTTGCCGTAAAATCCTCATAATTAAAATATAAGTGTCAGACATATGATTAAAATCTGTTTTAGTGGATGCTTAACTGAAAAGAAAAGAAAACAATAATAATTTTGCTGCATCTGGTGTTTGTTTAGGGGTCTACAGTGCAAACAATACAATGTAATTAGAGGAACTAATATATGTAGAACTCAATTTGGTTTTAATTTCTACTGGACTATTTTATTTTGTTTAAAATCTTGGTAAATCAACTCACTATCTATGTCTTCAATCGTGTTACATATTTTTTTTACTATGCACTTGCAAGGGTTGATAAAAATGAACCTTGAAGGTAAAATTGGGATATTCTAGTATATAATTATATATAAAAAGAAATTTAAATTTATCAACATAAAGAAATAAATGAATATATTAATCGTTGGTTAATACATGACAGTTTTTAGTTAGATAAATTGAAACAATGTGTAATGTTAACGGGTTAAAAGGTGTAATAATAGTAAAAATAAATATGTGGGAAATGCAAGTAGTTTTCTTCTTTCTCACACAACATTTATGGAAACAATGTTACCAATATAAATCTTTATATTTACCCATTTTCCAAGAATGAATTACACTTGTTATAAGTTGGGTAAAGAATCTGATATATAGTATATTAATATTAATCTTCCACTTATATAGCTTTATAAAATAATGATAATAATATTATCTTAAGAAAATGGATATGATTAAAAGTTTGACTATTATGTAATTATTAATAGTAAATAGAATATATATATATATATATATATAATGGTAAAACTAATAGTAAAAGTTATAGTTGGTAAAACTATTATTAGTAGTAGAAGGTTTAGCAATACCTTACCAATGTTTAGGATAGTGAGATTATTAATATTAAATATTAATGATGTCATATGTTTTTGTTATTTCTATTAAATAGTAACATAATTTTAATTATATTTGAAGAATAAATATTATGGAAAAAAAAAATTGTGTTTTTCTAGCAAAAATTATTAGGCATGACAAGATGGTGGATTTTATTATTATTAGATGATTACATAATGTTCAAATGTGCGAGTGGGTGTTATTGTGGATATACGATTCTATATGTTAATATTACTTGTGATGTTTATTGATTTAAAATAATTCTTATGTGATTTTCTAGATGATTATTTTAGATAAGGATTTAAAAAATAGTATTTTTTTTTCAAAGTGTTAATTTAATAGTTGCTTCGACTATTATAATTTATATGATATAATGACACCTTTTATTGAGTGGAGAGGTAAATTTTTCCAATGGTGGTTGGGGTCACATAGCTACTTCTATATTATTTTTAGTGTAATACTCGACCTTGTCTTGTATGGATTACTAAGGTATTGTGGTTCATATTGTGAAATATTGTGTTGTATTTTTATACAAATTTGTATAAATGTGGAAGTTTATTTAATTATCTTTGAATTTTCTCAAGTTTTTTTTTGTTTTTTTAGTTCCTTTATAAGCTTTAGCTTCCATTTTTATGGTTTAAAAATTGTCCTATGTGTAGGACCTATAGGTTAGGAGTTAAATTTTATTATAAATACCTTAAGTGGAGTTTAGAATCCACTCTACTTACCCACTTTTGAAAAGTGGCAAAAACTAGAGTTGGTTGGGTCATTTAGGTGGTTAAAGAAAGGTAGTTTATTTTCCCATCCTATTTATTCTTTATCCTTGAGTGAAGAAGGGGATTTTTCCTTTGGAATTATCATTGAGTTATTTATTTTTTCATTTAGTAGAGGCAAATTCTATTTGGAGGAAGGAAGAGAAGAAGGGTGGAGGAAGGAAATATGGAAGAGAGGATTTGGAGAGTCTTCTACAACTTGGAAAGAAATCCTTATGGAAGGGTTTAAACCCTTTGTTAGATCTTTGTTTGATGTGGAGAATAATTTTTGGAGTATTTTCTATGTTTATGAAATCTATGTGAATATAGATGGTGAGTCCTTATAAGTTTGGTTATGAATTATGTGAGTTGTTCATGGGTATGAGTATGCAACTTGTCTAAATTTGTGCATAAATAACCAATATGTGTGTATAAGGTAAAGAGGAAAAGCATGTAAATGAAATTATTGTGATGTGCTAAGTTTGGTAATGTGAATAGTATGTGGTAAATATTTCATCGGAAATCTATGTGAATAGTGTTGCCTATAGAAGTTGTGAATTGTATGTGTGAGTTTTTGGGATAGCTATGTGACCCCTAGCTTGAGGGTGGGTTGAATTTATAACCCTATGGTTGGGTGGAGAGCATATTGGCCAAGATTGTTGTTTCTTTGTTGATATTTCTCTTTCAGTTAAATGTGTTAAATAAGGAAGATTATCTTGGGAATTTCAATGTATGGATTCAAGAGAAGAGCATGTTGGTCTTGTGGGAGTTTAATTTTCTTTTAAGAACCTAGGGATGCTTTGTAATTTAGAGTTCAATTGTGGTTGAAGGATTTATACTTTACTTGTTGAAATGGCATCAAAAGAATACAAGTTAGTTGTTCTTATCTTGGAGGATTCTAGAATTCAAAGGATAACATTAATTTAGAAAGAACCAAGTGTTAGTGAAAACTTTTGTGTATAAGATGTGTAAATTTTTAATACATATGTTTTTCAACAATAATAAATTTTAGTAAAATAAATTTTCTAATGTATATTCTAGGATATTTTTTTTATAAAAATAATCAATAATAAGTTTAAAAAAATTATATCAAAGAATCAACTTAACCCACTTGAATAATCAATTGTTGAGGTTACAACATTTCTACCCCTATGCCAAACAATAAAATGTTGTAAATTAGTTTCAAATATTTTATCATAAAAACTAATAAAAAAATATTGAAATATAGAAGTTAATGGGGTTTTTGATTATTTGTTTGAGAAAAACATATTAAAAAATTGTACTAACCTAGATCACCAATTATGATTTATTAAGAAAACATTCACATCATTTTTCACAATAACTATATATCATAAAACAATATTACATATTTGATGACACAAAATGATAGACATCGAATTAGAATATACAATTTAAAGGGTTTCTTAAAACAAATACTTTTATAACATATCCAAAAATAATATCACCAATAAATTGTTGAACACCCAAAATATTGAGAGGGGTGGTGAATCAGTATTCTATAAAATCATATAAACATTTAAAAATCCAATAGTCATAACATAATCAATTTGAAGTAATTAATGAAAGCATGAAGAAAAACAACAACATCACATAACATGTGAACACTAGATTTTTATGCGGAAAACCCAAAATGGGAAAAACCATGGTGAGGATTACCTCACAATATATTATAACCAGTTATAGTATATTATAAAAGTGTTCACTACAAGTGGACTCATTTCCCACTAAAAGATAGAAGAGATAGAAGATATTGTGGCACACAACCGAGTGTTGAATTGTTACAATTGCATCTAACATATGCATGAAATACAGTTCCAATGAAGCTCAGAATACAAACTTTACACACTTTATATTGATCTACACTAACACTCTACTCTTCTTTGTAGAACACAATTCACATTCACAAACTCTTATCACATGTCACTCACTACAAAACATAAAAAAATATCCTTCTTAAATATATCGACTTCACTTATAACATCAATTAGGTCATCCTAATTAGATGTAATTTAAGAAAAATGTATCTTTTCAGCTCATGATCCATTCATATATGCACTTTGCACCAAGATTCAAAACTCGTCACAATTCAAAATAGGTTATCATGGACCCAAAATAGCACCCACATAATGGATAAATACATATTCAACCTCTGCAATACACAAAAATTATTAGGTCGATACCAGTAATGACCTAATTATAAAATTTTCCAACTGCACACCCACATTCAGGTATATGGACTTCCAAACTCTATGCCATCTAGAATACACACTCTATTGACACCTGTCAACCTTTCCATAGAATTAAAAAACCTAGATTTCAATCCATGGAGAAGTGTGGATTCATCAAAACATGTATACTACACTGGAAATCATCTGTAACTACCAATTTGAACTTCTATTACTCATAACTTCCACACCAAGAGCCAACACAAGATGAAATGCTAGATTTAAGTTCCTCTATCAACCAAAACAGTTATATTAGAAGTGTGGAGCAAGAACTTATATAGCAGACTAATGTGGACCCAAAAACTAGATGTGTGTACATAAAATTTACCTGTGTTGACACTTAGTCAATTTCTATATTAATCACTTTCACCGGATCAAACCTTCTTGCAAAATTTCCTTTCATAATCATCCTCAAACATTTTCAAGCCATCCAAAATAATGTGCATAATTATCTTCATACTGGAATACAATGTTGACATCAATGACAACACTGCAATGTATGCCTGTCTCACCTATGCTCATCCCACATGCTTGTATTTTCAACAAATGTATCAATGAAAAACTCCTTATTCTTCTAGCAATATTACCCTTTTTCATTGGTGGAAACATGCCAAAATTATCTCCAAAATCATTCTCCCCCTTTGACATCAAGGGAAAATGGTGCATACAATAGTCTTCTCACTTATCGGATCTTCCCCTGATAAATATATACATGTATAAAAACTTGAAAAAATGAACTGACTCCCCCTAGGAGTGTTATCCAACAAAAATTTGAATTGAACAACTAACTTATAACATCTACATATGTACACAAGAATTTGAAATAGTAACTAAAATGAATAAAAGAAAAATAAATAATGTCAACCAGAAGAAGTTGACCCTTGTAGCTTCTCAAGGTGGGCTTGCCACTCTTGCTTCCCTTCATCCAAAATCTTCTTGGCAATGCTAAGAATTCTACATTGTGTCTCTATTTCCATTAAGAATTCTTCACCTTCTTTAAGAGTTTTGAGTACTAGATTACACTTTTTAGCCTTGTTAACACTCACCAAGGCACTGGAAATAGATATGAACATTGAGTTCACTAGATCCTTGAGGTTTCCAATCTACATAATGATCTTTTCCTTTTGAGCCCGTAGTTGGAAGAACTTCTCATGTAAATCCTTTATTATTATGACCTTGTGCTTCCATCTAGGTCATGCTCCAGATCATAGGCACTAGAAGCTTTGTCAATCTGAGACTCAATTGATTCCATTTCATCCCTTATGCTCTTTGTGGCTCTAAGCGACTTCATACAAAATTGAAATATGGCGTTTTCCTCTACCACACAAGCCTGCATACCCTTGAGACTTTCTTGAAATTTATTGTGTGCATGGGAACAATTCTTTATTATCTCCAACATCCTCTTATCATCCATCTTCTTTTCTAATTCTTTTTCTAATTTTTCTTTTAATCTAGAGGCATATTCTTTGAAAGAATCAATAAAAAATTTAGGTTTTCCATACTGGATAATGAATTGTCAATGGTTGTACCAGGTATGGCCTCCTTTAGAGTCTTCACAACCTCCTCAATCCATTCTCCACTCTTTTAATGAGTCTCAATTATTTCCTTTCGAGTAGATGCATGAAAGAAATCTCCTAGTTGAAGCTTGTGGAGGGGAAAAATCTTATCTAGATGTTGCATTGGTGGTTGTCATTGCACCAAAATATTGGCCTGTTAATGCCTGATACAACCACCATATTTATACAAGATCCACATGAGGTGGTTAAGCTATGTAACGAACCCAACCGTCATGTTTCACAAAGAGACCAAAGGACACACCATCTTGCAACAATCCCCCCAGTGCAAGTGAGGGTTTCAAACCCATGACCTTGGCTCTGTTACCAATTATTGCATTAGCAGTTGTCGGTGCACTAAAAGATTGACTTGTTAATGCCCGATGCAATTGCTAGATTTATACAAGATCCACAGGAGGCAATTAAGCCATGTCACAAACCAAGTATTGTGTTGCACAATGAGACCAAGGGACACACCATCTTGCAACACTAGGTCCACATTTCCTTGTTTCATAGGAATTTGTAGTAGTTGAGTGGACACAACATGTTGGAACTACAATTGGATGTTTAGCAGATTCTTTAGAGAATATTTGAAGGTTCATGAAGATTCACCAGTTGCCTTTTCTACCGCAATCTTCTCTTTTAGCTCCTTCTCCTTATCACCAATGCTAACTGGTGTCTCTACTTCTATCTTTCCTCCCACATCACCAGAGGCACCTTCATTCTTTTGCTTATTTTCTTTATCTGTATCTCCTTCACCAAATTTTTTTTCTTATTATCCAAAAGTATGACTATCTCTAGTTGATCTTGTACACTCTCAACATGTCATTTAGTTACCAGAGGAGGAGTATAAGTATCCTCCTTTGCAACATCTTCTCTTGTAGTTGCATTTCCTCCAACATCCTTCTCAAATTCTAAATTTTCTTTGGTGATGTCTTCCACATCCAGAAGAACATTATCCTATGCATTCCATTCTTCTGTCTCATGCTCATGTTGAGCATCATCATCATGCACATCTTCTTCAACATTCTCATCTGGAGCAGGCATCTCCACATGCATTTCTTCTTTTTTCTCTAGGGACATTCTTAACCTTTTTGCAAGGTCTGCCACTTTTTCTACTATCTCCTTCTGGAGCTTCTCGAGATCATTTTGATCTCTACCCATAAGGGTCGTCACTCTTTGTTTTTTTCTAAGTTCTATATTGAACAATGTAGTGAATGTGGCCTTATTTTTTCTCGAAAAGAGGAGCACTAATATTTTCCAATGAATAGGCTTTTAATTTGGTCTCTTCCTCTATTGCTTCCTATCTTCTCTCAATCAAAACATTCCATAATTCTACAGGTATTTTTTTCTTCTATATTTTGCATAACTACTTCAAGAACAATGATATTTTTTATAATGGATTCTACTATGGTGGCCTTGTCCACCTCATCGTTGTCAATATATAGTATTGTTGTTTCCTCTAACATTTCATTTTGCACAATCCCATTGAATAACACATCAAGTTTCATTGGATTGTGGGCTCTTACTAAATTATTCTTCTTTTTCTTTTTCTTTTCTTTTGGTGTCCTTTTTCTTGGTGGCATCAACCTTCTTCTCTCACATGTGGATCACAAAGGTTTGTTTCTCTTTCTCTACTTCTGCCTCTTCATCAACATCCACAATGTCAAATTTTTGCATCTTAATATTGCTTCACCTTTTCTCTTGTGCACCAATTGAGGTCCTTCTTCTTCTTCATCTTCAACATGTACTCCAAAATATTTCTCCCTGGTAGCTTTTGTTTTAACTCTCCTCTTCACTAAACTAGTTTGATGTGTTGTCGGAGAAACCTTTTCTTTCTTTGGCCTCTTTTGTTGCTTTACTGGAGAGGTCTTTTCCTTCACCAAAGCACTAGTTTTTTCTATAGGTGAACTTATCCCCCTTCTCTTCATTCCACTAGTTGAAGGAATAGTCTCGAAGGACTTCTGAGCAACTAAAGGAGTGGTAGCTACTCTACCAGATCTCCTTTCACTTGATGAGATTCCTATCTAGTGTGAGACACATTGCTTTTTCAATTGTTGTAGTCATTTTCTCCAATGTCTTCTTTATTTGTGATTTCCTTTGGCCTAAGTGGACTGCCATTGATTTATCTTCATATGTCCCATACCTCTCTTCAAAGGTTTCCTTAGGTTTGTTGAGCATATAATCTGCGGACCCCACAATCTCTTGCTCAGTGATCTCATATCCCATTTCTGAGATCCATACAATTCTAGGGTCTACAGCCTATATGATACATTCATCTTCTGTTACCAAGAATGTAATGCCATTCTTGTACTTTTGCACAATGTTCTGAGGAATCCTCTCCCTTTCTTGCATCTTTTTCTAAAATACTACAAAGAATGCCATCGGGGCATCTTCCCATGCCTTAGCATCTCTTAGACCTCTCAAAAAGTATTTGATCTGGTGTGCTACAGGTCTTCCTTTCAACCACACCACACTCTTTGTACCGGGGAGTTCTTTTAAGAAATAGAATAATAAACATATTATTAAAGTTCAAAATTTAAAAGGATACCTCGAATCATTTGTCTTTTGTAGATTCTCCATTAGCTACTACGTCAATAACTCACATAGGTCATAATCAACTCCTTTTTCAACCATTTCATACATAGTATTAATGGTGGTTGCAGATACATAGTTCTCTCTATATTTGAAAATTAAACCTTAAATCCAATCATCATTGTTGCATACTTTACATCAAGTTTTCTGATGTTCTTCACTATCAATTCTCTCTTATCATATGTTGCACTAGTAAGTTCCATAACAACTTCATTCTTTACTGAATTAAGCACCAAAACTAGTCAGTTGAGCACAACCTTGTAACTTCCCCAATCGCTTCCTTTGTGATCATATTGGGGATATCCGTCCATAAAAACCTGTCATGGATGTAGCTCAAAGCAATCCTTACCCAAGCATTGTCAAGGAAAAAGTTGGGAAACCCTTGCCACACATCAAGTCTCTTCACAAGAAAATTTTTATACTCTAGATTCAATGAAATGTCATTGCTAGTGAGCTCATTTACCCACACATCACCAAGATTCAAATGATCATGCTCTTCTATTTTACCATGAATGTATATCCTTATATCCTCGGTGTGCAGGAATCCATAAGGATCCCTCGAGAATGCACCTTTTGAATCAACTTCCATGGATTTGTTAGGATGTTTCTTTAATTTTGGATGGGGTATTTATGTAACCTCAATAACCCTTGGAGTTTTCATTGCAAATGCTTTTAGAAAAGCTAGGGCAAGTGAAAAATTGTAAAATACCTTTTACTTCACTCTTCCACTAGGGTTTCACTCACACCGCCACTCAATTGATTCAAATGCACTACACACCTCTTTGTTTGCTCTTATCCTATTGAAAATTTGATTGTAAATGAAATTTTATTAAGTGTAGTCACTTATAAAACTTTTGAATTTGACCTAATTTTGCATTGAATACTTTAGTCAATAAAGTTGGAAAACCCTAACTGTGTACACAATCAACTTCAAATGCTCCACAATTTTTTGCAACTCAATATTTTCTATCGAGATCTTCTCCAATAGATCAAATGAATTAATCTATATTACATATCCTCGTGTTGAAGCATCAACACCATTTCTTTGGCAAGGTATGTAATATTTCCATTGAAGTTCCCCTTGAGCCAAATCTCTCTTCTTAGTTTCTGGAGGAAACATCTACACCGAATGTTGGTACAAAATCATCCTTAACCTCCATCTCTTCCTTCTTTCTCCAAATCTTGTCCATCTCCTTCTTTGTCTTTGTTGGATCAAATTTTTGTATTGGATCATTCTTCTTTACAAAATTGTTCTTCTTCATGTTTCTTCTTTTGCAAAACTTAGAAATGTGTCCAGATCTATTGCAATTGTAGTATATGACATTCCTTTGAACAACCTTATTTTCATTCATTCTAGATTTTCATTGATTAGCTTTATGCCCAAATCTATTGCATATATAACAATAGCCATTGAAAAATTGAACCATTCTACCATTGTTATAGCCATTCATCATTTGACTTATGCATTCACTATCTCTATGACCAAATCTCCTGCATGTAAAACATTGACTAGGAAAATATGAAACATTTTAAATCATTCTAATTCTAAACTCCATAGCCTTATATCCAAATTTATTGTAAGAATAACATAAACCATTAAAATATGGGTACCTTTGTGCATTTGGTTGTCTAACCGGTGGTCTTTTAGCTTCATTCCTCTGATTCTTGATCTTCTTGTCCTTGTTCTTCTTATCTTTAGTCTTCTTTTCAAGTTGGTTTGGAGTTTGATTTATCTTTGAGATTTTTTCTATCTCAAACCATAATCCACCTTTGTCTTTAGATCATTTTTGATTTGCAATCATTTCATCAAGCTTTGTAGAACTCATCTTAAATTTTTCTTCATGACTCCTTACTTTCTCAAGATTTGATCTCAAATTCACAACTTCTTGTTCAAGCTTTGTGCATTGTTCATATTTTCTTTTCACCACTACATTCAAACATTCTTCAACTCTATTCCTTTCTTAAACTTTCACGTTCAAATTGGTAATTATTTCTTTTTCTTGCTTCAATTACTCACTGACCTCCTTATGCCTTTCTATGAATTTCTTGATTTTATCTCTCAATTTTCTGATGTATTCATCTACTTCTTTGACATTTTCTTTCATATTTCTATTTTCACCTTTAGTTCTTTCAAGGTCTTCAAGAACAACTTTGAGTTCTCCATTCATGCAAAATATGAAATCTTCTTCTATAGATTCAATAGTAGGAATCTCTTCTATAGGCTTATGTAGTCTTCTAATAGTCATGTGTTCAACCTCCAAGATCTTCCCCAAGTGGTTAAGCTCCTTCTAAGAAAACAAGCTTTGAAACCAATTGTTGAACACCGATATTTCTAAGAGGGGGTGAATTAGTATTCTATCAAACTATTTAAACATTTAAACATCCAATAGTCATAGCATAATAAATTTGCAGTAATGAATGAAAGCATGAAGAAAACCAACAAAATCACATAACACATGAACACCAATTTTTTATGTAGAAAAACCAAAATGGGAAAAACCACAGTGAGGATTAGCTCATGTAATGTATTATAACCGGTTATAGTATATTACAAAAGTGTTCACTGTAGGTGGACTCATTGCCCACTGAAAGATAGAAGAGATAGAAGAGATTGTGGCAGACAACCAAGTTTTGAGTTACAATTGCATCTAACATATGCATGAAATATAGTTCCAATAAAGCTCAGACTATAGACTTTACACACTTCATATTGATTTGCACTAACACACTACTCTACTTTGCATTCACACAATTCACATCCACACACTCTTATCACATGTCACTCACTACAAAACATCAAAAAAGATCCTTCTTATATATCCACTTCACCTATAAGATCAATTAGGTTGTCCTAATTAGATGTAATGAGAAAAATATAAATTTTCAGCTCAAGATTCATTCATACACACTTCATGCCAAGATTCAAAACTCATCACAATTCAAAATAGGTTAGCATGGACCCAAAATAGCACCCAGATAATGATCTAATTATAAAATTTGACAACTATACACCCACATTCGAACACATGGACTTCCAAACTATATGAAATTTGGAATACACATTCTAATAATGCATGTCAATGTTTCCATAGAACTACAAAGCTAGATTCCAATCCATGGAGAAGTGTGGATATCTTCCACACCAGGAGCCAAAACATGATGAAATTCTAGATTTAAGCTCCTCAATCAACCAAAAAAAAAAATAGAAGTGTAGAGAAATAACTTAAATAACAAACTAATGTAGACCCAAAAACTGGATGTTTGTACATAGAATTTACTTGTATTGACACTTAGACAATTTCTATATTAACCACTTTCACTGGATCAAACCTTCTTGCAAAATTTCCTTTCATAATCATCCTCAAACATGTTCAAGCCATCCAAACTAATCTGAACAATCATTTTCATACCAAAATACAAGGTTGACATCAATGACAATAATGCAATGCATGATTGTCTCACTTGTGCTCATCCCACATGCTCATGTTGCCAAAAAATGCATTAAAGACAAACTCCTTATTTGTCCAACATAAACAAATTAAAATTCATGACTAAAACATTACTATCATCTACTTTAAAACTAAAAACAAATTGACAAAAAAAATTGGGAACTTAGAACTAAGTAATAATTTCATAAAATTATATTAAGCCAAGTAATATAAAATATGTTTCTTTCATCTTCTTCCTCTTTCTAACATGCAAATATTATTATGAACATTTATATATCAATATAATTTTCTTTAAAAATAATCAATCAAGTGGAAAATAAAACAAATGAATGACAATTGTTGAACACGCCTAGATAATGAGAGAGGGGTGAATCGGTATCTATCAAAACTTAAACCCTTTAGATCTTAAACCCTTTAGAAATATGCAAATTCATACTTTTAAATGGATCAACAACTTATGAATAGACCAACAAAACTTAAACAAATAAAAAACAATGAAAGAAAAAAGTAAACACACATGCACAAGATAACACTAGATTTACGTGGAAAATCTGAGGGAAAACAATAGAGAGAAATCTCTCAATATAAGAAGTTCACTTCCTAAGGAAGCCAATTTCTCCTTGAAGGACTTGAACACATATGCTATCACACATCAACCCAAGTCGGCGACAAGGAAATATGTAGATGAAACGTGTAACACATTACGAGTCTACCCAAAAACACATCTTCAACTGAATTTACTTAATGCAATCCTCAACAAGATAAGTTAGGACCCAAATACATATTAAAATAACCTCAAATGCTAGTGCAGACCCCCAAGCACATAGTGCAAGAAAGAAAACAAGCCTGTTTAGCCAAACATCCATAAATTTCCTAGAAAGCCAACTCAAAACATGTGGCACCAAGGAGAAATCATTGACATGTTTGTTGGTATGTGGCGACTGATCATGCTATACTATATAGCCCATGGTATACTGTACACCCGTAGTCTCCTCGTAGAGGTCGTAGGGGTTAGAGGTTGGCGACTTTCCTATTTTTTTCACATGATCACCGAAAAAGGGAAAAATCAATGAAAAAGGAAAAATTTGATTTTGTAGAACCCTAAAATCTGGAAGCTTCTAAGCGGTAAAAAGGGGGTTGGATGGGTATTTTAGTATGATGAAAAACACGATTATTCGCAAGATTGTAATAGGTTTTTCACTGGATAATCAAAGTATTGGATGGCTGCAGTTTGGTGGATGTAGCCCAGAATTGGGTGAACCACGTTAAATTCTATGTTATGATTTATTATGTGAATGTTTTAGTTTCTTTGTTTTATTTATTAAATCTGCATTTAATTGTTAGATCTGCCATCTCTAACCCTAACAAGTGGTATCAGAGCGGGTTGTGTTTCAATTATCGTCTGTAGGAAAGATCTCATGGTTGAGTGGGAGTCTCACGGTTGAGTGGGAGCAATGGTAGACGAGGGTAAGAAGGTTGATAAGTTTAACGGGCAGAACTATCAGTTATGGAAGATCAGATGGAGGACTATCTCTATCAGAAGGATTTATGGCTGGCCATTGGAAGGGAAAACCAACAAACCTGCAGCAATGTTAGATGAGGATTGGGAGATCTTGGATAGAAAGGCTCTTGGCAGTATTCGTTTGTGCCTAGCACAAACAGTGGCGTTCAATATTACGAAAGCAAAGACAACTCAAGAGTTGATGGAAACCCTGGAAAAGTTATATGAAAAGCCTTCCGCCGAATAAGGTATTTCTTATGAAGCGTTTATTTAATATGAAAATGGTAGAAGGTGAATTACGATTCTTGATCATTTTAAATGAGTTTATCACGGTCACAGTCAATTAACCACGTAAAGTAAACTTTGATGAAGAAGTTAGGGCTCTTTTGATTACATTGTTCTTTGCACGAAAGTACCGGAACCAAAGCGGTAATGGTACGTTAGCAATTCTGTTTACGGTTGAATACATTGAAGTTTGATGATGTTGTTGGTGTTATTTTGGCGAGAAATCCGTGGAAAAACTACGGTGGAATTTATCCACATCGGTGATGTTTTGAATCACCGGCGAGGCCGAACAAAGGAGAGGAAAAATTATGGAAATAGGTAAGAGTCATGAGGAAAATCAAAAGGACAAAAGGTCTCAACCACAGAGACAAGAGAGGGATTGCTGATGCTTTGTGGTAGGCGGGTTATCGAAGAAAGATTCTTTGGTCTCGGAAAAAAATAAAGGAGACAAAAAGGAAGGAAGTAAAGAGGAAAATGTGGTAAGTAATAAATATGATGAGGATACTTTGATTCTTTCCCTTGATAATGCTGATGATTCTTGGGTGTTAGATTCAGGGGCTTCATTTCATGCTACCCCCCATAGAAGTTATTTTCTTGATTATGTCCAAGGGGATTTTGGGCTTGTTTATTTAGGAGATAACGAACCCTGTCAGATTGTTGGAAAGGGAAGAATCAAGATTAAGTTGCAGAATGGGAATCATTGGCTACTACGTGAGGTAAGGCATGTTCCAAAGTTAAGCAGAAATTTAATTTCAGCAGGGCAACTAGATGATGAAGGTTGTGTTGTTACTTTTAGTGATAAAAGCTGGAAGGTCACAAAGGGTGCCTTAGTAGTAGCAAAAGGTGTGAAAGTAGGCACCTTATATCTTTGTACAGGTCATACTGTTCCTTCTACTTTAATTGTTACAGAAAAAGATCAATGTTGAGCAGGTTCTTTGCTTGAGTTAAGCATTAAGAAGATCCTCTGATTCTTTATGGAGCCTACGAATCAGCTGGCATAATAGACTTGGGCATATGAGTGCAAAAGGTATGAAAGTACTTCATTCAAATAATGTTTTACCGGGTCTAAAATGTGTTAATATGGATTTCTGTGAAAGTTGTGTGTATGGAAAACAAAAGAGAGTAAGTTTTCTCAAGGATGGGAAGCAAAAGAAAGATGAGAAATTGGAGCTTGTGCATACGGATGTATGGGGACCAACTTAGGTATCTTCTCTCGGTGGCTCTGTATTATGTTACATTCATTGATGATGCAAATAGGAAGGTATGGATTTATTTCCTTAAATCGAAGTATTTGAAACTTTTAAAATGGAGAAACTTGGTTGAAATGAGGCGGGGAAAAAGGTTAAAATACCGGATCTAATAATGGTGGTGAATATTGCATTAAGAAGTTTGGGAATTATTGTTCCTCTAATGGCATTCGTGGCGGTTCCAAAAGGACTCGAAATGGAGTGGTTGGCTATGAATAGGACAATAATAATGGAAGTGCACGGACTATGAGAGATTGCATCTTTGGGCTGCCTTTAAAATAATGGTAGAAGTTGTAAACACTGCTATTTATTTAATCAATACAGGTCCCTCTAATCCTTTGCGTTGTGGTATTCCAAAGGAAGCATGGAAGGGTAAGAAGGTGAGTTATTCTTTTCTCAAAACCTTAGGTTGTGAAGCATTTGCACATGTAGATTCTGAAAATAGAACCAAGCTTGATGCAAAATCAAAGAAATGTGTATTTGTTGGATATGGCATTGATGAATTTGGTTATAGGCTTTGGGATTTTGAAAATCAGAAAAGAATTGTGAAGCGAGGGATGTCATATTCAATGAAAGTGATGTTGTACAAAAAGATGCATTTAGCCGGCCTTGAGAAAGAAAAGGAAAATATTATGTAGTGTTGGATGATACTCCAAACAATGATGTTTCAGTGGTTCCTCATACTGGGTAACAACAGCAGCAACAAATACCACAAACTCCTGTTAGATGATCTTCAAGGTTAAGTAGACCTCCAAAAAAGATTCTCTCCCTCTTTGTACACTATTCTGTTAACTGATGCTGGTGAACTAGAATATTGTGATGAAGCTATGCAGGTGGATACCAAGGTTCAGTGGGAGCATGGAATGAAAGAAGAAATGGACTCCTTGCTGGAAAATCAGACTTGGGATTTATGCAAGTTGCCTGCAGGTAAAAAAGCTTTACCAAACAAATGGTTATAAGAAATTTTGAAAGAGGAGGATGGAGGTAAGCTTCAAGCGGATTAGTTGTAAAAGGATTTTGCATAGAAAAGGGGTAATGATTTTGATGATATTTTTCTCCTGTTGTTAAAATGACTTCTATTAAATTATTGTTTTAAGTATTGTGGTACGTTGAAGATTAGCATTTAGAGCGACTTGATGTTAAAACAGCCTTTCTCCATGGTGATTTGGAAGAGAAAATTTATATGGAACAACCACAAGGATTTGAGGTCAAAGGTAAGGAGAAACTAGTGTGCAGATTGAAGAAAAGTTTATATGGCTTGAAGCAAGCATCTCGGCAATGGTATTTGAAATTTGACAGTTTTATGGCTGAGCAAGGCTACAGTAGGTGTAATTTTGACCATTGTGTTTATTTTAAGAGGTTGGATAATGATAGCTACATTATTTTGTGTTTATATGTTGATGATATGCTTGTAAGTACGGGTCTAACATGGACCACATAGAGTTAAAACAACAGTTAGCAAATTCTTTTGCTATGAAGGATTTGGGGGCAGCAAAACAAATGCTTGGTATGAAAATTTGTAGAGATAGGAAAAACAAAAAATTGTTTTTATCTCAGGCTAATTATGTTGAAAAGGTGTTGCAGAGATTTCATATGGAGAATGCAAAAGCTGTCAGCACACCTTTGCCTAGTCATGTTAAATTGACTAAGGATATGTGTCCAAAGACACATGAGGAGGAAGAAAAAATGTCCAAGGTACCATATGTAAGCGTAAGGTGGTTTAATGTATGCCATGGTATGCACTAGGGATATTGCACATCGTAGGAGTTGTTAGCAGGTATTTGAGTCATCACAGGTTGAGCATTGGAATGTAGTAAATGGATTCTGCAATTGTTTGAAGGTACATCAATAATTGTTTGGTACAGGGACTCCTATCTTGAGGCTATGTTATTCAGTTGCTTGAGGGGATATAGATACGGCCGAATTACCACGAGGTTATGTATTTATAGTTGGTGGGGCCGGTAGTGAGTTGGATTTCTTAGTTGCAAATGGTGGTTGCTTTATCCACCACGAAGGTAGATTATGTTGTTGCAATAGAGGTGGAAAAGGAGATGATATGGTTGCAACTTTTCATGGAAGAGTTGGGAAAACAACGGGCTGAAAATTACTTGTTTCACCGGTGACCCAGTGCTATACATCTTGCAAAAAATTATGCTCTGCATTCTAAAACAAAACACATCCAGTTGCGATATCATTTCATTCGGTCAGTGTTGGAGGATGGACAGGTTAAGTTGGACAAGATACATACAGATGTCAATCTAGCGGATATGTTTACGAAGGCAGTGACAAGGGAGAAGCTGAGCTCCTCTTCAGCTTCAGTTGGTCTTCAAGGTTGAATTCAAGTATAGCGAGCGTGAGGGTCCAAGGTACTTATTTCCGGTTGAGTGCCATTACCTTGATGTCATCCCAAGATTAGTCTTAAGTGGGAGATTGTGGTGGTGTGGAGCACGATCGATCTCAAGTGGGGAATTGTTGGTATGTGGCGTGATCATGCTATCTTATTATAGCCCATGGTATCTTGTACCCAGCCAGATCCTACATTTGGTCGGGGGGTGGAGCCCACGGTAGACCGAGGCGGCCCAGAAAACCCTTCTTCCTATTTTTTTCGCGTGATCACCGAAAAAGGGAAAAATCAATGAAAAAGGAAAAATTCGATTTTATAGAACCCTAAAATCTGGAAGCTTCTAAGCCTGGTAAAAAAGGGGGTTCGGATGGGTATTTCAGTATGATGAAAAACGCGATTATTCGCAAGATTGTAATAGGTTTTTCACTGGATAATAAAAGTATTGGATGTCTGCGGTTTGGTGGATGTAGCCCAGAATTGGGTGAACCACGTTAAATTCTGTGTTATGATTTATTCTGTGAATGTTTTAGTTTCTCTGTTTTATTTATTAAATCTACATTTAATTGTTAGATCTGCCATCTCTAACCCTAACAATGTTTACCATAGAGAGATGTTCTATGAACATCCAACAACACTTCTAGATACTTCTTTCATACCATCATACCACAAATAGTCACCTCAAACCAAACAATAATAGAACACTTCATTCCAGAAGCACATAATACACAAGCATGAGATGAAACATTAATAAACTAGCTTGTGGAACACTTTATTATATGAAAACCTGAATTGAGACACTACACAAACACTGAGAGCATGTTCACCAATCCATAGGAGCAGAAACATCAATGCAGAGAAATGCAAAGAATTTGTCAAACCAGTCCAAACAACCAACAAAACTGCCAATACATTGCAAATACTAGAAACCTCCTTGGCAACACTGATGACAAGAAAAATATAGGAGTGTAACATCCACAAAGCACAAATAGTAAATCCAAAACCCCAAGACCACATCTTCAAAGGTAGATGAATGTAGAGCATTCTCCCAAATAGTCTTCAAACTAACTTCCTATAGAAAAAAATTTCATCAGCATATAGAGGAAAAAACTTCCTTGTAGCAACATGTACTTCCAAAGGAGCAATAGGAGAGAGCATCCAAAATACTAGAGATCATCATCAACATCTCTCCAACTTCAACATTACTTTTAATCTTCATCTTAATATATCATCATGATATCATCTTTGTTGTCAACAACCATACACAATACAACTCTAATTGTCATTAAACATTGCATGGCATCCAACCATGAACATCAACAACTCATCCAAACAAGGCATGACTACATCCAACCATTAACATTCATGGACATCAACAACTCCATTGTTAGCACAAAATCAATGACAACCCTAGTGAAGCATTGACATCAATGAAAACCAATGCTAAACACATGTGCAACAATCTTCTCAAATGTTGACATCAATGACAACCAATGCCAACAATCTCCCCCTTTGGAATTGATGGAAACACACACCTACACATTCTCTTCCTTTGACATCAAGGACATAGGGAAAAATATCTTCATTTAAATCATTAGCATATTCTCTCCCTTTGACCAACATCACTTCTTCAAACAACTATACATGCTCCCCCTATCAACAACAACTGGCCAACTACTTGCTCCCCCTAAGAGGTAGCACACATCAATCCAAGAGAAAAGGATACACTCAAAAGTATCCTTTGAAAGCACCTTAGTGAAGGTTTTTGCAATTTGATCCTTAGTTGGCACATACTCCAATCTAACTTCTTGCTTTGTAGTTTTCTCCCTTAGAAAGTGATATCAAATAGAAATGTGTTTGGTCATTGAATGCATAACTAGATTCTTGGAAATGTTAATAACATTGGTATTATCACACAATATGGAAATGGGTTAATCATATACCACCTTTAAATCCTTTAGAGTATGCTTCAACAAAACCACCTGGGTGTAGCAAGATGTTGCAACAATTTAATTAGCTTTTGTTGTGGATAAGGACACTGGGTCCTACTTCTTACTAAACCAATAGACCAACTTGCCTCCTAATAAAATTATACTTCCACTAGTGTTTCTCCATTCATCCACACATCCTACCCAATCAACATCAATATAAGCACTCAAAGAAAATTTATCATCCTTCTTATACCACAAGCCATAATCTAGAGTTCCCTTCAAATATTTCAATATTCTTTTTACTACTTTTTTATGAATTTTCGTAGGATTAGCTTGATATTTGGAAACCAAACATACTACATGCATAATATCAAGTCTAGAAGTAGTCAAGTATAATAATTCTCCAATCATAGACCTATAAATATTTTGATCAACCTTAGGTGATTCATTAGTTTTTCTCAAGTGACAACTGGTTACCATAGGAGTACTTACAAGTTTGGAATCCTCCGTGCAAAAATTCTTTAACATATCTCTAGCATACTTAGCCTAAGAAATAAAGATACCATTATCTAGTTGAAAATTTTGAAGCCCAATGAAGAAAGGCAACTCACCAATTATAGACATCTCAAACTCTTTCTACATATCTTCTATAAACATCCTACACAGATTATCATCTCCACCAAAGATGATGTCTTCAACATATACAAAAACTATCAAAATCTTGTCTTCCTTAGCCTTAATGTAAATATTACTATCTATTGTACCTTTCTTGAATCCTTGCTGAAGTAAGTACTTATCCAACCAAACATACCAATCTCTAGGAGCTTGCTTGAGTCCATACAAAGATTTCTTGAGTCTGCATACCATGTCTAGATATTTTGATAGTTGGAAACCAACTAGTTGTTCAATGTAGACTTCTTCCTCTAGATCACCATTCAAGAAGGATGACTTGACATGCACGTGATAGACTTTGAAATTCTTGTGAGTAGAAAAAGAAAGAAACATCCTTATTGCCTCCATTATAGATATTGAAGCAAAAGTCTCCTCAAAATAATTACCTTCAACTTGTGAATAACCTTTACACACCAATCTTTTTTTTTTACTCACAACTTCACCATATTCATTCTATTTGTTCTGGAACACCCATTTTGTTCCTATAACATTCTTATCAGCTGGTCTAGGAACCAAGTCCCATCTCAGATTCTTTTCTATTTAATTCAATTATTCTTCCATTTCCTTCAACCAACCTTCATCTTTACTAGCATCAACAAAATTCTTGGGCTCTACCTTTGATAGTAAACACAAATTTACTTTCTCACTTGATTTTGAAAAATTTCTCCTAGAAAACACTCTCTCATTCTTATCACCAATGATCTGATCTATAAAATGATTCTTCTAAATGTAATTTATTGGAGTCTTAGGAATCTTTTTTTATTATTTCTTCTTCTCTTCTTTCCCTTCTTCTTCTTCTTCAAAGCAAGGAGGTATATCAAATCCACAAACCTCTGGTTCTTGTGAGATGTAACACAAATGTTCATCTACCTTAAAATTTGTGCTTTCAATCATCTTTCCCAATCTCTTGTTGTAGCATCTATAGGCCTTGCTCCTAATTGAGTAACCGAGAAAGATCCCTTCATCACACATTGAATCAAAATTTCCAAGATCTTCTTCATCTCTCTTAATGTAACATTTTCTACCAAATATTCTGAAGTATCTAATAGTAGAAAGGCTTCCATACCATAGCTCATAAGGGGTCTTAGTGGTATTGAACCTTAGTTGCACTCTATTAAGAAAATAGATATCAATGTGAACTACTTCCTTCCAATACATATAAGGCAGATCAATATTTTTCAACATAGCCCTAGCCATCTCTTGCATAGTCCTATTTTTCCTTTCCACTACCCCATTCCACTGAAGGGTCCTAGGAGCAAACACACATCTTCTAATACCATGATCTTTACAAAAACAAATCAAAATCATTTGAAGTAAATTCACCTTCTCTATCTGACCTTAAGAATTTGATCTTAGCATCTATTTCATTCTCAACTTTTTCTTTGAAAATCTATAAACTTATCAAGGGCTTTTGATTTTTCTCAAAAAAATATAACCCAATGTCATTTTAGAGTAGTCATCAATAAGAAACATGAAATACCTTTCACCATGTTGACTCCTTGTTCTTGTAGGTTTGCATAGGTCAGTGTGAATCATCTCCAATGGCATTGTAGCAAATCACTCTTTGATCTTGAAACTTGTCTTTGTCTGCTTTCCCATTTGACACTATTTGCATAAAGTTTTTGCAAGCTTAGTTATCTTAGCCATATCTCTCACTACACGAGTAGATTTGATCTTTTCTATTTTTCAAAATTGATGTGTCCCATTCTCTTGTGCCACAACCAATACTAACCGGATTGAGCTAATAAGTATATTCTTCCATTTGCCTCCTTTAGATGATATAAATTTGCATTTTTCCTTGTACCTTTTGCAACTAGTCTTTTGGACCCTTCCTTCTTGATCTCACAACC
Source organism: Sequoia sempervirens (assembly GCA_007258455.2). Taxonomy (NCBI): domain Eukaryota; kingdom Viridiplantae; phylum Streptophyta; class Pinopsida; order Cupressales; family Cupressaceae; genus Sequoia; species Sequoia sempervirens. Next base: position 273,649,859 of record VDFB02000003.1, on the reverse strand, counting down.
TATGGCATTAAATGTAAGATTATATCCTTTTTTTCACATCTGAATAACATTCAGAAGATTATGCTTTAGTAATTTGACATAGAGGACATCCTCAATCTTGTTCTTTCCATCAATTGTTATAGCACCCTTTCCACAAATCTATGTTGACTCATCACCTCCAAACTTAATAGCGAGCCACCAGTACACTCCTCAAGACTGATGAACCTTCCTTTTTCACCAGTGATGTGGTTTGAGCAACCACTATCAATCACCTAAGCATTTTCTTCTTCCTTTGCATGTGTTACCCTAAATTCAAATTTAGTGTCATGTAAAACTATAGCATTCCTTTCGAGTCCTAAGTCTATTGTTTGGTCACAAAAAAATTGAATTTCCCTAGTTTTCCTTGGAATATTTGTCAAAGTCGGCGGGTTCATACTTTTTCTAACCTAAGTTATGAGGTTCTAAAGTTTCCTAACCTCTTGACTTCCCAACTTATTTGTTGTCAGAGGTTTTCTAAGTCTTAGAACTCCTTATATCAACAACTCCTCTATTTACAAGTTTGAAGGTTCTAAAGATGTCTAACTCTTCTTTGTTGGCCCATCGGTGGTTCTCAAAACTTCACAACCTTTGGCCAGAGGTTCTCAAGTTCAGATTTTTGGTGACTTCACGACATAGAAGCTCTTCCCAACATATGGACACCCATCAATTCATAAATAGAGCATGTGAACTATTGCAAATAATGTCATAAGGGAAGTAAGGTTCATGACAGCTAGAGTTTGCAGAGAAAGGCCATCATTTAGCCACTACCACATGGATCATTGTTTCCCGGTTTCTATATACCAATCTACATGGAGATTCAAAACCTTTAGCAATAAGATTCGAGTGTACAAGTAGTACGGTTGGGATCTCATATTATGAAATTTACATGGCCTATTACTATGATTTGTTAAATGGAGCAAAAGAACAAAAGAAATTCCAATATATCAGTATCCTGAAGGTCATGTGCAACTTCATGGTCTTGCTTAGAATTCACTAGGGAAGACAGTTGTGCAATAATGACTTCCTTGGAGGTATGGGCGATGATATAAAGTGGATTGATTTTCATTATGTAGAGCCACCATGATGTTGTGGGTAAAGTCAGTGGTGCAAAGGTTTATCCTCTACCTTTGTAACATCTATTTGGACTGAAATCTTTTCCATTTGTTAAAACTGTGATGCCTCTTTTGTAAAGCATTGAATTGATGACTTTTGAATGTGGAGATAGATTCAAAGGAAAAAATGTCTCATATGATGCTTGTATTTCAAATGGATTGGAATATTATCTTTAATTCGACACCTGTAAATAATTTAATGGAAATTTTTCTTATTGGTGACCATTGGGAGTACATTGAATGCTAAGTTTCTTCACCAAACTTCCACAGTAATGAGAATTTGGAATAGGATTTTGACAGTGCTCTAAAAATTACAAAAATGAATTCCCAATCATAGAGACACTTTGAAGAAGACATCTACAGTAACAAAGCATGATATTTGAAGCACATGTGTCACGACAACGTGTGAACCTAGACTAGGAAATGTGTTGGTGCTTTTTACATTGGAGGTCTTCACCCAATGATATGGTAATTTCCAAATACAACAATAGTCATTATCAAAGTTTCATTCAATATGCATAATGATGGCCTTGTATCTCAGCTAATTTTTGAATGTTCTCTAAAGATGACATCGATTACAACGAGCTAGTATGTTTAAAATATGACAATATTCATTTCGAGCTAATATAGTAGCTTACCTGATGTAGTATTGTCTATTGGTTATTTGAAAATAAATAATTCACAACATGGAGTAGTATACAAGCATATCAAAATTTCAATGATTTGAATAACCATTTACAACTTCTGCAATGTCTCTTTAAAATCACTTAAGCTTGTAGCAACCACAAGGGCTTAGGAATGCTCTACTATACCTACTGTGTATGTGGCAATGTGCTAAAACTTTCTTGAATTTTTGGTTATATTTGCAATTTGATGTTTTAAAATGCAAAGGGTCTGATAAAGTAAAGTTCAAAGGTAAAGGAGCACTCTTGAATAATTTCTTCCTTCAACGCAAATGGGACCCCTATCATAGGTCATTCCATGTAGGAATGATTGCAGTCCAATTTAGAAATAAAACACATCCACGAAATCATTCATTTTTTGATAGGTGCCAAGTAATCAAATATTCATCTTGAAATAAATAAATAGTTTTACATTTGGGAAAGCAATTACCAAAGCCTAATAAGTATACCTGATGAGAGTTTCTGAAGTTCTACAATGTTGAAATTACAAAAAACCAAGACAAATGGAAAATTTGGAGATATTCCATAATGGGAATTGAAGTGTTTCCATAATAAATAAAATCACTAGAAGTGGTTATGAAAGGATAGGAAATAGCCAACAAATATCTGAGTAAATTGAATCATGAACAGGCAAAAGGAAGATAAAAAGTTAACTTAATTAAAGACCATCTAAATTGCATGAAGTGGTTGCACAGGTGAAGAGGGGGAAATTCAAAAGCTCAATTTTAATAAAATTGTAATTTCTTGAAACCATTACTAATGGTGGTGGGTGAAAATATAAAGGAGTTTTTCTCATTTGCAAATGGATCCTTTTCAGCTATTTGGGGAATAGGGGAAGCAGGGGAAGTTTGCTTCTTTTCAACCACAGTTTGTTGTATAGGGAAGGGAGTCTGTGAACTCATTTTTGTATTAGGGAAATGAAGGATATGTTTTTAAATATATCAATTTATTGATTTTTTCTTTAGATTGCAAATGTCCTATGGGTATGTGTAGGATCATAATGGAAAAAATAGGCCCTTAAGTGGCAAAAAGTTTAGAAAAATTAGAGTTAGGCAAGTTGACATGAAAATTTGAATAAGTTATCTATATTATTTCAAAAATATGTAAGAAGAGAATCTGTAGCAAATTGAATGTAGTTTCTAAACTACTAGGTTTTTTTTTTTTTAAATATGTTTGGTGAAAATTTGAAATTTCAATGCAGTAGTACTTAAATTTCAGGTAAAAAATAAGAAGTAGGTTTCTGTTTGTCCACCCTAACCACAATAAAATGATAATATTTTTTTATAATATTTTAGATATAAGTAGAGGATTCATGTCTTGATGTGATGCATACTTTTTTGTAACTTTTTTCCAAGTAAATAATTAATTATTAATTTTTTATTACAACTTTTAAAAAATATAAAAGATCGTATGTTTGACCACCTTACCCATCATCAATTTTGGGTAAAAAAAATCGTCAGCCACATACCCTACACATACCCATCATATCACCACTTTTTGGCCCATCATGATCTTGCACATACCCCTATGTGTCTCTGCAATCACTTTCCAATATATTTTCTGTTATATCGAATTGTGTGGATGTTTATTTCTAAATCTTTGAATTCAAATTAATTCATCTATTACGAATATCTATTTCTCATTCTTTTTTTGGTTCTCATTCGTGGGTGTGGGATAAGTGGACTTTGAGTCATTTATTCACATTCATTTCATTCTAAATTAATCCATCGCATCTATGCCATGGTTATGCACAGTTGTTAGTTTTCCTTTTATGCTTTCTGGTTAAAAGCATAGCCTATTTTCATTCATTGCACATCTTTTGAAGGTAAGCATGACTTATAAAATAAGCAGAGAGCACATGCAGATAACATTGCAAGTGACTCAACTGTTGGTTAAATTGTCATTGACATGGGTGAAAGAGTATAAAAATGAAGTGACAAATCTGTTAACCAACAATTTTTTGCACTTTTGGTGACTCCTTTGGGGATGTGAAGATTGGTGCATCCTTATTCTCCAATATTTTGAGGGTACCTCATCAAGAAGTAAGGTTGGCGACATTATTTTATTTGAAGAGATCAGAAAATGGTTCAATGCAAGTCAGATCAAAGCAATCATCTCAAACCCAGAAGATGACCTATGCCAACAATTGAAGAGATATTGGATGAAGATGATGAAATAATTCATTCACTATGGAAAAACCTCAAAGCGAGCATATCTAAAGTGGAAAATTAAAGGATGCATCCATCTAAAGATTACCAATCCACATTGTTGCTTAGAAGTTTGCATTGCAGGTTTTACCTTCTTAAAGATCTTGAACAAAAGATTCATCATATAGAAAGATTAAAATTTCTCAAAAAATAAGCAGAGAGTGAAGATCGAGCTTCTTATAAATTTTCTATTGTTGGTGAACCAGATTTTGTGAAGACATTTATTAAGCCCAGAGATTTTCTAGTGCCATGGAATCATAATCAACAACAAGAAAGAATTTTGAGTCAAGCTAAAAATAAAGGACCAGAATCTTTCTCAACATGCACACAAAGGAGTGAGATTGAACAATCATCCACTTTTGTTGAAGAGAATAATGAAAAGGTACTATCAGAAGAACCCAATGCCATTCTCATTCCAAACTAGTGCCTGGAAAGATCAAACAATGACTTTTTATATGGAATCCTAGACGAAGACGGTCACATCACTGAAGTGAGTGTAGCCACTTGTGTCTCTAGTGATATGAAAGAAGATGTGTGGTGCAGGAGCACCAAAGGTTATCATAGGTTGTCTAGGACAGTCTTTTCTAGGAAAACTAGGCAATAAAACTTAGTTCATTTGGATGTATGCCTCAATGGAATTTTTGATTAGGTGTTGATCATCTGATGAAGGTCATGTTGACCAATGGATAGGCCTAAGGTTTTGACCTTTTAGGTTTTTTTAGGTGTTTCTTTTCAATTTTTGCAAATAATGCTCAATTGGAGCTACAAGTAGCCAAGAAGAGCCCAAGGAAGAGGATAACTATTTTAAGGACCCTATTTATGGAATGCCTCGGCATTGGAGTAGGGTTGGAAGTATTTCTGATGTTTGAAGTTTTGTGAATTCAAGGAGAGAAATTGTGTTTGAGAGTGAGTTTTCTAATTTTTTTGCATTGAAGTGAGGATATAATGGATTGATCATGGCTTTGTAACTTGTGTAGGATTTAGTATAGTTGTTCTTCGAGATTTGTGTGGCATTAGTTAGGTTCTTTACTTAGTTTCAAGCACTGTTTTGTAATTAGTTTGTTTTTATTCTGTTGCTGGTCTGAACCAAGCAGTTTTGAGAAAATGGAGTGTTAGTTCACTTTCCCATCGTACAAATTATATGGCCCCTTGGGAACAGTGACTAGACTCCATGTATGTACATATGGTAGGATTTAGGGTCTTTGCAAGCACAAGAGCTGTTGGAAAAGTCTTTCCCTAGGCAAGCCAGGGAAGAGTTTGGCTAGGGAAGACCTCAATGTAGAGCAATTAAATTGTAGGGGTGTCAAATTTTTGACAAAAAACTACTTGGAGAAGACAAATAAGTTTCTTTCCAATGCTTAGTATGGAGGAGGAAGCTTCATCAATCCATTTGGTGAGGAAAGAACTTGACAGTTTGCGGAGAGGTCAGGAAAGGGCTTAAAAACCCTAGTATTGCTCATTTTCTAGTTAAGCCTTTGTACGGTCAGCTGAGACCCAAGACCCCAAAAATATTTGAGAGGTGGGTATATGAATCAGGAATCCCAAGAAAATATTGGGTGTTCTTTGGAAAGATTTGGAGAACTAACCTGATTTCTCAGAGAAGGAGACCTAATTGGGGCTCCTAGGCTAGTAGCCTTTTTAGGTCTAAAAGAGGGTTTGGTGAAAGAGACCTATAGATGGAGCTAGGTGGACCCCTAATACACTTAATAAGATGGTTTGATGATGTTAGAAGCATCTCCACACCCCTGCAAAGCTAATTTCAAGATTTGGAGGATTTGTAGCCTTTAGGGTGGATTAAGGGCTAAAGCAAGGGTTTCAAGATTGCACCAAGTCTTGACTTGGTAGGAGGTTCTTTATTGGTAGTTGGGGTTGGCAAGGAAAAACCAGGGGATCCTAAATAAAGAAAGGCCCTATAGGTTGAAGTGGTGGAGAGAGACACCTTGGAAGTTTTCCAACAAGGCTTAGAGCATGAAACTGTGATTGTTTCATCCAACCTCCCTATCAATGTGAATGGTACTGTATTTTCTCTTGAATTAGAAATCTTTAACTTTGATATTGATAAAAAAATATCAAGTGATAGAAAGTATTTCTTATGAGGTTGAAAGAGGGTTTTTAAATGATAGTTCAAACATGGTAGTTTTTGTCTTTGATAATATTGATTTAGCATTTGATAAAGTAGACAAAGAAGAGCCTAACGAGAGAATGGATAAATTGCATTCCAAATCTGCTTATCCTCTCAGTGATGATTTTCCTTGTGCAAGAAGTGAAGAAGTTCTTTCTATTAAACTTGATACCATGCTTATAGAATGTGATATTCAAAAGTCACAATCAACAATCACATTTCCAGAGATTGATTCATTGAGAAATTTGTAGAAAGAACATGTTTCATTTATGATGTTTTCTCTCTGAGTCCTGGTGATGATAATGAAGTTGTGATTGATACACAACTAGAGTATATGACTTTCAAGTTTCATGAATAAGATGATAAAGGAGAAATATTGCAGCCAAAGGTGAGTGAAGAATTCATCTTTGAGTTATTTTAATTTGAACATGCAATTATACCTGTTGAGAATGATTAATCAAATGAATCTTGTGTTAAAGGTGAAATAAATATATGCAATATTTCTGATTTTTCAAAATCTAAAGTTATGAAAGGAAAATAAATTATTGAGATTAATGAAGAGAAAAAGAATAGTCAAGTTGATGAAGGTTTGCAGCCTCAAAAAAATTTAGAAGCTTTAGGTGATAACCTTCTTTGTGAAGAATATGTTGTGCTCTCTCTTGTACAATGTATTGAAGAAGAATACTCTATTGCCGAATATCCAAATATGGGTGGTCTAACTATTCCTATTGCAACCAGTGAACACATTTTTAATGATAAGAATAGCTAGAATGATACATCAGATTTATTTTTGAATCATCCACAATTGGAAGGTGAAGTTGTTGAAGTTTTCACATAGAATCATGAAGAAGCAAAATTGCAAGCAAAGGTTAGCAATAATTTTACTGTTGAATCACCTCATTTTGAATCTAATTTTGAAGTTATGAAACATGGGATAGAAAATGATTGTATGAATAAGTATGGGGAAAGCAATGCTGATGTACTAAATGAGAATGTTCAACCCCATGTTCGCATTCCAAAATGGTGCTTAGAAACACCAAGAGATGATTTCCTATGTGGAGAAGAGGTCTTTGTGTCTTCTTTGCAGGTTATGGAAAAATATGGTTTGGGTGATAAATCTATAAATATAGAGCTGCACATAGAGAAGGGTGAATTAAATAGAGAAGATAAAAGTGAAATCATTTTGTTTGAGAATGTTCCCAAATTTGATAATGCTATTTTCCATGATGTGATTCTTCTGGTTATTTCAAAAGGGGTTGATATTGAAAATAGTTCACAAGAAACTTTAGAAGTGTATGATGAAGAATGACTCTTTGGTACATCTTTCAAGAATCTCTTTTACTTAATAAGCATCAAATTTATGTTCATGATCAAGAATCCAATTATGAGCTTGTAGACTGCTCACAAGTGCACATATCTATTTCATAATAGCATATATTTCTCCCAACTAGTTAATGGATTTGCATAATTTCTTGAGAATTTGGGGTACATGTGGTACCCAGTCTAGGTACATAGGTGTCTTAGGTTGTTTCATTCTTTTTCCTATTGTGTGTTGTTGGGTTTGTTTCAGTTTTGGGTTTTCGTTCAAACTCTCCCATTTTTTTCTTTGACTCTATTGCCTAATGAATAAGGCTTTGTGCCATCATTATTTTGGATTCTCTATGTCCTATTAGTCCTTGTCCCCATTCAGAGCCAATTGTTACACTAAATTCAAATTTAGTGTCATGTAAAATTATAGCATTCCTTTAATGTCCTAAGTCTATTGTTTGGTCACAAAAAAATTGAATTTCCCTAGTTTTCCTTGGAATATCTTGTCAAAGTCAGCGGGTTCATACTTTTCCTAACCTAGGTCACACGGTTCTAAAATTTCCTAACCTCCTAACTTCCCAACTTCTTTGTTATTGGAGGTTTTCTAAGTCTTAGAAGTCCTTATATCACCGACTCCTCTATTTACAAGTTCAAAGGTTCTAAAAATGCCCGACTCTTCTTTGTCAGCCCGTCAGTGGTTCTCAAAACTTCACAATCTCTAGCTAGAGGTTCTCAAGTTCGTATTTCTGGAAACTTCATGACATAGAAGATATTCTTGGCATACAGACACCCATCAAAGCATAAAAAAAGCATGTGAACTATTTTAGATAATATCATAAGGGAACTAAGGTTCGTGATAGCTAGAGTTTGCAGAGAAAGGCCATCATTTAGCCACTGCGGCATGGATTGTTGTTTCCTGGTTTCTATATACCAATCTCCATGGAGGTTCAAAAACTTTAGCAATAAGGGTCGAGTGTATAGGTAGTATGGTTGGGATTTCATATTATGACATTTACATGGCTTGTTACTATGATCTATTAAATGGAGCAAAATAATGAAAGAAATTCAAGTATTTGACTATCCTGAAGGTCATGTGCAACTTCGTCGTCTTGCTCAAGATTCACTAGGGAAGACAGTTGTGCAATAATGACTTCCTTGGAGTATGGGTGATGATGTAAAGTGGCTGAATTTTCATTTTGTAGAGGCACCACGATGTCGTGGGTAAAGTTAGTGGTGCAAAGGTTTATCCTCTACCTTTGTAACATCTATGTGGACCGAAAGCTTTTCCATTTGTTAAAACTACAATGCCTCCTTTGAAAAGCATTGAATTGATGACTTTTGACTATGGAGTTAGCTTCAAAGGGAAAAATGTCTCATATGATGCTTGCATTTTAAATGGATTGGAAGCTTATCTTTAATTCTACACCTATAAATAATTTAAGGGAAATGTTTGTTATTTGTGACCATTAGGAGTACATTGAATGCTCAATTTCTTCACAAAACTCACACAATAATGAGATTTAGGAATAGGATTTTTAAAGTTCTTTACAAATTACAAAAAGGAATTCCCAATCGTAGAGACACTTTGAAGAAGACATCTATCAGGTCTGCATATATAGTAATGGAGCATTATATTTGAAGCACATGTGATCACGACATCATGTCAACCTAGACTAGGAAATGTGTTGGTGCTCGTTACATTGAAGGTCTTCACCTGATGATATGGTAATTACCAAATACAACAATAGTCACCATCGAAGTTTCATTCAATATGCACAATGTCGGCCTTGTATCTCAGCTAATTGCTTAATGTTCTCTGAATATGACATCGATTACAATGAGCTAGTATGTTTAAAATATGACAATATTCATTTTGAGCTACTACAGTAGCTTACTTGATGTAGTATTGTCTATTGGTTATTTGAAAATAAAGAATTCCTAGCATGGAAAGGTCTACAAGCATATCAAAATTTCAATGATATGAATAACTATCATCAACTTCCGCAATGTCTTTTTAAAAGCACTTAAGCTTATAGCAACCACAAGGGCTCAAGAATGCTCTACTATACCTACTATGTATGTGGCAATGTGTTGATACTTTCTTGAATTGTTGTTTATATTTACAACTTGATGTTTCAAAATGCAAAGAGGCCGATAAAGTAAAGTTCAAAGGTAAGGGAGCACTCTTGAAAAAATTCTTCCTTCAATACAAATGGGACCTCTATCATAGGTCATTCCATGTAGGAATGATTGCAGTTCAATTTAGAAATAAAACACGTCCACTAAATCATTCATTTTTTGACAGGTGCTAAGCAATCAGATATTCATCTTGCAATAAATAAAGAGTTAATCTGCATTTGAGAAAGAAATTACCAAATCCCAATAAGTATTCCCGATGAGAGTTTCTAAAGTTCTATAATGTTGAAATTAGAAACAACTGAGACAAATGGAAAATTTGGAGATATTCCATAATGGGAATGGAAGCGTTTCCATAATAAAGAAAATCACTGAAAAGTAGTTATGAAAGGATGGGAAATAGCCAAGAAATATCTGAGTAAATTGAATCATGAATATGCAAAAGGAAGGTAAAAAAATAACTTAATTAAAGACCATCGAAATTGCATAAAGCAGTTGCACGGCTGAAGAGGGGGAAATTGAAAAGCTCCATTTTAATAAAATTGTAACTTCTTGAAACCATTACTAATGGTGGGGGTGAAAATATAAAGGAGTTTATCTTGTTTGCAAAGGGATCCTTTTCAGCTGTTAGGGGAACATGGGAAGCGGGGGAAGTTTGTTTCTTTTCAACCACAATTTGTTGTATAGGGAAGGGAGTCTGTGAACTCATTTTTGTATTGGGGAAATAAAGGAGATGTTTTTAAATTTGTGAATTTATTGATGTTTTCTCTAGATTGCAAATGTCCAATGTGTAATCACTTTCCAATGCATTTTCTATTATATCGAATTGTGTGGATGTTTATTTCTAAATCTTTGAATTCAAATTAATTCATCTATTGCGAAGATATGCTGCTCATTCTTTTCTTGTTTCTCATTCATGGGTTTGGGATAAGTGGACTTTGAGTCATTTGTTTGCATTCATTTCATTCTAAATTAATCCATCGCATTTGTGTCATGGTTATGCACAGTTGTTAGTTTTCGTTTTCTACTTTTTTGGTTAAAAGCATACCCTATTTTCATTCATTGCACATCTTTTCAAGGTAGCTGCTCCTTATAAAATAAGCAGAGGGTACTTACAGATAACATTGCAAGTGAATCAACTGTTGGTCAGATTGTCATTGACATGGGCAAAAGAGTATAAAACTGAAGGGACAAATCTATTAACCAACAGATTTTTGGATTTTTAGCGACTCCACTGAGGACGTGAAGATTGGTGCATCCTTATTCTCTAGCATTTTGAAGGTACCTCATCAAGAAGTGAGGTTGGAAATTTTGTTTTATTTGAAGAGCTCAGAAAATGGTTCAATGCAAGTCAGATAAAATAAATCAGCCCAAACCCAGAAGATGACCTATGCCTACAATTGAAGAGATATTGATTGAAGATGATGAAATAATTCATTCACTTTGGAACAGTTTCAAAGCGAGCATCTTTGAAGCAGAAAATAAAAGGATGCATCCATCCAAAGATTACCAATCCACATTGTTGCTCAAAAGTTTGCATTGCAGGTTTTACCTTCTTAAAGATACTAAACAAAAGATTCATCATATAGAAATATTAAAACTTATCAAAAAAGAACCAGAGAGTGAAGATTAGGCTTCTTATAACTTTTCTATTCTTGGTGAACGAGATTTTGTGCAAACATTTGTTGAGCCTAGAGATTTGTTAGTGCCATGGAATCAAAATTAGAAACAAGAAAGAATTTTGAGCCAAGTTGAAAATAAATGACCAGAATCTTTATCAACATGCGTACAAAGGAGTGAGATTGAAAAATCATCCACTTTTGTTGAAGAGAATAATGAAAAGGTACTATCAGAAGAACCCAACATCATTCTCATTCCAAACTAGTGCTTGGAAAGATCAAATGATGACTTTTTATGTGGAATCCTAGATGAAGACGGTCACATCATTGAAGTGAGAGTAACCACTTGTGTCTCCGGTGATATAAACGAAGGTGTGAACAGTATTGTATTTTCTCCTTGATCAAAATTATTTAACCTTGGTATTGATAAAAAAGACCGAGTGATAGAAAGTATTTCTTATGAGGCTGAAAGAGGGTTTTTAAATGATAGTTCAAACATGGAAGTTTTTGTCTTTGATTATATCGATTTAGCATTTGATAAAGTAGACAAAGAAGAGCCTAATGAGAGAAAGGATAAATTGCATTCCCAATTTGCTTATCCTCTTAGTGACGATTTTCCTTATGCAAGAAGTGAAGAAGTTCTTTCTATCAAACTTGATCCCATGCTTGTAGAATGTGATATTCAAAAGTCATAATCAATAGTCACATTTCCAAAGATTGATTCATTGAGAAATTTGTAAAAATAATGTTTCATTTATGATGTTTTCTCTCTGATTCTTGGTGTTGATAATGAAGTTATGATTGATACACAACTAGAGTATATGACTTTCAAGTTTCATGAAGAAGGTGATAAAGGAGAAATATTGTAGTCAAAGGTGAGTGAAGAATTCATCTTTGAGTTATTTTACTTTGAACATGCAATTATACCTATTGAGAATGATTCATCAAATGAAGCTTGTGTTAAGGTGAAATAAATATATTCAATATTGATGATTTTTCAAAATCTGAAGTTATGAAAGGAAAATAAATTATTGAGATTGATGAAGAGAAAAAGAATAGTCAAGTTGATGAAGGTTTGCAGCCTCAAAAAAATTTAGAAGCTTTAGGTGATAACCTTCTTTGTGAAGAAGATATTCTGCTCTCTTCTATTCCATGTGTTGAAGAAGAATACTCTATTATTGAATATCCAAATATGGGTGGTCTAACAACTCCTATTGTAGCTAGTGAACAAATTTTTAATGATAAGAATAGCTGGAATGATACATTAGATTTATTTTTGAATCATCCACAAATATAAGGTGAAGTTGCTAAAGTTCCCAAATCGAATCATGAAGAAGTAAAACTGTAAGCAAAGGTTAGCAATGATTTCACTCTTCAATCACCTCATTTTGAATCTAATTTTGAAGTTGTGAAACATGGGATAGAGACTTATTGTATGAATAAGTATGGGGAAAGTAGTGTTGATTTAGAACTCTTTATATCACTGAATCCTTTATTTACAAGTTTGAAGGTTCTAAAAATTCCCAACTCTTCTTTTTCGGCTCATCGGTGGTTCTCAAAACTTCACAACCTCCAACTAGAGGTTCTCAAGTTTGGATTTTTGACAACTTCATGACACATAAGCTCTTCCTAGCTTACGGACACCCATAAAAGCATAAATAGAGCATGTGAATTGTTTCAGATAATGTCATAAGGGAACTAAGGTTCATGACAACTAGAGTTTGCAAAGAAAGGCCATCATTTAGCCACTACCACATGGATCATTGGTTCCCAGTTTCTTTATACCAATCTACATGGAGATTCAAAACCTTTAGCAATACGGGCCGAGCATACAAGTAGTACAATTGGGATCTCATATTATAAAATTTACATGGCCTAATACTATGATCTTTTAAATGGAGCAAAAGAATGAAATAAATTCCAGTATTTGAGTATTCTAAAGGTCATGTGCAACTTTGTGGTCTTGCTCAAGATTCACTAGGGAGGATAGTTGTGCAATAATGACTTCCTTGGAGGTATGGAAAATGATGTAAAGTGGCTCGATTCTCATTTTATAGAGGAACCACGATGTCACAAGTAAAGTCAGTGGTGCAAATGTTTATCCTCTACCTCTGTAACATCTATGTGGATCAAAATCTTTTCAATTTGTTAAAATTGCAATGCCTCCTTTGAAAAGCATTGAATTGATGACTTTTGACTATGAAGATAGCTTCAAAGGGAAAAATGTCTCATATGATGCTTGCATTTCAAATGGATTGGAAGCTTATCTTTAATTCGAAACCTACAAATAATTTAATGGAAATGTTTGTTATTGGTGACCATGGGAGTACATTGAATGCTTGGTTTCTTCACCAAGCTCATGCAATAATGAGAGTTTGGAATAGGATTTTGACAATGCTCTAAAAATTGTAAAAAGGAATTCCCAATCGCATAGATAATTTGAATAAGACATCTATCAGGTTTGCATATATAGTATTAGAGCAAGACATTTGAAGCACACGTGATCATGGCATCGTGTGAACCTAGACTAGGAAACGTGTTGGTTCTCGTTACATTGAAGGTCTTCACCTAATGATATGGTAATTTCCAAATACAACAATAGTCGCCATCGAAGTTTCATTCAATATGCACAATGTCGGCCTTGTATCTCAACTGATTGTTAAACATTCTCCAAAGATAACATCGATTATAGTGAGCCAATATGTTTAAAATATGACAATATTCATTTTGAGCTAATACAATAGCTTACTTGATGTAGTATTGTCTATTGGTTATTTCAAAATAAAGAATTCATAGCATGGAGCAGTCTACAAGCATATCGACAGTTCAATGATTTGAATAACCATCATCAAATTCCATAATGTCTCTTTAAAATAACTTAAGCTTGTAGCCACCACAAGGGCTCAGGAATGCTCTACTATAGCTACTATGTATGTGGCAATGTGTTGATACTTTCTCAAAATTTTGGTTATATTTGCAATTTGATGTTTGAAAATGCAAAGAGGCTAATAAAGTAAAGTTAAAAGGTAAAGGAGCACTCTTGAAGAATTTCTTCCTTCAATGCAAATGGGACCCCTATCACAGGTCATTCCACATAGGAACGACTGTAGTCCAATTTAGAAATAAAACACATCCACAAAATCATTCATTTTGTGACAGGTGTGAAGCAATCAGATATTCATCTTGCAATAAATAAAGAGTTAATTTTCATTTGATAAAGCAATTACCAAAGCCCGATAAGTATTCCTAATGAGAGTTTCAGAAGTTCTACAGTGTTGAAATTAGAAACAACCGAGACAAATGGAAAATTTGGAGATATTCCATAATGGGAATTGAAGTGTTTCCATAATAAATAAAATCACTAAAAAGAAGTTATGAAATGGTAGTAAATAACCAAGAAATATTCGAGTAAATTGACTCGTGAGTAGGCAAAAAGGAAGGTAAAAAGTTAACTTAATTAAAGACCATTGAAATTGCATGAAGCAGTTGCGCAGGTGAAAAGGGGGAAATTGAAAAGCTCAATTTTAATAAAATTGTAATTTATTGAAACCATTACTAATGGTGGGGGATGAAAATATAAAGGAGTTTGTCTCATTTGCAAAGGGATCCTTTTCAGCTATTTTGGGAATAGGGGAAGCGAGGTTAGGGTAAGTGCAAGAAGTTGGGTCCACATTCAAGGGAAGTGTCATTTTTCAGCTTTAAAACAAATACCCATTCATTTTTCAAAATAGGTACCCATTTTGAAGTGGGTACTTGTTCCAAAAGGTTTGAAACTCACAAGACATGTTTTTCATTTGGATTTAAGCTCAAAAAATGCATGGTAACCCAATACTTAGGCTTAGATCTACAAGTACAAGGTCATGGAAATTTCAAGAGAAAAAACTTAGGCAATATATCAAATGAGGTTTTTCTAAAAATTGTTTTGTGAAATTAAAACCCATTATATATGACAATGTCTAATTTTGAAATATGTATTGTTTTAATGATTTGATTATTTTTTCTATTTTTTAATTAATTTATGAGGTTCAACAGGTCCATAAACTCGAAATGTCAAGTTTTCATATTTTTTTAATAACTTTTAAATTGTTAATTTTATAGTTAAAAAATTATATGGCATCAATCTATAAACAAATATTTACACAATGAAAAATATAAAATTCAAAAAAAAAAAGTTAGGTCAAGTTTTGATGTCTGTACACAAGGGTTTTAAAAACTAGAAATTAGGGCCAATAAATAATAAATAAATAAATAAATATTACCAAAAAAAATTATAAAAAATATCCTCATCGGTCTTAATTATAATATACATCTTTTCCCAAAAGGAATTAGAAAAATAATTTTATTTATGTCAAATTATCGTGTTTGTACACGTGCATGGTATGGTCCTAAAAAAGTGACTTTTAAAAAGTGGTTTTTATACATGCATATTAAAAATTATTTTATATCATCTTGGTATTAGAATAAATTACATATTTGAAAAATAGATTCAAAATACTAAATTTCATATTACTAAACTTTTTTGAGATTCAATGTCTAAGTGCTTCAAATTTTACGTCCAACTATGAAAAATTCTAAAAATTAGGAAAAACACTTCCACTTTTTGAACATTTTGTGGACCCAACTTCTTACACCTACTCAACAGTTTGTTTCTTTTCAATAGTTTACTATATAGGGAAGGGAGTCTGTGAACTCATTTTTGTATTGGGGAAATAAAGGATATGTTTTTAAATCTGTGAATTTATTGATGTTTTCTTTAGATTGCAAATGTCCTGTGTGTGTCTGCAATCACTTTCCAATGCATTTTCTATTATATCAAATTGTGTGGATTTTTATTTCTAAATGTTTGAATTTAAAATAATTCATCTATTGTGAAGATCTACTGCTCATTCTTTTCTTGGTTCGCATTCATTGCACATCTTTCAAAGGTAGTTGCACCTTCTAAAATAAACAGAGAGCACTTGTAGATAACATTGCAAGTGACTCAACTATTGGTCAGATTGTCATTGACATGGGCAAAAGAGTATAAAACTAAAGTTCAAATCTATTAAAACCAATGACATGAAAGGCATTCCACACAACCATTGATCTTTCATTATCTTTATGAGCCTATAGGGTACCATACTTATCACATTCTCCAATGTCATCCTTTTAGTTTTTCATAGTCATGAATAGGATTTCATCATTTGAATCATTGCCATCATCTTCTGAAGAAAAACTTTTCTCCTTGAAATAAAAATTTTCTCCTTGAAATAGAGACTCCTATTGAACTTCTCTCTATTATTGCCATCTTCTAATTCTTTAAAAGGAAATTTCGAAGAAAAATGACCAATTATTCCACAATTGAAATACTTGAAAGGTAACTTACCTTTGTATTTTTCAACTAGTGCCTTCTTTGAATATTCTTACAAAGTTTTCTTCTACCTTATCAAAGTCATCATTCTGATCAGTTGTTTCATCTTCCATCTTTTTACTAGTTTTGAGTGTTGATTCCTTCATTGGAACATCTTTTTCAAACTCTCTCATTTCAAAGGTTGTGAGAGCACCAAACATTTCATCTACTGAATACTTATCCAAGTCCTTAGACTCCTTAATAGTAGATACCTTATGACTATAAGATTTATGGATAGATCTCAGAACCTTCTTCACAATCCCATCTTCTTTCACTTCTCCCCCAAGACCTCTGACGCTAGTAACAACTTCATCCACCCAAAGCATATAAATAGAAATATCTTCGTACTCTTTCATCCTTAAGGTCTCAAATCTACTCTTGAAGATTTTATCTTGGAATTCTTCACTTTATTATCTCCTTCATAAATGTTGCTATGTTTTCCCTAGACATCCAAGTAGTGGAAATGTGCAATTCATCACCTTCAAAAGTTTCTAAATCAGCTAACCCACACAAGATAGCATTCTTAGTCTTGGAATTATTCTCATATAATCTAAACTCAACTAGATCTATTGGAGGAGTAGCAGGAGAAATATAACTATCCTTGATAGATTACCAAACACCAAACCCTAAAGAGTTTAAATGGCCTTCCATTCTTACTTTCCAAAAGGTGTAATTTTTCCCATCAAACCTAGGACCCTTGTAAGATCCATCATGTGCCATCCTGAACCTTTCCTCAAGTGGTTAAGCTTATTAAGATAAATTTAGATATGTTACAAATTTTTGAACACACCCAGATACTAAGAGGGGAGTGAATTAGTATCTATCAAAACTTAAACCTTTCATATCTTAAACCCTTCAACAATATGAAAATTCAAACTTTTAATAGGATCAAAAACTTATGAACATATAAGAAAAACTTAAACAAATCAAAAATAATGAAAGATAAGTCAATAAACACACATGCACAATATAACACCATATTTACATGGAAAACCTAATGTAATGCCCCGTCTTAATAACCTAAGAATGTTGCAATTGTATAAATAGGTGTAATAATTTTTTTTCTAAAGTTTAATTATTTAGTTATTTAGTTGCATACATTCATTAAGCTATACGACGTTACACTACTTTGAGTTTCCATAAGCGACTTAAGTATTTCACATTGCACATATTAATTAACATTAACATAATCATCAAAGATAAACATTGCATAACATTGGATTCCATTCAAGATAATATAAGGTACAAACATGTTTCCATACATTGCATTTAATAGAATATACAATACTCATCCATCATGGTGAGGTAGTTCAATAATAATTACAATTACAAGTGTTCACCTCACAACATTTGAGGGATGTTTTCAAATACAAATTTTACAATATACAATGTTGAAATAAACATAAGTTTCCAAGTGTGAGCTCTCCATCCATGAAGCTCTTGATGCCATGATCAAACTGGGGACCCAACGGAGTAAGGTGCACATTCCACCCAACCATGTGGTACCCGTAGGTCCACCCCCCGTGCTAGGAGATAGTAATAAGATTACCTAGACCTAATCTACTAACCCTAGACACTAGTACATAACAAACTAATGGTTACATTGCTTCCAGATTTAGATAATTGAATGTTTTACAAATACAAGGTTAATTGTTATTCTAGGTGGAGTGTCATCACAACGTTGCAAAGGTTACCCTGGTGTTTCTTCCTAGGTTCTGGCTCCCAATCCTTGGGTTACCCTAGTAACCTCTTACGAAACCCGGCCCCAATGCAAATCATTGCGAAATTGAATGTCTTTTAAAGGAACAAGACACCGATTTTCCATTCCAGGCCTTCTCATCTTATACTCGAGACTAAAGTAGCTCAAGAGTCATAAGTGAGGCATATTCATCTTGTTAAGAGTTTTAAATCTAACTATAGTGTTCTTTAATTTTCTCTGAGTTACTAACTCTTTGTAAGTTACCCTGACACCACTTTGTGTGTCGGCCCTTACAAAAAGCCACTCCCCTAAACATAACATGGGAATCTATGTTCTCTGACTAAGGTTTATAAGGTGTACATTTAACTAAAATCAACATAAAAGACCCAACATGTTATAATGGACATCAAATTATTGTTCATAAACAGGTGTCAATCCACCATACAAATCCATGTACACATCCTTAGTTTACACAGGAACTCAACTTAACAATCCCTATTCCCACATTTACAATTGGTCTAGAAGACTTTAAAAAGAAAACTACGATCTTTCCCAAATTGCCCCAATTAATACACAACTGAAACAAATCAAAAAAATTTAAGCATCTACCATTCAGATTCACTAAATCCATACATTGAATAAAATCAAATAATTATAACATCTTGATTGTAAATCATATCCCAATAATTAAAGGAAATGCATCAATTTAATCTTTTTTTTTTTTGTGAGACTACAATTTACTCTTTTAATCATTACAAATAAAGCTAATCAATTCTAATATATTTCACATATATTTAAATATACAATTTATTACATAAAGAAAAAATATTATAATAAAATATAATATATATATATATATATATTCTTATTTAATATTAATCATTCATATAAAAAAAAAGATTTCAATTAACAATTATTAATAAATCGATATGCATTGATTCGAATTTTGGGTTAAACATAACAAAAGTTTTATGTTAGGGTTTCGGCTGCATTCACAGCCGTCCCTAATGGGCCGCGGCAGCGGCGATAGCATGTGCGCTGCCTATGAGGGCAGCGCTAGGCTTCCTTCGCAGCCGCTGCCCCCACTTATGGGCGGCCGTGGGGAGGCCCCTGTGCCTCCTCCACCGCCTACTGTATAGATAACCAAAAAAATACATTTTACTAATATAAATTTAAACGAAAATTTAACTCTGGGAAATTTCAATTCGTATTTTTATGGAAATTTAATTCCGTCTTTTAAAAAAAAAATCTCACGCCTGTACGGTGATTTAAAGTTGTATAATCACAAAACTATTAAGCTCCATTCCCAATCCAATTTATATATAAAATATATATATATATATATATATATATGATTATATATATATTAAAAATTCCTATAGAGTTTTGTTTTAACAAAGAAGAAAATAATAATAAACTTCTTCTGGGGAAATTGGGGAAATAATCATATTTTCTGAGGATTTCACATAATTCACGCACAATATATTTTTTTATTTTATTTCAAGTTCATTCCTTCCAAGAAACATTTCCCTCATAGAAATTTAACAAATTTTCTTCAGATAATTTAATATAGAGGTTTTCTAAACCATCAAATTTCACAAATCAAATTACAGAAAAACAATTTTCTTTCACAGGAATTACAGAAGTTTAAAATTAAACTTGCTTCTTTTCACAAACAATCACTTCCAGAACAAACTAAATTTATTCATAAACTTTCACAAGAAGATTACCTAATTTCCTTCGCTATCTGGTGAAGAAAACCTTTGTTGCCTCTGTTGCCTGTAGCCTCCAAATCCTTTCCTGTACAACAAATCCCAATCCAAATAAAAGCTTTCCCATACAACAAATCCCAATCCAAATACAAGCAAAAGATTTCCCACAAAAATACAGTATTTCCAAATAACACAAAATAGAGAAATTTTACAAAGCTCTGATGATTTTTCCCGTGAGGAAATTGAATAATCCCTCTGCAATCCTAGATCCACAATAAACTCCGTAACAAATTTCCCCAACCAAAAACAATTATTGCACTCACACACATGTCGAGAAGTGGTTGCAAAAATATCTCAACCACTTCTCGGATAACTTTTCCAATTTCAAATTTGCATGCAATTATTTATTTAATTTAAATTTACAACCACTATTCAAATCTCATGCATTTTTTTAAATTTAAATTTACAATTTTCCACAATTTATTTAATTTTCAAATATAACTATTTACACACTTAATATTTTAATTTAATTAATTTATTTAATTAATTAAATAAGTTTGATCTTTTAAAATCAAACCATTTAACCAAATAAACTAATTAATGAATTAAATTACCAAGCAACTAATTTCTTTAACATTTAAAATTAATTTAAATAACAATAATTAAAGCACAAAAACTAACATTAAAATTTAACCAAATTTTACCTTTTCAAACAATTTATCCAAACAGAAGAATGCAAGACAACCTAGACTCAGACTGAAACTGACAATGTACTAAGACCAGGATTATAGATTAGACTAGGGTGAACCAAACTACTATCTCCCAATCAACGTATCCATTGAGTCTTGACATGCTTAGACCTGAGTACCCAGGTGGAGTCGGTGTCATGTACCTGCAATTCCTACAACCAAGCAATAACATGCATAGAAATATATATATAAAGCATTAAACAGACACATCATGCGGAGAAAATCACGGATATCACAGGGCACTCACAAGCGAGTGATGCGATTCTGTTCTCCACACCAATACACGTCACATCAGACTGATGAAATAAATAGTTGTTAATCCATCATAAACATGTTCATAGCAATAATCAACTGAAAGTAAACATCTAAACTATATCAAATCATGTCTGAAATCAATAATCATCAAACAATGTATCATCATGTCACAGAGTAAATCCACTGTTGCTCAAAACCAGTAATCAAAATATCCAAACATAGTATCATAGTCTAATAGTGTGAAAACATAACAGCAGAAAGCATAAGCATAAACGGAGGGGTACTACATCCTCCCCCCCTAGGATCAGGCTTGCTCCTGAAAGCCTGTGAACAGATAGGGATAAAGTTCCCTCATGCATGTCACATCCTCCCAGGTAGCAGAAGCCTCATAGCTAGGATCCCATTAGACCCTCACCTGATCAACGTCTCGACCCCTGAGACCGAGCGTCTGGTGCTGTAGAATGGCCATGGGCTCCAAAGCCAGTTGCCCGTCCTCTACCTGTAACACATTCCAATCAAGTACATGAGATATGTCAGGATGATATGGTCTAAGAATTGATACATGAAAAACATCATGAATACGAGACAAACTGGGTGGTAAGGCGAGTCGATACGCCACGGGACCAATTCTCTCTAAAATCCTGAATGGCCCAATGAAGCGAGGAGCAAGCTTAGAGCCTTTTCCATAACGGATAGGACTCTTTCGCGGTCGCACTCGAAGAAACACTCTATCACCTATAGCAAACTATCGATCTATCCTATGCGCATTAGCATATTTCTTTTGTCTATCCTGAGCTGCTATCAAATGCTCTCTAATACGGTCAACCTGTTGCTCCATGTCATGAAGCATCTCAGGTCCAAGTAACACTCTATCCTCTAGTCGATCCCAACTTAGTGGAGTTCGACAAGGATGACCATATAATGCCTGAAATGGTGGCATACCTATGGAACTTTGATATCCGTTGTTATAAGCGAATTGTACTAAGTACAGATAATCCTCCCAACGTGATTGTTGGTCCATTACGTACATCCTAAGCATATCCTCTAATATTTGGTTAACTCTTTCCGTTTGACCATCAGTTTGAGGATGATACGCTGAACTAAAGTTCAATTGTGTACCTAATGCATGTTGTAATGAAGTCCATAGGGCTGAAGTAAATATAGGATCTCTATTCGAAATGATCCTACGAGGAATCCCATGTAATCTAACGATGTCCTCCATGAATATCCTAGCTACGGATGAAGCATTGTAAGATGATCGTACTGGTGAAAAGTGAGCTACCTTAGTCAAACGGTCAACAGTTGCCATAATGGCATCATGTCGACATGATGACGTAGGTAACCCTACAATAAAGTCAATGGATATAATATCCCATTTCCATTCGGGAATGAGATGTGGCTGCAATAATCCAGTAGGATCTTGATGCTCAGCTTTAACTCGCTGGCATTCAAGACATCTTGATACATAATCAGCAATATCATGTTTCATACCAGGCCAGAAATACAATTGCTGAAGATCGGCATGCATTTTCTTAACTCCTAGATGAGCTGAATACAGAGCTCGATGAGCTGCAGTCATAATTAATGTATGAAGACTCTCAACATGTGGTACATAAATACGACCTAAGTGTCGTAATATACCATCTGATTCTAAGACATAACCTGCAAATTGACCTTCTAAAGGTCTACCCGATTCAATCTCTGACCTCACTTTGTGATATAATCTATCAGTAGGAAGTGCAGCTACTATTTGTCCTCTCAAATCTACTTCAAGAGTAGTAGCGGAGATCTCATGTCGACGACGACTAAGAGCGTCAGCCACTACGTTCTCTTTCCCTTGAACATATTTCACTTCAAAATCATACTCACACAAGAACTCCATCCACCTTCTCTTCCTAACATTCAAGTTAGGTTGTGTAAAGATGTATTGCAAACTACGGTGATCAGTATGAAGTTCTAAACGATGACGTAATAGGAAATGCCTCCATCGAACTAATGCATGCACTACTGCAGCTAGTTCTAAGTCATGAGTAGGATAGTTTAATTCATGATCCTTGAGTTTGCGAGACTCATAAGCAACAACACACCCATCTTGCATCAAAACTACTCCCAAACCCTCTAAGGAAGCATCCGTACACACTACGAAATCCTTAGTAGGATTAGGAACAATGAGTATAGGCGCATTAGTTAGCTTTTCTTTAAGAGTCTGAAAAGCCAACTGACATTGCTCTATCCAAACAAACTTCTTCCCTTTCCTTTGAATAGAAGTAATAGGATGACCGATTCTAGAAAATCCCTCTACAAAATGCCTATAATAGCCAGCTAGACCCATAAAACTACGAACTTCACCTACATTAGTAGGTGCAGGCCAATCTACAATATCTTGAATCTTTGAAGGATCCACAGCAATACCTTTACCAGATATCACATGACCAAGGTATTTTATTTTAGTTTGAAAGAAGTCACACTTCTTCAGGTTTGCATACAATTGATTTTCCCTTAAACATTGCAAAACCTGTCTCAAGTGTTCTTCATGTTCCTTCATGTTTCTCGAATAAACTAAAATATCATCAAGAAATACCAGGACAAAGTGATCAAGGTATGTACGAAAAACACCATTCATTAAACTCATGAATATTGATGGTGCATTCGTTAACCCAAATGGTACTACTGTAAATTCGTAGTGCCCATAACGAGTTCGAAAAGTAGTTTTATGAATGTCTGCTTCAACTATTCGCAATTGATGATAGCCATATTTCAAATTGATTTTAGAGAACACATTAGCTCCCTTAATTTTATCAAAAAGATCATCGATTCTAGGCAAAGGATAACGATTCTTAATCGTAACCTTGTTCAATTGACGATAGTCAATGCACGGCCTAAGAGATCCATCCTTCTTCTTTATGAAGATAACAGGTGCTCCCAAAGGGGAAACACTTGGACAAATGAAAACCTTTTCTAACAATTCGTCCAATTGGATTCGAAGTTCCTCTAACTCCTGAGTTGTCATTCTATAAGGAGCTCTAGATATAGGCTCAGCTCCAGGAACTAGGTCAATTCTAAAATCTATATCCCTCTTTAGTGGCATTCCAAGAATGTCATCAGAAAACACATCCGCGAATTCTCTAAGAATAGGATGATCATCAAGAGATACCTCTCGACTCTCACCCTCTTCCAAATCAGTAACTGTTGTTGTAAACAATTGACATCCCTATCGAAGACATCTCTTTAATTGCATAGCAGATATCATCCGCAAAGAGATAGGTCTTTGAATACCTATGATTTCCACTTTCACACCAAAATTATTAATGCAACTAACTGTCTTAAGTCGACAGTCAATTACAGCATGATAAGATGCTAACCAATCCATACCTAGTACTATGTCATATGATCCTAAGGGTGTAACATATAAATCTACTAAGGTAGTTAACGTTCCAATTTTAAGTTCACAATTATGTACTAAGTTTTCTACTACTACTTTCACCCCTAAGGTGAATTCAACTTGCCACTTACCACCTTGCTTTACCGCCACAAGACCACAATGGTCTATGATGGTCGATGAAATAAAGGAGTCAGTGGCTTCAGAATCAAAAAGAATGGACACATTAATACCATGTAACTTACTTGAAGTCTCGACCACTGTGTTCTGGTGATCGGCTTGGTGGTCATTAACCGCAACATATACTATATGTGATCATCCTGCATCACCCACTGTAGGCTCTAAAACTATAGGTCGAGGCCCAAAACCAGTAGAACCTCTCATCAGACATTGCCTAGCTATATGTCCCTACTGCCCACATGAGTAACAACCTGTACCTGTACCTCTACCGAATCCTTTTCCACCCGAAGGTGCATTGGATTGCTGGAAACTACCCCTACTGATGGTAGACTGAGCACTCTGCGCAGGCTGATCCTGCCTATTGCGCTTGTTGTGCCACCAATTGCGACCCTTTCCTGTTTGAGGAGTATTCTGTTGTTGTGGTTGAGGGTTATTGTTTTTTTGAGGTGTTTGTTGTTGTTGCTTCCCACCCTTTGTGGGTGTCTGTTGGTTCTTAGAAGAACCACCTATCTATGCCTGTCCACCCCATGGACTAAAACCTGGTGCAGGAGCACTCCCAATCTGCACTCCTGTGTGCCCACCTAATGCCATAATAAGGTTCTCCTCTACTATGTGATCCTTCTCCACCGCAACTTCCATAGTCTTTGGCTCAAAGACTCGGACACCACCACTAATGTGGGTGTTTAAACCCCTGATGAAATGTTGTACTAGCATAGACTCATCATCGCCAATACTAGCATACTGCTTGAGTTCGTATAACCTACGTTTATATTGCTCAATAGAAAGAGCCAACTGAAGTAGATCATGGAACTCATCAGCCCTACACTGCCTCCAATGTTTTGAAAGGAACCGAGCTCTAAACCTCTCGAGAAACATCTCCCAAGACATAGAACCAATATCTATGTGGAGCTTCTGCTCCTCTAGGCGCCACCAAGTAGAGGCGAATCCTCTCAAGTGCATAATAGTGCATTTGGCACGGGTATTACTACCGTAAGGGTGCATGGAAAAGCATCTACCCAAATCTAGTAGCCAAGTCTCAGCCTCTAAGCCACCTCCAGTACCATCAAAGGTAGGAGGGCGTGCTCTCAGTAAATCCCTCATATGACCTGCAATGATAGCATCTTGATGTGTTGTGTCCTCTACTCTCCTAGGAGATCTATCTCTCTCTCTGAGAACCTCCTGCTCATCTACCTGTCTAGGTCCAAGACAAGCTAAGACCTCCTCTAATAATGGACGTATCTGAGAACCCTCTACTGCTGACTATTCGAGATTCTGTCCCTCATTTCTCTGACCCATCTGTTCTGCCTGATCACTGTGATGAGGGATAGGAGGGGGAGTAACTTGAGGGATTGGCCCTCGGCCTCCACCTCGACCTCTTCCTTCTCACCTAGGCATGTTCTTACACATAACAATAATAAGTCTTAGATACTATTCAACCAAGGCTATCACTTGCGACACTACGTACTAGGTCAACCTAATGGGCTCGTGATTACCTAGAGCGTCCAGTGTTTGTAACCTTTGCTCTGATACCAATCTATAATGCCCCGTCTTAATAACCTAAGAATGTTGCAATTGTATAAATAGGTGTAATAATTTTTTTTCTAAAGTTTAATTATTTAGTTATTTAGTTGCATACATTCATTAAGCTATACGACGTTACACTACTTTGAGTTTCCATAAGTGACTTAAGTATTTCGCATTGCACATATTAATTAACATTAACATAATCATCAAAGATAAACATTGCATAACATTGGATTCCATTCAAGATAATATAAGGTACAAACATGTTTCCATACATTGCATTTAATAGAATATACAATACTCATCCATCATGGTGAGGTAGTTCAATAATAATTACAATTACAAGTGTTCACCTCACAACATTTGAGGGATGTTTACAAATACAAATTTTACAATATACAATGTTGAAATAAACATAAGTTTCCAAGTGTGAGCTCTCCATCCATGAAGCTCTTGATGCCATGATCAAACTGGGGACCCAACGGAGTAAGGTGCACGTTCCACCCAACCATGTGGTACCCGTAGGTCCACCCCCCATGCTAGGAGATAGTAATAAGATTACCTAGACCTAATCTACTAACCCTAGACACTAGTACATAACAAACTAATGGTTACATTGCTTCCAGATTTAGACAATTGAATGTTTTACAAATACAAGGTTAACTGTTATTCTAGGTGGAGTGTCATCACAATGTTGCAAAGGTTACCCTGGTGTTTCTTCCTAGGTTCCGGCCCCCAATCCTTGGGTTACCCTGGTAACCTCTTACGAAACCCGGCCCCAATGCAAATCATTGCAGAATCAAATGTCTTTTAAACGAACACGACACCGATTTTCCATTCCAGGCCTTCTCATCTTATACTCGAGGCTGAAGTAGCTCAAGAGTCATAAGCGAGGCATAATCATCTTGTTAAGAGTTTTAAATCTAACTACAATGTTCTTTAATTTTCTCTGAGTTACTAACTCTTTGTAAGTTACCCTGACACCACTTTGTGTGTCGGCCTTACAAAAAGCCACTCCCCTAAACATAACATGGGAATCTATGTTCTCTAACTAAGGTTTATAAGGTGTACATTTAACCAAAATCAACATAAAATACCCAACATGTTATAATGGACATCAAATTATTGTTCATAAACAGGTGTCAATCCACCATACAAATCCATGTACACATCCTTAGTTTACATAGGAACTCAACTTAACAATCCCTATTCCCACATTTACAATTGGTCTAGAAGACTTTAAAAAGAAAACTACGATCTTTCCCAAATTGCCCCAATTAATACACAACTGAAACAAATCAAAAAAATTAAGCATCTACCATTCGGATTCACTAAATCCATACATTGAATAAAATCAAATAATATAACATCTTGATTGTAAATCATATCCCAATAATTAAAGGAACTGCATCAATTTAATCTTGTTTTTTTTGTGAGACTATAATTTACTCTTTTAATCATTACAAATAAAGCTAATCAATTCTAATATATTTCACATATATTTAAATATACAATTTATTACATAAAGAAAAAAATTTATAATCAAATATAATATATATATATATACATACATATATATATTCTTATTTAATATTAATCATTCATATAAAAAAAAGATTTCAATTAACAATTATTAATAAATCCATACGCATTGATTCGAATTTTGGGTTAAACATAACAAAAGTTTTATGTTAGGGTTTTGGTTGCATTTGCAGTCGTCCCTAATAGGCCGCGGCAGTGGCAGCAGCCTGTGCGCTGCCTGTGAGGGCAGTGTTGGGCTGCCTTCGCAACCGCTACCCCCCCTTATGGGCGGCCGTGGGGAGGCCCCTGCACCTCCTCCATTGCCTACTGTATAGATAACAAAAAAATACATTTTACTAATATAAATTTAAACAAAAATTTAACTCTGTGAAATTTCAATTTGCATTTTTACAGAAATTTAATTGCGTCTTTTAAAAAAAATCTCACGCCTGTACGGTGATTTAAAGTTGTATAATCACAAAACTATTAAGCTCTATTCCCAATCCAATTTATATATAAAATATATATATATATATATATATATATATATATATATGTGATTATATATATATATATATATTAAAAATTCCTAAAGAGTTTTGTTTTAACAAAGAAGAAAATAATAATAAACTTCTTCTGGGGAAATTGGGGAAATAATCATATTTTCTGAGGATTTCACATAATTCACGCACAATATATATATTTTTTTATTTCAAGTTCATTCCTTTCAAAAAACATTTCCCTCATAGAAATTTAACAAATTTTCTTCAGATAATTTAATACAAAGGTTTTCTAAACCATCAAATTTCACAAATCAAATTACAGAATTTTTTTTTTCTTTCACGGGAATTACAGAAGTTTAAAATTAAACTTGCTTCTTTTCACAAACAATCACTTCCAAAACAAACTAAATTTATTCATAAACTTTCACAAGAAGATTACCTAATTTCCTTCGCTATCTGGTGAAGAAAACCTTTGTTGCCTCTGTTGCCTATAGCCTCCAAATCCTTTCCCGTACAGCAAATCCCAATCCAAATAAAAGCTTTCCCGTACAACAAATCCCAATCCAAATACAAGCAAAATATTTTCCACAAAAATACAGTATTTCCAAATAACACAAAATAGAGAAATTTTACAAAGCTCTGATGATTTTTCCCGTGAGGAAATTGAATAATCCCTCTACAATCCCAGATCCACAATAAACTCCGTAACAAATTTCCCCAACCAAAAACAATTATTGCACTCACACACATGTCGAGAAGTGGTTGCAAAAATATCTCAACCACTTCTCGGATAACTTTTCCAATTTCAAATTTGCATGCAATTATTTATTTAATTTAAATTTACAACCACTATTCAAATCTCATGCATTTTTTTTAATTTAAATTTACAATTTTCCACAATTTATTTAATTTTCAAATATAACTATTTACACACTTAATATTTTAATTTAATTAATTTATTTATTTAATTAAATAAGTTTGATCTTTTAAAATCAAACCATTTAACCAAATAAGCTAATTAATGAATTAAATTATCAAGCAACTAATTTCTTTAACATTTAAAATTAATTTAAATAACAATAATTAAAGCACAAAAACTAACATTAAAATTTAACCAAATTTTACCTTTTCAAACAATTTATCCAAACAGAAGAATGCAAGACAACCTAGACTCAGACTAAAACTGACAATGTACTAAGACCGGGATTATAGATTAGACTAGGGTGAACTAAACTACTATCTCCCAATCAACGTATCCATTGAGTCTTGACACGCTCAGACCTGAGTACCCAGGTGGAGTCGGTGTCATGTACCTGCAATTCCTGCAACCAAGCAATAACATGCATACAAATATATATATAAAGCATTAAACAGACACATCGTGTGGAGAAAATCACGGATATCACAGGGCACTCACAAGCGAGTGATGCGATTCTGTTCTCCACACCAATACACGTCACATCAGACTGATGAAATAAATAGCTGTTAATCCATCATAAACATGTTCATAGCAATAATCAACTGAAAGTAAACATCTAAACTATATCAAATCATGTCTAAAATCAATAATCATCAAACAATGTATCATCATGTCACAGAGTAAATCCACTGTCGCTCAAAACCAGCAATCAAAATATCCAAACATAGTATCATAGTCTAATAGTG
Source organism: Sequoia sempervirens (assembly GCA_007258455.2). Lineage (NCBI taxonomy): Eukaryota > Viridiplantae > Streptophyta > Pinopsida > Cupressales > Cupressaceae > Sequoia > Sequoia sempervirens. The sequence continues at coordinate 273,620,078 of VDFB02000003.1, read as the reverse complement.
TGAAAACATAACAACAGAAAGCATAACCATAAACGGAGGGGTACTACACCTAAGGAGGGAAAAACCACAAAGAGAAATCCCTCAAGATAGGAAGCTCACTACTTATAGAATTATAATTTGTTTTAAGGCTCTCTGCCTGGGTATGTGCAGGATCATGATGGGCAAAAAAGTGGTGATATGATGGGTATGTATAGGGTATGTGGCTGGCAACTTTTTTTACCCAAAATTGATGAAACAAAAAGGGTTGTTAAAGGAGATTCTTAGCTTTCCACCAATATAAATTATGCTTTACTTTGAATTCAATAAATACTTTTTATTCATTTTCTATTTGAATTATGACTAAAGTCCTAATTTATAGGTTGATTGAAAAACATCTATAGCTTTCAAACGGTATCAGATTTTTTGAATCTGAAACATGCGTCACATTCTATGCTTCGCATACTATAGGATTAAAAAAAATTGAATTTCATGAATTTTTGACCAAGTAAGGTGGTCAAACATACGAGTTTTTATATTTTTTAAAAGTTGTAATAAAAAAAATCATAATTAATTATTTACTTGGAAAAAAATTACAAAAAAAATGCATCACATTGGGACATGAGTCCTCTACTTAGATCTAAAATCTTATAAAAAAATATTATCATTTTATTGTGGTTAGGTTGGTCAGATAGACAACTACTTATTTTTTCCTTGAAATTTAAGTACTATGGCATTGAAATTTCAAATTTTCACCAAATAGATTTAAAAAAAAAAAAACCTAGTAGTTTAGAAACTACATTCAATTTGCTACAGATTATATTTTTGCATATTTTTGAAATAATATAGATAACTTATTCAAATTTCTACGTCAAGTTTCCTAACTCTATTTTTTTAATTTTTTGCCACTTAAGGGCCTATTTTTTTCATGATGATCTTGCACATACCCACTAAGGAAGCACACTGCTCCCTAAAGGAATTGCAAGCTAAGGCACACAACCTTAGGAAAATATACAAAGGACTTGCAGTACTGATACACACAACCCTAGGGAAGGACAAAAATTACAAGGACCTACTAAAGAGACTCACTGTTTGATAGTAGGATACATAAGATATGAAATTACAACATTTTTCAACAATACACTCTACTGACTGAGGATTTAAATCATATTTCTCTTTTCTTTTCCACAACTCACTGCTTCATTCCATATTTGCACACCACACCACTCTCACACCACTTGCAACTAAAATGTTCTTTCATTTATATCCTTTGCAAGGTCTCAAAACATTAATTAGGTTGGCTAGAATAGAAGATAAATAATAACCTCAAAAAGTCAGATACAAAACATAATGTGGTCCTATCCAAGAGATATAGAGGACCAAATAACAAACTATTACATCTTTCAATGTGATCCTAAACAACATATATGTTGGCACACATCAACCCAAGTCAATAACAAGGAAGCATGTAGATGAAATCGGTAGCACATTATTAGTTGCCCAAAAAAAAACATATTCAACTGAATTTACTCAGTGTGGTCCTCAATAAGATAGTTCAAGACCCAAATACATCTTACCATAGCCTCAAATTCTAGCATAGACCCCCAAGCACATTATGCAAGCAAGAAAACAAGCCCTATCAGCCAGACATCCACAAATTTCCCAGAAAACTAACTCAAAATAATATGTGACACCAAGAAGATCAATCATTGATGTGTGAACCATAGAGAGATGTTCTATGAACATCCAAAAACACTTATGGATACTTCTTTCACACTATCATACCACTAACGACTATCACAAACCTAATAAGAATAGACAACTTTATTCCAAAAGCACAAAATACACAAGCATGAGATGAAACATTAATAAGAAAACTTGTGAAACACTTTATTACATGAAAACTAAACCAAGACACTACAAAAACACTAAGAGCACATTCACCAATTTGTAGGAGTAAAAACATCAATGTGGAGAAATGTGGAGCATTTTCTAGACTAGTCTAGACAACCAACAAAACTACCAATACACTGTAAATGTCAGAAACCTCCTCGACAACACTGGTGACCAAAAAAATATGAGTGAAACATCCAAAAAACAAAAACATTGAATCCCAAACCAAAAGACCACATCTTCAAAGGCGAAGGAATGTAGAGAATTCTCCCAAACAATCTTCAAACTAACTTCATGTCGCGGAAACTTTCATCAACATGCAAAGGCCAAAACTTCCTTGTAGCAACACATACTTCCAAACGAGCAATAGAAGAGAGCGTAAAACATACTACAGATCATCAATAACATCTCTCCAACTTCATCATTACTTATCATCTTTATCTTAAAATATCATCATGATATCATCTCTGTTGTTAGCAGCCATACACAATACAACTCTAATTTTCATTAAATAAGGTATGACATCAACCATGAACATCAACAACTCCACTGTGAGCACAACATCAATGCCAAAGCTAATTGATTGTTAAAATAAATGACAACCAATGCTAAACACATGTGCAACACTCTTCCCAAGTGTTGACATCAATGGCAACTAGTGACAACAACAACAACAAATTGAAGAACTAATTTTAAAAGAAAGAATTTAAATGAAAATCCAAGAAGAAATTGGATTATATAGAGTTTCAAGTTAGTTGAGAATTAGGTTCTAGTTGAAAATTTAAATTCCTTGTTAACTTGCAAGCTTAATTAATATTTTATTGTTGGTGAAAATTAAAAGACCACCTTTTCTTTTTAAGAAACCAACTTAAGAAAATTAAGTAAACTATTTAATTCTCTTATTAACTTTAAGATTTAATATTCAACCTCAATTACTTTCAAGAATTCAAACCTCAAAGTTAGACTTTAGAGTTTTTCAAGTGTAATAATTTTGAATAATGATTAAACAAAATAGTCATATTTGAATTGTTCATAAATGTAACGAAAATAAGTTGGTCAAAACAAATCTTAAACTAATATGAACATTAAAATTATCAATTGATTTTATAGTCAATATATATCTAAGATGAATATATAGGAATTAGAATTATATGATTATGTTTGTCCCAAGTTATAAGTCTAAATATTAGTATGCAATTCAATCAAACAATTAGATGCATTTAAATTCATTTAATGCTATGTTGTTTTACCATAATTTTGGAATATTGATTAATTTTATTTTATCCTTAGTTGTTTGATTAGAATGAGTTAAACATATACTATTATCAATTTCCTTGTTACCCTTAGTTTTAGTGATAAATCTCTAGTTAAGAATATGGAACTTATTCATGGATGTGCATCCTCTTCTTGAGGTCCTTTCTTTTACATTAATTATATACCTTGAAGGTTAGAAGTTATAGGAACGATTGTTATTAGACTAGATTTCACCTACCATTTCCTCATCCTATGTGTGGTACGTACAAGATGGCTTCTTAAACATGGTGTCATCAAATGCACTTAATATGTTTTCCCTAGTTATATATCTTGCTTTAGTTCCAATTTAAAAAATATGGGATTTGGGTTGTGATTAAGAAGGAGAAAATTTTGGAATGATACAAGTCTCATTTTAAATATAATTCTTTTTCACATTGGCATTCTCTCTATGTACAACTTTGTACACATTTTCTTGAGCATTGGTTCCTCCTTGTGAATGGATTACCACTACAACAAGAATATTCTTATGATATTTGACAACAATATTCTTGTGATATTTGACAAAACTCATGTCCCATTTGCTTTATCAAGCTTCAAGAGGTGACATCATTCTTAAGTCCATTTCTATTATCTTTTCTACTTTTTAATTTCCATTCTAAAATCCTTTTGTACTACCCTAGGTAATACCTTGGGATATTCACATCCTTGCAATCACTCCCAATTTAGTTTACATTTACTCTTTTTTAGTTTAACTTGGGATTGCTCTATCAATTCCTAGATACACTTGGAATAGAAGCACATAAATATTTTATCATTTTTTACATGTTGGTTTTTCATGGAGATCAAAAGACCAACATATTGGCTTGAACTCTTTTGGAAAGATCCTAAACGACCTCAAAAAAAAATTATTTGTAAGTATAGGTTCTTTTTTATGAACATATTCAACCACATGAGTGTCCACAAATATCTCCCCTTTCTCATTTTATTCCTTTCATCTAAATACATATAGTAAACTTTTTATTTTCATGTTTGTTATAAATCGGTGGTCAACCTAGAATTTTAGGTTTTATTTTAATAGATTGGGTATGTTTCTAAAAGAAAATAAATATTTTTGGTAGTTCTTGTGGTGTAGACTATAGTGTGATGCAGAAAAATCCATACTACATGTTGGTGTCCATCATAAAGGCCTCCAAATTTTATGTTTAGGTTCCTCTCTAATTTACATTCATAGTTTTTCCTTTATCTTGGTAATTCTCTAATTTTTAAATTCTACAAATCAATAATTTACCTTCTCATAGTGTTTTAACTTGGTAGAATACTAAAAAAATTCAAGAGTAAAATACATTATGATCAACTAAAATAATTTACTCTTTCTATTAGATTACCAATAGATTAGTTTCTTCCTTACAAGAATTACTTTACTCTAGTGTCTACAGTGTTCAGTGAGATCATTTGATGAAGAGGATTGGATTTCTCTTTCTTGGATTGAATTTCATACAATAACTTAGTTGGAAGTAAGCATTTTTTTCTTGGTTCAAAATCTATCATTAGTTGTTTCTCATATTAAACAAGAAAAGTGTGTTGTGCTTTTAGCTTACTTAAAGTATCTATAAGCTATCTAATTTTATCCTCTGTCAAACTATACTATTTAAATCCTATTATACAAGTATAGACTTAAGTTGTGAATTTTTAGTTTCAATTTTCGGCATTAGTTGAAGGTTTAAGTTCACTAATATGGCATAAATTTTTTACCAAGTGTGGTAGGCTAGGTAGGACCTTGCATGTGGGTGTGTAAGTACTAATATTTATAAAAAGAAAATACTCATAATTCATTAATTTAATGATAAATTTCAAATAAATACAAAATTACAATCAATAATGTTCATAATATTCTTCTCCAAGAGTAGTGAAGTCAACATTTCATTCATTTGAACCACAAATAGTCCTAGTTTCAATCCCACTAGCCATCTCATTTGTAAATTTTGCTTCATCCAAAGAGACTAAGACATATTTCCCAACTTCAAATTTGCATATCCTTTATTTTTTATAGCATTAACAATTATCCCCAACTTTGAGTTCGCATATAAAAAACAATTATTATTGTAACCTTTAACTTATCCCAGATCAATGTCACATTGGAAAATTATTCATAGGTCTAGGACCAAAGTTGAGGCCTTCTAGCTTTATTATTAGTTTCATCACTAAGTCTTTTGAGCATGCTCTTAATACACTCTCTAGAACTATTTCTACACACATCTTACCCCTAACTTTCAAAAAAATTCTTGAGATAGCTCCCTTAAAATTGACCTTTTAAAGACTTGAGATCTCCATTTAAATTGTTCAAAACATCTTTTTTAACAACTATATAATTATTGCAAAGCATCTTTTCATAATCATTGTACAACTATATAACTATTATAACTATTTTTTATGGCAACTAAAAACCTACCACACTATAAGAAAATCAATGCCATGTAACATCTTCACACTTAATTATTTTTATAGGACTATAAATGTTTAAATATTAGGCTCGTCAGTTTTTGATGAGGGCTTCACCACTTGAAACCCACACAAAATACAACAATAGATACCAACACAAAAGATGGGAGACAAAAAATAACTCACTTTCATTTATTTTTAGAAAATGAAATTACAGATTTAAAAATTGCAATGCTACAACCTCATGGGCTTGGTTCATTACAACAAAATCAACTCTAAAGAAAATCTATTATTCAGAGCTTCAATATGCACTAATAGAGCCACCTTCTACAACCCCCACTTAACCCTTTTATTTTACTTGATAACTGCCCTAAAAATTTCTAGAAAGTGTACTTTCCCTTTTGTTTTTGTGCCAAAAGTCTCACGCATTTGATTTCTCGCCTATGAAGATATTTTAATGAAATTCATTTTTTAATAGGGCAGCTTCTTGGATCCATAACTTTTGATCCGACTATCAAATTTTCAATTGTACTATATCGTTGGAATGCTTGTGAAGAGATCTACAACTATTTTTTGCCACATCTAAAGGATCTGAGATTTTACACCCTGCTCCAGGGTTCCGAAGGGCCTCAAGTTTTAGCTTTAAACTTCATTAGAGAAATTCCCTGATGAAAATTTAATATCTTCCAAATGGTATTTAATTTTGAGATGATTCTTTCACCAAAAATCTTATTTTCTGATTTCACTCCTTAGGGTCAATTTTTGTGTCCATATATATGACCCGAATAGGCCGACCTACTAAAAATAACAGATGACTATTTCTGAGTGTTTCAAACTTCTAGCTATCCCAAAGACTGCATGAGTTGCCATGGGCCCCAAGATAACTAAGGAAAATACAATATTTTTGGGTGATGCAAGATTTCCCTTACACCACTCGATGCTCTAGTTTTCTTTGACGATGATCCAATATTATTCTTTCGCTCAAATAGATTCCATTAACATTTCTCCAACATCACTAAGGAAAGTATGTCTTATCTAATTTAATTCATTAAAAATTCATTATATTTCTTTTGTCAAGATTTCCCTAAATTTTAATTATTAATAACTATCACCGTTCAATTCAACTTGAATACCACCAAATTCATTTAAGTTCAAAGAGATTTCTGCTACAAGAATTCTGTTACTGGAATTTAATGTGCTTTATGGATGATTCAATGTGCTGCACACTGATTCTGATAAGGTATCTGTGGTCACCTCCACATTCGAATTGGAATGTATTTATACTGCTTCTAGATTTGATTGTGTAAAATTTTTCATCAACGTTGAAAATCACATTCTATAATTCATCATCAAAATAGAAAACTGAAAGAGATAGTAAATATGATGAGACAGTTCTGAATCCTGTCTTTTGTCATCAATGGCAGAAAGACCGTCGTAATGGAAGGCCATCTTATGGGTGCCTCTAAAATGGAAACTTATCTTAATGGTGCCTTTGAAATGCGATGCTGGTGCTCAGTACAGACGGTCGCGGAACATTTGATTTTGGAATTGATGTAAACTACAATGGCGAGGACGGTCTTCTTTGGGTATTTGGGCTGCTTCTTTTTGTCACTTTCGAGAATAGCATCACTACATCATCTCTACTAATGATTCAGGTAAGTTCATATTCCATCTGGTATTCTATGTGAAAATCTTTAAGGATATTGGCCTTTTCAAAAACGCTTGTTTTGTTAAGACAAATATGACTTTGACATGACTCATCTGAGAACGAGTTTTCTTTGTCGAGAAACAGAAGTGTTTGTACGATTATGAACTGTAAGAGCTTGAGATCTAACAGTGACTTGTGTTTGTTTCTTCCTTCATCTTCAGAGAAGAGTGGAGCAGCGCATCAAGAAAAATCAGAACGGGCTATTTAGAAGAATTACTATAAGTAGAATCATCCCTAGAGGCAAGGAAAACAAGATTAATATTCTAGAAAAGAATACACTGGTTTGACTTCAAAAATGAAAATTAATAAATTATGTTTTAAGTTAGAAGTGGATTTATTAAAAATGTGTATGGTTAGATCTTATTTTTAAGGCCTTTATTTTTTGTGTAGTTGATTTTGGGTTTTATTTTTGGAAATGGGGTCTTTTATATTTTATAATTGTTTATTGAATGGGGTTCTTAAGATCTTTTAAAGTTTTCAAAAGTGGGGATTTAATTTTAGAAAGGATTAGTTTTAATTTTTATGTTAGTATGTAAGGTGTTTATCTCATACTACATCTTACAATTATTGTTTCTAAGTCTTCAAAATTAAGATTCCTTGTCACTTAGAGATTTATGAAGGATTCTACATTATAGAGTAGTTGATTATAAGTTTCATTATTAAATTGTTCATTGAAAGGACTCTCAATCTTAAGAAGAAAGATTTCTTGCAAAACACCTAATTTAAGAGTATTGATTAAGACCTACACATCCTAATTTCCTTGAAGAAATCACAGAACCCCTTTTTCTAAAGTTTCTCCAATCCTATACCTCTTTGAATTTATCCCTATAAAAGTGTGTCCAATTGTTTCCCTCTGTAAAATTATCCATAATACCTATTAATAATCAATATAAGGTTTCGCATGATGACTCATGAATTTCCTAGAATTTCTTTTCAACCTCAATAATTCATGTCTTAATTGATTTCCATGGGAGTCCTTTATTTTGCATGTAATTATAGACATGTAAAATTGACCTAACACTTATCACACAACTTAAATGACATTCTCGCATCATCGACATCATTATTATCAAATATCATTGCATTTCACATCAAAAGCATCGAAAATCCTAAATTCTTCTATTAATTGAATAATTTAATATTATTTAATTAATTCACTTTTTCATCACTTTCGACCAATTAAATAAATTTTATTTATTTAATAAAGTCCTAATCTAACTTTATTCCTCTTGATTAATTAAATAAGATTAATTATTTAATTATGTCCCTAATTCACTTTATTCCCCTAAGTCAATTGAATTATTAAAGCTTAATAATTTAATTTATCACTTTCCCTCCATAAATTTGAATAATTGAATTTAACTATTCAAAACATCATCAAAAATCAAATCAAACAAATGCAACTTTGTTTGTAAAACTCAAATTTGATTTGCGTGTCCAACTCCAAAAAATATTAATTAATTAAATATCCTCATCCACTTTCATGATTGAGTAAATTGCTCCAACATAATTTTCTCAATCTCATTAAAGGCTCAAATTGGTTTCATCAATTTCACGAATTGCTCCACCTATTTCCTCAATCCCATAGAAAGCTCAAATTGATTTCATCAATTTCAAGAATTGCTCCACCTATTTCCTCAATCCCATTGAAGGCTCAAATTCATCTCATCAATTTCACAAATCACTCAACAAGATTTCTTCAATCACACTAATTACATAATCAATTTGCACAAATTATACCCATCTAAATCCTTTCAAAATCTTTTGACCATCGATCAAGATATTCTAATACGCGATCTTGATCGTCCACATTTCAAATCACAAATTCTATATAACAAACCTCTTTCTTCACAAAAAAAGGGATCAAAGAATCAATACAATTTATGCAACAAATTAATGCCAAGATCCTAATCGACATTGACAAAGCTTCAATCAATATCTTTGATCAAACACACACATGTTCTTTAAATCTCTTACACACAATCATGGAGACTTCACATTGATGCAGACAACCCAACACATTTTCACAAATACACTCCGACAAAGGATGGTAAAGCTATTGTGTTATTGAATTCATTGCTATTGTATTCTTGCAATTACGTTCTTGATTTTTTTAATTTCATAGTTTCACTTCTTAATTGAAGGAATGAATCTCGATTGTTGTTTTGAGTTAGATTAGTTTCTATTCAATGCAATTATCTTGTTTATACTTATAGATTTCCCCCTCACACATTTTGGCATGCCCAGTGGGACCCTGGTCCTTAACACTAACAAGTTTATGAGTTATATTTGAAGTTGCAGATCCCGGAAGCTCTTTGGAAAAATCTTCATGCACAGGTTCTAAAAAAATTTCACATTTTCTTTCACGGTTCTGGCACACTTGATCTATTTTATGACACACTTGACCCATTTTTTGGTGCTATTGACTTTTTTTTGTGCTTTTGTCTTCTGACAAAGGACATTTTTGATATTTTTTGTCACCTTTGACTTTTGATAGAGGCCGCTATTAACTATTTTTCTTGCACTTTTTCCTTGTTAATCTGTGTCTGAGATCTACAAGTTAAATTTTGATTTCTAATGCTAATAGGTGTCTGATTTGAATGTGTAACAAGTATTAATGTTTGTGTATGCAGGATTTACAAAGGTATAATGAGTTTTTATCCAAAAAAAATTAACACTTTTTCTATAGGGAAGACGAATGGTTAGAGAAATTTTAATTTTCAAAGCTTTCTTAAGTTAGGAAATTTTAAATTTGGTGCAATAAAATGAATCCCATAAACAAACGCTTTCAATTTAGTGCTCTAAAATGAACCTTTTTCAAAGCTTTCACAGTTAGAGAATGCTTTCATTTGGTGCTTAAAAAGAATCCCAAAAACAAACACTTTCGATTTAGTGCTCTAAAATGAACCTTTTTCAAAGCTTTCATAGTTAGAAAATCCTCTCATTTGGTGCAATAAAAAGAATCCTACAAACATACGCTTTCAAATTAGTGCTCTAAAAAGGAAGTATTTTTGATGTTTGTTGACCAAAGCAATTTTAATTTTTTGTTGGAAAATGCTCGATTTCATTTTGTTGACCAAATAAGACAAGGATCTAGAAAACACTCAATTTTGGGCTTAAAATAGACAAATCAAATTTTGTCTTACACCTTTGCTATCTCATTGATTGATATCCAGAACACTTCTATTGGGTGCTTTAAAAAGAACCATTGCTATCTTATACACACCTTATTTCATTTTTTTGGATAGCATCGCTCAAGGGGCTTAAGAAGAACATTTGTGATGAAGTGTATTTCGTGTATTCCATGTTTGGAAAACTAAGTGACTATCCTCTCCCCTCGTACATTTTGGCGATCTTGGGTGATGAAAAATCATCTTTAATTTGTACTTTTTACTTCAAAGCATACATTTAGAGGGCCTACCTTTTGAGACACATCCAGTGCTGAAGAACTAAAAGGTGACCTAAGCGATACTCTATTTTGGTCTGCTATATAAATTATTGTGGGTGTGAGGAAAGTTTTCATCCACCTGTTGTTGTTCCTTTATACCGACGAATATCTCCCCTAGTATCCATGTGATATGTCAAAACCCACAAGGGCTGGGAGGCCTCTTAATTGAGTGAATTTCTGCATGTATAGACATTAGAAAATAATCTCCCCAAAACATGACTAAGAACCAATTTTTTGTTGAAGTTACCCCTTTTATCCAAAACATACTTTGAAGTGGTGCATCCAAATTTACTTCCAAGAAGTTACTTACCAAGTCTGACTTATGGTTGAGTGTAAAAAGCCTCCCCATTCATTGCATGTAAAATCATCCCTTCAAGGCATGAGGTAAGCCCACCTAGGAAGAATTGTCTATCCCTAGGGTATACTTTTTTTTCATGAAATTGCCAAAGATCTATTTAGTTACTTTGAAAACATCAAACTTTGTGCTTGAATTAAAGAATGAATGCATCCAAACAAGCACTTAACATGGTTCTGAAACAACAAACCCTTTTAACAAGTAGTGCAAATCCTTTGAAAAGAACCATCTATTTGCACTCCTAAAAGATATTGTAAAACAATATCTTTGAAGGTTTTTGGATATCTAGGCTCACATTTCAAGTCACATTAAGAAAAAAGTAAACATTGGAAACTATAACTTTAGCACTTCTACCTCTATGAACTTTGAGCTTTCATGGAGGGAAACATATTTTAAGTATAGAAATTTAGGTCACATATTTTTTTATTGTTGGGTTGCATAATATCACTTTATGAATCTCAAAACATATCAAACAAAATCATCCAAAACTGCAAAAAACATTAGCACTACAGCAATACTGAAACTAGAAAATAAATTTGAAATAGAGGTCGCTTTTGCTACTAATTCTATCACACTCGACCAAAATTTGGTCACACTTGACAAAAAAATCTCACTTTTTCTCTTTGTCCCATAACAACCACTGATGAAATTCTATTGCATTTGACAAAACCAACACAATTGCTACAAAACTGGTCGCACTTGATCTTTTTATGTTGTAATTTCTAAATATTTTTCAATGCACTTGACAAAAACCTGGCCACACTTGCCCAAATAGCTCGCTTTTGACGACATGAATCACCACATTGAGAAAATTGCATATAAATGATGCACCTGAAATTATTGGTCATAATTGCGTATCAAAATTCAAAGCTCTTGACAAAAGCCTAGTCATAGTTGACAAAATTGCTCACTTCTGATCAAAACTGATTGCTTTTGCCTCAAAACTATCACTCTTGCTCTGTCCCACTAAAAGTAAAAAAAATGGTAGGAAGTTGGTTACAAGATCCTTGTTGAAACAAAACAATTGGAAACCTAAAACATGCCATATAGTCCCTCATCAACATTTCATCCTACTTGTGGAAATTAAAATCAAAACAAACAAACCTGGATTATCCCCTCACCCACACTTCTAAGATATTAACAATTGCTTGAACCTCAAGGCTAATTAAAATAAGCTTTTCCATGACATATCCTCTAGAAGAAGAAGTGAAATATTGATCCAAACCTTTCAGCATTTTGAGATCCAAGAATAGCATCATTCCAAAATAGCACTCAAACCATAGGGTCTTGAGCCTCATAACAACCATATCAAAACACCATCTCACCTTATGACCATCTTATGACTAGTTGCTCCTGTTCAACAACCAAACCTTACACTAGCTTTCATACAACCAAACTTTGAACTAATTGAAGGAGAACAAATAGACATAGTCAGTAGTTTGAGAAGCTTCATATTCAAGACAAAAGAAACATCAAACTAGTGGAGAAACACAACAAACATCTTAGATAAAAAGGAAGTGAAAGTAGACCTCGCAACCGGGAGGCCCGTATTACCACCTCCTGTGTGGTAGTAGGTATCCATCCTTCATGATCTCAGACAAGAGAAAAATACTTAAGTGAAAATCCATATTTTGACTTTCGGGTATGTGTATGATCATCATGGAAAAAATAGGCCCTTAAGTGGCAATAAAATTCAAAAAAATCAGAGTTAGGAAACTTGATGTTAAAATTTGAATAAGTTATCTGTATTATTTCAAAAATATGTAAGAATAAAATTTGTATCAAATTGAATATAGTTTCTAAACTACTAGGTTTATTTAAAAAAAAAAACTAGTTGGTTGAAATTTGAAATTTCAATGCAGTAGCACTTAAATTTAAGGGAAAAAATATGAAGTAGGTGTCTATCTGACCACCCTAACCACAATAAAATGATAATTTTTTTTATAAGATTTAAGATATAAGTAGAGGACTCATGTCCCAATGTGATGCATATTTTTTTGTAATTTTTTTCCAAGTAAATAATTAATTATGAATTTTTATTACAACTTTAAAAAAATAAAAACTTGTATGTCGACCACCTTAACTTGGTCAAAAATTCATGAAATTCAATTTTTTAATCCTATAGTATACAAGCATAGAATGTGATGCATGTTTCAGATTAAAAAATGTGATACCATTTGAAGGCTATAGATGTTTTTCAATCAGCCTGCCAATCAGGAATATATTCATAATTCAAATAGAAAATGAATAATAATTATTTATGAAATTCAAAGTAAAGCATAATTTATATTGGTGAAAATTTGAGAATCTCCTTTAAAAACCCTTTTTGTTTCATCAATTTTGGGTGAAAAAAAGTCATCAGCCACATACCCTACACATACCCATCATATCACCACTTTTTGGCCCATCATGATCCTGCACATACCCTTTTAAAGAACCATCCTAGTCTAAAGTTTTCCAAGGGGCACATCTTGAAAAATTACCACAACTGTGACATCTGACTAAGAAATTTTAATACTCATTTTTTAATGGGTGAACTAGACTTGAATACTCAATAGAAAATCCTAGAAAACAAATGCAACTTTATTTTCCTTAAAACAAAAAAATCTAAAAACAAAAGTATTCGTTTTCCATAGTTAGGAGTCATGAAAACGTTCACAAAATCTTGGCAATTGTCTATGACAACTACGAGATCACAACATAAAAATAGCATGGAAGCAAACAAAAGCAACGCCAACATACCACCAACAAACACCATGAACAATGAAGGTGGCCCATGGGGCTATAAGCCAAATGACCTTGAAACACCTCAAAAGAGACCCACGTACAAAGAAACATTTAGTGAGGAAGAGATACACCACAAATGAAAAGAAGTGATGGAACAATCAAACCACAACCCAAAAGGAGTGGTCATAGAAGAGGTTATAGATACTAAGGAGGAAATAAATGATGAAGAACTATTTCAACATTCCAACCCCAAGGTGCTCAAACTAATGGACAAACTGTTGAAAAAGGACCCAAATTCTTCTTCAAATTATCACAGAGTGGTGCTAAATTACCAATAGAATTTAACGTGGAGGATTTCAAAGATCCTAAACTTATTCCCTTAGGGGATAACTCAGTTGTGGTACATATATCTGAACCCACGAAGATTCCAAACATGCCACCTGTATTCTCACAAAATAATGGTCAACCAATGGAAAACCCATTGTATAGAAAACCAACTCAAATATAACAAGTAGTAGTGGCCCAATAGTATCAAGGAGGTCCATCCCAATACATGCCACAAGGAAACAACCTACCACTAGGACAATATGTGCCTTAAAACACATCATACATTGACCCTTCCCAAAATGTATCAAATCAACAAGGACAATTTCCAAAATAGTACCAACAACCAGGTGTGCCATAGGGTACCTTGTTCAATCAACAAGGTGGGCCACATGGTCCCCTTCCTAGTCAATGGTACCAATAGCAAGTTGTACCACAAGGTATCCTTCTCAATTCATCCCACCAATAAGGTAACTTGCTAACGCACCATCAGGGAAACCTTCAATATAATTTGTCCCACCAACAAGGTAACCTGCTAATGCACCATCAGGGAAACCTTCAGTATAAACTTCATCCCAAAAATAAGTTGTACCATAGGGTACCCTTCCCAATTCATCCCACCAACAAGGTAACCTACCAGTGCACCATCAGGGAAACCTTCAATATAATTCATCCCACCAACAAGGTAACCCACCAATGCACCATCAGGGAAACCTTCAGTATACTTCATCCAAACAACAAGGTGTATCACAAGGTACTATTCCCAATTCATCCCATCAACAAGGTAACCCTCCAATGCACCATCAGGGAAACCTTTAGCATAGCTCGCACCAACAACAAGGTGTACCACAACGTACCATTCCCAATTTGTCCCACCAACAAGGTAACCCACCAATGCACAACCAGGGAAAACCTCATTATAGTTCACCCCAACAACAAGGAGCTAACCGTCCTTACATACAACAACATAAGCTAACCCTCCTTACATTCAACAAGGTGATAACCCTCCTTATATCCAGCAAGGAGAAAAAAAACTTACATTCAACAAGGAGCCAATACTCCTTACATCCAACAAGGAGTTAACCCTGATTCCACCCAACATGGTTACCAAGGTCTCGTACCTTCTCAATACACAATCTATGACCAAAACATGGTAGGATAACAAGGTTATTAAACACAAGATCCCCAAATGAACATACCAAAAAGAGATATGGAAAAGGAACTACAAGCAATAAATCAAAAGATATCAAATATGTAGATAGGGAAACCAAAGAAGACTTATAACCTTCGGGATATATGTTCATTTCCTTTTGATCGTTCTATTACTATGCTTCCCTTTCCAAAGAATTTTGAAACACCCAAGTTTGACAAATACAAAGGAAAGGGGGACCCCGTAGAACACGTGTACGAGACTTTTTGGTATCATGTATGGAAGTACAAAACAACGACTCTTACCTCATGAGGCTCTTTCCATGAATTCTTATTGGTCATTCCATGGAGTGGTTTTCCCATATACAACCAGGAGTTAAAAGCTTTGATGAACTATCTACCAAATTCTTAACACACTTCTCTTTCAACATAGAACAAGATATCACCATCACAGATCTATACAAAATTAAGAAAATTCAAGGTGAATCTTTCACCTCCTACCTTCAACGATGGAAAAATAAGGCTAGTCACTGCAAATCACCTATTCCCAACAAGGAACTAGTCAACATATTCATTTAAAATGTCCAAGTAGAATTCAACTACCAACTTATCATGTTGTGTCTTTCAAAATTTAAAGAGGCCATTAAAAAGGGACTACACATAAAAAGAGCCCCCATAACAAGAGGAGTGATCAAGATAAACAACCCAAGAGATAGTCCTAGTTCAAGTGAGAAACCTAAAATTTGGGTGAAGAACAAGAACATCCCAAATGATGGGGTAGTGGATGCTAGAGCAGTATGGAATATACAAAATCCAAATATACCTCAAAACAAACCTCAAGTGGCCCAAAAAAGCTACACTCCTAATAATGCACTAAAAAACCAACTTACATATCCCCAAAACAGTTAAGCAAGTAACCAACAGACATATCAAGGAGGGTAGCAGAGACAATATGATCAACCAAGAAGAAAGTTCATGGTATTAGGAGATTCACTAGAGACAGTCATGTGTAAGCTAGTGCAACAAAACCTCATCAAATTCAATGATTGCCCAAACTATGAGGATCCAAGCTTCAAGACACCATCGTACAACAAGAATAATTTATGCAAGTTCCATAAAATTAAAGGACACACCACAAAAAACCGCATGAGACTCAAGCACCTCATCCAAGGCTTGATAGGAAAAGGAGAAGCGGATGTCAAACATCATCCTGAAAACAAGGACCTTCAGATATACACAAACCCAATCCCAAACCACACTAAAATGAATGAAAAAGGAAATGACTGAGACTATCACAATGCTAACTACACTTATGGTGACACAGTTCTAGGAATGCTCTCTCAAGTAGATGAAAATAGGGTGGATGTAGTGACTATACAAGGTGGAGACAACAACTGTAACATAGCCAATCGTCAAGGGAGAGTTACAATACAAGGAGCCCCACCTAAACCCACAACTAAGTCACCAAGTGACTATAGCATTGTGGAACAGTTGAAAAAGACTCCTGCCTTGATCTCAATCTTAGAACTGCTAAAATTATCACCTGCACATAGGGAGATACTAGAAAAAGCATTAAAGACATCAATCCCTAATGAACTCAATCTAGATCAGTTTGAAGCCGTGGTTGGAAAAATCATAGCCAACAATCATTTAGTCTTTTTCAAGAAAGATCTTCCACAAAGGACATTCCACAATCATGCTCTCTACATAGAAGTTGGTTTCCACAAGAACATGGTCAAGAGAGTGTTGATAGATAATGGTGCGAGTCTAAAAATTTGTACCTTGAAAATTTTCAAATAGTTGGGGTATTCTAACAATGTGATAGACAAAGGAAAGAGCATTACTATAAGGGCCTATGATGACCTTGAGAGGAATTCAAAAGGGACAGTTAGGATACCAGTGTAGATAGGACCAACCAACACAAAAACTACATGTCAAGTACTCGACCTTGAGTTTCCATATAACCTCCTCCTAGGATGCCCTTGGATTCATGCATTACAAGTGGTTCCATCATCCTTTCACCAATGCCTAAATTTTCCCCATGAAGGAAAAGAGGTGACACTATATGTCGACCTTGAACCCTTCCACTTTTGTGCAAAATTGGAGGATAAGTATAATAAGATCCAACATATACCTAGCAATGACATATCCTTCCATTCATTCTCATATGTTGACCCTTCCATGCTACCATCAACCTCAACCAAGATCACATCAAATAATCAACAAAAAATGGAAACCAAGGTTCAAGTACTTGACAAGGGTAATGGAAATTATCACTTCAACCAAGCATTTTGCATTAGCATGCTCCCACCAACACCCAATGTCTATGGAGGTCCGAAGGAGATCAAATATGTTCAGATAGTGCAAATGATATCCAAACCTATGATTTTCACCAAGTGGGGTGATATGAAGGATGAAGAAATATTCAAAGAGGACTTCTCATCCATGATCTACAAAGAGGACCAAAATGAACCAAAAAAGCCACAACCCATTCTAATTGATCCTAACAGTAAAGGTTTTTAATTAGCTAAACAAATGGGATATCAAGAAACATGTGATCTTGGGCTACACAAACAAGGTTGATGGGAGCCTATCATAGTGGAACAGAGAAAGAAAAATATGGGACTAGGTTACGAGCCAAAAGATGTGGTTACTCTAAATATCAGGAAAACCTCTTTTAAGAAACGAGAAACTTTTTCTAGCATTAAGGCATTGGATATCTACTATATCATGGACAATGATCTACCCATCAAAGACTTATTTAACAACTTTAGCATTGATAGGTTCCCTCTCCAATTTATCAAAACTATTCTCAATATCTATTCTTATTCTGAAATGGACTCTAACAAATACAAATGGGATTCTCCTTCCTTTATCACCAAATATGGTTCCCCCACTTCTAGTAATGATGACCTAGACACCCAATGGGAAAAAGATACTAGAGATATACTAATCATTTCAAAAACCTCTATAATCTTTTTGGATAATGATGATAGCCTACCCCTCTGCTACACACAATTGATAGATTGGGAATAACAACAACATAAACCTATTATGGATCAATTCCAGACTGATGAAGCAATCACAAAGTTCATGGGACTTCAAATAGACATACCAGTATGAGATCACAAACTAGGGTTCATCATGGAGCTCGAATAGGATGCATACTTTGGTGGGGAGATTGAATCCTCTAGTCACAAAAATGAAAGAGAAAACATAAAATAAAAATATGATCCCCTAAAGAAAACCACAATGTGGCTCTATCAGATCTTGAAAAGAAGAAAATAAAGGATGCATCTGAAGGTGAAAACCTCCCTAAGGCACCTAAGGATGGAGGGTTCAATATCCCATATCTGAATATCAAGAAAAATTAACACTCGTAGTGGAAGAAGTAGAATCCATAAATGTTGGCACAATAGAGAACCCAAACATCACATACCATGCAGTCTTGCTTGATCCTAAAGAGAAAGAAAACTTCACAAGATTCATCAACAACAAAAAAAAAACTTTTCTTGGACCTATGTAGATATGCCTGGACTAGATCTGGCATTAGTGGTACATCATTTGGTTGTATTCCCTAGAGCAAATCCTATCAAGCAAAAACTCAAAACAATGCATCCTCAAATAACATTATTGGTAAAGGTCAAACTAAAGAAGTTACTAGATGTTGGTTTCATTAGACCCATCAATTATCTAGAATGGATATCAAATCTAGTACCAGTGTCCAAACCAACTAGGGGCATAAGGATTTGCAAAAATTTCTGAGACTTGAACAAAGCTTGTTTGAATGATGACTTTCCTCTTTCAAGTATAGACATGATAGTAGATTTAATAGCAGGACATGAGATGCTATCTTTGATGGATGGTTTCTCTGGATATAATCAGATAAAAATATCTCCTAATGATTAGCATAAAATGACATTTACTTGTGCCTAGGGAACCCTCTACTGGAATGTAATTCCAATTGGTTTGAAGAATGCAGGAGCAACATATTAAAGAGAAATGATGACCATCTTCCACAATATGCTACATACAATAATGGAAGACTATGTGGACAACATTCTAGAAAAGTCTATCAAAAGGGAAGATCACTTGACAAATATTGCAAAGGCATTTGATCAACTTGAACAATATAACTTGAGACTCAACCCAAAAAAATGTGTGCTTGGAGTAACATCTAAAAAAAAACTAGAGGGATTGAAGTAAGTCTTGCAAAATTAAAATCAATATAAGAAATTCCTTCCCCAAAGACATTAAAACAATTGAGAAGTTTACAGGGAAAGCTACAATCTATCAGATGATTTATCACATAAATGGAAGACAAATGTCACCCTTTTACTCATCTCTTACATAAGGAAATCACCTTCAAGTGGGATTGGAGATGTGACCAAGCATTTCAACAAGTCAAGGAGTACCTACTTACTCCTCATATACTCATGCCACCTATTCCAGACAAAGAGATGGTACTCTACATGTCTACCACATAAGCAACGTTGGGAGCTCTCCTAGCCTAGCTAGATGATAATAACAAAGAAAGAGCAGTCTACTACATCAACCAAACACTGGTGGGCTACGAGTTGAACTACTTGACCATATAAAGATTGTGTATCTCAGTCATATTTGTGACACAAAAGGTGAGACATGATATCTTAAACAAAAAAGTAAAGTTGATTTCAAAAGTAGACCCACTAAAGTACCTACTAGAAAAAGCAACCTTAATAGGTAGAATTGTTAAATGGGTGATGATTCTAAGTGAATTCAACATAGAGTATGTGGATATGAGAACCATTAAGAGACAAATCATAGCAAACCAACTAGCAAAGGAATTGATGGAGGATCATAAGCCTCTCACAGCAGACTTCCCAAATGAAAGTATATTGCTAATAGAACAAATAGACCCATGGATCCTATACTTTGATGGGTCCCACACTCAACATGGCTCTGGAGTAGGTATCCTATTTCTCACACCACAGGGAGATAGTATACCCAAGGCATACATAAATTATTTCCTTTGCACAAACAATATCTCACAATATGAAGCTCTAATCACAAGACTTAAGATGGTTATTGAATGGAGAATAAAAGAACAATAGGTATTTGGAGACTCTCAACTAGTGATAAGGCAAGTGAACGATGAGTACCAAACAAAGATGATGAAATGATGTCATATAAAAGTATGGTGGATAGCTTCAAGGAATATTTTGTCACAATAACCTTTGAATAGATTCTTAGGATCAACAATAGAGTAGACAATGCCATGGAAATGATAGGTTCGCTTCTTGATATTCCACAAAATGTTCCTAAGTATGAGTTCCTCATGGAACAACTGCTTGTACCTATATTTGACATCTCAGAATCATAACTAGTATGTGTTGTTGTTAGTCCTAACTCCCCATGGTACCAAGAGACATTTGACTACATCCAGCATGGTATCATACCACTAGACCTAACAAACACTCAAAAGAAGCCCTTTACCCATAGGACTTCCTGATTTACAATCCTAGGAGATACCCTATATTGTCATAGTCTAGATGGTATGTTACTCTGATATCTTAACATAGAAGAAGCAAAAACAACCTTACAAGAGGTACACGAAGGTGTTTGTGGGTCCCACTCTAGTGGACTTAACCTAGTCAAAAACTTGCTTGGAATGGAGTACTATTGGCCCTCCATGGAAAATGAGTGCATTCAGTATTCTAGAAAGTGTCGTCAATGCTAGTACCATAGGAGTTGAGACCCATCACAACACCATGGCCTTTCTCATAATGGGGATTAGATTCGGTAGGTAAGATTTCACTTGCTTCATCTAATGGGCACAAGTTCATTATTACCATAATAGAGTACTTCACCAAATGGATAGAGGCAATTCCATTAACCTATATCATTGGAAAACAAATATCAAAGTTTATTCTAAATTATCTGATTTGTAGGCATGAAATTCCCCAAACAATCATAACGAACAATGGAACCCCATTCAAGAATCAAGACGTCCAAGAGTTGTGTTCCAAATTCTCTAGCCAACATAGATTCTCCATGCCTTAATTTCCCCAAGGAAACGGTCAGGCCGAAGCATCTAATAAAACCATACTAAAAATACTAAAGAAAACTATTAATGACGTTGGTCGTGATTGACATTTGCAGTTGAACCCAGCTATATGGGCTTATAGAACCAGCATCTAAATACCTATAGGTGCCACACCTTTCTCCTTGGTCTACAGATCAGAAGTTTTCTTACCTATCGAGGTCAAACTCCCCTCATTTCAAGAATCTCACTAAAAGGAATAGTGAGTAAAAAGGAATAGTAAGTAAAGAAGAATATCGGGTATCCCAACTAAATGAATTGGAACTCCTAGATGAAAGGTGTTTGGGTGCATTAAAACATCTATAGGTTTATTATAATTGACTCAAAAAAATCTATTGAAAAAGGATCAAAGACAAAAACTTTTAGGTTGGTGACATAGTACTCAAAGAGAATTATAAGGTACAACTAAATCAAGATGGCAATGGAAAATTTGAACCCAATTGGTTAGGCCCATTTATCATCACAACAAGTTACGGTTCTGGAGCTTATCAGTTGGCTACTCTTGAAGGGGAACCCTTGGTTGAACTGTTGAATAATAGCCACCACAAGAAGTTCTACACATGAAGCATGTCAGAATGCCCCATGCAAAAGGATAAAAAATCCAAAAAAAAATCCAATTTTTTTTAAAAGAAAAGAAAAAATCAAAAACATAAAAAAAGTAGGAAAAATAGTAAAGAGAAATAATTTTTTTTTTGAGTGAAAACCACTTTATAGTGCTCCTAGAATAGGTATCGTCGTGAAAACCTAGAAAATAGGCACTATGTTTGGATAGGATTTGCATCATTATCTATCAATACTATCCAAAGCATTCACCCATCCATTCCACAATAAAGCGTGTGTCCAACCATGGCTTGTTACTCATTGAGGAAAGTAGTCTTGTGTCGAACTGGGGGAAACTTCCCGAAGTTGGTCATGGATTAGAACTTTGGGCGTTCTATCATGGTAAAAAATTAGAAAAGAAAAAACATCTAGAAAACTATCCAAAATAAAAAAACATCTAGAAAACAATCAAAATCAAAATAACAACATTGGATTATTCCTTCGCTCAACATTCTAAGATATCAACATTTTCTTGAACCCCGTGGCTAGTTCAAGTAAATTTCTGACAACATATCCTCTAGAAACAGAAGTGGAATATCAATCCAAGTTATCAATGTTGTTTTAAATCCAAAAAAAAATTATTCTTTGAGTTAACCGGTCAAACTACGTGGTCTCTACATGTACAACATAGGCAAGGCTTATCTCTAATCAGTCCCTGAGGCCTTAAGTTAGTCCCCTTTGGTTTCTATCATGCTTTATTTTAATTTGGTCACAAAATCCAAAATCCAAAAACATTCACAAAATAGAAAAGATCAAAAACATTCAGACCAAGCAGACTATGAGCCTCTACGTGTACAATGTAGGCAAGGCTTATCTTATATGAGCCTCTGAGGCCCTAGGTTAGTCCCCTAAAAAACAAAAAAAACATCATAAAACTCAAAAAATCAAAAGATCCTTACTCAATCATCACAATCCGTAATAAAATTTTCACCCATAATAAACAAATCATCACAATCACCCATTGACAAAATTAAAAAAACAAAGCAAACATCGAAAGCTAGAACCTTCAAGCAAAACAATCACAACGATTTGATCACAAAATAGATAGAAACAATGTCAATGTGTTAGCTACCTATCTTTTGAAAATTCACCAACAACATCCTGAGATATGCCTTAATGGATTCGTTCCTATGATAGACATGATCAACAATGGATAATAGCTTGAAACCTCAAAACAAATATGGCAAGTGATACTACAACTTTGTTTTTATCTTTTTATAGTCTTATCTTTATGATTTGTTTTATTGACTCATTCCCAAGATCTCTTGAGGATTTCCATAAGGATTTAGAGAAGGAATGTGGGCAATTGAGCATCATTTCAGTTTGTTGTTTGTAAGATTTTTTTTGTGATACTACCATGGCGAATACTTTCTTTATTGAGTATATGGAAGTTGTTTTGAAACAATTTGTATAGAAGGTGCATCTTAGGTATTCTATACTTCTCTGTGTAATTGGTATGGAAATTTTTAACACTATCCAACCATATACTTTAAACAAAGTTTTCGTATGTCTGGTATAAACAAGAATATT
This sequence comes from Sequoia sempervirens, assembly GCA_007258455.2. NCBI lineage: Eukaryota > Viridiplantae > Streptophyta > Pinopsida > Cupressales > Cupressaceae > Sequoia > Sequoia sempervirens. Next base: position 273,596,593 of record VDFB02000003.1, on the reverse strand, counting down.
CTTTGTATGTCGAGTCAAATTCCACGCAATGGATATAAATTCACCTTGGTTATTAATACCCTGGTGTATAGTATTTGTTTTCTACATCAAATAGGATTATTCAAAATGCAAAGTCTCCAAGAAAAGTGAAAGCAACACATCAATAACTAACAACATCAAATTTATATCCATCATCAAATATTTCTTCTAGATAACATCCATCCTACATCATAATAACATTAGTACCATATCCATCCCATATCCAAAATTTCTTCAATACATATCATTATGATAATAAAGCAATCAAAACATCATGTATCATGTATAAGGCATACATCCATTATATAAACATCATCATATACATCAATACAACATCATCCATCATATACATCAATGTAACATCATATATCAACATGATATATTGATCATCCATCCATCCACATCATATGCATACATCAGAAAAGTAAAAAACATGTATAAGCATACATCATCATAAATAATCACATAAACAGATAATGAAACTGAATCAAATAAGGTATATCTCATATATATCATCATTAAAAAAGGAGAATGTCATGGTACATCATCATGAGAACAAGCGTGATAGGATAATACAAAAGAATACATATATATGAGGCCTCGACTATGCCAATGAATATATACATATATACAAAATCATGTCTACAATATAAGTCTTTGAATAACAACATCATAAAGATAAAGTATGAATATGACACTCCTTGGCAGGAAGAGAAGGAATCTAAAGACCAAATTGTGGATCACCCTCTGGATCTAGCTATCTGACAAAGTTCCCACTTGACTCGGCACCACCCCCCACAACACTAGGCTCTCCAAACTATGGACAATGTTGTGCTCCAAAAACATAGGCCTCATATAGGGTCTGGTAATATGTCAACATCTGTACCAACCAATATACTATCACACTCTATCCTCAAACTATCCCTCTTAGTAGTAACAGCTTGTAGCTATGTCTGGGAAACGAGACAGTGCCCAATCTCTATGTCTTCCTCCACTTGAAAATGATCTCTCTCATGTTGAGAAGTGTCTCTCTTTGTTGTCAATGTGGCAATCTATGCCTCTATGGCTTGTTGTCACACTATATCTACAACCAACTATGCACCTCCATCCCTAGGTGGTGGAGGGGGACCTAGAACCTGTCCCTAATCCTCCATCTGATCACCCTGGGCACCGTCCTGTCGAGCACTACCAAGTTTCTTTGCTAAAATATTGATATGTTGTCTCTCTCCTTGATGACCTATGATGCCTACTCTACCCACTACGAGATCACTTCTAGGATTTGTGAATCTCAAAGGCACATGTCATGCCCACCATCTATCATAATCGAGAGTAGTACCTATATCCACTAAGCCCACTGGCCAACCCCATCTGACTAGGGAAAGAGGTTTGAATGAAGCAACAACAACATCTTGATCAACATGTAAACCCCAAACATAGACCTCTCTGGTGGTCTGACCAAACTGAGCCTCATAAGCATTTGGAAAGCGACTCCATCTCTCTCCAAACTGCTTGAAAACCCTGTTAGGAAGATATCTCTCCAAAAGAGAGTGTGAGTGCTAGATCAACCATCTAGTCTACCTATAGTATACAACCTACTCCTAATCATTAGGCCATGCCTCACAATCCATATAGGGTCTCCATACAAAACTTGACATGTCATCAAATACATGGTGCCAGTAGGAAATCTGCCCAAGCAATGTATAATGTAAAAAATATCATAGCGATAAGAGTATGGATCTCTGATAGTACGATCTAGCATACCATTGGGTTGTGTGACTGAGATGTGCTCCTAGGCCAATAATGAAGAAGAGAGACACCAAAGGAAATAGATTTCCTACCCCTATATGCAACCTCAGGCATATCTCTGTATAGGTTGGCAAGGAGACATGGACCCCATGTGTATCTAGTCCCATGCTTGAACATTTTCTTGATGCATATACCCTATCCTATAGGAAATTGTTAGCCTCTCCTATTTGGGAACAACAATCCTTGACACCCAATCACAGAGAACAAGAGAAATGGGATTGGCATTGCCAACAAAATCTAATAAAACAATCTCCAACTGTTGAACCTTGAGACATCTCACACCAACAACATGACACATAGAACGAGTGACCTATTGAATGGATTATGTGACGAGCTCTCCTTGAATGGGTATGCAAAGGATCCTCCACACATCCTCAAGAGTGATGGTGGCCTCCCTAGTAGGTAAATGAAAATGAAGAGGTCTATGAGTGCCACCTCTTCGTGAGTGTAGTCATCATCGTGCTATGACATGATAGTGGGAATGTAACAAATATACTGCAACCCAACAACATCTAGAAAATATTGCTCTAGTTCATGAAACTTGGTGATCAAATCAAATAGATCTCATGGTCGTCACTCCCTCGACTGGAGTGGATTAAGGACCACCAACAATCATTCAACACACAATGTTAATAATTTGTTCTGAACATGCAAAATGAACTGAAAATGATGAACAAAGAGACTTAGGGTTCCAAAAGGTCAAAAGAAATTTTTTTTGTCAAAAGTGACGAAGTTTTTGTCAAAGGTGAGAGAAATTGGAAAAAGCAATGAAATTTTTTGAACGCACCAAAATCGAAAGTGAAGAAGTTTTTTCAAAGGTGCAAATTGATCACAAGAGTGACCAAAATGATGAAAAGCAAACAAAAGTGCAAAAATTTAGCAAGAATGAATTTCAAAAGCAAAAAATCAAGTCAAAAGTGCAAAATGAACTCAATTGCATAAGAAAATATCAAAAGCGACCATTTCACGGGATCAAAAGTGTCAAAATTAACTCAAGTGTGCTAATTTCTCAAAACTCATGCTATTGACTAGGTTGTCTTTGTGCTTTAATTACAAAAACATGGAAAGACAAAAATGAAAATTGAAAAGGTACATACCGAGGCATCGACGCCTATAGGTCATCCAAACTCTCAAACTAAGTCTGTGTGATGTGGGGCTCCTCGATTCCTCACCATAGCTCCTTGACAAATAATAAAATGAGAAAACCAGAGGCAAGAAATCACTATAGGATCAAAGTACAAATAAGGTAATTAGAACCCTAATTACCTATTTTAACCCCCTAAAACCATAATTTTTACTTAGGAAACCTTTCAAGGATCAAATTAGGAGCTCTTGGGAACAATTGAATGAGCAACAAAAGACTTATAGACTTAATTTTTCACCCTCTATGCATCAAAACTAAAATAGAACAATGTCATGAGCCTAACCTCAAAATAATTTTTTTTAGCCAACCTCTCGAGGGGGCAATATTGACTACCATCATTCCACTGATTGTCGGGGCACAATGGGGCATCTTTTTTTTTCAAAACTTGATCGTAACATTAAATCTTTGAAACAAAGCAACCAATACTTTGTCTCAAAAAGAGGCAAAATGTAGACATGTAAAATTGACCTAACACTTATCACACACCTAAAATGACATTCTCACATCATTGATATCATTATTATCAAATATCACTGCATTTCACATCAAAATCATGAAAAACCCTAAATTGCTCTTGTTAGAGATCCAAATTTGCATCCCTCTGCGAAGTTGTGAAAGAACTCAGCAAATTTGGACTAACATGGGACTACTTTCAGGCTATGGGTATCCTATTGTGAAAGTAGACGTCCAGATTATGGGTCGGATCCCCTTTTGGTGTCACCTAAACTATTCCTTGATGGGAAAATGGGAGAAATAAACATGAAATAAAACTAAACCCCTATGGTGATGCACCTAATTTGATTTCTCAAACCTATACAGCTTCTTTAACAAACAATTTCATCAAAAAACTCAACTTAACACAACTTAGATATTTTAACATATCAATGCATAAGTGTTTTGCAAGGAGGCCTTGTTCCCTGAAGGAAAGGAAATCTTTCACAACTAAAAGAATAATTGAACCACCACGCAGCTTACAACCTACAAAAATATATGTTCATTCTACCTAAAGGTTGTAAAGTGAGACAAACATGGAGTTACCAAAAATCACAAGAACATTCATCAATCACACACAATGAGATAGCTTCAAAGAAGGTAAAAAATAAATTTTATTAATAAAAATGGTGTTACATACTACTATACATGTCTGATATTGATTCACAATGTTGTCCTCTACCTGAAAAAAGCTCCAAAGATAAGCTACAATGCCTGCATAAAGAAAGAAAGAACTCCCTTCAAAACTTGAGTTTGAAGATACTTAAGCCCTTTTGAAACAACTACTCACACATGTCCTTCTAGAAACCCTGGTCAGATGTAGCATAAAGGCCCAAAAAAAACCTTCCAAGGGTATGTGTAGGATCATCATGGAAAAAACAGGCCCTTAAGTGGCGAATAATTCAGAAAAATTAGAGTTAGGCAACTTGACGTAAAAATTTGAATAATTTATTTATATTATTTCAAAAATATGTAAGAATAGAATCTATAGAAAATTGAATTTAGTTTCTAAACTACTAGGTTTATTTAAAAAAATAAAAAATCTATTTGGTGAAAATTTGAAATTTCAATGCAGTAGTACTTAAATTTCAGGGAAAAAATAAGTAGGTGTCTATTGACCACCCTAACCACAAGAAAATGATCATATTTTTTATAAGATTTTAGATATAAGTAGAGGACTCATGTCCCCATGTGATGCATATTTTTTTATAATTTTTTTCCAAGTAAATAATTAATTTTGAATTTTTTATTACAACTTTTAAAAATATAAAAACTCATATGTTTGACCACCTTCACTTGGTCAAAACTCCATGAAATTCAATTTTTCTTTTATTAATCATATGGTATGACAAGTATAGAATGTGACGCATGTTTTAGATTCAAAAAATGTGATACCGTTTGAAAGCTATAGATGTTTTTCAATCAACCTATCAATCAATACTTTAGTTGTAATTCAAATAGAAAATGAATAATAATTATTTATTAAATTCAAAGTAAAGCATAATTTATATTGATGGAAAGCTAAGAATATCCTTTAAAAACCCATTTCATTTCATCAATTTTAGGTAAAAAAAAGTCGTCAACCACATACCCTACACATACCCATCATATAACCACTTTTTAGCCCATCATGATCCTGCACATACCCCCAAAAATCCTCCAAAATGCAGAAAAGTCAAGCTCTAACCCAACCATACCAAAAGCATGACAAAAATGCCTCCAAAATGGTCTCATCTCCTCCAAAATAGTCAAAGGTAAACCTCACACACCTTCTCCATGTTATTCCATCATCATTATGTCTCCAAGCTGCTTCCTTTGACTTATTCTTATCAGCACATGTTTCTTTCAATTTTTTGTTTGAAAACAACATTCAATTAAATGGCTTATAATCACACCATTTAATTAAATGCTTTACATTTTAAATTAAAATGCAAAAATAAAAAGGCTCTAACCATATCTCCTTTGGCCATTCTTGAAGGAACCTACATTATTTTGCAATAAATAAAACATTTAAAGTGATTTATAAATCATCACTTTAATAAATGTTCCTTTGCATTTAAAATTTGCTTCACATTGAAAAAATAAAGGCCATGATTTTACCAACATATGGAAATAAAAAATGCCAAAAACAAAGTCTTGAAAGGCTTTGCGTATTTCAAAGAGACATGAAAACACTAAGGCGTGTATGAGCAAGGTCATAAAAATACCACTAAGGCATAGTCCTCAGAATGGAAACAAGGAAAAATCACAAGACATAAGTCTTGACCACACCACTACACTCTAAGCACATTAATTGTGTTGCAATTTTTTTAAAACAAAGGTGAAAATCACCTTATGAGGTCGACATAAGCTTTAGGGAAAAAAATTCAAAAAGCATTTCATTTTTGCCATTCGAGATTTTGGAGAAACTACGGGGCCAACATAGGGTTTCAATTTGGAGCTCCACAAGATGAATATAGAGGCCTTTATCAACATATTTTGGGCAAAAACTCAAAAAGAAGCTTGAGTTAATCTCTTAAATGCATATTCAGTCATTCTATTTCCTTTTCCTGTAGAGAGAAGGGCTCAAATTTGAGTTTGTATGCAATAAAATGAATGTATTCCATCCTTCAATGATTCTCCTGTGATATTCATGCATTCTCCTAAAGATTGGTTGCTTTTCTAAAGGCTTTTTAGCTTCTATGTGAAAAAATGAAAACCCTTGTATTGATGGCTGCAGCCTTCACATTTCCTTTCAGTTGATTTCTTTCAAAAAATATAAGCATCTTTGTTCTTAGGATCCCATGTAATGGTGGCCACCAGCTTTATAACCCCATTTTCTATGAAAAGATCATGCAATATCATAATATGAATGATATTTCATGAGAGAGTGGCAGTTGAAACTAGAGTTCCACAATCAACGTTCCACAAGAAAATGTTGTTCTATGAACGAAATATGATTTGGAAAAAAAATGATTCAATGCCATTGCACAGTACGGGTATGAAAGATTGTATGCATCTTTTCCTTTCCTTCATGAAAAACAAAACCCACACCCTATCATATGCTTGTCTTTGTCTTCTTTTATAATTGTGATAACTCTTGCCAGGGTCTACTTGGGTTTTCTTGACTGTAGCTTACTCCACTTTTATGGAATACTATGTTTTTGTTGTTCCATTTCCCATATTGGATGATCCCATAGGTTTCAAAAACTCTCTATGCCCTAGAAGTTGATCCAGTGAAAAAGTCACATCATTTATTTCATACATTCCTCATCAGATTTGAAGGTCATTGTCTTCATTCACAACTTGATAACATGGTAATTGTTATCAAAGCTACCCCAAGATGATTTTATATTAATCATTGATCTTTATCTTTGCTTACAAGACCATTGTCCTTTATCATCTATTGAGAACTCTGCCCCTCTTGAAATCTTTTTTTTTCTCATCAATCACTCCTTGTAGCACTACCAACCATAATTTGAGATCTCCCTATTGATCATCTTCCAAATTCCTTTATCTTCATGATGCATTTCCCTCTTGACAGGGTTTGACATTGAATTATTCAAGGGTTTCAACATTTGCAACAAAAATAAATTTTAAAAGGGATTTGGTAAATGATCTTGATACCTTCCTCATCACATGAAAATATAATGTTGCTACTCTTTTTCCTTGTTCTCATGGAACCTTATGGGCAGTCACTTAGAAATATGCTACCATTTAGACTTGACATTTGTCTACAAATTCATGACTATCACTTTTGGCATTGCAATTACTTGAAGAATATGAAAGTTATTTTTTGTCCTAACTCCAATCCCCACAGATTATGCCTTCTTTACATTCATCCTCATGACTATACTCCCCTTTGATTTGTTCTCTAGGACTTCCCTTGCATTTTCAATTTACTATGATTGTTATTGATACCTTGCCCTATCCACAATATCTACTCTCTAGAGGCATGTTGTGCCACTATATATGCTTGTTATTGCAACTGTATTTTCACTAGGAAGGCTTGTATTTGAAATATGTTGCTCACTGTACTCCTTCATTCTCTGAATACTCACTATTTCAAGTCATGCACCTTGCACTCCCTATGCATAAAAAATCTTGAAGTATGTGAATTTTTCCATATATGCCTATTCACACTAAATGCATTCTTGTATTGCTTCAATAGGTATGTGGTTGCACTCTTGTCGAAAACATCAAGTGCCTATTGTTCCCATGTATATCAACCTTTCACCAAGGCATAACTACTAGTTAATCAATAGATAAGATGTTTCTCACAATTCATACATTGGAAATTGCAATGAATAGTTGGCACTGTCCATAGAAAGGTGACATATACAAGTATTAAATATCTTTATTGTGTATCAGTTGATTAGAGGACAACCCTCTTAGTACACTCAACTTTCCACTGTATAATCCACATTGTATACCATTGCTATGATTGCCTCATGTATGTTGACTACCTCTAGAAAACATGATGTTACTGTCCTATCATGAAAGATGATTGTCTTCATAATTTAATGAAACCACCTGAAACAAAACAACAAAAAAATGCATATTATTGATTGCCATGTGGTTTGTGCAAGCTTCTTACAATTGTTGCTTTTTACCTCGAGAGTATTGTCACCTAGGTCATTTTGATGCCTAAAAGCTTTTATCTCTATTATGAATCGGTTGGATCCAAAGCATGTCTTCTAATACCATAATAATATGGAGCTTAAAATATTGCTTATCTGTCACAGAGCTCTCCTATCAAAACTCACCTTGGAAAACTCCTCTATCTTTGCCCACAATCCTCTTTAATCTTTATTGTGTATTAACTTGAAACCTTTCTCAATGTTCCTGTAGCTTTTATATTGATCTGTGCTTTTATAAATATTGTTTCCATTTGCATTTACTCTCTTGAATCCATTCTTCTAGGAATGTCACTGTTCACAATTCACCATATCTACCATAGTGATTATCCTTCTTCCCTCTTTGCTGCATGACTTCTTCATAGTTTATCATTCACTACTAATGTGAAAACATGATTCACTCGTTCCCTTAATGAATGTAATGACTGCCCTTGTTGCCCTATAACATGCATTCATGGTGAGTTGTCTTGTTCTTACTTGCTGCTCCATATGACTCATGATGGTTTTAGACAAGACTTGGTAGCTCCTTCATTATTTATTGATGGATGCATAATTGAACTTGATGCATCTTTGTTTCAGTGCTCACAAAAATCATTTTCTTTTTTAATAAAATGGATCTTGTATCCACTTAAGAAAACTGAAAGACATATCCAACAAAGTACTGCCCCTTTTAGCATGATGGCAACCTATTGATTGATTCATTGTGAAAAGATGAAGGATAATTTCATGATAGTTCACATTATTTGTTGCATCTTTTGAATATGATAATGAAATTTGATCAACTAGTGTTATTCCATATTGATTTAATGCATCAAGAATATGTTTATCATTGATTTAATCAAGTTGCTCAACTTCATATCCCTCCTAAAATTTAAGAGGGTAGCATGTTGGGCTCAACCCTCGTGGGAGCCACATTTTACACCACATGCTATAATTAGTTGAATTAGAACAGTAACACAGACTTTTCCTAAATCTACACAAGGAACAAACCAGTTAGATAAACAAAGAATATCATAGGTGTGTCTGATCACTCTTTTCTTGTCTTCATGGACACTTATGGTATGTTATCTATTTTAATGCTTATGGACATCAGATTACATGTTTATGGATGTTTTGCACATATTTTGATCAGTGACCTTTCATTGCTCTAACAACACTCTTTTTTCAGATGTAGGAAACCTAGGGGCAACGAGGAGAGCATCAAACGAAAGTAGGACAAGTGGGGAAGGGGTATGTGTAGGATCATCATGGAAAAAACAGGCCCTTAAGTGGCAAAAAATTTAGAAAAATTAGAGTTAGGCAACTTGACGTAAAAATTTGAATAATTTATCTATATTATTTTAAAAATATGTAAGAATAGAATTTGTAACAAATTGAATGTAGTTTCTAAACTACTAGGTTTATATGTAAAAAAATCTATTTGGTGAAATTTGAAATTTCAATATAGTAGTACTTAAATTTGGAAATAATAAGAAGTAGGTGTCGACCACCTAACCACAATAAAATGATAATATTTTTTATAAGATTTTAGACATAAGTAGAGGACTCATGTCTCATGTGATGCATATTTTTTGTAATTTGTTTCTAAGTAAATAATTAATTATGATTTTTATTACAAATTTTAAAATATAAAACTCAGACCACCTTAACTTGGTCAAAACTTCATGAAATTCTTTTTTTAATCCTATAATATGCAAAGCATAGAATGTGACACATGTTTTAGATTCAAAAAGTGTGATATCGTTTGAAAGCTATAGATGTTTTTGAATCAGCCTATCAATCAGACTTTAGTCATAATTCAAATAGAAAATGAATAATAATTATTTATTAAATTCAAAGTAAAGCATAATTTATATTGGTGGAAATCTGAGAATCTCCCTTTAAAAATCCTTTTCGTTTCATCAATTTTGGGTAAAAAAAAAATCGTCATCCACATAGGCCATCACATCACTTACATATCACCACTTTTTGGCCCATCATGATCCTGCACATACAAGAGGACTGAGATGATGTAGGACAAGGCCAATGGGATTCATCATTCCAGGAAATGATGAGTCCCTTTTCCTTTTATGTGCATTTCTTTCTATTTATCTATAAATCTAGTGTTTTCTTCATAAGCATTAGACTAGTCAGTCCCTCAGCTTGTGAGGGACATTATACACTTATGATCATCAACAAAGATCACATTTGAAATACATGTTGATTCTCCTTCTTATTTGTATGCAATTGCAACACTGGAATAATGCAATATGTTTTGACAATCTCCCTTATGTACATTAATGAAATTTAGCAGAAAAATGATGTATCTTTTAGTGTTTAAATGCAAACACAAAAAACAATAAGTTACCTGATTTAGCTGGAAGCAAAATCAGGTAACACCTCTATTAATTGAATAATACTATATTATTTAATTAATTAAATAAATTTCACTTATTTATTAAAGTCAAAAAACCCTAATTTCCTTTATTAATTGAATAATTTTAACATTATTTAATTAATTCACTTTTTCATCACTTTTGACCAATTAAATAAATTTTGTTTATTTAATAAAGTCCTAATCTAACTTTATTCCTCTTGATTAATTAAATAACGTCAATTATTTAATTATGTCGCTAATTCACTTTATTCCCCTAAGTCAATTGAATTATTAAAGATTAATAATTTAATTTATCACTTTCCCTCCAAAAATTTGAATAATCGAATTTAATTATTCAAAACATCATAAAAAATCAAATCAAACAAATGCAACTTTATTTGCAAAATTCAAATTTGATTTTCACATTCAACTCCAAAAAATATTAAATAATTAAATCAATCAATTAAATATCCTCACCCACTTTCATGATTGAGTAAATTGCCCCAACATAATTTTCTCAATCCCATTAAAGGCTCAAATTGATTTCATCAATTTCATGAATTGCTCCACCTATTTCCTCAATCACATTGAAATCTCAAATCGATTTCATCAATTTCATGAATTGCTCCACCTATTTCCTTAGTCCCATTGAAGGCTCAAATTGATCTCATCAATTTACAAATCACTTATCAAGATTTCTTCAATCACACTAATTATGTAATCAATTTGCACATATTATTCCCATCTAAATCCTCTCAACATCTTTCAATTGTTTATCAAGATATTCTACTACGCGATCTTGATCGTCCATTTCAAATCACAAATTCTATATACCAAACCTCTTTCCTCACAAAAAACGGATCGAAGAATCAGTACAGTTTATGTAATGACGTAATGCCAAGATCCTAAGCGACATTGACAAAGATTCAATCAACATATTCAATTAATTACACACACATTCTTCAAATATTTCACACACAATCATGGAGACTTCGCATTAATACGAACAACCCAACGCATCTTTGCAAATACACTCTGGCATAGGATGGTAAAGCCATTGTGTTATTGAATTCATTGTTATTGTTTTCTTGTAATTATGTTCTTGATTTATTTAATTTCATAGTTTCACTTCATGAGTGAAGGAATGAATCTTGATTGTTTTTTTGAGTTAGATTAGTTTCTATTCAATGCAATTATCTTGTTTATACTTATATATTTCCCCGACACACAATAATCAACCTTAACTACTTTCTTTACACCTAAGTCCTTATATCTATTTTCTCATGTGTGCTTTATGTTTAACACACTCAAATCCCTATTAGCCATGTGTCCATTTCCCATTTGGTTGGAGTGACTTATGTAGTGGGTGCATGGCAATTCCTCATTAACCTAGTTCTAGATTCGTCAAAGTATTCAAGCCCAAAACAATCCCTCAAAACTAGGACCAAATTTCAAGTATTAGCCAATTGAAAAATATTGCCACTAAAAAAAGTTGATTATAATGTACTCATGTTATGATCAACATAGAATTAAAACAAGAGGTTGAGCTCATTTGAACTTGGTAGCTTACTTGCAAAATAACATATTGCAACCTTGCAAGAGCATGCTTGCATTTTGAAGTTATCCATTCTTTGTCGAATCACTACTAATTCACCACCAAAATGTTGCCATGATATCCACAAGGTTGAGGAGGTAAGTTTTGATATTTTTTTTGTAAAAATTTCATTATTTAGCAATATAGTCAAGGAACAACAATGATAGTTCTACCTCAAGGAACAACGGCGAGAGTTCTAGAATTTGGAAGAGCAAGTCATGAAGGTTTTCTGGACAAACTAATAGGCTCTTGGCCAAAAGACATTAGCATGAGATACAGATGAAAACGTGGTGCATTGGCATCCTAGAGGCATGTTAGCATCTCGTGCGGACCAGAGAATGAGAATATCACATAAAACAGCTAAGTGATCGCTAACAACTAGCTTGTTAAGAGCTTACAGAATGTGATAAAGAAATAAAATGTAATAGGACTGAAACAAAGTAAAGTAGAAATGATAAAGATAAAGAGGAGAGAGGAAAGAAGATGCTCACAATAATCCAAGTAATAAAGCCTCTAGCTAGTACATATCTTCAATACCCGCATTTGTAAGATCTAGAGAAAGTGTTAGGGTTGTATAGGGGTTTGCCTCAGTCAAACCCCCATTTTGGTGTTCCCACCTCCACAGACAACCAAATAGAAAGAGAGAGATAAACCAAAATGGACAAAGCGTGTGGTCAAAGCAAAACTTGCTTCAGGAGTAGAACTTGCACCACCAAGTAGGAGTGATAAAGAAAACCTTGCTCGAGGAGGAGAACTTGTATCACAAAAGAGGTGATAAAAGAAATCCCTACTCGAGGAGGAAAACCCATATCACAAAGTAAAAATGCAATAGATAGGGGATATGGAATCCCAAGATGCTCACAAGCATGAAGTGAAGGAGATGAAGCTGAGGCTTATGGAAGCCATATGGAGAGAGAAACGAAATTGGAAGATCCAAAGGAGCTGCAAAGAGGAAGACAAAGAGAGCTGTAAAAGCCAAAAGTGTGGTAGAGGGTGTTGTGAGAGCTTGAGAAAGTGCTATTGTAGCAAGAAATGGAGTTGTGCAAGCAAGAGAAAGATGGGAGAAGAAGAGGAGTTAGAATTGAAGCTAGAAGTTGGAGGAATGGAGCTAGAGATGGAGGAAGAGGCCTAATGAATTAAAAAGACTACTTTAAGGAGGGAAAAGAAGCTTCCTGAGTCATTTTAGGGCATCTCAAGTTGTTACCACCGACCAGGGGAGATGAAAAGTGGAAAACATGCTCAAAAATGGTCGTTTGAGCATTGAAATGTCGTAGGACACTAGCACAACACGCTAGTGTTCAGACATGTCATGTTGTAAAACAACATGAACGGGAAAAGCACCAGAGCTGAAGAAAGCTGACACACAAGGGTAGCTGCTAAAAAGGGATGTTGAAGCATCTTGAGAAGAGAAAAAGGCTAATACAGGGGCTAAAATGAGCCTAGTCAAGATGCTAAGGGAGTGGACACTAAAGCAGATACAAAAATGTATGTGAAATTGCAATGGGTGCAATTTTATGACTATACATTTTCCTCCCACTTTAGTAGGCATATGAATCTATGCTAATATGCATGCTAAAGGAAATCTACTAAAAATAAATAACTTCATATGCCAAAAGGATACTATAGATGAAGTAGAAAACTCTTCAAACCATGGAAGCATGCCCCCAGGTTGAAGACCTACAAAACCAATGCGCTAGACAAGAAAAAACTACACTAGACAACAATATTAGAGCACCAGAAACTAAAGGATTTGAGTTAGCAAAGTTAAAGAGACCTTGATGTAAAAGGTTGTCTTTGTACTATGTGTCATATCCAAATAATAACTCATAGAATAATTTTAAGATGAAGAGAGAAGGATCATATACTCAGGATGAAGAAGATGCAGATCTTTGATTCGGTATATACAAGTTAAGAAGAAAGAGAATTTAAGATTTTAAGAGTGTAAGCACCTCAAAAGCCCACACGCCTACAAGGAAGGTGTCCTCCAAGATCTCTCACATGAAGTAAACTAAGAAAAGTTCCTAACAGGCTTGCAAACCTACAAGGAAGTGTCCCCCAAGATCTCTCACATGGATGAAACTAGGAAAGCGCCCTATAGACCCGTAAACCTATAGGGAAGGTGTCCTTCAAGATCTCTCACATGAAGGAAACCCAAAGAAAGCACCCTACAGATCCATAGACCTATAGGGGAGTGACCCCTAAGATCTCTCACATGAAGGATACTCGTAAAATTGCCTTACAAACCCATAGGCCTGCAAGGAAGGTGCCCTCCAAGATCTCTCACATAAAGGATACCCAGAAAAGCACCTTACAAACCCACAAACCTGCAAGGAAGCATCCCCTAAGATCTCTCACATGGAGGAAGCTAGGAAAGCACCCTATAGACCCAACAGAACTATAGGGAAGGTTTCCTACAAGATCTCTCGCATGAAGGAAACCAAGGAAAGCACCCTACAGATCCGTAGACCTACATGGAAGGTGTCCTTCAAGATCTCTCACATGAAGGAAACCCAAAAAAGTGCCCTACAAACCCAAAGACCTATAGGGGAGCCACCCCCAAGATCTCTTGAATGGAGGAAGCTCAAAATAAGTGCCCTATAGGCCTAGGAGTTGCAAGGAGGTATCCCCCAAGATCTGTCACATGGAGGAAACCAAAGGAAGGGGACTTCGTAGAGTCAGAAAGCGGCTTCATAGGCACGCCTACAAAGCAAAAGCAGCCATGTAGGAAGGTAAGTGAACAATCACACAAACCATCAATGGTTTGGAAAGCTTTCAAAAGGGGTCCCTTAGGAACCCTTCAAAAGAAAAGAGGTCCACTCAAGGGACACATTTTTTGAAAATTCAGGTCTAGTCAAGCTGCCCCCAATCTAGATGCAAAGATGTGAAATAGGCCTAGTCGAGTTGCCCCCAAGCTAGATGCAAATGGTTTCATTTGAGAGAAAAGATTTCAAAGGGAGTTCCCTTGGGAACCCTTCAAGAGAAAAATGGATTCACTCAAGGGATGCTTCATTTGAAAGACATAGAGAAGAGAGGGATTTCTTGAAAGGACGCACACCTCCAAATCAAGTTATCACTGCCCCCAACATACAGGGGAGGAGAACCATGAAGGATATTTAGAACATATAGGATAGAGGTGGACCTCGATATCACTTGTCATTTGAAGAAGAGGTAGGTGTATCAAAAAATAAATGAGTGATGGAACTTGAACCACAAAGTTGTATTTTATCCCTCAAGGCCTTACATTCACTAGTAGAATGGCCAGGCACTCGATGGTATGCAGAGAAGGAATGTTTTTCTTTATCATCTTTATGAAATTTCTTACATGTAGGAGGAGGAAGAGTGATTAAGCAATATTTTTGAAGCCGCAAAAAAATACACTCTTGCTTAGATAAAGAATGAGGAGCAGGAAGCAAACTTTTCTCTTATGGAGATAAGTTTGACTTCTCACAAGAAGAAGATACAAAGGTAGAAGAAAAAGGAGGAGGATCTCCATAGATAGAATTATTCCAACAAGGGGAATCAGACTCTTCCATAGGATCACCATCAACCTTCTCTATAGGACCACCAACATTAACCTCTTTAATGGGAGTGTGATCATCTTCCTTAGAAGGAAGAGGATCAACACTAAGAACATTACAATTTGCATTCACCTTATCTTGTGATACAAAAGAATGACCATCTTTGATAGTAGGTTTATATGATGTTATCAGAAGGTCTGAGTGGATTGGGTTGAATTTACATTCCCTAATGAAGGTGTCTGTAAATTATAAGGAACCTCGATCACCAAGACATGCATTCCTTTGAGAAGAGGTGGACTTAGAATTTCTTGCTTTAGAAAGATCTTCTTCAGGGACATCTATCTCAAGATTATCCTTTGTAGTAGGTAATGTTGGAGTAAACATCAACACATTGGAAAATACTAAAGGAATAAGAGTAGGCACAAGAAAAACCTGACCAACAATAGCCATCTCACATGAGTGCATAGCATCAGGGTCAGCCTTGACTATGACTACTTTATTACTACAAATGAGCTTAATAGATTTATGCAAGGTAGACAGGACTGCACCCATAGCATGAATCCACAGTCTACCAAGAAGTAGATTGTATGGTAATTTTTTTGACATAACATATACAAGGATAGGTATAGTAATGGGACCTGACCTCAAAGGAAAGACCATCATTCCTAGAGCTTGTCGATCGATATTATCAAACCCATGAATGACAATAGAAGAAGTATTAATAGAAGATGGATCAATATTAATCTTAGGGAGTAGATCAATGCTACATACATTGAGCACCGAATCGGCGTCAACGAGAACACGTCTAATACCAATTTTATTAATGTTAACTATAATCATTAGAGGGTCCACTTGCTTTTGTACTTCTGAAGGCGAGAGTTCTTGCAAATAGAATGTAATATTTGGTGAATCTACATGAATATAAGCTATCAATGCATCAGCATCTGTCAGCCTAGTAGAAGAAGGAAATAGGATCTTTTGCAAGGCTTCCTAAAGCATACCTTGATAAACTGGAGTAGACTGAAGCAAGTCCCACAGTGAGATCTCATTCATTTAACACAAAGTTTCTTGACATGATTGCAATCACTGGATGCTTTAGTTGTAGGTTTAGGAGCTTGAGGAAGGCTTGGTTGTTTATTCATTCTATTCTCATAAGTATAGTCTACCGATCTACAAGAGGGAGCCTTAGAAAGATCAAGAGAGTCAATATCAAATAGAGCACCATTATTAGAACAAACCATTTTAGGAGGACTAGTTGGAGTCACGTAAATGACCAGTCTCTTAGGCCTTTGAGGGGCAGCAGAGACATAGATTACATTTATAGACTCATCACAACTAGTAGAATAATTATTCACAACCTCGACCCAAGGAGGATCAAATGTGGAAGGAGATTCATCATTCGCTAATGCATGATCTCTGAAAGAGAGTGCATCAAAACAAATGCGAGATTCATCATTCACAAATGCAATGTCTCTAGGAGAGAGCACATTGGAATGAAGACAAGATTTATCATTCAAAAATGCATCATCTCTAGAAGAGAGTGCATTCGAATGGAGGGGAAGTTTATCATTCACAAATGCAACGTCTCTAGAAGAGAGTGCACTGGAATGAATAAAAGGTAGAGTAACATTAAGAAAGGTAATGATTTCATCTTCTTGCAACAAAATATCCTTTGAAGTAAGAGGACTTTCGTGAGAAGGATCAAAGGCACCAAGTGACATGGGTAAATCTAAGTGACTATCACATGCCTGAAATGGAGTATCATTAACATTTTGAACAAAATTAGATACTAAACTAATAAAAGAAGATATTAAATTCATTATGATTTTTTTGGTATTTTCTATGTTCTAGTAATTTGAATTTTCAGAGGTATTCAAAGTGGAATTTGAGGTTGGAACTTACATTGGTAACTAAAATTCAATTGCCAAAGGCACTAGCATTTTGGGGACTGAACCAGTTCTCTAGGAGACCTTTCCAATGGTGCAAATGGTTCTGAATTTTGAGCACCAATTCAAAATTTATGAACTTTCCAAGTAGGGGTAAATAAATTCCTAGTTTTTTGAAAAGTACCCTCTTCATGTCAGGTTCACCAAAATGTAGAGAAGGGGGATTTTCTACTCACGAGTTCTCTTCAATTCAGAGAGCCTCGTGGGGCGAACTACCCTAAACTACCTCAAGGAACAACATTGAGAGTTCTAGAATTTGGAAGAGCAAGTCATGAAGGTTTTTTGGACAAACTAACAGGCTCTTGGCCAAAGGATGTTAGCATGGGATAGATGATAGCGTGGAACACTAGCATCGCAAAGGTGCGTTAGCATCTTGTACAGACCAAAGAATGAGAATATCATAGAAAACAACTAAGTGATCACTAACAACTAGATTGCTATGAGCTTACAAAATGTGATAAAGAAATAAAATGTAATAGGGCAAATGAAGTAAAGTAGAAATGATAAAGATAAAGAGGAGAGAGGAAAGAAGATGCTCACAACAATCTAAGTAATGAAGCCTCTAGCTAGTAGATATCTCCAATACTAGCATTTGTAAGATCTGGAGAAAGTGTCAGGGTTGTATAGGGGTTTGCCTCAGTCAAACCCCCGTTTTGGTGTTCCCACCTCCACGAACAGCTAGATAGAAAGAGAGAGATGAACCAAAATGGACAAAGCGTGTGGTGAAAGAAAAACCTACTCAGGAGTATAACCCACACCACCAAGTATGAGTGATAAAAGAAAACCTCACTCGAGGAGGAGAACCCGTATCACAAAAGAGGTGATAAAAGAAATCCCCGCTCGAGGAGGAGAACCCATATCACAAAGTAAAAATGCAGTAGATAGGTGAGATGGGATCCCACGATGCTCACAAGTATGAAGTGAAGGAGATGAAGTTGTGAGGCTTATGGAAACCAAATGGAGAGAGCAACGGAGTTGCAAGATCCAAAGGAGCTGCAAAGAGGAAGAAAAAGAGAGCTGTAAAAGCCAAGAGTGTGGTAGAGGGTGTTGTGAGAGCTTGAGAAAGTGTTGTTGTATCAAGCAATGGAGTTGTGCAAGCAAGAGAAATATGGGAGAAGAAGAGGAGTTAGGAGTGAAGCTAGAAGTTAGAGGAATGGAGCTAGAGATGGAGGAAGAGGCCCAATGAATTGAAAAGACTGCTTTTAAGGAGGGAAAAGAAGCTTCCTGAGTCATTTCAGGGAATCTCGAGCCATTACCGCTGACCAAGGGATATGACAAGTGGAAAACATGCTTGAAAATGGTCATTTGAGTGTTGAAACATCGTAGGACACTAGTGTGGTGTGTAGACATCTACGCGGTGCGCTAATGTTCAGACACGTCATGCTACAAAACAACACGAACGGGAAAAGCAATAGAGTTGACGAAAGCTGACACACAAGGGTAGCTACTAAAAAGGGGTGTTGAAGCATCTTGAGAAGGGAAAAAGGCTGATGCAAGGGCTAAAATGAGCCTAATCAAGATACTAAGGGAGTGGACACTAAAGTGGATACAAAAATGTATGTTAAATTGCAACAGGTGTAATTTTACGACTATACAGATTAATAAATAACAACTCTTAAAGAATATCCTTAAGAGAATAGAGATAAAGTACAAAAGTTATATTATATAAAATTACAATGAAAGACCTATGAACAAATCACAAACAAAATGTGGAGCGAATGAGGCCCTCTTTATTACCTCACAATATATTTTAAGAGAAAATTGGCTTTTACAATTATTTTCCTCCACTAAAAGAAAATACAAATAAGGTTGTTTATCAATATCCACATCTATAAAAGAATAGATGGATTTATCATTATCCACCAAAGAAAAATAACAACATAAAATATGGAAAAATCTTACATTGTCCCATTTTACACAAATTCTAAATAAAACTATAAATATTATTGATAGAGCTCCTAAATTTTTTGGAAAATTTGAGCTAGTTTTGTGCCCTGTAATGGTTTGTTACATCCATGTCCATGAATGGGCTTAGGGTTTTTAATTCTAGGGTCAATTTTGCAGAGATAAAGGTTTTAAGCTTTGAGAGTTCTAATCCATTGTTGACCTATCTTACTGGGTTTCCGGTCATGTTAGTCACAACTTGAGCCTTTCAACTCCTATTTTTACTTGGCCCGTGTTAATCGTGTCGGTTACCCTTGTTCGCTTCATCATTTTAATTTTCCTTATGGTTGTGTATTAATATTTTTCATGATGAATTATGTTGGTCTCACACTATTTTCCTCAAGGGTTAAATCCTATCATCCTATTCATGGACCCTTTTCTTTAAAACATCTTATTAGCATGTTGTTCTTTTATCACACATCACTCAAGTCATTTCCACCGGCAGGCTCTTTTCTACGATGAACGATGAGTTACACATTTCCTTTGTATCACTCATCACCAAAATATTTTGAACCCGCGACTCCATTACTACGATGAGCGATGAGTATGGCAATGCGTTCCTTCTCCCATCACAAAAATGTTTCTATTGCCTTCTCCAACTTCAGCGATGAGCGACGGAAGGAGAGATTGAATGGTATGATGGCCACGTGTCAGGTCCATATTCCATCATTATTTTTGCCCATCGCTGAAGTTGTTGCCAATAGCATGATCACTTCTATGACAAGCGATGGGTCAGGTCACTAATATGCATTGAAGGAGGATCCCATCGCCAAAGCTTCTAAGCATTTATCTCATTCTTCTGTGATGAGCAAAAAGGAGTCGAGTTCTATCATGTGTTACAAAATGATTATGTGGAACGTTCTAAGGATCTTCTCACTACTTTAAAGCATTGTTGTTTAAAGCACGAGAGATGGTAAAAGGGGACCGTTGATTATGTTTTAAAACTAGATGATAAATGGTTGGGATTCAAACCAGAATGGCTATCCATCATTTCACTTGCGCGAATAGCCCATCAACCATTAATGGTGAATGCACTTCAACAACTTAGGATATTAAAGAGGATTGTTCAACATCTTTGAATAATTGTATTGGTCATGAGCATAAAAACTAGTTGATTTGAGAAGCGGTTAGAGTGAAGCATTGCATAGAGCTGAGATTGAAGAGCATCCATTTCACTCCCAGGTAAGTAAATTTTCTAGCTCCCGAGTTGGTTTGTTTTCTCAGTGGTTTGGAAATGGTATAGGTAGTGGGGTTTGTGGTGTCTGAATGCTATAGTTTTGTCTACTTGAGGTAAATTGAAACTGTTGTTTGTGAGGTTTTGGGGGTGAAAAGGATAGGATTAGTGGTTTTATAGAAAACCTTGTGGTTTTTAGTTCTTTAAGGCATTTTTGCAGTATCTTGAAAACCCTATCTTCGTTTCCCATTAACGATGAGTCAACCTAGTGTCTCTAGAGATAAAATTGATAGAAAACCTACTTAGAAATGTGTGAGAAAACCTAAACCTCATAGCGACCAACCTCAACCTAATGAGGAAAGTACACTCAAAAGGCAGAGGATTTTTAAGAAGGATCATCCTAAGTTTATGGAGGAAACCCCTCAAGACCCTGAACAGGAAATCAAGAAGAAGGTAGGGAAGAGAAAGACTGGTGAGAGAATATAAACTCCTCATTTTGAGGATGTTTCCTCTAGAATCCATGATATTGTGGTGACACAAAGTGGTTGGGACCTTTTCTACTATGCTTTCAAACAAAGAGTCGTTTGCCTTGCTTGCAACAGATGGGCATATGTCTATTACCAGATTTTCACTTATAGCTCAATCATGGAGAGCATATTGATTTGAATTGATTAAAAGAAAAGGTACATTTTAATCTTTCCTTTATTAGATTCAAGTGCATAAATGAAATAATCCAAAAGATGATATTAATAAATTACCGCATTCATACAAGTGCATCTAATAGAAGAAGGATTCAATTTTTTTCTAAACAAAGAAGTAGTCTTTATTAAATGTAGAAATGTGCATTATCTCACACAAGTCGTGAGATTAACTTTACTTATTCAATGCAAATAATAGAAATTTTATACATGAATAAGTAAATAGAAAGTAATGTGCATATAAGGAAGGAAACCAATCATTGCCTGAGAATGATTGGTCTAGGATGCGTCATCTTGTCCTCCAGTTGCCTCGAGCTGCTTGTGTCCTTCCTAGCTCCATACTGTTCCTAGTCCCGCATCTAGCAAAACCAATGGTATTAGAGAAATGCTCTAAGAAATGAAAGGTTTCAAACCTTACATGAGCAAATACCTATCCATATATAAACTGATCTTCAAATACATTAAACAAGCAGGAATACTTTAGGTGTCCTGGAGAACTATCAAAATCATCTAACACAACTAAAACCTGCCATATTTTTTCTAACTTGTTTGCTTCATGTGCAGTTATAGGTTAAAATCCTGTTAATATTTCATCAGATTACAACATGTGGGGTGAAATGTGGCTCCCACAAGGGTTGAGCCCAAATTGTTGTTTTATTATGCCTTAATGAGGATTCAAGGTTATTATCACCACATCAAATGATTGCAGAGGCCATATGAGAGACCTTGCTAGCACTATAGTGTTTTGAGAAGGAACAGGGCATGATAGAATGCAAGGCAAAGCACAAGAATTATGTGACAAGTACAGTGATAATCATGATATTTTGTGCCATTAAACAAACATAATGATCCTTCATTTGTGAAAGAACAGTTGTATTACAGTTTAAAAGAAAAGCTTACATATTGCAAACCATATGTTAAGGACAATCATAAAGAGTAGTGCCTTGAGTATATTTCAATATCCCATATAAAAGCTCATAGATAAAATAGTCATCATTGCAAGTGATTAAGGTGTAGACATTTCATTACAACAAGGAGATAATAATTCAACAATAGCATAAGCATTTGATGAATTACTATGTGGATAAGATTAATTAGGATCTTTCAAGAAATCATAATGAAATGAACAGTCAACAAGCATGTGAATTGTTTCAATGTCATAGGAAGTGAGCAAAATGAATCTACATGAAGAAAGCTCTAGTACAAGAATGTAAATATACAAAAATCTGTGACTTTTCTTATTAAATAAATGGGATGCTTTTGCAGTGAGGTATTTATTAGAAGAGGTGGGGTGACAAAAGTTATTCAAATTCCATCAGTACCCATTGAGGCATACAAGCTCTAGGCTTTAGACCTAAAAGATCATTAAAGTGCAGAGAATCTAAAGATTTAATAACCCATTTCAAAAAGATGAACTTCCAATGCAACCATTAAAACTAGGAAGCAAAGAATATTGAAAAAAAGAAAGAACTATCAAAAAAATTTCAGAGGAAAACAAAATATATCATAGCCATATCTAAAAAAGAAATTTTGAGCCCTTGAATAACATTTAGATACAAAACAGAGAATAAATCATATGTGATTTCATATAATCATCAAATACAGTGTGAAATTAAGCTTCATAAAATATTTTGCAAGCTACATGAAAACAAATAAATATATACACCAGAGGCTTGTCTCTTTAAAAAATGAAACAAAAAGATGTGACATGAGCTTCCATTCAAGTTTTATGGTGTTAAGTAAAATATAGAGTCAAGCATATAGAAGAGGACCCAGAATGAGAGAAATATTTGTGAAATTTCTACAAGAAAAGCTACAAGGGCTTTAGCTGCATAGAAAAATCATAGGATAATAAAAGCCATGGGTGTGTGAAAACCCATAAAATGTAAAGCAATGACCGAGCTTAGGAAAGGGTCAAGCATGATAACACACATGACATAGTGTTTTTTCTTACAAGAAAATGTTTAGGAAGGCACATAATAGCATAGAATATAAACATTTGTTCATTTTTCTATACAAACTATGGATCTTCATGGAAGTGTTAAAACCCTTGGCCAAGCAATGCCATATCAAGAATAGTGGAAAAATAGAGTATTGAGGTTACCTAGAAAGTTTTTTTGTTGTTTCGTTTATGTTTGAAAGTTATAGAGAGAAGAAAGTAAAATTTGCTGAGATAAAGAGAGCTTACTATGTAATATTTGCAAAGATTTCCCATAAAATCTTTCATGAATGGCTACCCTGTTGGAGGAAAACAAGGTAGGTTTTGTAGCAATGGAACACTAGAAAATAAAAAGGAGTCATAGGAAAAGAAACAATAAACATAAGTGAGAAACCACATAAGGTCGTGGCCATGGAGGGCCTTTTTTCAACAAAAATTAAACAGAGCAGAAGGTTTCATTCAAATTTACTTCTAAAATGCTTACCTATTCATCTTTGAAGGATAAAAAACAATTTTTTGTACAAAATTCCTTCTATTGCTTGCAAATCTACCATTGAAGATCCCTAGTCGAGCTTCAAATTTTTTTTAGGAAACCCTTGCATGGCATTGACAGGCTTAGCTTCTTCAAGAAGCTTCATGCAAAATAAATGAAATGATAAGTTTCATTCTTTTGTTTTGCTTTAGGGTTGAAACCCTAGTGGTGGCCGATAGAACTTGGAATTTTTTCCATTTCATTTTAGAAAAAAAAATCAAGTGACAACTAATACTCTCGTGGGTTACTTTATGCCTTATGAATTTTTCATGCTTTATGCCTTGTATCTTAGGCATTTCAATGTTTTTGACATAGCAAATTTTCTGCTTTGACCAAATACATGCAGGTTTTTATTTTTGCATTTGTTTAACATTGTTAAATACTTAAGTTAAGTGATATTTTATAAATCACTTATACTTAAAGTATTTCTTTAAAATGCAAAATATATAAAGATGTGCTTATCTTTGTATGACTAAGTCATAAGTGGATGGAGGATATGCTTTGAATTATGATGAGGAGGGTATCTAGGGAGGTTTTGAATCAATTTTCAACACATGCCAATGATATGGGAGCAATTTTAATTCATTTATGAGCTTATGAGGGCATCTTGGAGCCTTTTTGAGTTGCCATCATGTTTGATATGGTCAAACTTGACCATTTCAACATTCTAGAGCCTTTGTGGAGAAGAACAACATGCTAAATTTTAGGGTTTGTTGTTGCATTCGACCCCAAGTGATTTTAGAGCCTTTTTTGGTGGGAGATGGAAGGATTGCATATATTGCTTTTGTAACTCATTTTTAAGTTAGTTCTGATTTTGCAGATTGGAGACATAGTGACTATTACAGTCCGTTGATATAGATTTTTGCATCTTTTGTAACTCTTGGAGGTATTGAATGAAAGTTTACCTTGTTCATTTTTTAAATTGATTCATCTCCTTCTTGTTCTTATAGTTTAAGTGTATGTTTGTGATTGATCAAACCATCTTGTAAACATACTTAGTTTCATTATAGTTTTGTCTCATGCCTTATTCTTTTTCTATAATTAGCATGTTCATTGAGGTTGTTGGTTGTGTTTGTTAAATACAACCACTTGCTTATTGTGAAGTTTTACTTCCTTCTGTAAGTCAAGGTATTTGATGTTCCAGTGAAACATTTATGCATGAATATTGTTGTAATAGGTTGTGTGAACCAAATTTCTATCAAATTAGAATCAAGTGTGAAATTCTGAGTTTCATTATCTCCTTTTACGTTTGGTGTATCACTTCATTTTATGCTTTCAATTTTATCATTATTAGTATTCCTTCTCCCTTTTCCTTAAATAATCAATAGATTAGGTGATATAACCGACAAAGAAGCTGACCTATCCGGAGATTCACTTCAATCATTAGGTTCCCCACATCCTAGAAGTATTTCCATGTTTCTCTAGTTAACTAAGTTTCACAACTCAATTCGGGTGCAAGCTTAGGAGAAAATAGTGACATGGGAAAATTAGTGTGATTGAATGTATTTGTGGAGGTAGACTTGATGCTGGCATTGGCCAACTATTATGACCCAAATGACAGAACAATTAAAATGTTCCCTGATTTTTTCCCCATGTTGAAGATCTCTCAGAGTCAGATAATTGAGGTGTTCCAATTGAATCCATCAACCTCTAAGCCCATTAACTTATAAAAATTGTACAATTAATATGAGAATAATAAGGTCTGGTACATAAAGGGTGTGTTGCCAATTCATTGGAGGCGCGACTTGAAGATGAATGGTGTACCTTTCATGGCTTCTTAGATGGAACCTTTTGATTGTGTTGACATTGGGGATTATTTCAAGAATACTTATTATGCTATTTGTCAGGTTTTTCATAAAGATTATGTATTAATATAGACATAGCCTTGATGATTATGGCAATGGATATTGAACAAAAATAACAAAAATAGGGCTTGGGACTATGCCACTTACATTTCCAAACAATTGCATAAGGACTTGGTAAGGTTGAAGGATGCCAATCACCCACTGTCCTATAGGAATTGTTCTATACTGACACACTTATTACTATGGAAGAGTAGGAAGATGATGAGGAATTATATTAGCTGTAGGGAGGTTGATGATAACCGCAATTTGTTGCCAGTGTAGATGTTTATGCACATCTAGGATGTGCATTTTCCACATTTTGATTATAACATGTTCTTTAATATCTTCAATTTCTTGGTGCTTGAACAACTTGGTTTGAAACCGGTACAAAGGATATCACAAGGTGTCAAGGAGATGATAAGGCCACTAGAACATGAACAAAACACCAAGCACCAGTTCAATTGGGGAGACTGGTATCTACATACTAATTACACTACAATTAGAATATATGGAACTCTGGTGCCACCTCACAAACTTCCCATTTATGTGTCAGATAGACAAGCATTCATGGAAGTGATGTGAAAAATGGATGCCATGGATAAAGAGTATTTCAGAGGTCCAAAGAAGGCTTCTCTTGTGAATCTTGATGTGGAATTTGTATACTTTAGTTGTACTTCAAAAGAGGGCATTGAAATGTTTCATTCCCTAATCAGTAATTACAAGTTGGGCCAGAAAGTATGAAGGATTAGTGATCCTAAAGGGTTCATCTTAGATCAAAGAAGAGCTAGGTCATTTGGAATAATAGATCATCAGTTCTATTTTCAAGAAGATGCCATCAGGAATTTTTCTACTGATGAGGAAGTCAATGTAAGATAGGATGCATGGAGAAAGATATTTGTGATATAGGACAGGATAAGAAAGGATAACCCTTTATATGTCATCCCTTATTCAGAAGTGAAAGATAAGTTTGCAAAGGAAAAACTGATGTTGGGTGATTTTAGTGATGGGAGTTTCCTTGAAAAGATGAAGCAAGCTGAGATTGGAGTTAAGGTTGCTAATGAAAATCATGATGCTTAGATGAGAAGTCAACTAGACCAATCTTATGCTCCAAGCACTCATGTGAAATCAAGGAGGACTAGTGGATGACCTATTGTGGCCCCACTAGTGGATTATCTAGAAAGTGAGCAGGTGGAAGAGGCTCAGCTCCTAAAGGCCTCCGGTCAACATGACCCATTGGAGCAAGAAGTGGATTAGGAATTCCTTGAAGATAGATTTGATGCACTAAACATTGTGATTCCACCTAGTAGGGTTGTAAAATGGATATATGATGAAGCCAAGGATGATGATGTAAGGATAAAGGCCTGTGCTGAGTTTATGTGTGATGATGCTTTTATCAAGACTAAGGAATTTAGGGAATTTTTCATCCATGTTAAAAGTGTGGACATAAAAAGAAGGATTGAAGAAGCGAGAGAGAAAGTTGACCCTTCTTTACAAGATGAAGTTGAGAAAGAAGAGGAAGACAAAATAAGACAAGAAATAGCCAATATGCCACTAGAAGAGGCAAGACCACTAGTGAAAGGAAGTGGTGCACTTTTACTGCCTGGTTGTGACATTTCATCTATAATTGAATTAGAAGTAGTTAGAAAGGACTCTGATGCCTCTATTTATGAGTAGGCCTTTGACAACAAGATCTTTGGTTTAGGTTTAAACCCTTGATTGCATACATTGGTTGTTTGGTCTATGGCCCCTAACACAGGAAAACATAATGTTATACAATATGTGGAGAAGGAAATTGGAGTAGTGACTATTAAGAGAGCAACAAATATGACAACTAATACAGCTACACAATTAACACTGCATGTTGCAATGTTGACTTTGGATACTGCTCAGATCATAGAGCCCAATTACCAGAATTTGTTGGATAGATACAATAAGATGATGGGTGAGCATAACAAAGTACTAGCTACTGCACAAAGAGGTTTTCCATCCCCAACCAATTCTACTTTAGATATGTCTACTCAAGATAGGGAAACTTTTTCCCTCAGGATTCAAGATTTGAATCAAGCTTTGAAAGTAGAAAAGGAACACACAAATGAGGAAAATTTTGAAACCATAAAAGTGGCCAATAATATTTTTGATGATGTGCTAAAACATAGAGTGACCAATTTGGTCAACAAGTTTGATGATGTGTGGGCAACTTATAAGAGTATTTATGATGCTAACATCAAATACTTGTGGGTTTAGAGAGCTTTCCAAGAGGAATGGAGTCAATGGAGCACTAGAGTGGGAACCCTAGAGAAAATAATGTCGAAAGCTAATGAAATCTAGAGGTCCCCACTCCCATTCCTGAGATATTGAAATCCATTGATATGATCAGTGAGATTACATATTTTCATGGGAAGTTAGGGATGCAACTTGACAATAAATTAAAGATGTTTAGAGATATGGAAGCACAGGGTATGCCAAAAATATTTGATGACAATGGAGAACTAATGGAATTTTCCAAGTGGAAACATGAATTGGAAGAATGGTTGCCTCATGCTAAAAGTGTGTTAAGTGAAATTGATTACTCCATGTTAAATTCCCATATCAACAACATGGCTAGAGTTGAAAGGAAGATGGAAGTATTTGTTAGGGAGGCTAGAGAATTGATTGATGCCAGGAACACAAAACACAATGAGAACGTGCAAAGTTTTCTAATTACATAATGGCCCACTGATGAGGAATATAATTCATGGTTGGATATGTTTATTGAATAAGTTTTTGTGCATCAATGATAAGTTTTTTGAAGATTAATGGATAGAAGAATAACAATACATAGCTTGGAAATAGTACAAATTAGGCTTTGGTTAAAGTATTGGAAAATATTTTTCTATTCTTATTAGAAAAATTGTTGACATGAGTGATGATTTGGAGTAATCAATCACTTGTTTTCTATTGCTTTTACACTTTTCCGCTAATTGGCATAGATGTGGCTAATTTTGGTCGAAAAAGGAGTCATAAAGTTTAAATAATATGAGGAAGTTCCTTTTGGAAGGTGGGTCTTTCTTCTTCAACAAATGGAAATAATTTGTGTCTCATATGTATTCCCTCTAATTGAAAGTATAAATATAACTGTAAAGGGGGGAATATGTCTTGTAGCGGTCCAATTAGGTTGAGACATGTGTACTTATGTCCCAAGGCTTGTTTTTGCTCCCTTATTCTATAAAAGGGAATTCAAGGCCATTAGTGTGGGTCTCTTGTTGAATTATGGAATCAAATTGTGCAATTGAAAAACATAGAGTGAATATGTTTGAAGTCCGTATCTTATGCTTTGAGTCTAGTTAGTAAGTTTTGTCAAATGTATGGTTCTTGAGCATATCTAAATGATAATGCAAGTTTTCAGAGGCTATAGTCTCTCCAATTTTACTTTGTATCTGAATTATTAATGTAAACTCTAATCAAAGATCATTTCATTAATCTTCATCATTTTTATGCTTTGATGTATGCTTTGATTTCAGCTCTGGTTCAAAGAGTCAATTAAATGCTTAAATCAAATTGTAAATTCATATGCAAGATAATTGGATCTGATAAGTAGTCTTAGAATTTGATTATTAATTCACGAATTGCAAAGCAACCTCAAGTAGATCAAGGATGTTTAGGATTAAATTTACCTTACAGTTCAACTTGCTTTGACTCCTAGCTTGTAGATATGACACTGATCTCAATTATTATAAGCATTTCTTATGATTTCGGTCATCCAATTTGAGAACATTAATTTAAAATAATCTTGAGATTGATCTATCATTTTTCATGGTTGGTATTGTATTGTATTCTCAGCTTAAGATGTGTAATTCTCTCAAGGAAATGTCAATTTCTTGAAGGATTTCATCTTCCTATCCTCTAATGAGAATACATCTACTTTGTTATGAAATGTATATGTTAATTGTTTATAAGAGTCATAGGATATACATTGTGGGATTACCCTCTCGGGTTATGTAGAGCCCAAAGTGCAAGAGAAGGGGCATTACTGCTACATCTCATTTTTTGGCCAACTATCTTGCAAGTATTTGAGAATTGATTCTGGAAAGCTCATAACTATTTTGTGAGATCTGATTGGTTCGTTAAAAATAACCAACAAAATGGCGACTCCATTGGGGACATAAGCTTTACAATTATTAGTTCTCTAGAGTGCATTATCAAGGATCACTATAGTATATGGTGATGTTTACTTATAGATTCGGTCTATTTGAAGTTTCTACTAAATATTGATCAAATATTGGTCATGTGTCCCACCAGAGTTTATGTTAAGTTTCCCGCCCTTTTGTTTTGAAAGGATTGTGTTCAAAGTTTATTCAAAATAATTTCACATTTTTCAAAGTTCATCTCAGTTTCCAAGGATCTTGTGAAATTTGCATAAATTGTAACACAATTGCTACGAATTGGTCCCAAGGAATTTGGATGGCGACTATGAAGTCTCTACACTAGTACGAGCCAATGTTTAAAGATACCAAAGAAGTAAAGAACAATAATAGAAGGAAATCGAGAAAGTTGACGGATGTCAAGAAGATCCAAGTGCAAATGTGAGGAACTCGGGGCCACATGAAGAAGCATCCAGAGTAGAAACTAGAAGGAGAATTGTCCAACCACACTCGAGGAAAGTTGGTGAAATCAAACGACACTCAAACATGTAATTCTACCCCCCATCTGATCCTTGAATGTGATATTCGTTCTAGCTCTAGTTTAGAATGTGAAAGGAATTTGCTAGATTTTAGTGATAACACCTCTACTGATAAAGGAGAGGTTTTTATGAAGTCTGTCATGAATGAACAACCCTCAAACCAAGGCTTAAGAGCCATGGAAAGGAGAGAGAGAGATAGAATAAAAAGGGATAATTCCAGTGCTAGATGTGCTAGAGGTGAAGTACATTTGACCCCAACTTCCCATCCATTTACTCCCATTCATTTAGACATGTTAACTGGAGGTGATGAATATTCCCATAACATTGTTCCTAATCAAGTTGAATTTATAGTAGCATCAGATGCTAATTCTACTTTACCAAAGGAGGAATAAGTTCTTAATTATATGCAATGGCTTAGAGAAAGAGCCTTAAGATGCAATGAGAAAAAAAAGAAGAGGGATGAAGAGAAATAGAGAAGGATAAGGGAAGACATGGTGAAGAGAGAAATGTTACAAAGAAAGGTTGAGGAAATAGAGGAATTGGATGGGTTAGTAGCTAATAATTTCTAGACAACTGGTCTTTTTGTTTAGGATATTGTAACAAGGGTTCTTGTGGTTCCCTCTGTTGATAATGTTGTAAATTCACAAACCAACACTGCTGAAAAGACTTCTATACCAGTTAATCCTCCTCCCAGAAACACAAATCATGTTCTTCACAATGATGATAAAGTAAATAAACCTGTGGAGGGAGTGAAAATAAATGAGGGAGTTCCCTCTAAAAAGGACATACTGCAGAATGTGTCTATCTCATTAGCCGATAGGCTACAAAAGGAAAATGAAGAGTTGGAGAAAAGAGTGAAAGAGATGGAATTAATGGTTGTAAATGATGAGATAAAAAGGGAACTTGGTTTCCTAGAATCCACTATGAAGGTTCCTATCCCTAAAACCCAGCCCTCAAGCATGTACATCATCCTCAAGTCATCATGCAAATGAAAAAATATCATCTAGTGGAAATTCTTCTAGTTCATCCTCACAGCCGGAAGACAAGGCTAGAACATTTACTTTAATGATCAACATGATTCCCAACTAAGAAGGTTTGAAAATAATAATGATAGAAGGGGTAATTATGATCACTGCAATGAGGAAGAAGAACCTTTTGCAAGGAGATTGTTGCACATTGATAGGTACAGACAACTATGTTTTGAGAAAATCCCTGGATTTCCAAATCCAGTTCCAGATAATGCAAGGAATCATGTACCTAAGTTTACTAGAAATAATGCTCTTAGTGGTGATGATCATTTAAAATCTTTCCAAAGTTTTGTGGAAGATTTTGAATTATGGGATGATGATGTTGCCATGAAATATTTTATGCAGTCATTAATAGAGGATGTTAGGGACTGGTATAGGAGCTTGTCTGATGCAAGCATTGATTCCAAGGACTCTTTCTATTAAATATTTAGAGAATAGTATGGAGACCAAACCGATCCTTGGTTTAGGTTAAATTATTATAACAACATGACAAAGGGGCATAATGAATTGGCAACCGAGTTCAATGAAAGGTTCCAAAAGGCAATGTAGAAATTCCCTCCTTATCTAAGGCCTAATGAAAATGCATGTTCACTTGTGTACTGCAATGCATATGATTCAAAAATGTTTTATCTGCTTAGAGATAAGAATCTAAAACACCTGAGAGAAGCATACAAGATGGAAATCAATATTGAAAAAAATAGGAGAGGATTAGGTAAATTGGGAAGAAGGGATGACCCCAAACATTTGAAGAACCCAAGGGCTCAAAATGAAAAGACAGTCAAAGTTGCATCCCCTGATGAAAAATTAGATTAGGTTCTTAGTTTGTTTTAGAAAGTGGCAAAGAATGATAAGCCACAATTCTAGAGGAATGAAAGGCCATCGAGACTACAAGACTATCCCTATAATACAAACTGGCACAAGGGGAAGCCAGTTAACAATAGTTAGAAGAATGCCCAAAGTACACCCAATCCTTTGTAAAAATATTCCACAAATGTTATTGAAGACCTTCCTTGGTGTGGAGTGTGCCAGATGCCTCACTCTGCACAATAATGTGTTGTTTCTAGATCAGTAGAGGAATTACCAAAGGATCAAGGGGGTTATGATTCTCCTCATGAGAAGGAATGAATTGTGAACGTGTTCATGACCAAAACATATTTTGCTTGTGAGGAATACTCTTTAGATGATGAGCCTAACATAAGTGATCTGGATGTTCAAAGGTAGGAGGTGAGCTCTTACCACCAACAAGTATTCTCAGATGAAGAAGGAAAGAATAACTGCACTATCTACACTCTTGATTCAAATAATGTTTCCTTGAGGAGACCCTCAAATGAGGAAATTGAAAAGTATAAAATTGCATTGGCTTCTCGAGCAAGGAATGAATATCATTTAAAGAATAGAACTATGAGTGGTAATCAGGGTAGCCCTAGTAGCATGTTTTTCAAGGAAAACAATGTAGAAAACAAAGGAACTAAGACAAAGAACAAGAAAGAACAAACAAACCTAAAGAGGGTAAATAGATGAGAATTTGGGCTAAGAAGGGCACTAAGGAAAAAATTAATGGTGAACCTACTCTACAAAATAAGAATGCCAAAGATGTGAAACCCAGTGCTGAAAAGGTTGAAAGACAAGGTGAGAAGGTAATTCCTAAATAATTCATACTCCCTAAGTTACCAAATAATTCTCCTATAGATATGTTCCAAGTAATGTCTCAAGTTAAAGTCATAGTCCTAGTGCTAGAAATGATGACAATAGATGAGCATAATAATAAGACTATTGCTCTAATCAATAGTATTGCTACAAGTGGGAAGGATAAAATTATGGCTGATTAACCTGAATCAAGCAGAACTCAAGAGAAGAATACTAAGGTCAAAGCGGTGATCAATAAAAATCTTGAAGTATATATGGGAGCCACTATTACTTCCAATCCAAGCCAAGTCAATCCATTTTTCCTAAGCTTGATCATTGATGGTAAGTTTCTTAGAAATTGCATGATAGACTCAGGGGCCTCAAACAATGTAATGCCAATACAAATCATGGAAGAAATGAGCTTAAAGTTTGATAGCACGTATGGGAAGTGCTATGCTATGGAATCAAGGGAGGTACCTATTATAGGAGTAATCAATAGAGTGCCATTTAAATTGGAAGCCTTCCCTAAGAAAGAGTTGTTTATGAGTATCACTATGGTGGAAATCCCACTAACTTATGGGATGTTATTGTCAAGACACTGGAGTGCTTCCATGGGTGGGAGTATTCAATGTGACTTGTCATTTGCAACTTTTTCAATTGATCAAAACGATGTTAATATTGAAAGAGAACCAAGGGTTCACCACATGATTGAATTTGTAGAGGAGCCATAAGAGCCAACAATAATTAGCTTTGTAGATACTAGCTTAGACACCTTCCAAGTTGAAGAATAGAAACAAGAAGAAGAAGTTCAACCTGCACCGATTGACAAGGATATCTTGGATACACCACAAGAAGGGGATCTTTATACCATGTACTTTGATAGAGCCTATTCCAGGGAAGGATTAGGTGCAGGGGTGATTCTCATCTCTTCACAAGGTAAAAATTTCAAGTACTCCTTGTTACAATTTTCTTGTACAAATAATGTTGTTGAGTATGAGGTTCTCTTGCTTGGGTTGAAATTAGCTTCCAAACATGGAATTAAGCTATTGAAAGTACTAGGGGATTTTTATTTGTAGTTTCCCAGGTTAGGTCTAGATTTGTTGCCAAAGATAAGCGCCTTAGGAAATACAGGAATGCAATCTGGGACACTATTGAGGCATTTGATTCTTTTCACATAGATTGGATAGAAAGGGGACAAAATTTCAAGGTAGAATTGCTAGCTAATATTGTTGTTAGATTAGATGATGTTACCTTTGATGGTGTTTCAAGAATAGAAGTACATACTCAGTCTGCAGTGTTGACAACATTTGCAATTGGAAAATGTTTCATGATGACAATGATATTCTGAGATTCTTGCGCTGCATTGATAAATATGAAAGTCAAGAGATTGATTTTGGCTCATTATTGGTTGAGTTTGATGGGAAAGAGAAATTATTTGGGAATGAGGAAATTCAATTGAAAACAAATAAGATTCCCAATAGACTGGTTGCACTATAGAGGGTCTTTGACGACCCTGAAAAATTAAATGTTAAGCAAGCATCTTCCCAAAAAGAATATTTAGAGGAGATAAATCTTGGGAAAGAGAACTCTCCCAAAAAGGTGTATATGGGAAAGAAGATGAAGTCCCATGTGAGAACTATGTTAATTTCCTTATTGAGGAAATACAGACATGTATTTGCATGGTCATATGATGACCTAAAGGATTACAAGGAAGATCTATTCCAACATGAAATCCCTTTGAAACTTGATGCAAATCCTTTCAAACAAAAACATAGGCCAATAAATCCTACTTTGCAGTCGAAGATGCAAGAAGAGCTTACAAATTTAAGAGATGCTAGGATCATCAAGCCAATCAGGCCTTCATCATGGGTTTCAAATTTAGTTCCTGTCAGAAAAAAGAATGGTGATATCATGCTATGTGTAGATTTCAGGAATCTTAACGTGGCATCCTTGAAGGATAACTATCCTCTACCTAACATGGAGGCTATGTTGCAAAAGGTCACATGGTGTGAACTTATTTCAATGATGGATGGGTTCTAAGGTTATAATCAGGTTATGGTAAGAGAATCCAAATGGTACAAGACCACATTCACCACACCTTGGGCAACATATGTTTATGTAAGAATTCCATATGGTTTGATCAATGTTGGTGCAACATTTCAAAGAGTCATGGATGTGGCCTTTGCAGATTTTATTGATCTCTTCCTTTCCATTAACCAAGATGACCTTATTGCTCACAGTAAAAAGGAAGAAGATCATTGTTCTCATTTGGAGAAGATCTTTATCAGAGTTTTGGAATATGGGATATCTTTGAATCCCAAGAAATGTGCTTTTGGAGTTAAAGAAGGTAAGTTGTTGCCGAATATTGTCTCAAAAGATGGAGTGAGAATTGATCTTGAATGATTAGAAACTATAGATAAAATCTCACAACCTAGAAATGTGAAAGGGATCCAATCTTTCTTTGGGAAAATTAATTTTGTAAGAAGGTTTGTGACTAACTTTTTTGCAATTGTCTAGCCCATTTCTAAAATGTTGAAGAAAGGAGAGAAGGTATCATGGAAAAAAGAACCTACTAAGGCTTTCCAGACCATAAAGGATGAAATCAAGGAGCTTCCTACCCTCAAGTCTCCTAATTATGCAAAACCATTTCAACTTTCCACCTTTGCTTCATTTCATACAGTGGCAAGGGTATTGTTACAAAAAAATGATGAAGGCTTTGAGTAGCCTATTGCTTTCTTTAGAAAGTCCTTGCAGGATGTTGAGCTCAAATATGATGCCATAGAGAAGCAAGCATATGCTCTGGTGAAGGCTGTAAAAAAATTTATACCATATTTGACAGGAGCAACTATTGTAGCTTATGTGCAAAGTGTAGTGGTTAAAGACATTTTCACTCAACAGGAAACCACAGGTCAAAGATGTAGGTGGATCAATAGGATCCAAGAGTTAAACATTGATCTCCAAATTACAAAGCTGGTAAGGGGTCAAGGTTTGGCCAATTTGATGGTTGATACCAACTTGGAAGCCAACCAAATTAATCAAGTTGAACATGATAATTTTGCACCCATGTCTGACATGCAGACCTGCGGATGGTATAAAAGAATTGTAGAATACTTGCAAACTATGCAATTCCCTAAACACATGCCTAAGAATGAAAGAAGAACTCTCAAATTGTTGGCTATCAAGTATGTCATTATTGATGGTGAACTCTAGTGGAGAAGCCCAGTGGGTGTATTGCTCAGATGTGTAGATGGTGACCAAGTAGAAGACCTTTTGATTGAAATGCACAAGGGAGCATGTGGAGGTCATTACATGTCCTAAACAACTACTCACAAAATATTGAGGGCAAGCTTTTGATGGCCAAGGGTATTCAAATATTCCTATAGATTTGTTAAGAAGTGTGATGCTTTCCAAAGATTTACAGGTAAGCTAAAAAAATTTGGTAATTTTCCTCTTAGGTTAGTTTTAGCCTAGGCCCCTTTTCAACAATGGGGCATTGATTTCATTGGAGAAATGTCATAAAATTCAAGCGAGGTTCATTCTTGGATCCTTGTTGATACAAACTACTTCACAAAATGGGTGGAGGCGATTCCCACCAAAAAAGCAACAAGCAAAGTGGTGATTGATTCCATGATGACTAACATATTAAGTAGGTTTGGAGTCCTAGAGAGAATTATATCTAACAATGCCATGTGCTTCAGGTCTGAAGAATTTGCTAATTTTTGCACTTAGCATGGTATATGTATTTCTTATTCATCTCCTTATAACCCTCAAGGGAATGGACAGGCAAAATCAAGTAATAGGAATTTGATGAATATTATCAAATGGGTGATCAAGAAG
Source organism: Sequoia sempervirens (assembly GCA_007258455.2). Lineage (NCBI taxonomy): Eukaryota > Viridiplantae > Streptophyta > Pinopsida > Cupressales > Cupressaceae > Sequoia > Sequoia sempervirens. The sequence goes on along the minus strand of VDFB02000003.1, from coordinate 273,559,821 downwards.
AACAAGAAGGCATGGGATTCAAAATTGCAACTTGCACTCTAGGCAGACATGACTACATTCAAAAGGATCATTGGGAAGTCACCTTTTAACTTGGTATATGGGGTGGAAGCAAGGATACCCCATAATAATTTGATAAAGATGTACAAATTTGTCCAAGAATATGATACTGACATCTGTGATGGGATGCATCATAGGATGGATGAGTTAATTGAGCTTGACAAAACTAGAAGAGAAGCTCATAAAGAAATGAGAGGTTACAACTTCAAGTTAAACACCTATATGATAAGAAGGCCATTGAAAGGAAGTTTGAGGTCGGATGCATGGTCTTAATGTGGAACGCAAGGATGGAAGACAAAGGGAAAAATGGAAAGTTTGATCCTCTATGGCTTGGGCCATATCTGATTGTAGACATGCATGGGGAGGATTCATATTTCATGCAATCCTTAATAGGTGAGATTCTAGAACTGCTAGTACATGGATAGTTCCTGAAGTCCTATTTCTCGTGAAATATGTTGTTTTCCATGTACATTGTACATTCTGTAAATGTTGTACTTAGGTTTGGCATGTTTTTTTTCTGATGTGTCTACTTGCATGGTATGGTAAACCTCTTGGGTTTTTTAGTTTGCTCCGTGTTGGTCTGCTTCACCAGGAGGTCTATTTCTCGCCATACCCACCAGGGGTATGCATCCCAGAACATGAGCCATTGATAGAGCTCCTAAATTTTTTGGAAAATTTGAGTTGGTTTTGTGCCTTGTAATAGTTTGTTACATCCATGTCCATTTTGTAGAAATAAAGGTTTTGAGCTTTGAGAGTTCTAATACTTCATTGACTTGTCTTACTGGGTTCCTGTTCATGTTAGTCGCAACTTGAGCCTTTTGACTCGTGTTTTTACTGACCCTGTGTTAAGCCTATCGATTACCCTTGTTCGCTTCATCATTTTAATTTTCCTTATGGTTGGGTATTAAACTTTTTCATGATGAATTATTTTATTTTGGTCTCACACTTTTTTCCTCAGGGGTTAAATCCTATCATCCTAGTCATGGCCCCTTTTCTTTAAAATATCTTATTAGCACTTGGGTCTTTTATCGCACATCGTTGAAGTCATTTCCACCAATGTTCTCTTTTCTATGATGAGCGATGAGTTACACATTTCCTTTGTATCGCTCATCACCAAAATATTTTGAACCCCCATTAATGAGCGATGAATATGGTGGTGCGTTCCATTTCCCATCGCCGAAATGTTTTTGTCGCCTTCTCCAACTTTAACAATGAGCGAAAAAATGAGAGACTGAATGGTATGATAGCCACATGTCGGGTCCATGTTTCATCATTGTTTTCACCCATCACTAAAGTTGTTTCCAACAATTTGATCTCTTCTATGACAAGTGATGGTTCAGGTCACTCGAATTCATCAAAGGATGAGCCCATTTCCAAAGCTTCTAAGCATTTCTCCCATTCTTTTGCGATGAGAGAAAAGGAGTTGAGTTCTACCATGTGCTACAAAATGATTACGTGGCATGTTCTAAGGATCTTCTCACTACTTTAAATCATTTTTTTTAAAGCACGAGCGATGGTAAAATAGGACCATTGATTATGTTTTAAAGTAGATGATCAATGGTTGGGATTCAAACCAAAATAACTATCCATCATTTCACTCGTGCGGATAGCCCGTCAACCATTAATGGTGAATGCACTTCAACATTGGGATATTAAAGAGGACTATTCGGTATCTTCTTTGAATAATTGAATTGGGAATGAGCATAAGAATTAGTTGAGTCGAGAAATGGTTAGAGCGAAGAATTGCATAGAGTCTAGATTGAAGAGCATCCATTTTGTTCCCAAGTAAGTAAATTTTCTAGCTCCCCAATTAGCTTATTTTCTGGGTGGTTTGGAAATGGTATAGGTAGTGGGGTTTATGGTGCCTAAATGCTATATTTTTTTCTACTTGAGGTAAATTATTGAAATTGTTGTTTGTGAGGTTTTGGGGTGAAAAGGAAAGGATTAGTGGTTTTATAGTAAACCTTGTGGTTTTCAGTCCTTTAAGGTATTTCTTCAGTATCTTGAAAACTCTATCTTCGTTTCCCATTAATGATGAGTTAGCCTAGTGGCTCTAGAGCTAAAATTGATAGAAAACCTACTCAAAAATGTGTGAGCAAACCTAAACCTCATAGCGACCAACTTTAACCTAATGAGGCAAGTACATTGAAAAGGTAGAGGACTGTTAAGAAGGATTTCCTAGGTTTATGGAGGATCCCCCTCAAGACACTGAACAACAAATCAAGAAGAAAGTAGGGAAGAGAAAGACTGGTGAGAATATTTTAACTACTCATTTTGAGGATGTCGCCTCTAGAATCTATGATATTGTGGTGCCACAAAGTGGTTGGGACATGTTCTACTATGCTTTTAAATGGAGAAGAGATGACTACCCTGCTTGCAACATATGTGAATGTGACATAGGAAAATTAGTGTGCCCAAATGTATTTGTGGAGGTAGGCTTGATGCTGGCATTGGCCAGTTGTTATGACCCAAATGATAGGATAATTAAAAGGTTCCCTAATTTTTTCCCCATATTGAAGATCTCTGTGAGTTAGATAATTGAGGCATTCCAGTAGAATCCATCAGCCTTTGAGCCCATTAACTTCTAACAATTATACAATGAATATGAGAAGAATAAGTTCTGGTACAGAAAGGGCATGTTTCTAATTCATCTGAGGCATGAATTGAAGATGAATGGTGTACCTTTTATGGCTTTTGAGATGGATCCTTTTTATTGTGTTGAATTTGAGGATTATTTCAACAATACTTATTATACTATTTGTTAGGTTTTGCATAAAGAGTATGATATTAAACGCAAATATCAAAACAAAGCTTGGGACTATGCCACTTACACTGCTAAACAATTGCATGAGGACCTGGTAAGGTTGAAGGATGTCAATCGTCCACTTCCCTCTAGGCATTATTTTCTGTTGATGCACTTATTATGAAAACAAAGCTTGGGACTATGTCACTTACATTGCTAAACAATTGCATGAGGACCTGGTAATGTTGAAGGATGTCAATCGTCCACTACCCTACAGGCATTATTCTTTGTTGATGCACTTATTACTATGGAACTGTAGGAAGCTGATAAGGAATTATATTAGTTTCAGGGATTTTGATGATAATGAAAATGAGTTGCTAGTGTAGATGTGGATGCACATTTGGGATGTGCATTGTCCACATTTTGATTATAACATATTTTGTAATATCTTCAAGCTCTCGGTGCTTGAACAACTTGGTTTGAAACCGGTACAAAAGATCCCACAAGGTGTCAAGGAGATGATAAGGCCACTAGAACATGAATAGAAAACCAAGCACCAATTCGATTAGGGAGACTGGTATCTACATACTAATTGCACTACAATTAGAATATATGGAACCCTGGTGCCACCTCATAAAGTACCCATTTATGTACCAAATAGACATGATTTCATGGAAGTAATGTGTTAAATGGATGCCATGGATAAAGATTATTTCAAAGGTCCAAAGAAGGCTTCCCTTGTGAATCCTAGCGTGGATTTTGTATACTTTAGTTGTACTTCAAAAGAGGGAATTGAAAGGTTTGGTTACCTACTTAGTAATTACATGTTGGGCTAGGAAGTTCAAAATATTAGTGATCCTGAAGGGATCATCTCAGCTCAAATAAGAGCTAGGTCATTCAGAGCAATAGATCATTAGTTATATTTTCAAGAAGATGTCATTAGGAATTTGTCTATTGATGAGGAAGTCAATGGAAGAAAGGATGCATGGAGAAAGATATGTGCAATAGAGGATAGGATAAGAAAGGATAACCCTCTATATTTTAGCCCTTATTCAAAAGGGAAAGATAAGTTTGTGAAGGGAAAACTCATGTTGGGTGATTTTAGTGATGGAAGTTTCTTTGAAAAGATGAAGCGAGCTGAGATTAGAGCTAGGGTTGCTAAAGAAAATTGTGATGCTTAGATGAGAATTCAACTAGCCCAATCTTCTGATCCAAGCACTCATGTGAAATCAAGGAGGACTAGTGGATGACCTGTTGTGGCCCCACTAGTGGATTATTCAGAAAGTGGGCAGGTGGAAGAGGCTCAACTTTGAGAGGCCTCTAGTCAACATGATCCATTGGAGTAAGAAGTGGATTAGGATTTCCCTGAAGATAGAGTTGATGCACTAAACATTGTGGTTCCACCTAGTAGGGTTGTAAAATCGATATATGATGAATCTAAGGATGATGATGTCAAGATAAAGGCCTGTGCTGAGTTTATGTGTGATGATGATGCTTTTATCAAGGAATTTAGGGATTTTGTCATCCATGTTAGAAGTGTGGACATAAAAAGAAGGATTGAAGAAGAGAGAGAGAAAGTTGACCCTTCTTTGCAAGATGAAGTTGAGAAAGAAGAGGAAGACAAAGTAAGACAAGAAATATCCAATATGCCATTATAAGAGGCAAGAGCACTAGTGAAAGGAAGTGGTGTTGGAAAATGTGCCTCAACTTGCTGGCTTGAACCTCTATTAAAAACTTCACAGATCTCCCTTTTTATTGGTATTCATTGTCAGCCTATTGCCCAAATCTTGAACCTTGAAACTTAATTCGCGGGATTTTAAATGTTTGTAACTAGGCGATATCATGCAGGTCACTCGAATGCATCAAAGGAGGAGCCCATTGCCAACGCTTCTAAGCATTTCTCTCATTCTTCTATGATGAGCGAAAAGGAATCAATTTTTATCATGTGTTACTGAATGATTATGTGGAGCGTTCTAAGGATCTTCTCACTACTTTAAATCATTATTGTTTAAAGCATGAGAGAGGGTAAAAGAGGATCGTTGATTATGTTTTAAAACTAGATGATCAATGGTTGGGATTCAAACCAGAATGGCTATCCATCATTTCACTATGGTGAATGCACTTCAACGAGCTGGGATATTAAAGAGGATTTTAAGAAATCTTTGAATAATTGTATTGGTCATGAGCATAAAAACTAGTTGAGTTCGATAAGCGATTAGAGTGAAGCATTGCATAGATCTAAAATTGAGGGGCATCCATTTCGTTCCTAGGTAAGTAAATTTTCTAGCTCCCGAGTTAGTTTGTTTTCTCAGTGGTTTGGAAATGGTATAGGTAGTGGGGTTTGTGGTGTCTGAATGCTATAGTTTTGTCTACTTGAGGTAAATTGAAACTGTTGTTTGTACAGTTTTGGGGGTGAAAAGGATAGGATTAGTGGTTTTATAGCAAACCTTATGGTTTTCAGTTCTTTAAGGTATTTTTTAGTATCTAGAAAACCCTATCTTTGCTTCCTATTAATGATGAGTCAACCTAGTGGATCTAGAGCTAAAATTGATAGAAAACCTACTCAGAAATGTGTGAGAAAACCTAAACCTCATAGCAACCAACCTCAACTTGATGAGGCAAGTACACACAAAAGGCAGAGGATTTTTAAGAAGGATCATCCTAAGTTTATGGAGGAAACCCCTGAAGACCTTGAACAGGAAATCAAGAAGAAGGTAGGGAAGAGAAAGATTGGTGAGAGTATTTAAACTCCTCATTTTGAGGATGTCGCCTCTAGAATCCATGATATTGTGGCACCACAAAGTGGTTGGGACCTGTTCTACTATGGTTTCAAACAAAGAAGAGTCAACCACCCTACTTGTAGCATATGGGCATGTGTCTATTACCAGATTTTCACTTATAGCTCAATCTAGGAGAGCTTATTGATTTGAATTGATTAAAAGAAAAGGTACATTTTAATCTTTCCTTTATTAAATTTAAGTGCATAAATGAAATAATCCAAAAGATGATATTTATAAATTACTGCATTCATACAAGTACATGTAACAGAAGAAGGATTAAAATCTTTTTTGAACAAGTAATGTGCATATAAGGAAGGAAACTAGTCATTTCCTGATAATGACCAGTCTAGGATGCGTCGTCTTGTCCTACAACTACCTTGAGTTGCTTGTGTCCTTCCTAGCTCCATACCACTCCTAGTCCTACATCTAGCAAAAGCAATGGTATTAGAGCAATTCTCTAAGAAATGAAAAGTTTCAAACCTCACATGAGCAAATACCTATCCATATATAAACTGATCTTCAAATGCATTAAACAAGCATGAATACTTTAGGTGTCCTGGAGAATCGTCAAAATCATCTAACACACCTAAAACATGCCATATTTTTTCTAACGTGTTTGCTTCATGTGTAGTTATAGGTTAAAATCTTGTTAATATTTCATCATATTACATGTGTGGTGAAATGTGGCTCCCACAAGGGTTGAGCCCAACATGTTATTTTATTATTCCTTAATGAGGATGCAAGGTTATTAGCACCACATCAAATGTTTGCAGAGGCCATATGAGAGACCTTGCTAGCACTATAGTGTTTTGACAAGGAACAAGGCATGATAGAATGCGAGGTAGAGCACAAGAATTATGCAGCAAGTATAGTGATAATCATGATATTTTGTGCCATGAAACAAACATAATGATCCTTCATTTGCGAAAGCATAGTTGTATTATAGTTAAAAAGAAAAGCTTACATATTGCAAGCCATATGTTAACGACAATCATAAAGAGCAGTGCCTTGAGTATATTTCAATATCCCATAAAGATAATGGCACCATGTCTAATATCATCATGCTACAGAAAAAAGGAATTTCTTGTGTTTTTCATGCAAGCTAGAAGTAAAACAAATGATGACAGTCATCATACCAAAGGGAGAAGAACCATAGACCAAAAAATAGTGATTGCATTGAACACGGGTTGTGTTATCCTTGATAAATCAATAATTTTCATTGAAACAAGAGAAATAAGGATAGTGCCATTAAAATCTCAAAAAGAAAATAGTCATCATTGCAAGTGATTAAGGTGTAGACATTTCATTACAACAAGGAGATAATAATTCAACAATAGCACAATCATTTGATGAATTACTATGTGGATAAGCTTAATAAGGATCTTTCAAGAAATCATAATGAAATGAACAGTCAACGAGCATGTGAACTGTCTCAATGTCATAGGAAGTGAGAAAAATGAATCTACATGAAGAAAGCTCTAGTACAAGAATGTAAATATACAGAAATATGTGACTTTTTTGATTAAATAAATGGAATGCTTTTGCAGTGAGGTATTTATTAGAAGAGGTGGGGTGACAAAAAATATTCAAATTCCATCAGTACCCATTGAGGCATACAAGCTCTAGGATTCAAACCTAAAAGATCATTAAAGTGCAGAGAAGCTGAAGATTTAATAACCCATTTCAAAAAGATGAAATTCCAGTGCAACCATTAAAACTAGGAAGCAAAGAATATTGAAAAAAGAAAGAACTCTTGAAATTTTTTGAGAGGAAAACAAAAGATGTCATAGCCATCTCTAAAAAATAAAATTTGAGCCCTTAAATAACATTCAGATACGGAAAAAAGAAGAAATCATATGTGATTTCATATAATCATCAAATACAGTGTGAAATTAAGCTTCAAAAAATATTTTGCAACCTATAGGAAGATGAATAAATATATACACCAAAGGTTTGTTTCTTTCATAAAATGAAACAAAAAGATGTGACATGAGTTTCCATTCAAGTTTTATAGTGTTAAGTAAAATACAAAGTCAAGCATATAGAAGAGGACCCAGAAAGAGAAATGTTTGTGAAATTTCTACAAGAAAAGCTACAAGGGATTTAGCTACACAGAAAAATTATAGGATAATAAAAGCCACGGGTATGTGGAAATCCATAAAATGTAAAGCAATGATCGAGCTTAGGAAAGGGTCAAGCATGATAACACACATGAAATACTGTTTTTCCTTGCAAGAAAATGTTTGGGAAGGCACATAATAGCAAAGAATATAAAAATTTGTTCATTTTTCTATACAACATATGGATCTTGATGGCAGCCTTAAAACCCTTGGCTGAGCAATGTCATATCAAGAATAGTGGAAAAACAGAGTATTGAGGTTACCCAGAAAGTTTTTTTCATTTCTTTTATGTTTGAAAGTTACAAAGTGAAGAAAGTAAAATTCGTTGAGATAAAGAGAGCTTACTATGCAAGATCTGTAGATATTTCCCATAAAATATTTCATGAATGGTTGTGTTGTTGGAGGAAAACAAGGTAGGGTTTGTAGAAATGGAACACTAGAAAATGAAAAGGAGTCACAGGAAAAGAAACAATAAACATAAGTGAGAAACCACATAAGGTCGCGGCCATGGACGGCCTTTCTTCAGCATAAATTAAACAGAGCAAAAGGTTTCATTCAAATTTACTTCTAAAATGCTTACCTATTCATCTCTGAAGGAGAAATTGACAAATTTTTTTACAAAATTCCTTCTGTAGCTTGCAAATCAACTATTGAAGATCCCTAGTCGAGCTTCAGAAAGTTTTTAGGAAACCCTTGCATGGCATTGACAGGCTTAGCTTCTTCAAGAAGCTTCATTTGAAATAAATGAAAGATAAGTTTCATTCTTTTGTTTTGCTTTAGGGTTGAAACCCTAGTGGTGGCTGATAGAACTTGGCATTTTTTCCATTTCATTTTAGAAAAAAAATCAAGTGACAACTAATACTCTCGTGGGTTAGTTTATGCCTTATGACTTTTTCATGCTTTATGCCTTGTATCTTAGGCATTTCAATGTTTTTGAATTAGCAAATTTTATGCTTGGACCAAATACATGGAAGTTTTTATTTTTGCATTTGTTTAACATTGTTAAATACTTATGTTAAGTGATATTTTATAAATCACTTATACTTAAAGTATTTCTTTAAAATGCAAAATATATAAAGATGTGCTTATCTTTGTATGACTAAGTCATAAGTGGATGGAGGATATGCTTTGAATTATGATGAGGAGGGTATCTAGGGAGGTTGTGAATTGGTTTTCAACACATGCCAAAGATATAGGAGTAGTTTTAATTCATTTATGAGCTTATGAGGGCATCTTGGAGCCTTTTTGAGTTGTCATCATGTTTGATATGGTCAAACTTGACCATTTCAACATTCTAGAGCCTTTGTGGAGAGGATCAACATGCTAAATTTTAGGGTTTATTGTTGCATCTGACCCCAAGTGATTTGAGAGCCTTTTTTGGTGGGAGATGGAAGGATTGCATATATTGCTTTTGTAATTCATTTTTAAGTTAGTTATGGTTTTGTAGATTGGAGACATAGTGACTATTACAGTCCTATGATATATATTTTTGCATCTTTTGTAGCTCTTGGAGGTATTGAATGAAAGTTTACCTTGTTCATTTTTTAAATTGATTCATCTCCTTCTTGTTCTTATAGTTTAAGTGTAAGCTTTGTGATTGATCAAACCATCTTGTAAACATACTTAGTTTCATTATAGTTTTGTCTCATGCCTTATTATTTTTCTATAATTAGCATGCTCATTGAGGTTGTTGGTTGTGTCTATTAAATACAACCACTTGCTTATTGTGAAGTTTTACTTCCTTCTACAAGTCAAGGTATTTGACATTCCAGTGAAACATTTATGCATGAATATTGTTGTAATAGGTTATGTGAACCAAATTTCTATTAGATTAGAATCAAGTGTGAAATTATGAGTTTCACTATCTCCTTTTAGGTTTGGTGTATCACTTCATTTTATGTTTTCAATTTTATCATTATTAGTATTCCTTCTCCCTTTTCCTTAAATAATCAATAAATTAAGTGATATAACCAGCTAAGAAGCTGACCTATCTAGAGATTCATTTCAATCATTAGCTTCCCCACAACCTAGAAGTATTTCCATGTTTCTCTAGCTAACTAAGTTTCACAACTCAGTTCGGGTGCAAGCTTAGGAGATAACAGTGACATAGGAAAATTAGTGTGCCTGAATGTATTTGTGGAGGTAGACTTGATGCTGGCATTGGCCAACTATTATGACCCAAATGATAGAACAATTAAAAGGTTCCCTAATTTTTTCCCCATGTTGAAGATCTCTTAGAGTCAGATAATTGAGGCATTCCAATTGAATACATCAACCTCTAAGCCCATTAACTTTCAAAAATTGTACAATTAATATGAGAAGAATAAGGTCTAGTATAGAAAGGGGGTGTTACCAATTCACAGGAGGCATGACTTGAAGATGAATGGTGTACCTTTCATGGCTTCTTAGATGGAACCTTTTGATTGTGTTGACTTTGGGGATTATTTCAAGAATACTTATTATGTTATTTTTCAGGTTTTGCATAAAGAGTATGATATTAAGATGGACATAGCCTTGATGACTATGGCAATGGATATTCAACACAAATAACAAAAATAGGGCTTGGGACTATGCCACTTACATTACTGAACAGTTGCATGAGGACCTAGTAAGGTTGAAGGATGCCAATCATCTGCTATCTTGTAGGCATTATTCTCTATCGATGCACTTATTACTATGGAAGATTAGGAAGCTAAAGAGGAATTATATCAGTTTCATGGAGGTTGATGATAACCACAATATGTTGCCAGTGCAGATGTAGATGCACATCTGGGATGTGCATTGTCCACATTTTGATTATAACATGTTCTTTAATATCTTCAATTTCTTAGCGCTTGAACAACTTGGTTTGAAACTATTACAAAGGATCCCACAAGGTATCAAGGAGATGATAAGGCCACTAGAACATGAAAAAAACACCAAGCACCAATTTAATTGGGGAGACTAGTATCTACATAGTAATTACACTACAATTAAAATATATGGAATTCTGGTGCCACCTCACAAGCTTCCCATTTATGCGTCAGACAGAAAATCATTCATGGAAGTAATGTGGCAAATGGATGCCATGGATAAAGAGTATTTCAGAGGTCCAAAGAAGACTTCTCTTGTGAATCCTGACGTGGAATTTGTATACTTTAGTTGTACTTCAAAAGAGGGCATTGAAGGGTTTTGTTCCCTACTCAGTGATTACAAGTTGGGCCATGAAGTATGAAGGATCAGTGATCCTGAAGGGTTCATCTCAACTCAAAGAAGAGCTAGGTCATTTGGAGCAATAGATCAGCTATTCTATTTTCAAGAAGATGTCATTAGGAATATGTCTACTGATGAGGAAGTCAATGCAAGATAGGATGCATGGAGAAAGATATTTGCAATAGAGGATAGGATAAGAAAGGATAACCCTTTATATGTTAGCCCTTATTCAGAGGTGAAAGATAAGTTTGCAAAGGAAAAACTGATGTTGGGTGATTTTAGTGATGGAAGTTTCTTTGAAAAGATGAAGCAAGTTGAGATTGGAGCTAAGATTGCTAATGAAAACCATGATGCTTAGATGATAAGTCAACCGGACCAATCTTCTGCTCCAAACACTCATGTGAAATCAAGGAGGACTAGTGGAAGGCTTGTTGTGGCCCCACTAGTGGATTATCCAAAAAGTGAGCAAGTGGAAGAGGCTCAGCTCCTAAAGGCCTCCGGTCAACATGACCCATTGGAGCAAGAAGTGGATTAGGATTTCCTTGAAGAAAGAGTTGATGCACTAAACATTTTGATTCCACCTATTAGGGTTGTAAAATGGATATATGATGAAGCTAAGGATGATGATGTAAGGATAAAGTCATGTGTCAAGTTTATGTGTGATGATGCTTTTATCAAGACTAAGGAATTTAGGGAATTTTTCATCCATGTTAAAAGTGTGGACATAAAAAGAAGGATTGAAGAAGTGAGAGAGAAGGTTGACCCTTCTTTGCAAGATGAAGTTGAGAAAGAAGAGGAAGACAAAATAAGACAAGAAATAGCCAATATGCTATTAGAAGAGGCAAGAGCACTAGTGAAAGGAAGCGGTGCACTTTTATTGCCTGGTTGTGACATTTCATCTATAATTGAATTAGATATAGTTAGTGTTAGAGCCTAAAATTTCATGCGAATTTTAGGTTCTCATATTGTGAAAATTGATATTAATGGTCAGAAAACTCAGTTGAAAATCAGTCTCAGGAGCACATTTTGAAAAATCATAATTTTGGATCTGTTCAATTTCACACAAAATCATTTTGAAAACATATTCATCTACCATATGGGAATATGCACGCCAATTTTTAGCTTCATACGATCAGTTTTGTCAAAGTTTCAAAGGGCCAAGTTTAAGGGTTTTTGAAAAATTCTACTATCAGCATAATGAAATATGTTAAAGTGGCCTACTTTGAAGGAAATTATTAAGCATCTAGAAAGATATTATGATATACCAATTGGTGCTCTTGAATCTCCCTATCTCAAGGTGCATCCATGCCAATTTTCAAGGCATTTGAATGTCATTTGGTATTTTTTCAAAATCAAAACCAAACTGATTTTGCATAGTTTTATGACTGCATTCCCAGAACAGCTACAAAGTAATGAAGTTTGATTTTTAATATTTTTTGGAGGAAAAGGATTTATGAAAAACCATTTTGCATACATGTTCATGGAACCTAAATAAACTAATCTCCATGACGGCGACTCCCTAGAATCTGATTTGATATTTTTCCAAAGAGGCAAATTGGCAAGCTTTAATTCAGTTTGAATAGTTGTGAAAAATGGCTAAATAAGTAACTTTGATTGTGAACAACTTTCAATTCCGATAACTTAATGCCAAATCATTTCACAATCCTGCTCCCCTATCATAGCTCAACATATTGGTGCAATTTTATGGCTTTCAGAGATCATTTAATTTGTTTTATAAGGAAATTTTGGAGGCTACTTGACCCATTTTGCCACATTGCAAAAAGTTTGAAAACAGATTTTAACAAATACCCACTTCAATTTGGAGAAAAAGCATCATGAAATCTGATCAATTGGAGTTGTGCTCAAGCCAATCTTAGGGAAGAGACCTTTAAGAAGTTTTGGATAGAAGCGATCAAATTGAATGGCATCAATAATAGGATCTAGATCAAGAGGATGCAAAGGACAATGGTGTTGTTATTTTCAATGAAAATTCTCTCAAACTATGCATGTTAATGTTGATAAGCATGATGTACTAGTGTGTGTAATACAAAGCAACGTTGGCTGGATAGATGCATGACACTAAAAAATAGTGGAGAAAGTGTAGCACCCCTACATTTTGGCTCTTTTGATCGGGTAGTGTTTTATCTTTGTTATGCTTTGTTCTATTAATACTTTGTCTATGGTACTTGGTTACTATTTGATCGCTAACTGTAAAGCGATGTGAATGTTATATTTTGATGTGATGGTATTTTACTCTGATGTTATCATTATGGTATGCTTTGAATTAGCTTAACAGATATTTAATTAATGATGCTTTATGCTTTTGAGTATATTATTGATGTTAGATTCATCAGTTAGTAATATTGTATTGGTGAAGGGGACGTGATTGTACCACTCGCTTGCAAGCACCCTACGATTCTAAGATTTCCTCTTCACGGTGTGTTTTATTATATTATATATATGCATGTTTGATATACTCTTTATTCGCAGGTTGACAGGTATAGGACATTGACTCCGCCTGGTTTCATAGGTTTGAGCGTGTCCATTGGCCAACGGTATTCGATTAGGAGATAGTAGCTAGGTTTTCCATGCCAAGTCATCACCCTAGTCATAGTGTGTCGTCGGGTTTTAGTCGGGTTAAGTTGCTTCGTTGTTGTTCACCTCTCCTTGATTTTATTTAATTGCAAGTTAGAAAAAGTAAATAAATGGCTTGATGTATTTAAGTTGTTTATTAAATTTATCTGGTTATAATGTTAGAAATGTTACTTAATTTATTAATTAATTTAATTTAATTAATAAAATAATCTAATTTTGGATTAAATTTGTTTTATTGATTATTTAAATTAATTGTATGGAATTAAATCAAGTTATTCATTTTGGAAATTATAATTGTTAAATTCTTTTTGAAATGAAAATTTTAAAAAGTGTTAAAGTTTTTGAAAAAAAATTTTTAAAGTTAAATTCTTTTTGGAAATGAAAATGTTTAAAAGCATTTAAATTCATTTGAAATAGAATTTTTTTTAAAAAAAAGTAATAAAGTCATGTTGAAAAGAAATTTTAGTTTTAAATTTTCAAAAAAAGTAAAATATCTCCAAAATGGATAGAGGAGTAATAACTATGGTGGATGGGATATTTTAGAGTATATTGACCAAATTTGCGAAAAAATAGAAGGAGGATTTCATTCTTGAAAAATCAGGTTGTGAAGAAGGGAGGAAGGATTTTCTCTTGTTGTGGATGCACTTTGAATTGGAGTGAATATTTGAAAAGGTTTTGGAAGAATTTGGAATTTGCAATTCAACCAGATTTCTTCTTCAAGCTTCAAACAGGTTCTTCTTGTTCTATTGTTTTGAAATTTTAGATTTTCAATTTTGAAAACTTGTTTGTAAACAAATTTGAAAAACCTCTGTTGAAATCTTGGTAAAGATTTAGATTCTTGTAGAAAATGGAAAAAGAAAACAACAAGAAATTCTAGCAAATCATTTTTGTTGTTCAATAGAAAAAAAATTGAAAAAAAAGACAACAAAAGAAACCAACAGAAATCTTGCAAATCTCTGTTTAAATGGTGGAAATGGAATTCTTTTGTAAATTTGTGGAGATAGAGTTCCTCTCTAGATTTTGTGAACAAAATGAAAAAAAAAAAGCCTCTATAATTTGTCTTTTTTCTGTAGAAAAATTGTTCTATTTGACTGAAAAATGGAAATTTATGTATATATATATTTTTGTTAATATATATATATATACATACATATATTATAAATATATTTTTTGTGCATTTTGTTTTAAAAAAATTTTACTGTCAAAATTTTCTGAGAAAATCTGTAGAAAAAAATTAACAGGGGAAATTTTGTTTTTTATTTGGGGAGGGACACCATCATGCGCCCAAAGGTGTTGACGATCAGTGAGGTCGGGTTTGCATGGTAAGCCCCCCTTTTGGGGTTTTTTCATATAATTTTTATTTTTTTATTATTTATAATTAATATTATATATATATTTATATATAATATATATATTATATGTATAATATTTAATTATTATATATATAATATAATATATATATATATATATTTAATATGTTTTTTTTAAATTGATTAAATAAATTTAATATATATAAAATATATATTATATATTTTAAATGATTGGGAATGTAAATTGATTATTTTAGAAAAATATATATTTAAATAATATTTATATATTTTAAATATATATATATAATTATATATGCATTGAGAATATAATTATATATGTATGTTTAACATGTATTTATATTTAAATATATTGATCATAAGAAGATTATTTTTATTATAATTGATTGGAAAAAAAAATGACTTTATAATAAATGATTTTATTTAAAAAGTTGATTTTTATTATTATGTGTAATTGGGGAAAATGGAATTAAATTATTAGTTTAAGTTCCTTCAACGTTGCCAATGTAATTTTAATTACTTTTGAGTAGTTGCAAATAATGTTAATTATTTTTATTGTTACATGCAATATGTTATTGCCTTGCTTCGATTTAGGAAATCCTAAAGTAGGATAATAATTTGCCTAATTTGTCTTTTCGTTATGAAATCTCCCTCTTTTGTGATGTTGAGAAAATAGAGTTATATGTTATGTAAGTCTTCCAAATGGGGTTTTCATTTATCTGTGTGGGTTGTTGTAATGTGTTAGTCAACCTTTGAATTGCTTTGGGTAGTGCATCTTATTGGATCCAGTTAGATACCTGGTTATCATGAACAGGATGTGTTGGCTTTATGTTGTGGATAGGGATTTAATATCCTTAGGTCACACTTGTGTACCCTTGGGTTGTGGAGTTATTCCACATGTTGTCTTAGAGGAGTGGCTTGCAATGAGGGATGACACACAAAGTGGTGTTAGGGTAACTCATTGTAAGTTAGTTAATCCAGTGATAATGTAAATAAACTTATTAGAGGTTAGGTAGTATCAAACACTTAATAAGATTAATTTTTCCTCGCTCATGGATGCAAGGGCTTGTATAGACTTGGGATGGGACGAAAAGGCCTGGAATGGCAAGATCGTTATCTCATCTTTTTGAGAGATAACTAATTCCGCATTGGTTTGCATAAGGGGTTGGGAGTCGTTAGAGGTTTCCAGGATATCTCGAGATGGGGGCCCGGACCTAGGAAGACTTACCAGGTATCCCATGTGACATTGTGATGACACTTCTCCTAAGTCAGCAATATGTTTGTATCAGTGATGCAATTGATTATTTAACTCTGGAAGTATTGTAACCATTGTGTTAAATGATGTCATACTTGTATTTAATTCAGTTCAGTTATGTGTTAGCCTATGTCTAGAGGTACATGGTATTGTCTAAAAATTCCTTGTTACTATCTCCTAGCATGGGGGGTGAGCCTTCGGGTATCACATGGTTGGGTGGAACATGCACCTTAATCTATTGGGTCTTCTTCTTGTTCGTGTGGACGAGATTTCTAGTCAGAGAGCTCGTGGGATTCAATTTTATTTCATGCTTTATTCATTTCAGTTGGAAACTTGTAATTTATTACCCCTCATTTGTTATTGAGGTGGAAGATGTATTATGTAACCATGTTTATTGGATTTACCTCATTTGGGGAATGAGAGTTGTAACCTTATTGTAATTATTGTTATTTGAAAACACGTGGTATCTCTTATGCTTAAATGCAATTTATCATGCATGGAATGTATGTGAACTTAAATTATTAAGCAATTAAATGCGATGTTTTCAATTCATGTTTCTTGTTTGGGTTTTAAAGTAATCTCAATCTCGTAACCTTAGAGGTTGTTTGCAATGGGTAGTGAATGTGCATGTTAATTGTACATAAACAAAAAAAAAAAATAGTACGTTTGAGTAGTTAATTGCAACTTCCTCTAGGGTTGCATGGTGGGGCGTTACAGAAAGTATACAGGTAACTTTATATAATGGTGTAAATGATGAGGATAAAAGCAACTCAACTATAAGCAAAAGAATTAAAGGAGACATGAAATAACATTTGAATCTTGACATGCACAAATAGATGGATTTCTTATTCAATTAAATGAATCTTCTTACTCTATGCACGATTGATGGCCCAGATTTTTACATCATAGCAAAACACTACTTCCTCAAAAGTCAAAGCAATATATATACCAAAAGAGTCTCAACCCATAAAAATGCATAGTATCCATATTGAAACTAGTGCTCCAAATAGAAGGCAGATTTCTCTTAGATTTTTATTCAATTCATCTCCATTGCTACTTGAAATTAGTCTCCACCATGGTGCTCAAGGCTTCTATGATATGCATCAACAATTCAAAGTAAATAAGAAATGAGGATTACAAGTTTCAGATAGAAAATTCAATCTTATTTTTGGTAAAAAAAAAACTCAGTCAGATCTTGAGGATACATTGAGCGTAATGACTTTTGTTGGGAAAAATGTCCATGTAGTGGTGACACCCACAAATAATCTTGGAAAATTTCTTTGCTTGTACACATGGTTTAGAAATTGTTGGGGCGCAATTGTTCTAGAAATTTTTTTTTAAGACACATGATGCTTCTCACAATCCTGCTGCTACAAATAATATGAAATTCCAAACTCCTTCATTCCCTAGTTTGATTAATGGGTGTGGTTCTCAGCTTATATAGTGGAGGCATCTATATGCTCAACATCTTCCCATGAAAAGGATGCTCATGATTTGTTGCTTGTATAAGCTAGAAAAAATTCTAGGTGTAGAGGAGAGGGAATGGAAGGTAAACGGGTGAAGGGAACATGAAATTTGATAGAGTTCTGCAGCCAACTATTAGCTATGATGAAACATTTTGAGAATAATATACAATGGACGATGGATGGAACCGCAGATTACTCCAAATTGTCCCTTTGGTTTTTGCAGATGAAGATCTTTATTCAACGGTGTTATTTGTAAAAGGATTCTGTGAGAACGAATATGGATAACCCCAAATATTTCTCATGCACCATTGGAGCCAAGTGAAAAGCCCTAGATCCATTGGCAAAAGAATGGCAACCGGGGTGAATCTCATTTCTCTCTCTGACTCTATTGGTCTCACTGATAAGATTTCATCGAGGGGACATTCTACTATCGAAAGAAGAAAATTAAAATCTTCCCAATGATGCAATGTCTAGTTGATGACTTGAGGGAAGAAGCAAGTATTAAAATAAGTGGCACCGATACAACATGGGAAAAAATAAAAGAAAGAAATTTAAATTTTGCAGAGTAAAATAAAAGTGAAGATTTATAGAATAAAGGTGGAGATCTAAAAAATATTTACAATATTATGTGAAATATTTTTGCCAAAGGTGTACGAGTGCTTTGGGAGGTAAAATAATTTTATGGAATTAGGTAATCATTTTACCTAAAAATATTTTTATATGAAAAGGAAAATGAATCAATTTTACTAGAGGGTTATAAAAGCGGATAATTTTTTTATCCGAAGAGCATATTGAAGATACATACAAGTAAAAAGTAAAGTGAGTTTTTCAAGCAAAGGAAAGTTATTATTGAATTAAGTTTCACGGAGATGATGAAGATTAAATATTTAATTTTCCAGAAGGCAATCAATTAAATATTTTATTTTTTCGATAACAATCAAATGAGGAGTTGCACCAGGCGGGTGTTGTGTGTTGGAAAACGTGCCTCAATCTTACAGCCATGTAAACTACTATAAGAGCAAAGTCAGTGTGACTTTCTTGCTATCTGGCTGACTAGCAGTTGTGTAACCTTGTGGAATGCTCATGTCACCGAGACATTGCTCCTGTCTTGCCGACTGGTGTTATCACTGTGACATTTCTATCTCTCTCCGCTCGAGGAGATCTCTGGCCGACGGTTTGGTTATACACTCAAAGTCATCGAGGAGAGACTTGATCGTTTGGAATGACTCATCCCAACAAGATATGTCTCGCTGATAGCATTACACTCAGAGTCATCGAGGAGAGGCATGGAGGCTCGGTAAGAACTCTTGGCGACATATGTAAGTCTCACCGATGGGTATGAATATCGGTATGACATAAAGATCTATGAGACTCTTGGTGATAGGAGAACTCTTTCTGATACAGCTTCACATGATGTATTTGCATTCGGTATGACTTCTCGTCGATAGCGATGGTCTGGCTGATGCTTCTACAATGGATATTGGTATGATGTCTTAGCGACAAGGGTGAGTCTGAGCGACAACTTTTGAACTCGGTGTAACCTCTTGCTGAAGGTGAAGACTCTGGCCGATATCGATAGTTGGGCTTTATGGCATCGGGGAGACATGGTTAGTGTCTCACCAACATGCGAATACTATTTGAACATTTTTGACTGATTGGAAGACTGTCCTATGTGGTGTGTCTTCGACCAATCAGAGAAGCAGAATGGGAACCATTGGAAGTTAGACTGTTGTGGTCATTCCTATGAGGAAGATCAACAGATCATGGATGACATGGATATACTTAGGAGTTGAAGATGATGATCGGTTTGATGAATAATTCGATGGGTGATCAGTGTGTATGAATTTAATTCAGAGTGTCTTGTAAATGGAATGTTCTATACAAGGTTGATCATTCGATTATGCTGTTGTAAATTGACATTAGAGAGTGAAGCCCGCACTTTCTATGTAATTTGTTTACTATAATACAAAGGGGTTTTTCTTGGTGTGGTGGGTTTTTCTCCCGTAAGGGTTTTCCCACGTAATCTGGTGTTCATCTATGTATGTTTATTTCTTTGTTTCTGTTATTCCTTTCAAGTGTATCTTAATTTGGACTATAATTGAAAATTTAAAGTCACCTCTGCATTCTTCCCTGAGGTTTTGACGTTAGGCGAGTTAGTTCTGCACCTTAGCTTTCCTTACAAGTGGTATCAGAGCCTGGCCAGTTGTGTTATCCTTGTGGGTATGTTGGGGTTTTTTGTGTCAATTATGTTAAGTGGGTGTCTTGTAGAAGTTTAGTAATTTGAATTATAGGTCAAGATGGAAAGCATGTCAGGAAAGATTGAATTTGAGAAATTCAATGGCAACAATTTTGAGTTGTGGAAACTTAAAATGGAAGATATGTTGGTTGATCGTGATCTTTGGATTTCTGTGTCTGGAGCGAAGCCTATAGGAATGTAGCAAGAGGATTGGGACCTTGCAGATAGAAAATCAAAGGGGCTGATAAGGCTCTGTTTAGCAGATTTTGTTCTTCTGAATGGTCATGAAGAAAATACATCTTCCTTGTGGAAAAGACTGGCATCTATTTATCAGGGCAAGTCCTTGGTGAATAAATTGTTCTTCAGGAAGAAGTTGTACAATTTGAGAATGTAGGAAGGAGGACCTGTTGCTGATCATTTGAATGCTTTCAACATGTTGATTGCTCAATTAGCATATGTGGGTGTGAAGATTGATGAAGAAGATCGTTGTGTGTTGTTATTATGTTCTTTGTCAGATTCTTGGGATCACTTGGTGATGGCAATAGGGAGTATGACATCCACTTTTAAGATGGAAGATGTTGTTGCTTCTTTGTTATCAGAAGAGATGAGAAGGAAATCTTCTGAGATGGTGAAGGAGGCTCTTGCTGTTAGAGGCAGATCGAAAGAAAAATGCAAGAAGAAGGACAAGAATTCCAAATCAAAATCAAAAGGGAGATCAAAGTCTCCTGGAAAGAAGTCCAAGGTGAAGTGTTGAAATTGTGGGCAACCTAGTCATGTCCAAAAGGATTGCAAAGAGGAGAAAAAGAAGAAGAAGAAGAAGAATTCTTCCGACAATGATTCTTCTTAGAGTGATGTAGATGCTTTCATTGCAGCCTTGGCTACTCAGGCATCAGATGATGTCTGGCTGATTGATTCTGGAGTATCTTTCCACATGACATCTCATAGAGACTGGTTCACAAATTATGAAAATTACGATGGTGGAAAGGTGTATTTGGCAAGTGATTCATCTTTGGAAATAGTTGGCCGTGGAAGAGTCATAATTCAATTCCCTGATGGAAGAGTGAAGGGAATCAATGATGTAATGCATATACCAAATCTGGCTCAAAATTTACTCTCTGTTAGTAAGATGAATGATATTGGAGTGCAAGTCACGTTCTCTGGAAATGGTTGCAAGATGACTAGAGGCTCTATGGTGCTAGCAAGGAGTGCTCATATTGGTACCTTGAATAAGCTAGATGCACATGCTATGCAATGCAATAGTGTCCCTGCAAAGTCACAGAAAGCTACTCATGGGGGAAAAGAGGAAAAAGTTCTTGATAGTGTAAACTCTATGGAAGTTAAACTTCAAGCAGAAAATACTATGCTCTGGCATCATAGGCTAGGCCACATTGGAGAGAAATATTTAAAAATCTTGAACAATAAAAACCTGGTTGAGGGGCTTGATGATTGTAACCTTGAATTCGAATTTTGTGAACATTGTATATATGGTAAACAACACCGTGTTTCATTTTATTCCAGTCCTCACAAATCTTCTAGTTTGCTTGATTATATACATTCTGATGTTTTTGGTCCAGTGAATGTTCCTTCCTTGTTTAAGTCAAGGTACTATGTATCGTTCATTGATGATTATTCAAGAAGAGCATTTGTTTATTTTTTGAAAAGTAAATCAGAAGTATTCAATCAGTTTAAGGAATTTAAAAACCTTGTAGAAAATTAGACTAGAAGAAAAATAAAATGTTTAAGGACTGATAATGGCGGTGAGTTATGTTCTGATGATTTTGAGAGGTATTATAAAGATCATGGGATTAAAAGACATAAAACTACACCTTACACTTCGTAGCAAAATGGAGTTACAGAAAGACTCAACAAGATAGTGATGGAAAGAGCACAAAGTATGCTGAGCAGTGCTGACTTGGAGGAGAAATTTTGGGCTGAGGCAGTTGCAACAACATGTTACTTGATAAACCATTTTCTGAACTCCGCTCTTGTTGAGAAAACACCTTTGGAAGCATGGTCTAGAAAAAAGCCCTCTCTGAGACATATTCGAGTCTTTGGCTATGAGGCATATGCACATGTGTCATATGAGAAAAGATCTAAATTGGAAAACAAGGCTGTCAAATGTACTTTTATTGGTTATAGTGCTGGCATAAAAGGATACAAGCTTTGGAATCCTAATATGAAGAAGGTTCTATATAGCAGAAGTGTTATCTTTCGTGAGCTAAAGCCTTCTACCTTAGATCTGCAATCAGAGACAAAATCAGAAAACAAAAAGGATGTAGCTGAAATTCCTCCGACACCAGATAAAGAGGAATTGAAAATTCAAAATGTACCTGAAACTGAGGAGAGCTCAAGTAGTTCTGAGAGTTCTGAAGAAGAACAACAACCTTAGCCTAAGCAAGTGAGGAGGTCAACTCGTGAAAGAAAGCAACCTGATAGGTATGGGTTTTCTTTGATAGATTCTACTTGTGCCTATGCTTTAATTTCTAGCACTGATGAGCCTAGGACTGTGAAAGAGGCATTTAGAATGTCTGATTCCAACTCTTGGTTGGAAGCCATGAATGAAGAAATGGAATTATTAGAAAAGAATGATACTTGGAGTTTGGTGCCCTTGCCTGAAGGCAGAAAAGCTATGGGCTGCAAATGGGTATTTAAAAAGAAAATAGGTTTGGATGGCAGTGTGGAAAAGTATAAGGTGAGGTTGGTTGCGAAGGGTTATTCCTAGGTAGAGGGAATTGATTATGGAAAAAAAATTTCTCTTGTAGCTAAGCTGACGTCCATTATATTTCTTTTGTCACTTACAGCAGTGTATGACTTAGAGATTGAGCAGATGGATGTGAAGACAACATTTCTTCATGGTGATCTTGAAGAAGAAATTTATATGTCCCAGCCTGAGCACTTTATGGAGAAAGGTAAAGAAAAACTAGTTTGCAAGTTGAAGAAATCTCTGTATGGATTAAAACAATCTCCTAGAATGTGGTACCAGAAGTTTGACACTTTTGTTTTGTCATTGGGATTTGTAAGATCAAAATCAGATCATTTTGTGTATTACAAAGCTGAAAGTGATCGACTTCTTATTATTGCTCTCTATGTTGATGATATGTTGTTCACAAGCAATAGTAAGTTAATGATTTCTGATCTTAAGTCTCAGTTGTCTACAAAGTTCAAAATGAAAGATCTTGGTGCAGCATGGTATATTTTGGGAATGGAAATAACCAGGGACAAGAATAGTAGAAATATTTGGCTTAGTCAGAGTAAGTATATTAAGACTGTTCTAGAGAGATTTTGTATGATTGATTGCAAGCAGTTAGTTGTTCCAGTTTTGTAGGGAATGAAACTATTTGTTGAAGGTTGTCCAAAATCTCCTACTAAGATGGACATGACCAGTGTTCTTATGCTAGTGCGGTTGGAAGTCTAATGTATGCAATGGTCTGTACAAGGCCAAACATTGCCCAAGCAGTGGGAGTACTTAGTCGGTTTATGGCTAATCCTGGCAGAACACATTCGGATGCTGTGAAAAGAGTATTCAGATATTTGAAGGGTACTTCAGATTATGCATTGTGTTACCATGGCAACTATGTTGAATCACAGAGGACTCTCAGCATTCGAGGCTAGGTGGATTCTAATTGGGCAGGGGACACTAACAACAGAAGATCCATAAGTGGATATATTTTCATGATGAATGGTGGTGCAGTGAGTTGAATGAGTAAGCGGCAGGCTATAGCCACTTTGTCCACTATAGAGGAAGAATACATGGCAGCAACACATGCCTATAAAGAAGCAATCTGGTTAAAATTTTTGTGTTCTAACATTGGGTTTGATGCAGGGAAAATAATAATTTACTATGACAGTCAGAGTGCTATTTGTTTGGTGAAGAATCCTACTTTTCATGCCAGGACAATACATATAGATGTATAGTATCATTTTGTATGAGATATGGTGGAGGATGGAAAGGTCTCTTTATAAAAAGTGGATACTCTGGAGAAGTTGCAGATGCATTGACAAAGCCACTAAGCACAAAAAAGTTCAAGTGGTGTGTCAGTTCGATGGGCCTTAGTGCCCATGAATTTTAGTAGTTTTGTTGTGCTCTAGAGGTGTCAGTAAGATCTTCGTCAAGTGGGAGATTGTTGGAAAACATGCCTCAATCTTACTAGCATGTAAAATCCTGTAAGAGAAAAGTCCTTGTGACTTTCTTGCTATCTGGCCAACTAGCAGTTGTGTAACCTTATGGAATGCTCATGTCACTGAGACATTGCTGCTGTCTTGTCAACTGGTGTTATCGTTGTGACATTTCTATCTCTCTCCACTCGAGGATATCTCTGGCCGACAGTTTGGTTATACACTCAAAGTCATTGGGGAGAGACTTTATCGTTCAAAATTACTCATCCTGGCAAGATGTCTCGCCGACAACGTTACACTCGGAGTCATCGAGGAGAGGCATGGAGGCTCAGTAAGAACTCTTCGCGATGGATGTAAGTCTCACCGATCGGAATGAATATCGGTATGACATAAAGATCTATGAGACTCTTGGCGATAGGAGAACTCTTGGCGATAGAGCTTCACATGATGTATTTGTGTTCGGTATGATTTCTCGCCGATAGCGATGGTCTGGCCGATGCTTCTAAAATGGATATCGGTATGATGTCTTAGTGACAAGGGTGAGTTTGAGCGACAGCTTTTGAACTCGGTGTAACCTCTTGCCGAAGGTGAAGACTCTGGCCGATATCAACAGTTGGGCTTTATGGCATCGGGGAGATACGGTTAGTGTCTCACAGACATGCGAATACTGTTTGAATATTTTTGACCGATTGGAAGACTGTCCTACATGGTGTGTCTTCAACCAGTCAAAGAAGCAGAATGGGAACCATTGGCAATTAGACTATTGTGGCCGTTCCTGTGAGGAAGATCAACAGATCATGGACGACATGGATATACTCAGGAGTTGAAGATGATCGGTTCGATGAATAATTTGATGGGTGATCAGTGTGTATGAATTTAATTCAGAGTGTCTTGTAAATGGAATGTTTTGTACAAGGTTGATCATTTGATTATGCTGTTGTAAATTAACATCAGAGAGTGAAGCCTGTACTTTGTATGTAATTTGTTTACTGTAATACAAAGGGGTTTTTCTTGGTGTGGTGGGTTTTTCTCCCGTAAGGGTTTTCCCACGTAAATCTGGTGTTCATCTGTGTATGTTTATTTCTCTGTTTATGTTATTCCTTTGAAGTGTATCTTAATTTGGACTATAATTGAAAATTTAAAGTCACCTCTGCATTCTTCCTTAAGGTTTTGACGTTAGGAGAGTTAGTTTCGCAGCTTAGCTTTCCTTACATTGTGAAGGGTTGTAACCCTAAATGCAATGTATATATGTAAAATGAAATTGTATATGAAAAATATTAGATTTAGGAGAAATAAGTAGGTTAGGTAGTTTGATAGGGTGAACTATTGCCAAAATAAATATTATGTTGTACATTGTAAAATCTTTTAAAATTATATAATGGAGAAGAACATATTTATCTGGTGATCCAATTATGGTGTCAATTGTTTGTCGAATTTATTGAAAACATTATATGGTTATCTCCAAGGTTGTCATTTCTTGATTATTCAAATTGAAATATCAAGGATATTTTTCAATTTATCAAAGCACACTTGTTGCTCTTGTGTAGTTCAATTAACTGGTTCCTGCAAGACAGGATTAAATCCTTTTGATTAATCACAGTAATTTGGAAAAGGGCATTTGAATCATTAAGAATAATTTGATAATTATACTCATGCACGTTTACACAAGTTGTAAATAGTCACAAGTGCCAAGAAATTTGAATTATAGCCATTAAGCAAGTCACCCATTATACAAATCTTGACTCCATTAGCCCAATAGTAGGCACTGGTCACACCTCTCATATTTTAGAATTTCATAAAATCTTATTAAAACATCCATATCTCAATTTCAATATTAGGAGTAGGAATAGTTAGCAAGCTTTCATCTATTACACTTTGTGCCATTGTAATAGATCCCTCAAATCAATCAAGTCATACAACTTTAAGTCTGCTTTATTCATATAGGTACACCCGCCTAGGTCTAACAGCACCTGAAGAGAAGAAGGCCTAAACCATTTGGCCTTGTCTATTACCCTAAAACGTATCAACAGATTGGAAAGCTCTTGATGTATTTTACCTTCATTTTTGAGAGCTAACAAATTGGCGACTCTGCTGGGGAATAACATCAGAAAATTTGATTCCAACCTATCCATTTAAAGAGTCAATATAAATTTCTCATTTTGAGTGAGGAGATTCTGTTGGGGAAAATCAAAAATAATTTCAAAAGAATCATTTTCCAACTTTTGGAAAAGTAGGTGGCGACTCTGGAAAAAATTTGATGAAAAATGTACAACCTTCTGGAAAAACCTTTGCATGAGCTAAGGGATGAACTAAACAAAGTGAAAGTAGAAGTAGCTGAGAGCAAGAGAGCATTACTTCAAAAGATGACTGAATTGGGTATCTTTCCTACTTTAGATACACCACAATATATACCATTCTCCGATGAGGAAGGATATTCAAATGCAAGTGGTCCTTGGATTCCACAAGCCCCTCATAATACAATTGGAAATTTTCACAATGAAGGTAATACACTTTATTCACAACAAAACATTTATTCACCACAACCATCAAAACAAATAAATGATTATCCAATCCCTCCTGGACAAAGACTGGTAGGCTACCAAGATTATCAACACAACCAATATCCTGAGCATTATCCGTATCAATACCGAGTGCCACATCAAAATGTACAACACAATTTCATCCCTCTCAGAGGTGATAATCAAAACCTGCAGTAAGATGTATATCAGAATCAACAATTTGAGGAGGATGAAGGTATTGAAGATGTCTCTTACATAACAGATTACAACAAGGAAAGTAGTGCATGCTATGAGGGATCCATTGAATATTTAGATGATGAGGACGGACCTATGGATTTTGATTTGCAAAATGATTCTTGTATTTCTTATGGAGATCTGGATGTAGATGCAGGTTCATTTGACAGTAAACAAATAACACATCCAGTTGCAGTTGAAAGCCATGAAGACACATTTGATGAAGAAGAGGTTTGTACATCTGAAAATGGTTTTCAAAATTTTTCAAATCCGTTGTATGATGAAAAAATAAGTGATGATTAGATGAGATTTTGCCAAGGTATGCTAGAAAATCAATTTTATGTATATTCGAATCCACTTTGTGTTAGAAAAGAAGTATTTTCTGATAATCAAAGTAATGTACCAATTTGTGAAATAAATGAATATGAGATCAACACATCTGGATTGCCATTTTTTTATGATGAGAAAAATGAAGAACGCAGCAGTAGTGTGATAAATGAAGAAACATGTTCACTCAGCAGTGAGCAAATTTCAAAATTTCTAACTGTGGAATATCATAAATATGCACACATGAATAATGCTAAAATTGAATGTCCAACACATATTTCCTTTGACAGTGAAGACACTTCGTGTGGTAATGGTGATAAACTTTGTGAGGAGCATGAAATTTTTTGTTCACAATTACATTATGATAAAACAAAGCCAACTAGTGGTCATGATCTTCACTATAGTAGTATTCCAAAAAGGCAAGTTTTTATTGAATCTTAGAGTGTTGGTAATTTTGAAAAATTAGATTTGCAAATTTTTGATAGAGTTTCAAAACCACAACTATGTGGGGAAGCCATATGTGATGATGAAGATGGTGTTGATATTTTTGGGTCTGATGTTAAGGCCAACATTGATGGTAGTAAATGTCAACAGCAGCATGGTCCATTTCGCTTTCTAGTTCAACTAGAAAGCCAACATTTGATGAACAGTGAGAAAAAGGATGAGATATAGTACCATGTAGAGTTTGGTGGTGGTGACTCCTTTTGATATGATGACAAAATTTTGCAGATTATACTTGGTTCTCAAGTGCATAATAATGAAGAACAAATGGGCAATATTGGGCATAATAGATGGATGAAAAATATCAACAAATTTTGTCAAACAAATTTTAATAAAATTTTCAGATTGGATTCAAAATGGTGTGATGAAAACAAGGTGTATGACAAGGGAAAATAAAGAAAATTCTTTTTAGTGGCCTTGTGCCATCAACTGTGATATGGTTTTTCAAAAACCATGTTAGTTCATGACAGAAAAAAGTTTCAAGTCTGCTACTCAAATGAATAAAATATTTGGTCTGCTCTTCCCGTGATCTGGATTCTTACAATGATCTCATAATAATTCATCCCCAGATGGAGCCACTGTTAGAGCCTAAAATTTCATGTGAATTTTAGGTTCTCATATTGTGAAATTTGATTTTAATGGTTAGAAAACTCAGTTGAAAATCAGTCTCAGGAGCACATTTTAAAAAATCATAATTTTGGATCTGTTCAATTTCACACAAAGTCATTTTTCAAAAATATTAATCTACCATATGGGAATGTGCATGCAAATTTTTAGCTTCATACAATCAGTTTTGACAAAGTTTCAAAGGGCCAAGTTTAAGGGTTTTTGAAAAAATCTGCCGTCAACATAATGAAATATGTTAAAGTGGCCTACTTTGAAGGAAAATATTAAGCATCTAGAAATATATTATGATATAAAAATTGATGCTTTTGAATCTCCCTATCTCAAGGTGCATCCATGCCAATTTTTAGGGCATTTGATTGTCATTTGGTATTTTTGCAAAATTAAAACCAAACTGATTTTGCACAGTTTTATGACTGCATTCCCAGAACAGCTACAAAGTAATCAAGTTTGATTTTTAATATTTTTCGGAGAAAGAGGATTTATGAAAAACCATTTTGCGTACATGTTCATGGAACCTAAATAAACTAATCTCCATGATGGCGGCTCACCAGAATCTGATTTGATATTTTTCCAAAGAGGCAAATTGGCAAGCTTTAATTCAGTTTGAACAGTTGTGAAAAATGGCTAAATAAGTAACTTCAATTGTGAACAACTTTCAATTCCAATAATTTCATGCCAAATAATTTCACAATCCTGCTCCCTTATCATAGCTTAGCATATTGGTGCAATTTTATGGCTTTCGAAGATCATTTAATCTGTTTTATAAGGAAATTTTGGAGGCTACTTGACCCATTTTGCCACATTTCAAAAAGTTTGAAAACATATTTTAACAAATACCCACTTCAATTTGGAGAAAAAGCATCATGAAATCTGATCAATTGGAGTTGTGCTCAAGCCAATCTTAGGGAAGAGACCTTTAAGAATTTTTGGATAGAAGTGATCAAATTGAATGACATCAATAATAGGATCCAGATCAAGAGGATGCAAAGGACAGTGGTGTTGTTATTTTCAATGAAAAATCTCTCAAACTATGCATGTTAATGTTGATAGGCATGATGTACTAGTGTATGTAATACAAAACAACGTTGGTTGGATAGATGCATGACAATAAAAAACAGTGGAGAAAGTGTACAGGTAACTTTATATAATGGTGTAAATGATGAGGATAAAAGCAACTCAACTATAAGCAAAAGAATTAAAGGATCCATGAAATAACATTTGAATCTTGACATGCACAAATAGATGGATTTCTTATTCAATTAAATGAATCTTCTTACTCTGTGCAAGATTGATGGCCCAAATTTTTACATCATAGCAAAACACTACTTCCTCAAAAGTCAAAGCAATATATATACCAAAAGAGTCTCAACCCATAAAAATGCAAAGTATCCATATTGAAACTAGTGCTCCAAATAGAAGGCAGATTTCTTTGAGATTTGTATTCAGTTCATCTCCATTGCTACTTGAAATCAGTCTCCACCATGGTGCTCAAGGCTTCTATGATATGCATCAACAATTCAAAGTAAATAAGAAATGAGGATTACAAGTTTCAAACAGAAAAATTCAATCTTCTTTTTGGTACAAAAAAAAAACTCATTCAGATCTTGAGGATACATTGAGCGTAATGAATTTTGTTGGGAAAAATGTCCATGTAGTGGTGACACCCGCAAATAATCTTGGAAAATTTCTTTGCTTGTACGCGTGGTTTAGAAATTGTTGGGGCACAATTGTTCTAGAACTTTTTTTTTAAGACACATGATGCTTCTCACAATCCTACTACTACAAATAATATGAGATTCCAAATTCCTTCATTCCCTAGTTTGATTAATGGGTGTGGTTCTCAGCTTATATAGTGGAGGCATCTATATGCTCAACATCTTCCCATGACAAGGATGCTCATGATTTGTTGCTTGGCTAAGTTGGAAGAAATTCTAGGTGTAGAGGAGAGGGAATGGAAGGTAAACAGGTGAAGGGAACATGAAATTTGATAGAGTTCTGCAACCAACTATCAGTTGTGATGAATTTTTTTGAGAATAATATACAATGGACGATGGAAGGAACCGCGGATTACTCCAAATTGTTCCTTTGGTGTTTGCAGATGAAGACCTTTATTCAACAGTTTTATTTGTAAAAGGATTCGATGAGAACGAATATGGGTAACCCCAAATATTTCTCACGCACCACTGGAGCCAAGCGAAAAGCCCTAGATCCATTGGAAAAATAATGGCAATTGGGGTGAATCTCATTTCTCTTTCCGACTCTATTGGTCTCACCGATGAGATTTCATCAGGGGGACATTCTACTATCGAAAGAAGAAAATTAAAGTATTTCCAATGATGCAATGTCTAGTCGATGACTTGAGGGAAGAAGTAAGTATTAAAATAAGTGGCACCAATACAACGTGGGAAAAAATAAAAGAAAGAAATTTAAATTTTGCGGAGTAAAATAAAAGTGAAGATTTATAGAATAAAGGTGGAGATCTAGAAAACATTTACAATATTATGTGAAATATTTTTGCCAAAGGTGTAAGAGTGCTTTGGGAGGTAAAATAATTTTATGGAATTAGGTAATCATTTTACCTAAAAATATTTTTATATGAAAAGGAAAATGAATCAATTTTACTAGAGGGTTATAAAAGGGGATAATTATTTTTATCCAAAGAGCATATTGAAGATACATACAAGTAAAAAGTAAAGTGATTTTTTCGAGCGAAGCAAGGTTATTATTGAATTAAATTTCACGGAGATGATGAAGATTAAATATTTAATTTTCTGGAAGGAAATTAATTAAATATTTTATTTTTCTGATAACAATCAAATAAAGAGTTGCACCAGATGGGTGTTGTGAAGGGCTGTAACCCTAAAAAGGCAATGTATATATACAAAGTGAAATTGTATCTAAAAAAGATTAGATTTAGTAGAAATAAGTAGGTTAGGTAGTTTGATAGGGTGAACTATTGCCGAAATAAATATCATGATGTACATTGTAAAATATTTTAAAATTATATAATGGAGAAGAACATATTTATCTGGTGATCCAATTATGGTGTCAATTGTTTGTTGAATTTATTGAAAACATTATCTGGTTGTATCCAAGGTTCTCATTTCTTGATTATTCAAATTGAAATATCAAGGATATTTTTCAATTTATCAAAGCACACTTGCTACTCTTGTGTGGTTCAATTAACTGGTTCCTGGAAGACAAGATTGAATCCTTTTGATTAATCACAATAATTTGGAAAAGGACATTTGGATCATTAAGAATAATTTTATAATTATACTCTTGCATATTTACACAAGCTGTAAACAGTCACAAGTGCCAAGAAATTTGAATTATAGCCATTAAGCAAGTCATCCATTATACAAATCTTGACTCCATTAGCCCAATAGAAGTAGGCACTAGTCACACCTTTCATATTTTAGAATTTCATAAAAATCTTATTAAAACATCCATATCTCAATTTCAATATTAGGAGTAGGAATAGTTAGCAAGCTTTCATCTATTTAACTTTGTGCCATTGTACTAGATCCCTCAAATCAATCAAGTCATACAACTTTAAGTCTGCTTTATTCATATAGGTACACTCGCCTAGGTCTAGCAGCACTTGAAGAGAAGAAGGCCTAAACCATTTGGCCTTGTCTGTTACCCTAAAACGTATCAAGAGATTGGCAACCTCTTGAGGTATTTTACCTGCGTTTTTGAGAGCTAATAGTTAGAAAGGACCCCGATGCCTCTGTTTATGAGTAGGCCTTTGACAACAAGATCTTTGGTTCAGGTTTCAGCCCCCAATTGCATACATTGGTTGTTTGGTCTATGGCCCTTAACACAGGGAAATATAATGTTATACAATCTGTGGAGAAGGAAATTGGAGCAATGATTGTTAAGAGAGCAACAAATATGACAACTAATGCAGTTGCACAATTACCAATGCAAACTACAATGTTGATTTTGGATAATGCTCATATCACAAATCCCAATTACCAGAAGTTGTTGGATAGATACAATAAGATGATGGATGAGCATAAAAAAGTACTAGCTACTGTACAAAGAGGATTTCCATCCCCAACCAATTCTACTTCAGATATGTCTACTCAAGATAGGGAAACTTTTTCCCTCAAGATTCAATATTTCAATCAAGCTTTGAAAGTAGAAAAGGAACACACAAAGGAGGAGAAATTGGAAACCATCAAAGTGGCCAATAATATTTTTGATGATGTGCTAAAACATAGAGTGACCAATTTGGTTAACAAGTCTGATGATGTGTGGGAAGCTTATAAGAGTATTCATGGTGCTAACATCAAATATTTGCGGGTTCAGAGAGATTTCCAAGAGGAATGGAGTCAGTGGAGCACTAGAGTGGGAACCCTGAAGAAAATAATGTCTAAAGCTAATGAAATCTAGAGGTCCCCAAATGCATTCCTGAGATATTGAAAACCATTGATATGATTAGTGAGATTACAAATTTTCATGGGAAGTTAGGGATGAAACTTGGAAATAAATTAAAGATGTTTAGAGATATGGAAGCACAGGGTATGCCAAAAATATTTCATGACAATGGAGAACTAATGGAATTTTCCAAGTGGAAACATGAATTAGAAGAATGGTTGCCTCATGCTAAAAGTGTGTTAAGTGAAATTGATTACTCCATGTTAAATTACCATATCGACAACATGGCTAGAGTTGAAAGGAAAATGGAAGTATCTGTTAGGGATGCTAGAGAATTGATTGATGACAATAACACACAACACAATGAGAACATGCATAGTTTGTTAAGTACACAATGGCCCACTGATGAGGAATATAATTCATCATTGGAGAAGTTTATTGAATAAGTTTTTGTGCATCAATGATATTTTTTTTGAAGAGTAATGGATAGAAGAAGAACAATACATAGCTTGGAAATAGTATAGATTAGGCTTTGGTTAAAGTATTGCAAAATATTGTTCTATTCTTATTAGAAAATTTGATGACATGAGTGATGATTTGGATGAATCAATCACTTGTTTTCTATTGCTTTTACACTTTTCTGCTAACTTGGCATTGATGTGGCTAATTTTGGTCGACAAAGGAGTCATAAAGTTTTAATAATAAAAGGAAGTTCCTTTTGGAAGGTGGGTCTTTCTTCTTCAGCAAATGGAAATAATCTATGTCTCATATGTATTCCCTCTAATTGAAAGTATAAATATAACTGTAAAGGGGGGAATATGTCTTGTAGCGGTCTAATTAGGTTGAGACATGTGCACTTATTTCCTAAGGCTTGTTTTTTCTCCCTTGTTCTATAAAAGGGAATTTAGGGCCATTAGTACGGGTTTCTTGTTGAATTATGGAATCAAACTGTGCAATTGAAAAACACAGAGTGAATATGTTTGAAGTCCTTATCTTATGCTTTGAGTTTAGTTAGTAAGTTTTGTCAAATGTATGGTTCCTGAGCATATCTAAATGATAATTCAAGTTTTCAGAGGTTGTAGTCTCTCCAATTTTACTTTGTATCTAAATTATTAATGTAAACTCAGATCAAAGATCATTTCATTAATCTTCATCATTATTATGCTTTGATGTATGCTTTGATTTTAGCTCTGGTTCAAAGAGTCAATCAAACTGCTTAAATCAAATTGTAAATCCATATGCAGGATAATTGGATCTGATAAGTAGTCTTAGAATTTGATTATTAATTCATGAATTGCAAAGCAACCTCAAGTAGATCATGGATGTTTAGGATTAAATTTACCTTATAGTTCAACTTGCTTTGAATCCTAGCTCGTAGATATGACACTAATCTCAAAACTTATAAGCATTTCTCATGATTTCGGTCATCCAATTTGAGAACATCACTTTAAAATAATCTTGAAATTGATTTATCGTTTGTCATGGTTGGTATTGTATTGTATTCTCAGCTTAAGATGTGTAATTCTCTCAAGGAAATGTTAATTTCTTGAAGGATTCCATCTTCCTATCCTCTAATGAGAATACATCTACTTTGTTATGAAATGTATGTGTTAATTGTTTAGAAGAGTCATAGGTTATACATTGTGGGATTTCCCTCTTGGGTTATGTAGAGCCCAAAGTGTAGGAGAAGGAGAATTACTACTACATCTCATTTGTTGGCCAAGTATCTTGCAAGTATTCGAGAATTGAGTCTGGAAAGCTCATAGGTATTTTGTGAGATCTAATTGGTTCATTAAAAAAACCAACAGAATGGCAACTCTATTGGGGACATAAGCTTTACAATTATTAGTTCTCCAAAGTGCCTTATCAAGGATCACTCTAGTATATGGTGATGTTTAATTATAGAGTTGGTCTATTTGAAGTTTTTG
This sequence comes from Sequoia sempervirens, assembly GCA_007258455.2. Classification (NCBI taxonomy): domain Eukaryota; kingdom Viridiplantae; phylum Streptophyta; class Pinopsida; order Cupressales; family Cupressaceae; genus Sequoia; species Sequoia sempervirens. The sequence continues at coordinate 273,525,411 of VDFB02000003.1, read as the reverse complement.
CTAAATATTGCTCAAATCTTGGTCATGTGTCCCACCAAAGTTCATGTTAAGTTTCTCGCCCTTTTGTTTTGAAAGTATTGTGTTCAAAGTTTATTCAAAAGCATTTCTCACTTGTCAAAGTTTGTCTAAGTTTCCAAGGATCTTGTGAAATTTGCATAAATTGTAACACAATTGCTATGAATTGGTCCCAAGGAGTTTGGGTAGTGACTCTGAAGTCTCTGCACCAGTACAAGTTGATGTTTAAAGATATCAAAGAAGTAAAGAACAATAATAGAAGGAAATTGAGAAAGTTGACGGATGTCAAGAAGATCCAAGTACAAATGTGAGGAACTCGGGGCCACATGAAGAAGCATCCAGAGTATAAATTGGAAGGATAATTGTCCAAGAACACTCAAGGAAAGTGAGTGAAAGAAAAGGAAACTCAAACATGTAATTCTACCCCCCATCTAATCCTTGAACATGATATTCGTTCTAGCTCTAGTTTAGAATGTGAAAGGAATTTGCTAGATTTTAGTGATAACACCTCTACTGATAAAGGAGAGGTTTTTATGAAGTCTGTCATGAATGAACAACCCTCAAACCAAGGCTTAAGAGTCATGGAAGGGAGGGAGAGAGATAGAATACAAAGGGAAATGCCAATGCTAGACGTGTTAGAGATGAAGTACATTTGACCCCAACTTCCCATCCATAAACTCCCATTCCTTTAGACCTATTAACTAGAGGTGATGAATATTCCCATAACACTGTTCCTATTCAAGCTGAATTTACAGTAGCATCAGATGCTAATTCTACTTTACCAAAGGAGGAGGAAGTTCTTAATGATATGCAATGTCTTAGAGAAAGAGCCTTAAGATGCAATGAGAAAAAAAGGAAGAGGGATAAAGAGAAAGAGAGAAGGATAAGGGAAGCCATTGTGAAGAGAGAAATGTTACAAAGAAAGGTTGAGGAAATGGAGGAATTGGATAGGTTAGCAGCTGAAAATGTCTAGACAACTAGTCTTGTTGTTCAAGAGATTGTAACAAGGTTTCCTATCGTTCCCTCTGTTGATAATGTTGTTGTAAATTCACAAACCAACTCTGGTGAAAAGACTTCTATCCTAGTTAATCCTCCTCCCAAAAACACAAATCATGTTCTTCACAATGTTGATAAAGGAAAAAAACCTATGGAGGGAGTGAAAATAAATGAGGGAGGTCCCTCTAAAAAGGACATACTACAAAATGTGTCTATCTCATTAGCCGATAGGCTACAAAAGGAAAATGAAGAGTTGGAGAAAAGAGCGAAAGAAATGGAATTAATGGTTGTAAACGCTAAGATAAAAAGGAAACTTGGTTTCCTAGAATCCACTATGAAGGTTCTTGTTCCTAAAACCCAAAGCCCTCAAGCATGTACATCATCCTCAAATCATCATGCAAATGAAAAAATATCATCTAGTGGAAATCCTTCTAGTTCATCCCCACAGCCGGAAGACAAGGCTATAACATTTACTTTAATGATCAACACAATTCCCAACTAAGAAGGTTTGAAAATAATAATGATAGAAGGGGTAATTATGATCACCACAATAGGAAGAAGAACCTTTTGGAAGGAGATTTTTGCACATTGATAGGTATAGACAACTATGTTTTGAGAAAATTCCTAGATATCCAAATCCAGTTCTAGATAATGCAAGGAAGCAAGTACCTAAGTTTATTGGAAATAATGCTCTTAGTGGTGAGGATCATTTAAAAGCTTTCCAAAGTTTTGTGGAAGATTTTAAATTATGGGATGACGATGTTGCCATGAAATATTTTATGCAATCATTAATAGAGGATGCTAGGGATTGGTATAGGAGCTTTCCTGATGCAAGCATTGATTCCAAGGATTCTTTTTATCAAATCTTTAGACAATAGTAAGGAGACCAAACCGATCCTTGGTTTAGGTTAAATTATTTTAACATCACAAAGGGGCATAATGGATTGGCAACCGAGTTCAATGCAAGGTTCCAAAAGGCAATATATAAATTCCCTGCTTATCTGAGGCCTAATGAAAATGCATGTTCAGTTGTGTACTGCAATGCATATGATTCAAAAATGTGTTATCTGCTCAGAGATAAGAATATAAACACCTGAGAGAAGCATACAAGATGGAAATTAATATTGAAAACAATAGGAGAGCATTAGGTAAATTGGGAAGAAGTGATGACCCCAAACATTTGAAGAACCCAAGGGCTCAAAATGAAAAGACAGTCAAAGTTGCATCCCTTGATGAAAAATTGGATTAGGTTCTTAGTTTGTTGCAAAAAGTGGCCAAGAATGATAAGACACAATTCCAGAGGAATGAAATGCCACTGATATTGCAAGACTATCCCTATCATACAAACTGGCACAAGGGGAAGCCAGTTAACAATAGTCAAAAGAATATCCGAAGTACATCTGATCCTTTGCAAAAATATTCCACAAATGTTACTGAAGACCTTCCTTGGTGTGGAGTGTGTCAGATGCCTCACTCTGCACAATATTGTGTTGTTGCTAGATCAATAGAGGAATTACCAAAGGATCAAGGGGGTTATGATTCTCCTCATGAGAAGGAAGGAATTGTGAATTTTTTCATGACCAAATCAGATTTTTCTTGTGAGGAATACTCTTCAGATGATGAGGCTAACAGAAGTGATGTGGATGTTCAGAGGAAAGAGGTGAGCTCTTACCACCAACAAGTATTCTCAGATGAAGGAGAGAATGACTGCACTATCTACACTATTGAGTTAGATAATGTTTCCTTGAGGAGACCCTCAAATGAGGAAATTGAAAAGTATAAAATTGCATTGGCTGCTCGGACAAGGAATGAATATCATTTAAGGATTATAAGTATGAGTGGTAATCAAGGTAGCCCTAGTAGCATGTTTTACAAGGAAAACAATGTAGAAAAAAAATGAACTAATACAAAGAACAAGAAAGAATAGACAAAACCTAAAGAGGGTAAATAGATGAGAATTTGGGCTAAGAAGGGCACTAAGGCAAAAATTGATGGTGAAGCTACTCCTCAAACTGAGAATGCCAAAGATGTGAAACCTAGTGCTGAAAAGGTTGAAAGACAAGGTGAGAAGGTAATTCCTAAAGAATTCATACTCCCTGAGTTACCAAATAATTCTCCTATAGATATGTTCCAGGTATTGTCTCAAGTTAAAGGCACAGTCCCACTGCTAGAAATGATGAGAATAGATGAGTATAAGAATAAGACTATTTCTCTTGTCAATAGTATTGCTACAAGTGGGAAGCATAAAATTATGGCTGATTAACCTAAATCAAGCAGAACTCAAGAGAAGAATACTAAGGTCAAAGCGGTGATCAATGAAAAACCTGAAGTATATATGGGAGACACTATTACTACCAATTCAAGCCAAGTCAATCCATTTTTTCTAAACTTGATCATTGATGGTAAGTTTCTTAGAAATTGCATGATAGACTCAGGGGCCTCAAACAATGTAATGCCAGTAAAAATTATGGAAGAAATGGGCTTAAAGGTTGATAACATGTATGGGAAGTGCTATGCTATGGACTAAAGGGAGGTACCTATTATAGGAGTAATCAATAGAGTGCCATTTAAACCTGAAGCCTTCACTAAGAAGGAGTTGTTTATGAGTATCATACTGGTGGACATCCCACCGACTTATGGGATGTTATTGTCAAGACACTGGAGTACTTCCATGGGTGGGAGTATTCAATGTGACTTATCATTTGCAACATTTTCAATTGATCAAAAGGATATTAAGATTGCAAGAGAACCAATGGTTCACCACATGATTGAATTTGTAGAGGAGCCAAAAGAGCCAACAATGATTAACTTTGTAGATACTAGCTTAGACACCTTTCAAGTTGAAGAATTGAAATAAGAAGAAGAAGAAGTCGAGCCTGCACTAATTGATAAGGATGTCTAGGATACATCACAAGAAGGGCCTCTTTAGACCATGTACTTTGATAGAGCCTATTCCAGGGAAGGATTAGGTGCAGGGGTGATTCTCATCTCTTCACAAGGTAAAAATTTCAAGTACTCCTTGTTACAATTTGCTTGTACAAGTAATGTTACTAAGTATGAGGCTCTCTTGCTTGGGTTGAAATTAGCTTCCAAACATGGCATTAAGCTATTGAAAGTACTAGGGGAATTTTAGTTAGTAGTTTCTCAGGTTAGGTCTAGATTTTTTTCCAAAGATAAGAGCCTTAGGCAATACACGAATGCAATTTGGGATACTATTGAGGCATTTGATGCTTTTCACATAGATTGGATAGAAAGGGGACAAAATGCCAGGGTAGAATTGCTAGCTAATATCATTGTTAGATTAGATAATGTTACCTTTGATGGTGTTTCTAGAATAGAAGTACAGACTTGGCGTGCAGTGCTAACAACATTTGCAATTGGAAAATGTTTGATGATGACAATGATATTCTAAGATTCTTGTGTTGCATTAATAAATATGAAAGTCAAGAGATTGATTTTGGATCATTATTGGTTGAGTTTGATTGGAAAGAGACATTATTTGGGAATGGGGAAATTCAATTGAAAACAAATAAGTTTCCAAAAGGACTGGTCGCACTATAGAAGTTCTTTGACGACCCTGAAAAATCAAATGCTAAGCAAGCATCTTCCCAAAAAGAAGATTTAGAGGAGATAAATCTTGGAAAGAGAACTCTCCCAAAAAGGTGTATATAGGCAAGAAGATGAAATCCCATGTGAGAACTATGTTAATTTCCTTATTGAGGAAATACAAACATGTATTTGCATGGTCATATGATGACCTAAAGGATTACAAGGAAGATCTATTCCAACATGAAATCCCTTTGAAACCTGATGCAAAGCCTTTCAGACAAAAACATAGGCCAATAAATCCTACTTTGTAGCCGAAGATGCAAGAAGAGCTTACAAATTTAAGAGATGCTAGGATCATCAAGCCAATCAAGCCTTCATCATGGGTTTCAAATTTATTTCCTGTCAGAAAAAATAATGGTGATATCATGCTATGTGTAGATTTCAGGAATCTTAATGTGGCATCCTTAAAGGATAACTATCCTCTGCCTAACATGGAGGTTGTGTTGCAAAAGGTCAAAGGATGTGAACTGCTTTCAATGATGGATGGGTTCTAAGGTTATAATCAGGTTATGGTAAGAGAATCCAAACAGTACAAGACCGCATTCACCATTCCTTGGGGAACATATGTCTATGTAAGAATTCCATCTGGTTTGATCAATATTGGTGCAAAATTTCAAAGAGTCATGGATGTGGCCTTTGCGGATTTTATTGATCTCTTCCTTTCCATATACCAAGATGACCTTACTGATCACAGTAAAAAGGAAGAAGATCATTGTTCTCATTTGGAGAAGATCTTTATTAGACTTTTGGAATATGGGATATCTCTGAATCCCAAGAAATGTGCTTTTGGAGTTAAAGAAGGTAAGTTGTTGGGGCATATTGTATCAAAAGATGGAGTCAAAATTGATCTTGAATGAGTAGAAACTATATATAAAATCTCACAACCTAGAAATGTGTATGGGATCCAATCTTTCTTCGAGAAAATTAATTTTGTAAGAAGGTTTGTGACTAACTTTGTTGAAATTGTCTGGCACATTTCTAAAATGTTGAAGAAAGGAGAGAAGGTATCATGGAAAGAAGAACCTACTAAGGTTTTCCAAGCCATAAAGGATGTAATCAAGGAGGTTCCTATCCTCAAGTCTCCTGATTATGCAAGAACATTTCAAATTTTCACCTTTCATTCATTTCATACAGTGGCAAGGGTATTGTTACAAAAAAAGATGAAGGATTTGAATAGCCTATTGCTTTCTTTAGAAAGCCCTTGCAGGATGTTGAGCTCAAATATGATGCCATAGAGAAGCAAGCATATGATCTAGTGAATGCTGTAGAAAAATTTAGACCATATTTGATAGGAGCAATTGTTGTAGCTTATGTGCCAAGTGCAGTAGTTAAAGACATTTTCACTCAACAGGAAACCACAGGTCAGAGTTGTAGATGGATCAATATGATACAAGAGTTCAACATTGATCTCCAAATTACAAAGCTGATAAGGGGTCAAGGTTTGGCCAAGTTGATGGCTGAGACCAACTTGGAAGCCAACCAAATTAATCAAGTTGAACATGAGAATGTTGCACCCATGTGTGACATGTAGACCTACAAATGGTACATAATAATTGTAGAATACTAGCAAACTATGCAATTCCCTAAACACATGCCTAATAATGAAAGAACTCTCAAATTGTAGGATATCAAGTATGTCATTATTGATGGTGAACTCTAGTGGAGAAGCCTAGAGGGTCTATTGCTCAGATGTGTAGATGGTGACCAAGCAGAAGACCTTTTGATTGAAATGCACAAGGGAGCATGTGGGAGTCATTACATGGCCCTAACAACTACTCACAAAATATTGAGGGCAAGCTTCTGGTGGCCAAGGGTATTCAAATATTCCCATAGATTTGTTAAGAAGTGTGATGTTTGCCAAAGATTTATAGGTAAGCTAAATTTTTTGGTAATTTGCCTCTTAGGTCAGTTTTAGCCTAGGCCCCTTTCCAACAATGGGGCATTGATTTCATTGGAGAAATGTCAAAAAATTCAAGCGGGGGTCATTCTTGGATCCTTGTTGATACAAGCTACTTCACAAAATGGGTGGAGGCGATTCCCACTAGAAAAGCAACAAGCAAAATGGTGATTGATTCCTTGATGAATAACATATTAAGTAGGTTTGGAGTCCCTAAGAGAATTATATCTGACAATGCCATGTGCTTCAGGTCTGAAGAATTCTCTAATTTTTGCAATCAACATGGTATATGTATTTCTTATTCATCTCCTTATCACCCTTAAGGGAATGGATAGGTAGAATCAAGTAATAAGAATTTGATGAAGATTATCAAATGGGTAATCAAGAAGAACAAGAAGGCATGGGATTCATAATTGCTACTTCCACTCTGGGAAGACATGACTTCATTCAAAAAAATCATTAGGAAGTCACCTTTTAACTTGGTATATGGGGTGGAAGCAAGGATACCTCATAATAATTTGATAAAGATGTACAAATTTTTCCAAGAATATGATACTGACATTTGTGATGGGATGCATCACAGGATGGATGAGTTAATTGAGCTTGAAAAAACTAGAAGAGAAGCTCATAAAATAAATGAGAGGTTGCAACTTCAAGTTAAATACCTATATGATAAGAAGGCCATTGAAGGGAAGTTTGAGGTCGGATGCATGGTCTTAATGTGGAATGCAAGGATGGAAGACAAAGGGAAACATGGAAATTTTTATCCTTTATGGCTTGGCCCATATCTGATTGCAGACACGCATGGGGAGGAAATCTCATATTTCATGTAGTCCTTAATAGGTGAGCTTCTAGAACTGTTAGTACATGGAGAGTTCCTAAAGTCCTATTTCTCATGAAATAGGTTGTTTTCCATGTACATTGTACATTTTGTAAATGTTGTACATAGGTTTGGCATGTTTTCTTTTTGTTGTGTCTACTTGCCTGGTCCAGTCAAGCTCCTGGGTTTTTTAGGTTCCTCTGTGTTGGTTTGCTTCACCAGGAGGTCTATTTTTTGCCATACCCACCAGGGGTATGCATCCCCGAACATGAGCCACTGATAGAGCTCCTAATTTTTTTGGAAATTTTGAGTTGGATTTGTGCCTTTTAATGGTTTGCTACATCCATATCCACGATTGGGGTTAGGGTTTTTAGTTCTAGGGTCCATTTTGCGGAAATAAAGGTGTTGAGCTTTGAGAGTTCTAATACTTCATTGACTTGTATTACTGGGTTCTTGGTCATGTTAGTCACAACTTGACCCTTTTGACTCGTGTTTTTACTGGCCCCGTGTTAAGCCTATTGGTTACCCTTGTTCGCTTCATTCTTTTAATTTTCCTTATGGTTGGGTATTAAACTTTTTCATGATGAATTATGTTGGTCTCACACTTTTTTCCTCAGGGGTTAAATCCTATCATCCTATTCATGGCCCATTTTTTTTAAACATCTTATTAGCACGTGGGTCTTTTATCGAACATCACTGAAGTCATTTCCACTGGTGTGCTCTTTTATGTGATGAGCGATGAGTTACACATTTCCTTTGTACCACTCATCACCAAAATACTTTGAACCCGCAACCCCATTATTGTGATGAGAGATGAGTATGGTGGTGCATTCCATTTTCCATTGCTGAAATTTTTCTATCCCCTTCTCCAACTTTAGCAACAAGTGACAGAAGGAGAGACTGAACGGTATGATGGCCACATGTCGGGTCCATGTTTCATCATTTTTTTCACCCATCATTGAAGTTTTTTCCAACAGTTTGATCTCTTTTATGAAAAATGATGGGTCAAGTCACTCAAATGCATCAAAGGATGAGCCCATCACCAAATCTTTTAAACATTTCACCCATTCTTCTACGATGAGCGAAAAGGAGTCTAGTTCTATCATGTGCTACAAAATGATTATGTGGCATGTTCTAAGGATCTTCTCGTTGCTTTAAAGCACGAGCAATGGCAACATGGGACCATTGATTATGTTTTAAAACTAGATGATCAATGGTTGGGATTCAAACCAGAATGACTATCCATCATTTCGCTCATGCGAATAGCCCATCAAGCATTAATACCAATGAATGCACTTCAACGTTGGGATATTAAAGAGGATTGTTCGACATCTTCTTTGAATAATTGTATTGGGAATGAGCATAAGAATTAGTTGAGTTGAGAAGTGGTTAGAGCGAAGAATTGCATAGAGCCGAGATTGAAGAGCATTCATTTTGTTCCCAAGTAAGTAAATTTTCTAGCTCCCCAGTTAGCTTGTTTTATGGGTGGTTTGGAAATGGTATAGGTAGTGGGGTTTATGGTGTCTAAATAGTATAGTTTTTTCTAATTGAGGTAAATTTAAACTATTGTTTGTGAGGTTTTGGGGTGAAAAGGAAAGGATTAGTGGTTTTATAGCAAACCTTGTGGTTTTCAATTCTTTAAGGTGTTTTTTCAGTATCTTGAAAACCCTAGCTTCGTTGCCCATTAATGATGAGTTATCCTAGTGGCTCTAGAGCTAAAATTGAAAGAAAACTTGCTCAAAATGTGTGAGAAAACCTAAACCTCATAGTGACCAACTTTAACCTAATGAGGCAAGTACATTGAAAAGGTAGAGGACTGTTAAGAAGGATTGTCCTAGGTTTATGGAGGATCCCCCTCAAGACACTGAACAAAAAATCAAGAAGAAAGTAGGGAAGAGAAAGAATGGTGAGCATATTTTAAGTACTCATTTTGAGGATGTCACCTCTGGAATCTATGATATTGTGGTGCCACAAAGTGGTTGGGACCTGTTCTACTATGCTTTCAAATGGAGAAGAGATGACTGCCCTGCTTGCAACATATGTGAATGTGGCATAGGAAAATTAGTGTGCTCAAATGTATTTATGGAGGTAGACTTGATGCTGGCATTGGCCAGTTGTTATGACCCAAATGATAGAATAATTAAAAGGTTCCCTGATTCTTTCCCCATGTTGAAGATCTTTTTGAGTTAGATAATTGAGGCATTTTAGTTGAATCCATCAGCCTTTGAGCCCATTAACGTCCAAAAATTATACAATGAATATGAGAAGAATAAGGTATGGTATAGAAAGGGTGTGTTTCCAATTCACAGGAGACACGAATTGAAGATGAATGGTGTACCTTTCATGGCTTCTAAGATGGAACCTTTTGATTGTGTTGAATTTGAGGATTATTTCAAGAATACTTATTATACTATTTGTCAGGTTTTGCATAAAGAGTATGATATTAAGATGGACATAGCCTTGATGACTATGGCAATGGATATTCAACACAAATATCAAAACAAGGCTTGGTACTATGCCACTTACATTGCTGAACAATTGTATGAGGACCTAGTAAGGTTGAAGGATGCCAATCGTCCACTATCCTGTAGGCATTATTCTCTGCTGATGCACTTATTACTATGGAAGTGTAGGAAGCTGATGAGGAATTATATCAATTTTAGGGAGTTTTATGATAATGACAATGAGTTGCCAGTGAAAATGTGGACGCACATCTGGGATGTACATTCTCCACATTTTGATTATAACATGTTTTGTAATATCTTCAAGCTCTCGGTGCTTGAACAACTTGGTTTGAAAATGGTACAAAGGATCCTGCAAGGTGTCAAGGAGATGATAAGGCCACTAGAACATGAATAGAACACCAAGCACCAATTCGATTAGGGAGACTAGTATCTACATACTAATTACACTACAATTAGAATATATGGAAATTTGGTGCCACCTCACAAAGTACCCATTTATGTTCCAGATAGACACGCTTTCATAGAAGTAATGTGGCAAATGGATGCCATGGATAAAGAGTATTTTAGAGGTCCAAAGAAGGCTTCTCTTGTGAATCCTAGCATGGATTTTGTATACTTTAGTTGTACTTCAAAAGAGGGAATTGAAAGGTTTGGTTCCCTACTCAGTAATTATAGGTTGGGCCAGGAAGTTCAAAAGATTAGTGATCCTGAAGGGATCATCTCAGCTCAAAGAAGAGCTAGGTCATTCAAAGCAATAGATCATTAGTTCTATTTTCAAGAAGAGGTCATCAGGAATTTATCTATTGATGAGGAATTAAATGGAAGAAAGGATGCATGGAGAAACATATGTGTAATAGAGGACAGGATAAGAAAGGATAACCCTCTATATTTCAGCCCTTGTTCAAAAGTGAAAGATAAGTTTACGAAGGAAAAACTGATGTTGGGTGATTTTAGTGATGGAAGTTTCTTTGAAAAGATGAAGCAAGCTGAGATTGGAGCTAAGGTTGCTAAAGAAAATCATGATGCTCAGATGAGAAGTCAACTAGCCCAATCTTTTGCTCCAATCACTCATGTGAAATCAAGGAGGACTAGTGGATGACTTGCTATGGCCCCACTAGTGGATTATTCAGAAAGTGGGTAGGTGGAAGAGCTCAACTCCCAGGGGCCTCTGGTCAACATGATCCATTGGAGCAAGAAGTGGATCGGGATTTCCCTAAATATAGAGTTGATGCACTAAACATTGTGGTTCCACCTAGTAGGGTTGTAAAATGGATATATGATAAATTTGAGGATAATGATGTCAGGATAAAGGCCTATGCTGACTTTATGTGTGATGATGCTTTTATCAAGACTAAGGAATTTAGGGAATTTTTCATCCATGTTAAAAGTGCAAACATAAAAAGAAGGATTGAAGAAGCGAGAGAGAAATTTGACCCTTCTTTGCAAGATAATGTTGAGAAAGAAGAGGAAGACAAAATAAGACAAGAAATAACCAATATGCCATTAGAAGAAGCAAGAGCACTAGTGAAAGGAAGTGGTGTTGGAAAATGTGCCTCAAATTTTTGGCTTGAACCTCTATTAAATATTTAACAGATTTCCCTTTTGTTGATCTTCATTGTCGGCCTATTTCCCAAATCTTGAACCTTGAAACTTAAGTCGCGGGGTTTTGAAAGTTTGTAACTGGGCGATATCATGTAGGCCACGGGATCGGTATTTTCTCTAACCTTGTAACCTTGTTGCAGAGTTTGGAAGTTTCTTAACTTCTCGATTGGCTAATCTTATTCGATGTCATGATGATCGAGAATTCTCTAACCTTCGATGGGAGTTATGAATTTTGGGTTTTCCTCGATTAGGTGACAGTGTTATCGACTTGTTGCAGAGTTCAAGAAAATCCTAATCGTCGGCTGGAGGTTGTGAACTTTGTGTTTTCTTCGATTGAGTGACAAGTTGATGGTTTGGTGAGACCAGTCTGCGTGGATGGTGATGACAGTGTACAGAGGTGAATTGGATGTCGATGGATGTGGGGCCCACTTGGAGGTTGGGAGTTAAATATTTAAGTCTTTTCTGGAAGACTTGAACTTTAATATTGTAGATTCCCATCTTGATTCTTCGGAATTGCATAAGTGGTGTACACGTGTCTTGGTGACGACCACAAGGAAAGACTAAAAGTTTGGTGTGATAGTCAAAAGCGATGGATGAGTGATGTGTTGACATGTGGCATGATTTCATTTGTTGATTTTACATTGTTGTTGTAAATCAACAATCATTAGCCGAAAGTTGTATTTTCTGTTAGCAATATATTTGCATTTATTGCATGATCTGGCTTAGGAGTTGACAGAGTGCAAATATAGTAATATTCTCTGTAACCAAAATTTAATCTTGGGTGGCTCAATGCGTGTTGCATGGCAGTGTGTGTAACCTGAAATGAAGGAAGTGTGTTGGTGAATTAATGAAACCCTAATGGTTGTTGGTTGGTTGTTAGAATTCATTTGTATGTCGTATGAGCATAGTAATAGTGAGAGTGTGTAATGAACTATTGTCTGCTATTGGAGGTCGTCCAAGGGGATGCTATTGTGAGTTAACATCGAAGAGTGAAGTTTGTAACTCTGTATGTAATTGATTTACTATAATACAAAGTTACTTTACTTGGTGTGGTGGGTTTTTCTCCCATAAGGATTTTCCCACGTATATCTGGTGTTATCTTTGTGTGTGTGATTTATTATTGTCTATCATTTTTTTCTGTGAATGTGCATCTCAAATGTATGTAAATTTTTAAATGAAGTTTTTTGTATTTCTCTTTTGAGGATTTTTCATTAGGAAGGTGTTCTCTGCACTGTTGCTTTCCTTACAAGTGGTATCATAGCCTGGCCAGTTGTGTTATCCTTGTGAGTAGGGCTTGTTTTTTGTGCTAATCTTGTTCAGTGGGTGTCTTGCAAAAGAAGGACTGATTACTTTGTTTACTATTTAAGATGGCAAGTACATCAGGTAGAATAGAACTTGAAAAGTTCAATGGAAAAAATTTGGAGTTGTGGAAACTCAAAGTGGAAGACTTGTTGGTGGATAGAGACCTCTGGATTGTTGTGTTTGGAACTATGCCACAAAGTATGAAACAAGAAGATTGGGACCTCACAGATAGAAAAGCTAGAGGGTTGATAAGACTTTGTTTGGATGATTTTGTACTCCTGAACGTCCATGAGGAGAAGACTGCATCTCCATTATGGAAGAAACTTGGTGGCATTTATCAAGGAAAGTCTTTGAGGAATAAGTTATTCCTAAGGAAGAAGTTGTACTCTTTGAAGATGGAAGAAGGTGCATCTGTAGCAGACCATCTGAATTCAATTAATATGATTGTTGCTCAGTTGGAATCTATGGGTGTGAAGATAGAGGATGAGGATCATTGTATGCTTCTGTTATGCTCCTTACTTGGCACTTAGGACCATTTGGTAATGGCTATTGGAAGTACGACAACTACTTTGAAGATGGAAGATGTGGTTGCCTCACTGTTGTCAAAAGAAATGTAGAGGAAGTATTCTAAGATGACCAAGGAGGCTCTTGTTGTTTGAGGTAGATCAAAGGAGAGAGGTAAGAAGAAGGACAAAAAGCCTAAATCCAAATCTGTAGGGAGATCAAAGTCTCCTAGTAAGAAGTCGAAGGTGAAATGTTGGAAGTGTAGGCAGTCTAGTCATATCCGAAATGATTGTAAGGAGGAGAAAAAGAAGAAAAATTAATCTTTAGAAAATGACTCCTCCTAGAGTGATGCAAATGCCTTCATTGCAACCTTGGCAACTCAGGAATCGGATGATGTTTGGCTGATTGACTCAGGTGCATCTTTTCACATGACATCTCACAGAGATTGATTCACTAAGTATGATGGTGGAAAGATTTACCTGGCAAGTGATTCATCTCTAGAGATTGTTGATCATGGAAGAGTCACAATCCAATTCCCTGACGAAAGAATCAAAGGGATTGATGGTGTACTACACATACCAAGTTTGGCTCGTAACCTACTTTATGTCAGTAAGTTTAATGATGTTGGCGTGCAAGTTTCTTTCTCGAGTGGAGGTTGTAAGATGACTAGAAGTGTAATGGTGATGGTTAAGGGTGTACACAAAGGCACTCTATACAAGTTGGATGCACGTCTTGTTATATATAATGTCTCTGTAATGTCAAGCAAAGTTGCTTGTGTAGAAAAGGAGAATGAAGCTCCTTTGGGTGAAAATTCCTTGGAGGTGAAACTCCCAACAGAGAAGACCATGTTGTGGCATCATAGACTTAGTCACATAGGAGAGAAAGGCTTAAAAACCTTGAAAATAAAAATCTTGTTGAAGGGCTTGTTGATTGTAACCTTGAGTTTGATTTCTACGAACACTGTGTTTATGGAAAGCAACATCGTGTTTCATTTTATTTGAGTCCTCATAAATATTCTGGTGTACTGGATTATGTTCATTCTGATGTATTTGGTCCAGTGAATGTTCCTTCATTATTGAAGTCTAGATATTAGGTTTTCTTTATTGATGATTATTTGAGAAGGGAATTTGTGTACTTTCTTAAGAGTAGATTAGAAGTATTCAGTTGGTTTAAAGAGTTTAAAAACTTGGTAGAAAATCAGACTGGAAGGAAGATCAAGTGCTTGAGGATGGATAATGGTGGTGAGTTTAGTTCTGTAGATTTTCAAAGGTACTGTAAAGACCATGGGATTAAAACGCATAAAACTACACCTTATAATCCACAACAAAATGGAGTTGTTGAAAGGATAAACCAAATGCTAATGGAAAGAGCGAGAAGTATGTTGAGCAGCGTTGGTCTAGAGCAAAAGTTATGGGTTGAGGCTATGACTACAACATGTTACTTGGTAAATCATTCACCTTGTTCAACTCTTGTTGACAAAACACCTTTGGAAGCATAGTCTAGTAAGAATCCCTCTCTGAGACATATTTGTGTCTTTGGCTGTGAGGCATATGCATATGTGCCAAAAGAGAAAAGATCAAAGTTGGAGAACAAGGCTATTAAATGTATCTTCATTGGCTATGGTGTTGGTGTGAAAGGATACAAGCTTTGGAATCATGTTACTGAGAAGGTTTTGTACAAAAAAAGTGTAATCTTTTGTAAGCTGAAGCTTTCAGTAGTTGATCTGCAATTAGAGATAGATAAAAAGGAAAAGAAGAATGAAGTACATGAAATTCCTCAAACTCTAGAAAAAGAGGAACTACAAAGTGTACCTGAAACTAAGGAGAGTTCTAGCAGCTTTGAGAGTTCTGAAGAAGAAGAACCACAACCTCAACCTCAACCTATGAGGAGGTCTACACATGAAAAGCATCAACCTGATAGGTACAAATTTTCTATGTTGGATTCAAACTGTCCCTATGCTTTGATTACTAGCACTGATGAGCCTAGGATTGTGAAAGAGGAAATTAATATGTCTAACTGAAATTCCTGGTTGGAAGCCATGAATGAAGAAATGGGATCATTGAAGAAGAATGAAACAAGGGATTTGGTACCTTTTCCTAAAGGGCGAAAGCCTGTTGGCTATAAATGGGTATTTAAGAAGAAGACTGGTCTATATGACAGTGTTGAAAAGTATAAAGTTTGGTTGGTCACGAAAGGGTATTCCTAGGTGGAGGGAATTGATTATGGAGAAATATTTTCTCTTGTAGCTAAGTTGATATCTATTAGATTTCTTTTGTCACTTGCAACTGTGTATGACTTAGAGATCAAGTAGATGGATGTGAAGACATTGTTTCTTCATGGAGAGTTCGAAGAAGAAATTTATATGTCCCAGCCTAAGCACTTTGTTGAAAAAGGTCAAGAAAGCCTGGTTTGCAAGTTAAAGAAATCTTTGTATGGTTTGAAGCAATCGCCTAGAATGTGGTACCAAAATTTTGACACCTTTGTGTTGTCGTTGGAATTTGTGAGATCAAAATTTGATCATTGTGTGTATTACAAAACTAAAAATGATTGTGTGCTTATTATTACCTAGTATGTGGATGATATGTTGTTCATAGGAAATAGTAAGACTATGATTTTTGATCTTAAGTCTCAGTTGTCTGCAAAGTTGGAAATGAAAGATTTGGGTGCAGCAAGGTATATTTTGGGGATGGAAATAAAAATGGATAGAGGAAGTCGAAAGCTTTGACTCAGCCAAATTATATCAATACTATCCTGGAGAGATTTGGAATGACTAAATGCAAGTAGCTAGTTGTTCTAGTGTTGCAAGGAATGAAACCATCTATTGAAGGTTGTATGAAGTCTTCTGCTGAGATGAAGGACATGAATAGGGTATTGTATGCAAGTTTTATTGGTAGTTTAATGTACGCAATGGTCTGTACTAGGCCAAACATTTCCCAAGCAGTGGGAGTTCTTAGTTGGTTTATGGCTAACCCAGGAAGGTTGCATTGGGATGCTATGAAGAGGGTTTTCAGATATTTAAAGGGTACCTCAAATTTTGCTCTGTGTTATCATGACAACTTGTGAGATCACAAAGATCTCTTAGAATTCATGGGTATGTGGATTCTGATTGGGCAGGGGACATTGATAGCAAAAGATCCACCAGTGGATACATTTTCATGTTATTTGGTGGAGCAGTGAGTTGGATGAGCAAGTGGTAGGTTGTAGTCACTTTATCTACTATTGAGGCAAAATATATGGCAGTAACACACACCTTCAAATAATTCATTTACCTTAGGAATTTATGTTTAGATCTCAGGTTTAGTGTAGGGAAAATTATGATTTGTTGTGATAGTCAGAGTGCTATTTATTTGGCAAAAAATTCCACTTTCCATGCCAGGATTAAGCACATTGATGTACAATATCATTTCGTTCGCGATATGGTGGAGGATGGAAAGGTTAATCTAGAAAAGGTGGATACTTTGGAGAATGTTTGATGCATTGACAAAGCCCATGAGCACAGATAAGTATAGGTGGTGTGTCAGTTTGATGGGCCTTGGGGCCTATGATCTTCATTAAGTTTGAGTTTGGAGCAAGCCAATAAGTCTTCATCAAGTGGGAGCTTGTTGAAAAATGTGCCTCAACCTGCTAGCTTGAACCTTTGTTAAAGACTTGGCTGATGTCCCCTTTGTTGGTCTTCACTGTCGGACTATCGCCCAAATCTTGAACCTTGAAACTTAAGTCATGGGGTTTTGAAAGTTTTTAACTGCATGATATCATGCGGGTTGTGGGATCGATGTTTTCTCTAACCTTGTAACCTTGTCGTGGAGTTTGGAAGTTTCTTAACTTCCCAACTAGCCGATCGTCTTCAATGTCACGATGATCAAGAATTCTCTAACCATCGGTGGGAGTTATGAATTTTGGGTTTTCCCCAACTAGGTGATAGTGTTATCAGCTTGTCGCAGAGTTCAGGAAAATCCTAATTGCCAGTTGGAGGTTGTGAAGTTTGTGTTTTTCTCCAATTGAGTGACAAGCCGATGATTTGGTGGGACCGGTTTGCATGGATGGTGATGACAGTGACTTGGATGCCGACGAATGTGGGGACCACTTAGAGGTTGGGAGTTAAATATTTAAGCCTTTACTAGAAGAATTGTTACAAATATTGTAGATTCCCATCTCCATTCTCTGGAATTGCACAAGTGGTGTATGCGTGTCTTGGTGGAGACCACCAGGAACGGCCAATAGTTTGGTGCAATAGTCAAAAGCGATGGACGAGTGATGTGTCGACACATGACACAATTTCATTTGTTGATTTTACATCGCTATTGTAAATTGACAATCATTAGCCAAAAGTTGTATTTTATGTTAGCGATATATTTCCATTTATTGCATGATCTGGCTTTAAATATTTTCTTACCTCCATCCTCCTCTTTCAGCCTATAAACCCATTTGTTTGGTAAATCCTTTATACTTGCAGGAATTATGCATAATTCCCAAGTCTAATTTTTTAGTGAGTCCATTTCTTCTTCCATTCCATGCTCCCACTAAACCTTGGTATCCACCTTCATAGCTTCATCATAACACTCTAGTTCACTAGCATCAATTAATAAAATAGAATACAAAGAGGGAGAAAATATTTTTGGAGGTCTACTTATCCTTGAAGATTGTCTAACATTCACTAGAGTTTGTGGTATTTGTTGTTGTGTTTGTTGTTGCAGAGCATGAGGAACCTTTTGAACATCGTTGTTTGGTGTATCATCCAACACTACATAATCATTTTCTTTCTTCTCATGTTGCTGCAACTAATCTTTGTACAACACTTTCTCATTGAATATGACATCCCTTCTCACAATTTTTTGATTTTTTCAAAATCCCAAAGCCTATAACCAAATTCATCAATGCCATATTCAAAAAATATACATTTCTTTGATTTTGCATCAAGCTTGGTTCTATTTTTAGAATCTACATGTGCAAATGCTTCACAACCGAAGGTCTTGAGAAGATAATAACTCACCTTCTTAACTGTCCATGCTTCCTCTGGAATACCACAACCCAAGGATTTGAGGGACCTATATTGATTAAATAAAAAATAGTGTTTATAGCCTCTGTCCACATGTTTAAAGGCAACCTAGCATGCAATCTCATACTTCGTGCACACTCCATTATTGTTTTGTTCATGTGCTCAACCACTCCATTTTTTCGTGGAGTCCTTGGAACCTTTTTTTGCCTACGAATACCATGAGAGGAACAATAATCTTCAAACTCTTTGCTGCAATACTCACCACCATTATCAGATCTGAGACATTTTAACTTTTTACCTGTCTCATTCTCAACCAAGCTTCTCCATTTCTTAAAAGTTTCACATACATCAAATTTCTGCCTAAGGAAATAAATCCATACCTTCCTTGTTGCATCATCAATAAAAGTGACATAATACCGAGAGCCACTGAAAGAAGATACTTGAGCTGGTCCCCATACATCCATATGCACAAACTCCAATTTCTCATCTTTCTTTTGCTTCCCATCCTTGAGAAAACTAACTCTCTTTTGTTTTCCATACACACAACTTTCACAGAAATTCATATTAACATATTTCAAACTTGGTAAAACATTATTTGAATGAAATAATTTCATACCTTTTGCACTCATATGCCCAAGTCTATTATGCCACAGTACTGATTCAGAATCCATAGCGACTGCTTGATTTTCTACTTGCTGAACTACAACAAATGTTCTTGAACATTGATTTTTATCTGTTATAGCTAAAGTAGAAGGAACAATATGACCTATACAAAGATATAAGGTGCCCACTTTCACACATTTTTCTACCACTAAGGTACCTTTTGTAACCTTCCAATTTTTATCACTAAATGCAACAACACAACCTTCATCATCTAGTTGCCCTGCTAAAATTAAATTTCTTTTTAACTTTGGAACGTGCCTTACCTCATGTAGTAGCCAATGATTCACATTCTACAACTTAATCTTAATTCTTCCCTTTCCAATAATCTAATAGGGTTCATTATCTCCCAAATAAACCATCTCAAAATCCCCTTGGACATAATCAAGAAAATAACTTCTATGGGGCGTAGCATGAAATGAAGCCCCTAAATATAACACCCAAGAATCATCAACATTATCAAGGGAAAGAATCAAAGCATCCTCACCAAATTTATTACTTACTACATTTTATTCTTTATTGCCTTCCTTTTTGTCTCCTTTATTTTTCCAAGACCAGTAATCTTTCTTTAAATGACCCAACTTACCATAGTACCATCAATCCCTCTTGTCTCTAGATTGGGACCTTTTGTCATTTGATTTTCCTCGTGACTTCCCATGACTTCCAGAATTCTTTCCTCTCTCCTTTGTTTTGCCCCTGATTTCTGCATTCAAAAAACTACCTGATGTGGATGTTCCACCTAAGCTTTTCCTACGAATTTCCTCGCTTAAAATAATACCAACAATATCATCAAATTTCAATGTATTCGAACTAGAAACATAATTGCTAATAGCCATTACCAAGCTATTCCAACTTTCTGGCGAAGAACAAAGAATCAAAAGAGCCATAACTTCTTCATCAAAGTTTATATTTAGAGAAGTTAATTGACTGGTAACCGCATTAAACTCATTTAAATGATTAGCAACTGACCCACCTTCTACCATTTTCATATTAAATAAACACTTCATAAGAAATACCTTATTCGAAGCAGAAGGCTTTTCATATAACTTCGCCAGGGTTTCCATCAACTCTTGAGTTGTCTTTGTTGTTATAATATTGAACACCACCGATTGTGCTAGGCATAAACAAATGGGTCCCAGTGCCTTTTTGTCCAAAATATTTCAATCCTCATCACTCATTGTTGTCGATTTCTTGGCTATTCCTTCCAACGGCCTCCATAAATCCTTCTAATAGAGATAATCCTCCATTTGCATCTTCCATAACTGATAGTTCTACCCATTGAATTTATCTACCTTCAATTTACCCTTGTCCGCCATTTCTCCCACTTAACCATGAGAATCTCACTCAACCGTGAGACTTTCCTGTAGACGATAATCAAACACAACCCGCTCTGATACCACTTGTTAGGGTTAGAATGCAAATATCTAACAATTAAATGCAAATTTAATGAATAAACATAGAAATAAAACACACACAAAAAATTAACATAGAAAATTTAACGTGGTTCACCCAATCCGAGCTACATCCACAAAATCGAAGCCATCCAATTTTATTATCTAGTGTAAAACATATTACAATCTCACTAATAATGCCATACTACAACTCCCATCCCAACCACTTATAATAAGCTTTTTGGAAGCTTCCAGAATTAGGGTTCTACAAAGTCAATTTTTTCTTTTGTCGGTGACGAAGCGAAAAATGGGAAAAAAAAATTCTTGGGGCCTGTCGCCCCTGAACACCTACCCAAGGCTTGGCTCGGCTCCGGACCCCGATGAGGATACAAGAAGAGTGTACAGTATAGTGTGATTAGTCGCCACATACCAATATTTGGTGCCAACCTATTTGGTGGTTACACATGTTTGAGGTGCGTACATTTCATTGAAGTTGAATTAGAGAAGGTTATTCAAGGTTTTGAAAGATATATATGTAAGGTCAAATCTTTGGAGATGTGTGTGGCATGGAATAATGCATATGTGATAATGTGTTGAGATTTGAGTGTGAGCAAGAATGCCTAAGACTATCGGAAGTAGTGAGTAGAAGGTGTCTACAGTTTAGTGTACCATAAGTCATTGGAGGTAGTGATCCAAAGGTTGCGGATGGTAAAGAGACATTGTGGCGGTTTCTTTAGTTGCCCTGAGGTAGTGAACCTTCTTGTAGCTATTTCTTTGTAATCGGGAAGAAGTGTTATTTCTCGGTAGTGAACCTTTTCTTTTGGACAGTGAGTCCTCTAGGTAGTGAGCCTTTTGTAATCAGTTTTGGTTTTCGTATAGTGAGTTAATCCTCACCGTGATTTTTTCCTTCTATAGTTTTTCACGTAAAAAATTGGTGTTCTATTTTGAATGTTTATGGATGTGTTATTTTATTTGTTTGCATTCATGCTAATACTCAATAAGGGTTTGAAGGTTTTAATGCACAATTGATTCACCTATCCCCTTGCCCCCCCACTCCCAATTTCTCCTATGTGCCTAATAATAGATGAGGGGTTTGATTTGTTGACCTTAATCCTATTAAATAATTAATGAAAAATTATATATTTGATAAAATAGTATTTAAAAATTATCCATCCTACACTGTTACTTTTGTACATCATTTCATTAACTAGCTTTTATCAAATGAGCATTAAAATATATTAAATATGTAAAAGAAACTTAATTCTACATTTCTTATTTAATCATATTCATATTGTATTTAAAGATTCTTTGGATCATTACATCGGATATAAGTAGCTTTACTTTTGAGACTAAAAGTTACTACTTGAGTATCAATTTCAGTCTTAATTAATCATTTGCTCATGTCACATGTGCATATGTTTGCATGATCTTTTTATAACATTCATGAATATTTTTATTCATGATCCTACCTATCATTATATATGCTTTCTAAAAGTAAATCTTAGTAACTTTATAATATCACATATTTATATTCATATATAATAATAAATTTTTAAAAAGTTATATCAAATTATTTCTATTTTTAGATACAATTAATACATAAAGGTTACCACTACATGACTTTATTCAACAGCAATCATTATTATATAAAACTACTTCATACTTGTTTATGCAAAATTTGTAATGTTTGAAGACAAACCAAATTCTTTTAGATGGACACCAATGATTCCCAAAGATACTCTTAGATCAATTATTTTCATCATGAACTTAAACCACATTAAAAGTTTGTCATTAATTTTCTGTGACAGTGAATTTGTCATGTTCCCACAGTGAATTGTTGTTGGCAGTGCTGGTAACTTCATCCTTATAATTTTTTGTTACTCTATTCCATATATAAAAAAAACATGTTTTTATCATAGATCTGTAGAATTTACTTCATCGAAAGTTCATTATAATTTTGCAGTCCAGAACTATCTTAGACTTGTAAACCTAATAATCAACTTGAATAACACCAAACTAAGTCCAAAATGATTTCATCCCACGAATTTCCCGTGGAATACAAGACGACAAAGGAAGCCAAAGATTCATTCATTGAAATTTAACGCACTTTGATGGAGCATTCAATGTGTTGCTCATTCTATCTTATCTCTATATCTGTGATCACCTGCACACGCCGTACTGATATTTTGATCGCCACCTGCAACAGTTTTCAGTGTGAATAGTTGTCAATGGCGAAAAGACTGTAATGTGAATATAAGTTGTTCCCCGTACACACCATCATTCACCTGTTTCCCACTTATCTTGCACAAAAATGGGTGGAACCATCAGAGATTTGTCCCTTCTGAAGGCTACAAATCCAACTCCAAAAATGGGTAGAGCCATCACAGATGTCAAATAGTGATTTAGTTATTATTAGCAGAAGAAATTCTGCACTTGCTTATAACTACAGTTGAGTTTAAGTTTTGTTTCTCTGAATGGGTGTCTACTTCATGAATGTGTTAAAAGCTAGTTTTTTAAGTCTTTTCTTTAAGGATTCTTTACAAGTTATTTTTTGGGTTTTGCAATTATAAGTTTGTGATTAGTTTTTTGTGACCGTGAATTAGTGGTGGTAAATTTTCCTTCAGGTGAATTTGTTATGGGGTGAATTTGTCATAGAGTCTATTCAAAAAAAATATATATTTTATTTATTTTTAAAATGTGGTGTCTATTTTATTATGTCTTAAAATTTCCTTTTGAATGTGATCTTCAAGTCTTCAAATGCGAGGTTTCTGTTTCACAATTTGAAGTTTCGATTAAGTTAATGATTTTGTTCCACAAATAATTGATTCCATGTTTAATATTGACCAACATAATCCTTAAGCAATACATATCTCAAAATTGTTGAGCTTAAATGTGGTCTCCAAGTATTCAAATTTAGGATGCTTACCAAATTCCTTGGTTTGATTTTTGATTATAGACTCCATGGCAAAACCATCTAATTATAATTTATACTCTTATAGGTGAAATTCCTATCATAGTAAATTCATTGAATTGCTCTTTGAATTATGTCTTCTAAGTCTTTAGTAAATTCATTGAATTGCTCTTTGAATTATGTTTTCAAGTCTTTAAAAATGGAGTTACTTGTGAAAACTCGTTGTTTGAAGTTTTAATGAAAAAACATCACTCCAAAGATAATTGATTGTGGGTTATTAGTCTATCTTAAATCACATAAAAATAAAAATAATTATGAAATATGCAAGTTATTTTGAAAAGAAATTTAATTTAATTTATTATATTAATTATTCATAAGCTAATTTAGAAAGGATTATTGCAATGAATTTTTTTTTTAATTGTTAAGAGTTACTATTAAAATGGCATTCTAATAAGTATTTGTTTCTAGATTTTTATAGATGAATCATATATTCAAAATTAAGAACTTCTCAGTAAATAGATTAATCTCATAGGCGAAAAAGAAAAAATCTAATTGTCTATAAATTTTTAGGGTAAATTAATTAAATAAATATATGATAAATTCAATAAGATTAAAGAGTTGAGGCATTTAAATATTTGGAATAAAAAATTGAAAAAAATTTATAAATCAAATAAATCAAATAAAAATATCTACATTGAAATCTAATGTACATATGATGCAATAGATGTTTGTAAATGATTTATTAATATGAAATAAAATTAAGAATGATAAAAAATGCCTTAGAATCTAGAGATTCATTATCTATTTTCTAAGCCACTTTCATATTTGTGGAAATGATCTACATAATT
This sequence comes from Sequoia sempervirens, assembly GCA_007258455.2. NCBI lineage: Eukaryota > Viridiplantae > Streptophyta > Pinopsida > Cupressales > Cupressaceae > Sequoia > Sequoia sempervirens. The sequence continues at coordinate 273,501,395 of VDFB02000003.1, read as the reverse complement.
GTAGATTTGAGGTAGAATTAAAAATTTAAATTATGGTGTGTAGAATGGACCTTTTCTTAGTTAACTATGAATGTATGCATTCATATTATTTGATTGGAAATGTTTAGGAACAAAATGGGCATTGTTGTACAGAGGGTTTATTCTACCTTGGCCCAATCACCAAGTACAAATTTAACAACTGTAAGAGAGGGGGACAAACCACATCAAGGCTCCAGGTCACGAAGAGCCAAGAGCGGAGGGTTTCCTTAACTTACCTCACTCTAAAAGATGTTTAGAGACAAGAATCAAGAATGATGAGGACTATAATGTACTTATATCACTCTATAGATCCCAAACTTAAGTTTGGGCTAGGCGAGTTGGTTTTTAGAGTCGGTACTATGTCTCAGACAACTCTTTATCTGAGGATAGCAACATAGTTCTGGGACGACAACACGGCGTGTTGACATCTCTCGAACACGTTGGCATCCATACAATTGAAAAGTAGTGAACACAATACAAACTACCTAAAAACTAACTGATAGCCTAGCTAATGGACTTTAACGAAAATGACAAGATGATGAAATACATAAAGTAAATGCATAAATAGTGGAGCAAATAGATAAAGACTAAAGTGATAAAGACCAACTCATAGAAGCCCCAATTCGCCAACTAGCTCCACACGTACATTCACCTACACACAAGCAAGAAGGGGGAAATTGTTGGGGCTGTATAGGGGAAGTACCTTAGTCAAACCCCTATTTTGGTGTTTCCACCTCCACTGACAGCCAAAAAGAAACAAAGTAGAAATATGCAATAAAGGAAAGAAGAGAGAACAATACACACTACAAAATAATATAATGTTATTCAATCAAATCACAAAGGAGAGGAGTGAAACATTACGACCTCCACCCAAAATCTCACTAGCCAATGGAGGAGAATATGGACATGGCAAGGTCACCATAGCTACAATTGCAATGAAAGGAGGTCTCGCAAGACTCCAATCCCACACTTACAATGGCTTGCTTCACACTTGCTATGTGGAGTTGATGGAGTGTTGTTGTTGCAATAGAGTGTTGAAAATGTTGCTTGAATGTGTTGGAAATGTTAAGAGATGGCTTGAGAATGTGAGTAGATTGCAAGAGAGATTGTGAAGAGATGAAATGGAATGCTTAGAGGATCAAATGGAGTGAGAATGGATCAATTTGAAGGAAGAATAAGGAACTTTCGGGTCAGTTGGTCGAAGAGGGACGTTACAATTCATCCCCAATTGAGAGTGTACAATGCCTTTACCAACTTTAGATGCAGGAATCCATTAGGGATGACAGTGCACCACACGGACGTTTGTGCGTCATGCGTGCATCCCCAATAGAAATTCTCTCACCAATGCACAAGATAGATTCCAAGTGGAAGGAAGGTAGTTGGGTGATGTGGTATTTTGCCTTTGGATTTGATTTTCTAAGGTGAGGGTGCGTGAAAGGGGAATTTGCATAAGGGGTGAAAATTCGCTCCTATACAACTTTGTGGAAAGATCATAGTCAAGTAAATAATGTACTAGTGTTGATGGAGAAAGGTAATGCAATAATGAGTGCTTGGATTATTTTAATGATTATTAAAATTTGTTTTATATCTAGGTATTAGATGTATCGTATCTATAAAAATAAACTTAGGATTATATAAATTAAATATAACAGATGTCAAATATGACAAGTGAAACATCTTATAATTCAAGTCAACATATAATGAATTGTGGAAATAGTTAGGTTGATCTAAAATTTGAATTCAAATATATGAAGTTCTAGGTTCAGTTATATAAATCATGCAACTAACATGGGTCACTTGAACAAATTCAACATTGAACATTGGGAAAATCAATTGTGATTGATTTATAGGAGTGCAAATGAAATTAGGTAAGGATTAAATTATATTTCATAATTTTTGATTAATTAAACTTCATATTAATTTTTTATGTATCATGATAATATTATTTAATTATGAGGAATATATATATTATGTATATTGATCTAATTATAAATGTTGTTTTTTTAGATAAAACGGTAGGGCCACTAAAAAACATGATATATTAAAATTAGATTAGAAAATTACATAATTATGCAGATATGCATAGCGAAAAACTTGGACTGAAGCAACGTTAATTTAACAAGTAAGCTTATCAATCCCTTAAAGAACATTTGAATAATAAAAATTACTAGCTTAGAAGAACCAAAGGCTAATCAATATGGATTTCACTTGAACTGGCTAAATCAGGCAATATTAGAAATGCTAGAAAATTATGAGGGTCTAAAACAACATACTTAATGAGGAAGTGAGCATAATTGAACATATTGTGGGAACTCAAGTACACAAATTCACTCACCAAAGACCTCATATCATTTATCCATGCCATAAATTCTTTAGGATTGTTTCCAGTTAGACCAAAAACCATCAAATAGAGGAGCTAAACCATACAACTACTTATTTCTATCTAGAAATCCACCCACAAGTAATAACTAATATCCATCCTAGGTAGCAGAAAGAACTAGACATGAGAAAATAGATGGTTGTAGAAAGCTTAACGATCTCTAACCATCACATTGCATTCATTACATTGAACACAAAAACCAACTTCAATACAAAGGGCTAGTAAGATCTAATTATAAATGTTGCTTCAACTATTATCTTGTATTTATAGATATTCAAGTGCAAATTTGTAGGTTAATATTCCTTGACCTATGGAAAATTGTGAAAGTTTTCAAGAAAAAAATATTATCTTTTCTTTGATAAACCTAGGGTTACCCTATGAGAGGATTAAGGTATTCTTGTGTGTGTATTTGTAATTTTTTGTTGATTATTTTATATTATTTTGTTGGTTATTTTATTAAGTGAGTTTTGGTTAGGATCTCTCAAGTGGAAATATTTTGAAATTGAGTAGGAAATTTAAAGACCTTTTTATATCTATTTTTATATTATTGGTGTAAAATTAAATTTATAATATAATAAAATATTTTATTTTAGTTCATAATAGAATATATATTATGTTTTTTCAAAGTTTCCAAAGCCTTGAAAATTGACCTGGAAGATAAGTGGTGAGATTGGAGAAGGAAACACGATTTTGAGAGGAAAATTTAGCACCTCTTCCCTAGATTTATTACATGTAGATAATAGATATTTATTAGTTATATGTAGACAATATATTAATTGACTATTATCTAGTTAAGTATATTTTGAATATTTGATTAGGTTGGATCATTGGGATTCATTTTTTTACCTTTAATGTTTCAAATAGTTTTGGAGGGGAGAAAATGGGAGAAATAGAGAGCTTAGAGGTGAGAAAATTAAGAAGCTTGGATCAAGAAACATCTTAAGTTCTCTTAATTATAGAGGTAGTAATTATCCCCTTTTGTATTTCAATGAATGGTTGTTAAAATGGTTGTTACATATTGATATATTTTTCTTGTGTAAATTGAACCGTAAGGAAAATAGGTGGTGGAAATTCCATTATTTTCCTTAGGTCATTCAAGAATGTCCTAGGGTCCCCAATTGGATTGACTATCAACCCCAAAGGTGAGTCAATTCTCAACAAGGAATACTAGGAAGGGGTTCTTTAAACTTTGAGGGGTTCACCACCAAGCAAAGGCTTGGAAAAGACAACGTAACATTTAACTCACAAAACCTAGTAGTGCAAGCTAAATGATGAGTGTAAATGATGAAATTAAGCAACATGAAGTTATGATGTGTGTACCTAGGAAGTTTGGAAATGTGATGAGGATTCTAGAAATGCAAAAATGTTGTCAAAATATGTCAGGGAGGACTAAGACACCCTTACTATTGTCTTAGTCCCGCTATTGTTTTTTGGGGGGGATACAGAATCTTTGAATGTTAGAACAGGATTTGAAAGAATCTCTGCAAAATTCCACCAAGAGGACTAAGACACCCTTACTACCATCTTAGTCCCGGTCTGAATTTCTAAAATCTCTTAATGCGATCACGAGGTTCAAGGTCTACACTTCCTTCTTCACCAATTCTTCAGATCTAGACCTATAAATAACTTACAGAACAAAGGAAATTTGATTGATTGTTTATGGGAGTTTTCCTTGGTCAAACCCCTTGTTTGGTAATTAAACCTTGATGAAAATGCATAGATCTAAAAAATGGAAATGTGTGTGAGCCCTAATCTTAAGTGTATCTGAGATTATGCAAGCTAGACCATGGAGAAACCCTATTCAAATGTGTTAGAATAGAATTCCTAAGATTAAAATAAAAATGATCTACAAAGGAGATCTCTAATGACCCCAGTAAGTCATAAACATGAAAGATACCTTCCTTAAGAAGAAAATAGAACAACAATGGAAGATGGAATCACTCAAAAAACAAGTCCTTAGGCTTGGAAGAATGGATAGTTGCATCTCCAACCTAGAATCTCTCATGATCCTCCATAGGCATCCATCATCAGTCTTTGGAAATGCTAGATCTTGGCTTGAAAATGGATTTGAAAACCTACAAAAACACAATAGAAGGCTACTCCAAGACTTCAATTCCTTGCTTCTTGAAACTCTCCTTCAAACTTACTTCACTTATCTCAACTTTCTTCAACTTACTTGCTTCTTATGTGAAAAATGGGTGTGAATCTTACTTTTATAGGCATTCCTATCCAATAACCTGATTATTAGATCCCAAAGGCCGACAAAAATGCTAATTTAATTCAAATATTTTCATTTCTTGCTCTTAATTCATGAAAATAAAGCCCTCGGGACTAAGACACCCTAGGTGGCATCTTGGTCCCACTAAGGGGGACTAAGATGCCACCAAGGGTGTCTTAGTCCCACAAGACTTATTTTGCAATTTTAAAAGGTGGGTTACCAAGATTAAAGGTTGTTTATGGATTTTGGTCAAGTTAGAGTTGAAATATGCCTCAGGATGCACCAAAAGGAGTCTTAGGGTCCCATAATAGGTGACTTAAAGGGAATTTAATGGAAGGGGTGCCAAAATAGGTCCAATTTAAGTGTGAAAATGCAAAGGTATGCATTTTTCTACACTACATAAATAATATTTTTATAGAAAATTATTAGGGTTGGAGATTTTTTGTGTTGGGTGTGAATCTTCCCATTTGAGTTAAGAGCCGCCTATTTTTTTGGGTTAAGAGAAGTGTTCATCCTCTTTTGAGGAAATTTCTAAAATGATGTTATTTGGTATTGAGTGCTTATGTGTGACGATGATTTTAAGTATGGGGATAATATGTTTGAAAACTAAGTGTTCATTTGAGCAGATAGGTTTTGTTATGGATCTAGTATATAGATATCTTATACATGACTCTTTTCATTTTGGGTAAATGATTTGGGAGGATATATACTATGATGTGTTATGGTGATTTGCGAATATTGATGGGTATTGAAAATATTTAGATTTGATTTATATTTAGTTTACTAAGAGGCTAGTGAGTCCTATTGACCCCCCTTTTAATGGCTCTTAAGAAGATCCATTTATTTGAGTTAGCCATTTGGGGCTTGTAGATTTTTGTGTATGTTGTTTTCTATTGTGAAAACTTAATTTCTTGATGTCATCACCCTATCCTTAAGAAGTTAAGTATTATTCAATAAGATGAAATATATATATATATATATATGTTTTAATAATAATATAGTTTTGAAATAAACTTTAAGAAAAATATAGACTAAAATACCACTTTAACTAAAACTTTTGAAGTTGGTAGTAAAGGGAAGATATAGAGAAATATGGTAAATAAACTCTAATTTATGAAGGTGTGAAGAGTAATTTTGGAGTTTTCATAAAAAAATCATGGAGTGGGGGGTAAGGTAAGAAGGACAAGACTACAACTTAACCTTACCTCACTCGCCTTAGGCACTACCAATGTGAGCCTAATATTCTTCTTGGATGCAAAACATTTCGAAGTCCCTATCTAAGAAATAAAGATATATTAGGGGGAGTCATTCTTTGGGGAGAATGGTGGGTTTTTATTTTATTATTATTTTAATTAGTTTTTGTAAGAGAGGGGGACCAACCACACCAAGGCTCTAGGTCATGGAGAGTCGAGAGCAGAGGGCTACCCTAACTTACCTCACTCTAACAGATGTTTTGGGATAAGGATCAACAATGAAGAGCACTCTAAAGTGCTTATCTCACTCTATAGACCCGAAAAATCTAGTTGGGGCTAGAAGAGTTGGTTTTTTGAGTCATTATTGCACCTCAGAAAACTCTCTTTCTGAGGATGGCAGTGCGGGTCTAGGACAACAGCATGGTGCATTGGAATCTCTCTAGCATGTTGGTGTCCTTACGGCTAGAAAAAGTTAAATGAAGTAAAAAAACACTAGAAACCAACTAAATAGCCTAGCTGACTAATCTTAACAAAAAAAACATAATGATAAAGTATGAAAGATAAGTGTGGAAATGATAAAGTAAATAGATGAACACAAGGGTGATGAATATCAACTCACAAAGGTGCTAGTTCGCTAGCGAGCTCCACACACACATTCACCTATAGACAAGCAAGAGGATAAAATTGTTGGGGCTATATAGGGGTTTTCCTCAGTCAAACCCCCACTTTGGTGTTTCCACTTCCACGAACAACCAGAAAAGCAATGAAGTAGAAAGTATGATAAAGGAAATAGAAGAGAAAGAGAGATTGTTGAACACTATAAAACAATACTATGCTACTCTATCAAACCACAAAATGAAGCATTACCACCTCCACCCAAAGGCTGTCAAGGCCAATGAAGGGAGAATGCAAGCAACAAACTTGGCAAAGTCACCAAAGTCACAGTGGTGATGAAGGGAGGTCTCGCAAGACTCCAAGCTTACAACTTCTATGGTATCCTCACATGTACAAAACTAAATTTGATGGAGTATCAAGTTGTTGCAATGCTCAATTAAGTTGTGTAGATTGTTGGAATTGTGAGAAGACGTAAAGATGGAATGAAAATGCTTAAGGATGTAAAGAAGTAGATGAAGTGAGTGTGAAAGGAATACCTTTGAAGGCCAAAAGGAGTCATTTTGGGTTGGTTGGTCACACAAAGGCATTACAATTCATCCCCAATGAGGAGTGTAATGTCCCTACAGACTCTAGAGGCAGGAATCTATCAGGGATGGCAGTGTGCCACGTAGACGTTTGTGCCCCACGCTCGTGTCCCTGACGAAAATTCCCTCACCAATGCACAAAACACACACCAAGTGGATGGAAGGAAGATGGGTGATGTGGAATTTTTCCTTTGGGTTTGATTTTCTAAGGTGAGGGTATGCAAAAGGGGAATTTACACAAGGGGTGAAAATTCACTCCTATACATTTTCCCCCCACTTTAGCGAGCACGAGTATCGATGAGTGTTTGATAAAGTAGATCAAAGAGTTAGAGATGTATACCTAATTCATAAAGGAAGTAGACTGTAATCTGGAAAGCTTGAAAGCACAAGACAAGCAAAGGACTCCACAAGTATTCCCTCCTGAGGAGGTTTGAACAAAGGACTTTGTAGCTCTGTGGAACTACAAAGTTGCAAAAAGCACACCAAAGGCTTGTAGACCAATGATGGAAAAATCCCATAGGATGAAAGCACTTCACAGGCCCTAAGACCTACAAAGAAGGCATTCCCCCAAGTAATATCTCATGAAGGAATCCCAATTGAAGGGGACTCTGCAGAGTCAAACTAGAAAGCGACTTCACAAGCACACCTACAAAGCAACATGTTAATCCATAGATAAAACATGTCAAAAAACAAAAAATAGCCATGTAGGAAAACAGATTGACAGTCACGTAGACAGTCAAAAAGTCAAAAATCTTTCAAAGGGTTCCCTCGGGAACCCTCCAAAAGAAAAGGGGTCCACTCAAGGGACGCGCTGTTTGAAAATGAAAGAGCATTTTTTTCTCAAATTAATTCAACATCAATGAATCCTTTCGAAAGATGTTCACTTCATCAAGGAATTAGAAAGGAAGAAAATTCCCCCTCACGAGGGGAAGGTCAAGGCTTCTCCAATAGGAAAGGTTGCTCCCTTCTTGGAGGAAAGTCTTCAAGTTCTTTCTTTGTGAACCCATGATGAAGGAAACACATTCCACAAGGGGTCCAAGTTGAGAATGTGATTTTTTGAAAAAGTTTGAAAATATTTTTGAGAAAAGATTCATTGGCTATGAATCTGTTTTCTAAAAATCAAAACATTGTGAAAGTGATACGGTCACACATATGAGGCACAACTCAAGAAAAGAAGAGAGAAAGATAACCAAGATTGCAAAAGGAAACAATAACATCACAAACAAAGGGCACAGGGGTGATCTAATATTTTAGAGTCAAAGCTACTCATAAATATATATAAGTATAGTAATAGTATATAGATGAATTGTCATCAACCCCACAAGAAAATAAAGTAAAAATAAAAAAAGGGGTCAACATGGAAGGGGAGCTTAAATGCCCCCAACACTTTGCATCATCCCCAATTTTCCAAAAGTCAAAACACATAACAAAGGAAGAATGATGCCACAAATAGAGGAAGTTTATGACACATAATCACTCCTATATCCAAGCACCTACAAGGGTGACAAGAGTCATCCAAGAACACATAGCGTAAGCACAGGGGAACACATCACAACAAAAACATACCTAATCTAAAGATAAAGAAGAGGCATCGCCCCTAACACTCTTCAACCAAGAGGTCATATGCTTTCCAATCTAGGCCATTATACAGGGAAGGCGAACAAGCCTGCAATGGTGGAATATTAAGGGGGAGCTTCCAAACCTCCTGTAAAAAGGGCTAAAAGAGTCTCCTCCACTTGGTTCTTGTGGAGCAATAATTAGCGACTTCATGAAGATCGACAACAAGGTCAAGACCTCGTACAAAGAGTTAAACATGCACTTCACAGGAGTGCCATGTGTGACCTCAATGAGCAAGGGAGGCGGGGCTCAACATTCACTGTTGGGATCACCAAACGACTCGGGAGAAATGATGAACTCAAGGGATGCTATAACTTGCTTCGTCACCAAGATGGTACAAGCTAGCATAGAACCAACCTTTGAAGAAGGTGGGCTCCTCTTACGCCCCCCATTACTAGAAGGGAAAACCTCTACTTTCTACTTCATCAGAGGGTGTGAAATCCCCATGGATGAGGCAAGAGGTGTAGAGGAGGAGAGAACCATGGTGGACACCACCAAGGTGTTTGAAATGTTGATGGGCTTTGAGAATGGTAGGATGTCCATAAGGGACATCAAAAGAGACAACTCGACCGAAGGAGCGATAAACACCTACACCTTTCTAGGGTTAGGGGCATTCGCACTCGCAGTAGGATCCAAAAATAGAGGCAAAGGGGATAGGAGAGAAGGACATAGAAGGAGGCCCTAGAACAAGGGAAGTCAGCTCTCCTTCCTTCCTCTACAAAGTGGTATGCCCAGCCGCTAGAGCCTTTTCCAATGCTTTTGCTCGCGTGCAAGGCGGTTTCTATGACTCTTGGAGCTAGTTGCCAGGAGTTGAGAAGGAACAAAAGGATCCTACTAGGCCATATGATTTTCCATCATAGCCATCTCCAGCAAATGGATAGACTCCTGGATGGGAGTAGGAGGAGGAGATTGAGAGCTAGCGGGGGGATTTGGCTCTAGTGCCTTGATAGCAGGCCTCTTCCCATTCACTACTTTATGAGCAGGGGTGGTAGGATGCCGCAGAGGGACAGACATAGAGGATTCCTCATGGGGACCTTTCCCCCTACCATACAAGTAGGGCCAAGGTCCAGGAGGCACACACAATAGGAAGGTCCAATATCCTAATCTTGGTTTTACGCCAAGCACGCACCTTCAGACTTCTTATTGTTGGTATGTGGCGACTAATCATGCTATACTGTATAGCCCATGGTATACTGTACACCTCAGCCCCTATCCTTGCTGGGGTCCAGGGCTGGGCGGGGGTTCGGTGGCGGCAACCCCCGAGAAAAATTTTCTTCCTACTTTTTCACGTGATCACCGAAAAAGGGAAAAATCAGATTTTGTAGAACCCTAAATCTGGAAGCTTCTAAGCTTGTTAAAAAGGGGTTCGGATGGGTATTACGGTATGATGAAAAATGCAATTATTCGCAAGATTGTAATAGGTTTTACACTAGATAATAAAAGTATTGGATGGCTGCGGCTTGGTGGATGTAGCCTAGATTGGGTGAACCACGTTAAATTATCTGTGTTATGATTTATTCCGTGTGTGTTTTAGTTTCTTTGTTTATTAATTAAACCTACATTTAATTATTAGATATCTACCATCTCTAACCCTAACACTTATGTGGAATCCAGGAGTAGACGTCCAAAATTATTCTTCAGAAAGGGGAGCAAAAGAGGCACCCCAAGGATGGGTAGGCCTCTCCTTTCCCTTTCGAGAAGAGGAGGTAGCTAGTTTTTGCACTATCAAAAGTTCACTTTCTCAGAGGAAGCGAACTGACCAGGGTGGGCCAGAAATGATCCAATGAGTAGCCCCCACCGGATACCAACAATTGATATCTAGTGTCATACACAACATGCACAATACCTTCGTGGTGGAATTTTAAACACTTATGAATGACAAAAGTGATTTCATTCATGGAAGCTAGTCACAAGATGCCTAACTTCACTTTGAACAAATCAGATTATGTAATAACATCAAAGGTGGTATCTATAGTCCTATGTCCAACTAGGACGGAAAGAGTTATCGATCCATATGACTTGAGGGAGAGTTTTTCATGTGTATGAATGGTGGACTTTGTTTCTTCATACTCCTCTCTTTGTAATGAATTCAGCCATAACGTCTCCTCTGTAATAACACTCACTCGACTCATGGGGTCAACTAGGATCCTTGTCACAATGTTCCCATTAAGGTGAGCAAGAATGTAGAGCGGAGAGGGATTATTTTCAAGGGCATGTCCTGCAAAGTGAATGTCACATCTGGTGAACCAGTCACAGGCTATGGGGAAGGAGTAATTGTGATTGGATATTAACATACACTGAGGGTTGAGTATAAGAATCAGAGGGGTCAATAATCAAGTTAGCAGAGTGAGAAGAAAATGGATTCATGTAGATATGCAACTCACTATTGGATTTCACCACTAATTTATTTACATTTTGTTTCATTCCATCGAGATGAATGGTACCGTCATTGATGTGATCCTATATCTCGTGATGCAGGTGCATACAACATTCAGTTTCATGGCTGTTAACCTGACGGTACTAACAAAAAGCATTCGCATCATACCAATCATGATAAGGTTCCTTGAGAGATCAAGGGTTTTCCAAGGTTAGGATCTTATCCTTCAGCAACTTTTGCAAGATAGAAGAATAATATTATGCTAACTTTGTAAACTTTCTATTGCGTTTGAGGCCATTGTCATTTGTCGTGGCAACTACGTTTGCAACAGCTTTACCTTTTCATGAGATAGATACAATAGATTTTCCTTCTGAATGGAAGCACGAGGAGGATCCCTTCAATTGAACTACCATTTGTTGATATTCTCATAACACAACACACAGATGTGTGAAAGAAGGGTATTTCATTAGGGAAAATTTTTCCTACCAAGCTCTTTATAGATTACCTATGAACACCTTCTGCACATTAGAGTTAGGAAGAGGATATTAGATCTGTGAAAAGAGTGCTTGGTATTGCACTATGAAATCAATTATCTTCTCATTATCCCCCTACTTACATCAGATGAGATCAAAGAAGTTCATCTTAGGACCGATGTTAGCTTGGAATTGTCAGAGAAATTGATTTATAAGTTGATCAAATGAAAATATAGAATTGTCGGGCAAGGAACAATACCACTCGAGTGATGTATCCTTGAGAGATACAAGAAATAATTTTTCCATCAAAGTGTTGTGATGGAAAAAATTTGTACACATGGAATTAAAGGCTGACACATGTGTTTGAGGATCCCCTTTACCGCCATACTTCTCAAACTTGGGAATCTCCATTCCTTGCAAGAAGGGAGTACTTAGGATTACTACCGAAAATGGGCTATGTTGGGAGAAAGGTTGAAAGATAGGCTAGGCAGAAGCCTACGAAAGGCTCACAAACTGGTTTTGCATTCGACCCATGTTTTGAAGAAGGGCATTCAGAACTAGGTCAGAAGATGACAAAGGCCCAATGGAGCCTCCAAAACTACCATCACCAAAGCCACCTCCAAAGCCACCATTGTGACCACCACCAGAGCCACTACCATTGGTAGGGCCTCCACTGGAGCCACCTCCACTACCGAAACCACCACTATGGCCTCCACCAAAGCCACCTTCACTAGTACCACCTCTACTACCAAATCCACCTCCCCTCTTTCCACCAAATCCCCCACCGCTAGAGGCACTAGGAGGGGTGAAACTAAACCCAAGGGGTTTTCTACTCACCTTGAGGGTGTTAGGCCTTTGAGAAGTAGAAGAGACACTGATTGAGGGCCCTATTTTGAACATACATACAAATGTGGTGGGCATTGAAACACCTATTTTTCTTTCATAAGCATCAAGCACTTCCCCTTGGGTGGTACCCGATCTAGGCCTATACGAAGGGATATAAGCTTTGGGTAGATCGGCAAGGCCTTGTAGAAATTCTATTCATGTTCAATCATTCCCTAAAAAATGTCTCACCTCGCCAGTAAGCCTAGTGGCTCTTTCCATGCTCAACACTATCTCTAAATGATTTACAAGGTTTAACAATCTGTTATCTAATGCCAAAAGGGTCTCCATAGGAATATGGATAGTGTCATCCTCATGTACGGACAAAGTTGTAGGAGATGCTAGAGAGATAGGCACACAAGTGGTCTCTTCCATGAAACCCATCCCGTCAGCATAACTTGTAGGAAAACTAGTGGTATGGTCAGTAGCTAAACCAGAGGAGAAACTGGAGGTGAAACTAGAAGTGACCTTCATATTTTCCATCAGCAGGTGTCACACGCTTCTCCTAACAATGTACTTGGATGTTGTGGAATGGGTTGTGATGCTCATAATATTTCACAACACTCAAGCTCACAATAGTCACCAGGTGCGGGGAGAAGTTTAAACAAAGGTGAATGGATAGACGTTGTTCACATCAGGTTCACCAAAAATGTAAGAGAGGGGGACTAACTACACCAAGGCTCCAGGTCATGAAGAGCTAAGAGGGGAGGGCTGCCCTAACTTACCTCACTCTAATAGATGTTTTGGGATAAGGATCAAGAATGAAGAGCACTCTCAAGTGCTTATGTCACTCTATAGACCTAAAAATCTGGTTGGGGCTCGACGAGCTAGTTTTTGGAGTCAATACTGCACCTCAAACAACTCTTTATCTGAGGACAATAAGGCGGGTCTAGACGACAATGTGGTGCATTGGCATCTCTCTAGTTCCCTGGCATTCATACGGCCAGAAAACATAAAATGCATTAAAAAAATAATAGAAACTGACTAAATAGCCTCGATGACTAATCTTAATGAAATAAATAGAATGATAAAGTATGAAAGGTAAGTGCAGAAATGATAAAGTAAATAGATGAACACAAGGGTGATGAATATAAACACACAAAGGTGCTAGTTTGCTAGCAAGCTCCATGCACACGCTCACCTACACATAAGCAAGAGGGGAAAATTGTCGGGGTTATATAGGGTTTTTCCTCAGTCAAACCCCCGCTTTGGTGTTTCCACCTCCACAAACATCTAGAAAATAAATGGAGTAGAAAGTATGATAAATGAAATAGAAGAGAAAGAGAGATCTTTGAACACAACAAAACAATACTATGCTACTCTATCAAACCACAAAAGGAAAATGTGAAGCATTACCACCTCCACCCAAAGGCTCTCAAGGCCAATGAAGGGAGAATGCAAGCAACAAACTTAGAAAAGTCACCACAGTCGTGGCAGTCATCAAAGGAGGTGTTGCAAGACTCCAAGCTCATAACTTCTATGGTAGCCTCACATGTACAAAAGTGAATTTGATGGAGTATCAAGTTGTTGCAATGCTCAATGGAGTTGTGTAGATTGTTGGAATTGTGAGATGTGAAAGATGGAATGAAAATTCTTAAGGATGTGAAGAAGAAAATGAAGTGAGTGTGAAATGAATGCCTTTGAAGGCCAAAAGAAGTCATTTTGGGTTGGTTGGTTACACAGAGGTATTACAATTCATCCCCAATGAGGAGTGTAATGTCCCTGTGGACTCCAATGGCAGGAATTTTTCAGGGACGACAACGTGTTGGGTAGACGTCCATGCACTGTGCTCACATCCCTAACAAAAATTCCCTCACTGATGCACAAAACATGCGCCAAGTGGATGGAAGGAATATGGGGGTAAGTGCATGGATCTGTGACACAATTTTGGCTCTTAAGATGCCACTTTTTTTTTTTTTGAAATCAGAAAAATCTGGTTTACACAAGAAAATGAAGATAGTTATGCTCAAAATTTCAAGATGCAACAAGAAATAAAGTTGAAGTGCTTTGAGTCTAGTTTCTAAGCTACTAATTCTTTTTTAAATTAATGAATATTAAGGGTCTCAAAAGGGGGGGGCAAAATAGGTCTTGTTTTTATCAAAAAAATTAGCATGGCGTCTAAGGGCTCCCTACTTTTTAATTAAATTTTTTTTAGAATTTCAAAAATCCGAATGGTGAGAAATTAGCTAACACCATGTAGTTTATCCTTGTTCTTTTAGATATTTTATTAATGAATATATAATATTTTATGAATTTTGAAAGTGGACACATCTTGAAAAGCTGAAATTTGACCGTGCTCCCCCCTAATTTGTTTTCATCACGTGTAGAATGGAGTCTAGTTTTAAAAAAATTACTTTGTTTCACGTTTCGATGAACGAGTAAAAATCTATCCTAAAACTAGCACATGTTGGTTTTTGACCAAAAATGGAGGCATTTACAAGAGAAATTTATGGATCAAAACGTTAACTGAAATGAAAAAATAATTATATATTTAGATAGCTAAGAGAGAGGTTAACTCCATCACGATTTTTTTATAAACTTGCATTGAGAGACGTGAAAACGTGACGGTGAGCACGGCCAAAATTGTGTGAAATTTTTTTACCCTTTCAAAAAATCACATCTTTTGCATGAAATGGTTGTCCAAACCTTTGGGTTGGATGCCCAATGCAAAATTCAGCCCATTGGGTTGGTATTTCCCAATGCAACCCATTTGGAAAGCGCCAAATTTGGCCCTCACTAAATGGGTTGCTTCATTTTGCTAGCACCAAATTTAGCGCTCGTCAAATGTCATTCATGACTTTTGGACTGCATTTTTCTAAACTCTTTCATTTTCTCTTTCTCTGCTAGGGAAACTATATACATGAAATAAACATTTAAGTATAAGTTGAAATTTACATATGGACATTTACTTTCTTATACTTTAAGTTATATTTCATGTATATAGTTTCAAAATGTTTGAGAGTGGTTTCAGATCTCTAAGTGTTATAATGCGAATTCTAGATTTTTGAAGAAATTAAAAAATTTAACACAAAAAAAACTCAGTAATGAACATGTCAAATTTCAATAATCAGGAGGTCAAATTTCATCTTTCTCTCTCTATTTCACTCATTTTCATCTCTTATTCTCTAGACTTCTCTCTCTCTCACTATCTCCATGCCTTTCTCTAACACTTTCTCCCTTGAGCTCAAGAACTGTGTCTCTACATGTCCATCTCTCTCTCCTTCCCTCTCTAATATCTATCTCCTTCCCTCTGTACATTTCTCTATCTTCCCTCCCTCTCCTTCTATCTCTATATATATATATCTCTCTACTCTCTATATCACCTCTCTCTCCCCTCTTTCTTTCTCACTCTGCTTCCCTCTCTCTCCCCTCTTTCTCTCTCTCTTTGCTTCCCTCTCTCTCTCCTTCCCTCTCTACTCTATCTCTCCATTCTCTCTCTTCTTCCCTCTCTAGTTCTCTCTATCTCACCTCTCTCTCCTTCCCTCCCTCCCTCTCTAATTTTCTCTGTCTCCCCTTCTCTCTTCTTCCCTTTCTACTTCTCTCTATCTCACCTCTCTTTCTCCCCTCTCTCTCTCTCTCCCTCTCTCTCTTCCTTTCACCCACCTTTTCTCTCTACTTCTCGCTATCTAACCTATCCCTCTATACCTCTTTCTCTCTCCCCCTCCTTCCCTCTAAATCTCTCCACCTTCCTCCTTACCTCTCTACTTCTCTCTCCATCACACATCTCTATCACCTATCTCACTTCTCTCTCTCCCCTTCCCTCTCTACTCTCTTTCTCTCTATCTCACCTCTCTCTCCCTACCTATCCCTCCCTCCTCTCTCTTATCTCTCTCACATCTCTCTCTCCCTCCCTACCTCTTCCTCCCTCTCTCCTTCCCTCTATACTTCTCTTTATCTCCTCCCTCTCTCTATTTTTTTCTCACCTCTCTCTCCATCCCTACCTCTCCCTCTATCTCTCCTTTCATATCTACTTCTCTCTACCTAGTTGTCCCAATATACCTTAGTTGTCCCAATATACCTATTTCTCTCTCCCTCCTTTCCTCCTCTCTCTCAATATCTCCACCTTCTTCCATCTCTACTTCTCTCTATCTCTCTGCTTCCCTCTCTACTCTCTTTATCTCTCCCTTCCTCCCCCTCTTTTTATCTCTTCTCTCTCCCTCTCCCTCTTTCTAGCTCTCATAACCCTCTCTCTACCTACCTCTCTCTCTCTCTCTCCTTCTATCTATCTCAAAAATCCATCTTTACCTATCCCTTCCTCCTCTCTCTCTTCCTTCCACCAAACTTCAACCTACATCTCTCTATCTAACTTACCCCTATATACCTCTTTCTCTCTCCCTCTCTCCTTCCCTCTCAATCTCTCTACCTTCCTCCTTACGTCTCTACTTCTCTCTATCACCTCTCTCTCCCCCCCTTCCCTCTTTACTTTCTTTCTCTCTATCTCACCTCTCTCTCCCTCCCTCCCTACCTCTTATTCCCTCTCTCCTCCCCTCTCTACTTCTCTTTATCTCCCCCTCCCTCTCCTTACCTACCTCTCTCTCTATTGCTCTCTCTCACCTCTCTCTCTCTAAATCCTTATCTCTCCCTCTATCCATACCTCTCCATCCATCTCTGCTTCCCTCTCTACTTCTCTAAATATCCCATCCCTCTCTCTACCTACCTCTCTCTCCATCCCTACCTCTCCCTCCATCTCTCCTTCCCTCTCTACTTCTGTCTACCTACCTATCCCTCTATACCTCATTCTCTCTCTCCCTCTCTCCCTCCTTCCCTCTATCAATATCTACACCTTCCTCCTCTCTCTAACTTCTCCCTCCCTTCCCTCTCTACTTATTCTCTATCTCAACTATCTCTACCTACATATCTACCCCTCCCTCATCTTTCTATCTCTCGTCTCCCTATATCTCCCCTCTCCCTCTCTACCTACCCCTTATCTCTCTCTTTCTCTCTCTCTAGTCTCTCCCTCCTACCCCCTCTCCCTCTCTCAAGTCTCTCTCTATCTCTCACTCACTCCCTCTATCTCTCTCCCCTCAACCTTAAACCTTTAACCATTAAACCCTAAACCCTTAAACCCTCTACCCTCTCTCTCTCTCTCAAGTCTCTCCCTCCTACCCCCTTTCCCTCTCTCAAGTCTCTCTCTAACTCACTCTACTCCTATGTCTCTCCCCTCTACCCTTAACCCTTAAACCCTTAAAACCTCTACCATCTATCTCTCTCTCGTATCTCTCTCTCAAGATTCCCTCCTACCCCCTCTCCCTCTCTCAGGTCTCTCTTGGAATAACATGCCTCAATCCCACAGGCTGAAACCTCTAAAAGAGCCAAGTCAGTGTGACATTCCTTTTGTCTGGCCGACTAGCAGTTTAATAATCTTGTGGTTTGTACAGTTTGTCGAGACAATGTTGTTGTCTTGCTGACTGGTGTTGTCATTGTCACTTATGGCATTCGCTGTAACCTTCTGTCGATTGGAGATCTCTGGCTGACAGGCCATTCTTATCGGATATCAGGGAGACTTTGGGCGACAAGCGGTGTCGGGGAGACCCTTGGCCGAAAGGCTTGCTTCAGTATGAAGTCTTACCGATATGAAATGTCTCACCAATAAGTATTCATTTGGAGTCTTCGAGGTAACACGGAGGTTTCGCTATGAACTCTTGGTGACATATGTTTTTCTCACCGATGCTCATTGGGGTAACATGGAAGCCTCAGCAAGATCTCTTTCTGACTATTGGTTCTCTTGCCGATAGTTATTCACTAGAATACATCGGGTTGACATGGTGACTTGGTAAGATCTCTTGCCGATAGGGGTAAGTCTTGCCGACAATGCAACATGTATTTGTTATCGGATGTCTTCGGTATGACTCCTAGCGAAAGGTGGTCTCGGGGTAACATGAGGCTTCGGTATGAAGTCTTAGCGATGAACGAAGTCTCGCTGATAGTGGAACATTGCGGTGTAACTCGAAGGCATCGGTATGACCTCTTGGCGAGTAGTGATAGTCTCACCGATGGAAATGTTGAGGTCGATGTGACTTGTGAACATCAGTATGACTCTTGCCGATAGCTGAACTCTTGCTGATAGATCTTCAAAAGGTGGATTTTCATTCGCTATAACGTCTTGCTGATGGGGTCGACTCTTGGCAATAATGATGATCTGGCTTTCTGGCATTGGGGAGACACGGTTAGTGTCTCACCGACATGTGAATACATTGTGAATGCCTTTGACCGAGTGATGACTATCCTACGTGGTGCGTCTATGACCAATCATAGAAGCCGAATGGGAACCACTAGCAGTTGGACTGTTGTGGTCGTTACTAAGAGGAAGTTTGATAGATAGGGGCATCATGGATATACTCAGAGATTGTAGATTGTGATCGGTTCGATGGTTGAATGAACAGTTGGATGATCAGTTCGATGAGTGATCAGTGAATGTAATTTTGAGTGTATTGAATCTTGAATATTTTGTAGCAAGGTTGATCATTGTGAATGTTTTTGTAAATTGAGATTAGAGAGAGTGAAGCCCATACTCTGTATGTAATTTCATTACTGTAATACAAAGGGGTTTTTCTTGGTGTGGTGGGTTTTTATCCCATAAGGGTTTTCCACGTAAATCTGGTGTTCGTCTGTGTATGATTATTTCTCTATTTCTATTACTGCTTTCAAGTGTATCTTAATTGGACTATAATTGAAAATTTAAAAGTATCTTTGCATTCTTCCCTGAGGTTTTGATGTTAGAAGAGTTGTTTCCGCACTTAGCTTTCCTTCCAAGTGGTATCAGAGCTTGGCTAGTTGTATTATCCTTGTGGGTATGTTGGGTTTTTTGAGTCAATTTTTGTTTAGTGGGAGTCTTGTAGAAGTTTGGTAATTTGAATTACAGGTTAAGATGGCAAGAACGTCAGGAAACATTAAAATTCAGAAATTCAATGGTAGCAATTTTGAGTTGTGGAAACTTAAAATGGAAGATCTATTCGTTGATCATGATATGTGGATTGTTGTGTTTGGAAGAAAGCCTACAGGCATGAAGCAAGAAGATTGGGACCTTGCAGATAGAAAATCTAAGGGGCTGATAAGGCTCTATTTAGCAGACTCTGTTTTTCTAAATGTTCATGAAGAAAAGACTACATCTTCCTTGTGGAAAAGACTGGTAGCTATTTATCAAGGTGAGTCCTTGGTGAATAAATTGTTGTTGAGGAAGAAGTTGTACTCTTTGAGAATGCAGGAAGGAGGGTTTGTTGCTAATCATTTGAAGGCATTCAACATGTTGATTGCATAGTTAACATTTGTGGGTGTGAAGATTGATGAAGAGGATCGATGTATGTTGTTATTGTGTTCTTTGCCAAACTCTTGGGATCACCTAGTGATGGCTATTGGGAGTACAACATCAAATTTCAAGATGGAAGATGTTGTTACTTCTTTGTTATCAGAAGAGATGAGAAGGAAATCTTCTGAGATGGCAAAGGAGGCTCTTACTGTTAGAGGTAGATCGAAAGAAAAAGGCAAGAAGAAGGACAAGAAGTCCAAATCCAAATCAAAGGGGAGATCAAAGTCTCCTGGAAAGAAGTCCAAGGTGAAGTGTTGGAATTACGGGCAACCTGGTCATGTCTGAAAGAATTGTAAAGAGGAGAAAAAGAAGAAGAAGAAGAAGTATTCTTCCGACAATGATTCTTCTCAGAGTGATGCAGATGCCTTCATTGTAGCCTTGGCTACGCAAGCATCAAATGATATCTAGCTGATTGATTCCGGAGCATCTTTCCACATGACATCTCATAGAGATTGGTTCACGAAGTATGAAAGATACGATGGTGGAAAGTTGTATTTGGCAAGTGATTCATCATTGGAAATACTTGGCCATGGAAGAGTCAGAATGCAATTCCCTGATGGAAGAGTGAAGGGAATTAATGATGTAATGCATATACCAGGTCTAGCTCGAAACTTACTTTCTGTGAGTATGCTGAATGATATTGGAGTGCAAGTCACATTCTCTAGAAATGGCTGCAAGATGACTAGAGGCTCTACGGTGCTTGAAAGAGGTGCTCGTGTTGGTACCTTGTATAAGCTTGATGCACATGTTGTGCAAAGAAATAGTGTCTCTGCCAAGTCACAGAAAGCTACTCATGGAGGAGATGAGGGAAATGTTCCTGATGGTGTAAACTCTATAGAAGTTAAACTTCCAGTAGAAAAGACTATGCTCTGGCATCAAAGGCTAGGCCACATTGGAGAGAAATGTTTAAAAACCCTGAAGATTAAAAACCTAGTTGAAGGGCTTGAAGATTGTAACCTCGAATTTGAATTCTGTGAACATTGTATATATGGTAAACAACACCATGTTTCATTTTACTCCAGTCCTCACAAATCTTCTGGTTTGCTTGATTATGTACATTCTGATGTTTTTGGTCCAGTGAATGTTCCTTCTTTGTCTAAGTCAAGGACTATGTATCGTTCATTGATGATTATTTGAGAAGAACATTTGTTTATTTTTTGAAAAGTAAATCGGAAGTGTTTAGTCAGTTTAAGGAATTTAAGAACCTTGTAAAAAATAAGACTGGAAGAAAAGTAAAATGTTTAAGGACTGATAATGGCAGTGAATTTTGTTCTGATGATTTCGAGAGGTACTATAAAGATCATGGGATTAAAAGATATAAAACTACACCTTATACTCCGCAGAAAAATGGAGTTGCAGAAAGGTTCAATAGGACTGTGATGGAAAGAGCAGGAAGTATGCTAAGCAGTGCTGGCTTGGAGGAGAAGTTCTTGGTTGAGGCATTTGCTACAACATGTTACTTGATAAACTGTTCTCTGAATTCTGCTCTTGTTGAGAAAACACCTTTGGAAGCATGGAAGAAACCCTCTTTAAGACACATTCGAGTTTTTGGCTATGAGGCATATGCACATGTGTCATATGAAAAAAGATCTAAATTGGAGAACAAGGTTGTCAAATGTATTTTTATTGGCTATAGTGCTAGCATAAAAGGATACAAGCTTTCGAATCCTGATATGGAGAAGGTTCTGTACAGCAGAAGTGTTATCTTTCATGAGCTGAAGCCTTCTACCTTGGATCTACAGTCAGAGACAAAATTAGAAAACAAAAAGGATGTAGTTGAAATTCCTCTGACACCAGATAAAGAGGAATTCAAAATTCAAAATGTACCTAAAACTGAGGAGAGCTCAAGTAGTTCTGAGAGTTCTGATGAAGAAGAACAACCTCAGCCTCAGCAAGTGAGGAGGTCAACTCATGAAAGAAAGTAACCTGATAGGTATGGGTTCTCTTTGATAGATTCTACTTGTGCCTATGCTTTAATTTCTAGCACTGATGAGGCTAGGACTTTGAAAGAGGCCTTTAGAATGTTTGATTCAAACTCTTGGTTGAAAGCCATGAATGAAGAAATGGCATCATTAGAAAAGAATGATACTTGGAGTTTGGTGCCCTTTCCTAAAGACAGAAAAGATGTGGACTGCAAATAGGTATTTAAAAAGAAAATAGGTATCGATGGAAGTGTGGAAAAATATAAGGCGAGGTTGGTTGTGAAGGGTTATTCCCAGGTAGAGGGAATTGATTATGGAGAAATTTTTTCTCTTGTAGCTAAGCTGACGTCCATTAGATTTCTTTTGTCACTTGCAGCACCGTATGACTTAGAGATCAAACAGATGGATGTGAAGACAACATTTCTTCATGGCGATCTTGAAGAAGAGATTTATATTTCCCAGCTTGAGCACTTTGTGAAAAAAGGTAAAGAAAGATTGGTTTGCAAGTTGAATAAATCTCTATATGGGTTAAAGCAATCTCCTAGAATGTGGTACCAGAAGTTTGACACTTTTTTTTTGTCATTGGAATTTTTAAGATCAAAATCTGATCATTGTGTGTATTACAAAGCTGAAAGTGATCAAGTGCTTATTATTGCTCTCTATGTTGATGATATGTTGTTCATAGGAAATAGTAAGTTAATGATTTTTGATCTTAAGTCTCAGTTTTCTACAAAGTTCAGAATGAAAGATCTTGGTGCAGCGAGGTATATTCTAGGAATGGAAATAACAAGGGACAGGAAGGACATAAAACTTTGGCTCAGTCAGAGTAATTATATTAAGACTATTCTAGAAAGATTTAGTATGAGTGATTGCAAGCAGCTAGTTGTTCCAGTTTTGCAGGGAACGAAGCTATCTGTTGAAGACTGTCCAAAATCTCCTACTAAGATGGAGGACATGACCAGTGTACCTTATGCTAGTGCGGTTGGTAGTATAATGTATGCAATGGTATGTACAAGGCTAGACATTACCCAAGCAGTTGGAGTACTTAGTCGGTTTATGGCTAATCCTGGAAGGACACATTGGGATGCTATGAAGAGAGTGTTTAGATATTTGAAGTTAACTTTAGAATATGTATTGTGTTACCATGGCAATTTGGTTGAATCACAGAGTACTCTCAGCATTCGAGGCTATGTGGATTCTAATTGGGCAGGGGACATTGACAGCAGAAGATCCACCAGTGGATATACTTTCATGTTGAATGCTGGTGTAGTTAGTTGGATGAGTAAGCGGTAGGCTGTAGTCGCTTTGTCCACTACAGAGGTAGAATACATGGTAGCAACACATGCCAATAAAAAAGAAATCTGGTTAAGAAGTTTGTGTTCTAACATTGGTTTTGATGCAAGGAAAGTAACAATTTATTGTGATAGTCAGAGTGCTATCTATTTGGCAAAGAATCCTACTTTCCATGCTAGGACAAAACATATAAATGTATAGTATCATTTTGTACGAGATATGGTGGAGGATGGAAAGGTCTTGTTAGAAAAAGTGGATACTCTGGAGAATGTTGCAGATGCATTGACGAAGCCAGTGAGCACAAACAAGTTCAAGTGGTGTGCCAATTTGATGGGCCTTAGTGCCCATGAATTTCAGTAGTTTTGTTGTGCTCTAGAGGTGCTTGTGTGATCTTCGTCAAGTGGGAGATTGTTGGAATAATGTGCCTCAATCCCATAGGTTGAAACCTCTGAAAGAGCCAAGTCGGTGTGACATTCCTTTTGTCTGGCCGATTGGAAGTTTAATAATCTTGTGGTTTGTATAGGTCGCAGAGACAATGTTGTTGTCTTGCCAACTGGTGTTGTCATTGTGACTTGTGGCGTTCACTGTAACCTTTTGCCAAGTGGAGATCTCTGGCCAACAAGCCATTCTTATCAGATATCAGGGAGACCCTTGGCCGAAAGTCTTGCTTCAGTATGAAGTCTTACCAATATGAAATGTCTCACCGATAAGTATTCATTTGGAGTCTTCGGGGTAACCCGAAGGTTTCACTATGAACTCTTGGCGACATATGTTTGTCTCACCAATGCTCATCGGGGTAACATGGAAGCCTCGACAAGATCTCTTGCCGACTGTTGGTTCTCTCACTGACAGTTATTCACTAGAAGACATCAGGGTGACATGGTGACTTAGTAAGATCTCTTGCCGATAGCAGTAATTCTTGTTGACAATGCAACATGTGTTTGTTATCGGATGTCTTCGGTATGACTCCTAGCGAAAGGTGGTCTCGAGGTAACATGAGGCTTCGGTATGAAATCTTAGCGATGAACGAAGTCTCGTCGATAGTGGAACATTGCGGTGTAACTCGAAGGCATCGGTATGACCTCTTGGCGAGTAGCGATAGTCTTGTTGATGGAAATGCTGAGGTCGATGTGACTTTTGAACATCAGTATGACTCTTTCCGATAGCTAAACTCTTGCCGATAGATCTTCACAAAGTGGATTTGCATTCGGTATAACGTCTTGCCGATGGGGTAGACTCTTGGCAATAATGACGATCTGGCTTTGTGGCATTGGGGAGACATGATTAGTGTCTCACCGACATGTGAATACATTGTGAACGCATTTGATCGAGTGATGACTATCCTACGTGGTGCGTCTACGACCAATCATAAAATCCGAATGGGAACCGCTAGCAGTTGGATTGTTGCGGCTGTTACTAAGAGGAAGTTCGACAAACAGGGGCATCATGGATATACTCAGAGATTGCAGATTGTGATTGGTTTGATGGTTGAATGAGCAGTTGGATGATCAGTTCGATGAGTGATCAGTGAATGTAATTTTGAGTGTATTGAATCTTCAATATTCTATAGCAAGGTCGATCATTGTGAATGCTATTGTAAATTGACATTAGAGAGAGTGAAGCCCATACTCTGTATGTAATTTCATTACTATAATACAAAGGGGTTTTTCTTCGTGTGGTAGGTTTTTCTCCTGTAAGGGTTTTCCCATGTAAATCTAGTGTTCGTCCGTGTATGATTATTTCTCTGTTTCTGTTACTACTTTCAAGTGTATCTTAATTGGACTGTAATTGAAAATTTAAAAGTATCTCTGCATTCTTCCCTGAGGTTTTGATGTTAGGAGAGTTGTTTCCACACTTAGCTTTCCTTACAGTCTCTCTCTCTCTCACTCCCTCTATCTCTCTCCCCTCTACCCTCTATCTCTCCCACTCCCTCCCTCTCTCTCGCTCTCTCACTCTCTCTCTCTCTCTCAAGTCTCTCCCTCCTACCCACTCTCCCTCTCTTAGGTCTCTCACTCACTCACTCCTATCTCTCTCCTCTCTACCCTTAATCCTCAACCCTCTACCCTCTATCTCTCTCCCACTCCCTCAGATTCTCTCTCTCTCTCATTCACCACTCCCATCTCTCTCCCCTCACTCCTTAACCCTAAACCCTAAATCCTTAACTTTAAACCTAAACCCTTAAACTCTCAACTCTATACCCTTAACCCCAACTCTCTCTCTCTCTCTCTCTCTCTCTCTCTCTCCCCTCTACCCTTAACCTTAAACCCTCTACCCTCTACCCTCTATCTCTCTTCCACTCCCTTCATCCTCTCTCTCTCTTTCTCTCTTAAGTCTCTCCCTCCTACCCCCTCTCCCTCTCTCAGTTCTCTCTCTTTCACTCACTCACTCCTATCTCTATCCCCTCTACCCTTAACCCTCTACCCTTAAACTTTAAATCCTTAAACCCTCTACCCTCTACCCTTAACCCTATACCCTCTATCTCTCTCCCACTCCCACTCCCTCTCTGTCTCTCTCAAATCTCTCCCTCCTACCCCCTCTCCCTCTCTTAGATCTCTCTCTTAGTCACTCCCTCTATCTCTCTCCCCTCTACCCTAAACCCTTAACCCTTAACCCTTATCCCTAAACCCTTAAACCTTCTACCCTCTACCCTTAACCCTCCCTCCCTTTATTTCTCTCCCACTATTTCTCTCTCTCTCAAGTATCTCCCTCCTACCCCCTCTCCCTCTCTTAGGTCTCTCTCACTCACTCACTCACTCCCTCTATCTCTCTCCCCTATACCCTCTACCCTTAACCCTTAAACCCTAAACCCTTAACCCTCTACCCTTAACCCTGTACCCTAAACCCTCTACCCTCTACCCATAATCCCTCTACCCTCTACCCTCTACCCTCAACCCTAATCCCTCAACCCTATTCCATGAACCCCCTACCTTTAACCTTAAAATATTAACCCTCAATCCTTAAACGCTCTACCCTCAACCCAATACCCTCTACCCTCTACCCTAATCCCTCAACCCTATACCCTCTACGCTATACACTGGACCCTCAACCCTAATCCCTCAAACCTATACCCTAAACCCTCTACCCTCAACCTTAAACCCTTAAACCTTCTACCCTTTACCCTCAACCCAATATCCTCTACCCTCAACCCTAATCCCTCAACCATACATCCTCAACCCAATACCCTAAACCATCAATCCTATAGGTCCTCAACCCTATACCGTCAATTCTCAACCCTCTACCCTATACATTGGACCCTCAATCCTCATTTATCATTGTCCCTCCCTCCTCTTCTCTCCTCTCTATCTCACGTCTCCCTCCATATCTCCCTCCATACATACCTCCCTCTCTACCCTAATCCCTCAACCCTATACCCTCAACCCTTAAACCCTTAAAAACTCAAACCTAAACCCTAAACCCTCAACCCTCAACCCTCAACCCTTAAATCCTCTACCCTCTACCCTCAAACCAATACCCTCTACCCTAAACCCTAATCCCTCAAACTTAAACCCTTAAACCCAATTAAACTCTCTAGCCTAATCCCTCAACCCTTAAACCCTCAACCCTTATACCCTCTACCTATATGTCAGACCCTCAACCCTAATCCATCAACCCTATACCCTCAACCCTCTACCCTCAACCTTAAACTTTCAACCCTCAACCCTTAAACACTAAAGCCTTAAACCCTCTATGCTCTACACTATACATTAAACCCTCAACCCTTAAACCTTAAACCCTCAACCCTTATACCCTCTACCCTATATATTGGACCCTCAGCCATAATCCTTCAACCATATACCCTCAAACTTATACCCTAAACCCTTTACCCTCAACCCTAAACCCTCTACCCTAAACCCTTAAATCCTAAACCCTTAAACTTTCTACCCTCTACCCTCAACTGAATACCCTCTACACTCAACCCTAATCCCTCAACCCTATACCCTCAACCCAATACCCTAAACCATCAACCCTCTACCCTATACATTGGATCCTCAACCCTCATATATCTTTGTCCCTCCATCCTCTTCTCTCCTTCTCTCCATCTCACTTCTCCCTCCATCTCTCCCTCCATCCCTCCCTCCCTCTCTACCCTAATCCCTCAACCCTTAAACCCTTAAACACTCAACCCTAAACCCTAAACCCTAAACCCTTAACCCTTAAACCCTAAACCATTAAACCCTCTACCCCTCTACCCTCTACCCAATACCTCTACCCTCTACCCTCAACCATCAACCGTTAAACCCTAATCCCTCAACCCCTATACCCTCTACCCTGTACATTGGACCCTCAACCCTAATCCCTTTACCCTCAACCTTAAAGCATCAACCCTCAACCCTAATCCCTCTACCCTCAACCTTAAAGCATCAACCCTCAACCCTAATCCCTCAACCCTAAACCCTTAAGCCCTCTACCCTCTACCCTATACATTAAACCCTCAACCCTCAATTCTCAACCCTCAACCCTAGGTAGGTAGGGAAACATAGGTGATATACAAAGTGATGAAGGGATAGGTAGGTAAATAGAGGGAGAGGGGAGATAAAATTAGGTAGAGAGGGAAGGATACATAGAGAGAGGAGAGATAGAGAGAAGTAGAGAGGGG
Source organism: Sequoia sempervirens (assembly GCA_007258455.2). Lineage (NCBI taxonomy): Eukaryota > Viridiplantae > Streptophyta > Pinopsida > Cupressales > Cupressaceae > Sequoia > Sequoia sempervirens. Next base: position 273,473,920 of record VDFB02000003.1, on the reverse strand, counting down.
AAGAAGACACAGGTAGGGAGGAGATAGAGGTGAGTGTGTGTGTGTGTGTGAGAGAGAGAGAGAGAGATAGAGAGAGGAAGCGAGAGAGAGAGAGAGAATGAGAGTAGAGAGGGAAGGGGTAGAGAGAGAGAGGTAGAGGGAGGGAGAGGAGAGATAGACAGTAGAGAGGGAAAGAGGTAGGGATGAGACACAATTGATATATAGAGTGATGGAGGGAGAGGGGAGATAAAGATAAATAGAGAGGGAAGGTGATGTAGAGAGAGATGATAGATAGAGAGAATTAGAGAGTGGAGGGATTTAGGGAGAGGAAAGGAGGAGACAGAGGTGAGTGTGTGTGAGGGAAGAGAGGAAGGGGAGAGAGAGAAAGAGATTAGAGAGGGAAGGGGTGAGAGATAGAGATTAGAGAGGGAAGGAGAGAGTAATAGAGAAAGAGGGGGGAGGGAGAGAGAGAGGTAGAGAGAGTGGTAGGTAGTGGAGGGAGAGGTAGGTAGAGAGGGAAGGAGAGAGGGAGGGATAGGAGGGAGAGAGGGGTAAGGAGGCAGAGTGAGATGGAGAGAGAGTGGTGAGATATAGAGTACAAAGGTAAGGAGAGAATGAAAAGGAGAGATAAAGAGGGAGAGGGAGGTTGGAGGTAGAGAGAGGTAGAAAGGGATAGGTGAGATAGAGAGAGAGGGAAGGAGGGAAAGTGGGATAGAGAGAGAATGGTGATTTAGAGAGGAGGGAGTGAGAGGTAGGGATAGAGATAATGGTGAGATAGAGAGAAGGAGAGAGTGGTAGAGAAAGAGAGGGATAAAGAGACAAAGAGAGGCAGGTAGAGGAAGGGAGATGAGAGATAGAGAGTAGAGAGGGGAGGGAGGGAGGGAGAGGGAGGGAGGGAGATAGAGGCACATGTGTGTGTGTGTGTGTGAGAGAGAGAGAGAGAGAATGGTGAGATAGAGAAAAGGAGCAATTGAGAGAGAAAGAGGGGGGAGGGAGGGAGGGACAATAGTGAGAGAGATTAGGAGGAGAAACAAATTGGGAGGAGAGACAAAAAGAAGGGGAGGGAGGGTGAGGTTGAGAGAGAGAGGGAGAGGTGAGATAGAGAGAAGTAGAGAGGGAAGGAGGGAGGGAGGGATTGTTAGGGAGGGAGATAGATGTTTGTGTGTGTGAGAGAGAGAGTGGTGAGATAGAGAGGAGAGAGTGAGAGGGAGGGAGAGAGAATTATGAGATGGAGATGAGAGATTTAGAGAGAAAGAGGGGGAAGAGAGGGATAGAGAGTGAGAAAGAGATGTAGGTAGAGGGAGGGAGAGGAGAGATAGAGAGTAGAGAGGGAAAGAGGTAGGGAGGGAGACATAGATGAGATACAAAGTGATGGAGGGAGAGGTAGGTAAAGAGTGAGAGAGAGGGGAGATAAAGATAAGTAGAGGGAGGAGATGTAGAGAGAGAGAGATAGAGAGCAGTAGAGGAGGAGGGAGGGAGGCAAATGTAGGGAGGAGATAGAGGGGTGTGTGTGTGTGAGAGAGAGAGGGGAGATAGGGAGGAAGGGAGAGAGAGAGAGGGAGGGAGTGGAGAGATGAAGAGTAGAGAGGAGAGAGTGAGAGAGAAAGATCATACAACTTGCTGACTACTAAAATTTGACCTCCTGATTACTAAAATTTGACATGTTGATTACTGAAATTTGACTAAGTCTAAAATTTTTAAGATCTTCCAAAAACTAGAATTTGCATTATAACTCCTAGAGATCCAAAACCACTCTCAAACATCCTGAAACTATATACATGAAATATAACTTAAAGTATAAGAAATTAAATTTCCATATGTAAATGTTTATTTCATATATCTAGACTCCCTGGTAGAGAAAAAGTTCACAAACACTCATTGCAAAATTCAAGCCATTTGGTGAGCACCAAATTTGGCAAGTGCCAAATAAGCTTGGTATTACCAAGCCTATTTGGTGAGTGCTCTCCAAATTTGGCGAGCACAATATGGTTTGTTACGGTTTTTTTTCACAATTTGGCACCAAAATTGTGTCACAGATCTATGCACTTACCCATGGGTGATGTGAAATTTTGCCTTTGGGTTTTATTTTCTAAGGTGAGGGTATGCAAAAGGGGAATTTACACAAGGGGTGCAAATTTTCTCCTATACAATTTTCTTTTAAAGAAACAAAAGGGAATGATCATTCACTAAGAAGAGAGTATCATAAGAGTCATTTGGGATCATTTATGTAGCTAGGGAAATTAGTTCATAGCTTCAAGGAGGTTAAGTTTTTTGAGAATGTATATTTATTAATCAAGAAAAAATATCGGTCTTCTTCCTTGAGAATTAGATATAGATATAGAAAATAAAAATAGGTTATCATTTTCATTAACACTCATAAGACTTAATTTATTTTTATTTTTTGCAATAGTTATTTGTTAATTGATTTTATTTTTTCCCTAGGATTGAATAAGAGAGCACTTGTAACTTGCAGTGTAGATTATTGTGCCAAAAAATAGTTATGAGATTCATTACTTATAATAGATTTAAATGTATCACCTATAGGTACCTTGCACATTTATTTTAATAGTAGAAACAAAGTTATATATGCTAAATTAAAACCACTTATAATTGGTGTGGGTAGAATATTTTTAGTATGAGTGATGTTCCAAATATTGTGTCAAGTAATTAAGTAGATCTATTAGTATAGAAGGTTTTATTCTAGAATCAAAAATTCCAACTACCTCCATTATCAATATAACCTCTAATTATTCACAATTTTCTATAAACATATTTTTGGAGAATGATCTACATTGTTGATAATTTTCATGATCACAAATACTAGTTCAATAAAAATGAAGTAAATGTTGAGCATGTGAGAACTAAAACCAATATTACTCTCTTAATTAGAGTAATACATAAATGAAGGAAATAGAGATATTTTTGATTTGGTTTAGATATATTATTTGTCCTTACACTTGATAGTTACATCAACTTCTCTTTTTTTCCTAGATTAACCTCTCAATTATGAAGCAGATTACCCTCTCAACCTTCATTAAATTAAAATGTGAATTAACATAGAGCATAAAAAATGATGAGATAATTATCACCTCAATAGATTTATAATTACAAATTGACCTCAAAAATCAAGACTTATCATCAAGGATATACTAAAGCTACAAACTCTTACTTGATTTTAAAAGAAAGGAAAATAGGTCTAAGTTAGGAAATGAGAACACTCATGCTCAAGTCATTTTGAGTGAGAAATATTTTATAAAAGATGTACAAAAATTAAAATGAAAAATATATGCAATCATGATTTTTTCTACAATAGTTTAACCATATGAGCTTATGGTTACACATTCTTGGAAATTAGTAGGAAATCAATAATTATACAATACCTTAGATTATTAGGTCTAATCAATAATACATAACATCAATATAAAACTCTAGCACTATAATAGGTAGGTGGGAGGGAATTTTAGTCAAGGAAGAATCATCACTAGTATGGCCTAAACTATGTTAAATCCTATACTAGTGCTTCAGAAAGAAATAAATATGCTCTACATCATGGCCATCCATCACTTTTACTTGGTTACCTTAATTATCTAATCAATTGATCTCCTTCATATACAAATTCCTCTACTCTGACTCACTTATGTCTATAATTCCATTATATAGTTCCATTTATCCCAATCTTGTTGGTTGAGAGAATATTTGGTTGGGTTCAAGGGTGGTTCAAAATAATTGCTCATATCCCCTTCTTCTATGATGGCTTCAATACTTGCAACCTACTTTATTATATTAGTTTAAATTTCTCTTACTTCAAGATGCTACTATGTTATCCCATATATTTTCTTCACTAAATTCCCCTTATATTATTTAATAAGAGGCATATATGAGCTTGGTTCATGCTCTAAATCCAAGTCTTAGCTATGCTATACCTAGCTTTAATCTTATTCCTCATTTTTTGTGGGATTAACCCCTAAATTGATGTTACCCACTAGTTCAACTATTGAAATATAGTTCTTTCAAACATAGAAATAAAGTTCTTCCCTTATTAGTATGTGTTGGTCTTGTAAGGCCCTTCAAAATATTCAATTAGAATAAACCCTATATTGGACTCAATATTACATGTCGAAATGAGTGAAATGAGATACCAAGTGATTAGATGTAGAATTAGTATTTAGACCATGAAATAATGATACAATGTTCTACTTAGTGAATAGTGGAAAGTTAATTATAAAAATATATATATATTTAATTGATGAAGGGTACTCCCTTACAAACTAAAACTCACCACAACAACACAGGTTTGCACAACAAAAAATGCAAGAGAAAAGAAAAGATTTCTTTTATTTCTAAAATGAAATTACAACATTACATGCCATCATATGGGATTTGGTCACAATCATCTACAACTCTGCAAATCTGAAACAGAATCGCTCTAGGATCTCAAGTCTTGCAACCAAACTGTTATAGCTAAATCTCTCTAGTCTATCCTTGCTAGCCCCATCACTTCCTTGTCAACTTTCTTCTCACCAACCCCCCATCTTCTCTCCTCCTGATGGGTTTATATCCTTTACTCTAGCAAGAAATCTTCTTTCACTATGACCTCATTAGCCATCTAGGGTTTCTTGCAATATGATCTTCATTTAATGCTTTTACCTGTCTTGCCTTAGTACCGCTACTTCCTTCAATCACCAACTAGAATGGTTTCCTTGTTGTCTGCTATTGATCACCACATTTGCGGCATGCTATCAGAAACAAAAATTACATTATCGGGTTGAGACAGATTTGATTCTCACCAATATTGACCTCTCTCATCGATACCACATCGCCATCCTCATCACCATTTGCAATTGACAACAACAATGTGAATTGACCTGTCACCCAATTGCATTTTTTCATCCATTCATGTCATCAAACTCCATCATCGTTACCTTCCTATTAGGTTCCACTAAAATCTTTTTCAATATTCACTACCCTCATGATGTACTTTGTAGCCACGCACGTCAACCTCTTATTCATCTGTCTATCGCTTTTGATCTACTCATCACTCTGTCCACCTTCCCACCATCATAGTGTCATGGGGACTTCAAATCCTCTCACCCTGATATGACAAGGTCTTGTCAATAAAGCTCCTATCAGACTGTCAAAAAGACTCCTCACAACCTCCCGCAGAAACATGTTTGTCTCTCCAATATCAGAATATCGAAGGGACTTGCAATCTTATCAGCTTGAAATCCCATCGTCACCTCAGTGCAGTTTCATCACTCCATCAAAGAGACTCCCAAATGACTCCTTTTGATAACCTAGAGTCTCCTCGATGCAACTATCAGTTTAATCTTCTTTAAACCCTCATTTTTTATCTTTACCTTTTAATCCACACCCTTCCCCACTATATCATTGACAAATGATATGGGACCACAAAATCCTAGTGGGTTGTCAGGCTATCACCATCTGTCACCTCTGTCAGTGTTTCTTAACTCACAATAGTGATGTGAGTTGATTCTTTGCTCAATCGCTTTGCACCACCTGTTCATACAACATCCTACCTTCCACACTATCTGGTCCCACCATATACACCAATGGTCATCATCCATACACGATGGATTAATCTTCACCATTCCCCGCTTCCCTGAGGGACTTATCAAAGACCCACCAAAAACTTAGAGGGTTGGTGGGCATTTTTGATCTTCCACCTTATAAACATGCACCATCTGATCTTCGCCATGAGCATATACACACCGACAACTAGTAGGCTAGGTAATTGGGGCTGATCTCCCAATGAGTTTTTGGGCCTAAGTAATAAATTGAGCTACTTGTAACCTGCAATAACAAGTCAATGATGAAATAGAAAGCCGATTTTAACACCATGACTATTAAACCCTTAGGGTTTATTTGCAAAACCCTAATTTAGGCCTTATTGAAAGAAAACAACACAAATTGATGCAAGATTGCTCATACGCCCTGGATGCTCCTTCATCAGACACCCATGGTAATTTAAAATGTTTCATGAGTGTGACTCATAAACATTTGTGGATCTGATGCTCATTCAAAATCCATCTTGCTGCCTTATTCTCTTGAACCTTGTTTCTCAACTGCCCCCGTAACTTGATGTCTCTTCCATCTTTTATTCTTCCTCTCTTTCTCCCTCATTTCACATAATTTATCTCCCACCAACATACATATGAAAATATGAAAAATCATAAATATCAATTCCTTCTTCTTTAGAAGAATAATGAGATTCATGCATTACCTTGTTCTTTGTTACTACTACAACCATTAGTTCATCATCACCTTTGGTTTCAACACTGTGTTCCTTTTTTCCCATGCCTTCTAAAAGACATTTTTTAGCTACAATCACTTCCTCCTTTGCATCCACACCAATGTTAGTAGTATAATCAAAGGACTTTTCCTTTTCTCCTTGCAACAAACTATCAGTCATACCAAGCTCCTTATCACATAAGAAGTCATCAATCGATTCCAAGGGAAGTGTACCAAACAACTCAATTGTCTTCCCCTCTTTTCCTTCCTTACTTCCAACTGTAGTGCTTTTATCCACAGACACTCATTGTTGCAACACCTTCTACATTACTCTTATCATAATCAGACAAATCAAAACTTTCAACCTCCTCATATCTAGCCATCCCATTCATGGGTGATCCCACAATACTGGTTTACAATTTTTGGTCAAACTAGACATTGAACTAATTTTTTTTTAACTAAATCTTCACTTTCGGGCACCTATAGCGGCTAAACCATGAGGAATTTGAAGATGATACAAACTAGAGATTTGTGACATTTTTTTCGTAGATTCTAAATATATTTTTTTCAAAAATTTTGGAATCAGACTGCAGTTCTTTTTCCATCTCCTTCAAAAACTAGTTTTTCAGAGTAAACACCATTTTTAAAGAGTGACGTTACTGACTAACACATAAATTTTTTTCTATGAAGGATAAAATTTTTTTTTTTTTTAATTTAGATTCGTAACTATGATATCTAGTGCATGGAATTGGTTTCATAGCATTTCATTGAATATTTTTTCTTAATTAAGTTTCAAATTCAAACCAGTTACAATTTAGACATGATTTACTGGCTAAAACATAATTTTTTTATATGTATCAAAATTCTTTTTTTATTGGATCAAGGACATCAATATCTAGTGCATTGATATTTTTCAATTTTTTTGATAATCTGTTATTTTTCCACATGTGCAAAACATAGAGCTTGATTTTTCGTGAAAAACCTATGTTTAATCAAACGAAAAAAGAAATACATAATAAAACCAAAACATATTAAAATTATATTCGATGGTAGTTCGTTCCGAGGACTACCATCATCCAATTGGGTTTGTGAAGTCTCCTCCATTTTCATCCTCAACCTGAGCTTTGAAGGGAAAAATTTTGTAGAGATTTGGTAGAAGATGGGGAGAAGGGGGAAAAAGGGGGGTTCTAGCAAAGCTTGGTTGCTAGAACTAGGGGGTTCACTAGAACCCTCCTTCTAGTGAACCCCCCTTTAAATGGAATTAAAAGATAAAAGCCATTAAAGGGGGGTTCCCTAGAAAGGGGGGTTCTAGCGAACCCTTTAGGGGGTTCTACTAAACCCTCCTAGTTCTAGAGAACCCCCTAAAGTGTTTTCCATCCAAAAATGCAATTTTCCTTCCTCGGCGGAATTATAAACCAGTTTTGTGGGCTTACCCTCATATCATTCACATGCAAACTAGAATCCTCTATGAATCTACAAGATGCAATTTTTACCTTTTCCTCAATTGCTTCAACTTTGGTGTCCTCTTCTTCAAGGTCATCCATTGCTCTCCACTCTTTTGTGGTTGCCACCACCTCTGTATCTTCATCCTTCATGTCTTCCAATAGACATCCTTTAGTTTTAGGTTTAGGTTCCTCAACCTGTTCATAATCATCCTCAGTGTCATGTGCATGACACTCTATTGCATCCTCTTTCTTTCTTGTAATCAAAATATCATTAGAAGGATAGTCAAAATTACCTTCAACTCTTCTCTTATCTTTTTTCCTCCTTTCAATCTTGTCCTCCAATTCATTTATTTTTTGTCGTATCTCTATCAATTCTCTTTCTCTAATCTTTTGAAATCTCTCCCTTTATTTCTTCCAGTATGGGAATCCTTAGGACCCATTTAATGACAAAAGTCTTTTTACTCTTCCTCTTTGATACCATTTTTAGAGACTCACAAGTCCCTATGCAGTTGCAAGTGCTCCTTGCAACAATCTCACCCACTCAACTATCCTAGATACCCAACAAAGACTCTAGAAGATGCTTCCTCTACCCACCCTCTCTCAGTGGAGGAACTCTACACCTTCTACCGAACTTTATCTTTGTTGGAGGATAGTAGTCACAAACCATCTTTCATGCCTGCAATGAACATACTTTCCCACAACTCTCTCTCACAACTTCACCACATCACTCTTCACCACTCTTGATCACCCGTAGGTCCTGGTGCACACTCTACACTCTCAAGATCTTTTGGCTCTGATATCACTTGATGAATGGTACTCCCCTTATAAACTATAACTTGCCACAATAACACAAGTTTAAACAACAAAAATGCAAGAGAAAGAAAAGCTTTCTTTTATTTCTGAAATATTACATTACATGCCATCTTATGGGCTTTGGTTATAATCATCTGCAACTCTACAAATCTAAAACATATTCACTCTAGGCTCTCAGGTCTTGCAACCAAACCATTACAGTTGATTCTCTCTAGCCTAGCCTTGCTAGCCCCTTCACTTCCTTGTCAACTCTCTTCTCACCAACACCCCCATCTTCTCTCCTCCTGATGGGTTTATATCCTTTACTCTAGCAAGAAATCTCTTTCACTGTAACCTTGTTAGCCATCTAGGGTTTCCTGTAATATGATCTTCATTTAATGCTTTTACCCATCTTGCCTTAGTACCGCTACTTCTTTCAATCACCAACCAGAATGGTTTCCTTGTTGTCTACTATCAATCACCACATTCGCGCCATGCTATTGAAAACACATTATGTTATCAGATCAAAACAATTTTAAGTGTCTATAGTATGGTGTCGAGTTCTATATCTATATTAGATATAAGTCTTTATTTTTGTGCAAAAACTAGAAATTGGAACACATTTATGGTAAAAGAATTTGAAAAGGTAGTTTTTTCCCTTAGTAAGAAACACTATGGCTATCTTTTCCACATACAATATTCATTGTGGGTGGGGATAGTTAAGGCAAGGATCATGTAGTTTTATTATCAAGTTCTATTTGTTTAGCTTAAATCCAAGATAGTTGGATCTTTCTTTATTCCTTGTTGGTAGGCTATTATGTCTTAAGAAAGGTTTATTTTGTTACTTACATAGGTTGCATGGGTGATCCACCTACATAGGGTAGTAATATAAATTACATGGATGATCATTTTCTTCTAAGGAAACCATTCTCCTTCCAATTAGGTGTAGTTGAAATGGTAATCATTGTTATGCAAGTGATCATCCATCTTCTTTGTTGAGGGTGGAATGAGAGGGTATAAGGTTTAAAGGACAACAAAAAAAATGGTTCTTAGCTTGAGTGAGACCTCTCATACTAGTTTGAATGGAACATTGACAAAATTATAGGGCTTTCTATAATAAAAAAACAAAGTAGAGGTGTGAAGTTTGTAGATATGTAGTTCTAATAGCTCCGAATTGACCCTTAGTGAGCATTAAACTTCTATCTAATGACACAAAAAATTGTAATGGGATGCTATTTGTATACACTTCCCAAATGTTTTTCACCTAATTGGGTTTTCTATAGAGAAATTTAATGTTTTGTGATAGTGCATATTGTCGAATTTCATTTTATGTAATTTAAAAAATTTATTTTATGTTAAGTTGACTCAACAATAGGGTAATGTATATTGATAGTAGTAAGAGCATATCTTGTTTGAGATAATATATTTAAATAATATACCTCTAGGGTTATATACCCAATAATTAGGGATCATAGAATAGGTAAAAAAATATTTATTAATATTATGAAAAGTTACTTTTAAAAATTAATAGTTAATTATTTATTTATGAAATAAAGTAATAAAAAATACCTTTCACCTCCACACATGTCCTTTACATTTATACAAGGTTTTATGAGAAAACATATTTTTTTCTTTGAAAATGAATTAAAATGATCATGTCTACTTACGTTTTTTCTTAAATAATTTTAGTGTCTCTTTGAAATATATGATTGACATCAAAATATTTGCTAAAATAAATTAGTATCTTACAAATTATATTCAAAATTTAAAATGCTATAATTTCTATTATTACCTTCATTTTGAGACTTTTTGGGATAAGCCCTTGAGTTAATCTATATCTATTGTTAATATTAATTCATCATTATCTCTTTAATATTTGTATTATTCTCTTTTTCTTTTAATTTTAAGTATTGTCATTATTATTTTACTATTGCACTTGAATGTTATTTGTCTTTATTTTCTTTATTTGTTTGCTATAATTGATAATTTTATTTATGTCATATCATACCTTCTTTCCTCTTTTAACTTTTTCTTTATGTATTTAGTGGGACTAGTATGCATTCTATTTATATTTTCATTATATTCTTAATGATGGATCATAAAATATGGTTCAAAACATTGAAAAAAAACTCTACAATTGATTTTAAAAATATTACAAAATATCTTTTATATATATATATATATATATATATATATATATATATATATATAAAATTTAATTTTTATTTAAAATCTAAACAGCAGATTTTAAAATTGTATTTATATTTATGATATTTATATGTATATTCATCTTTAATAGAGGTAAGGGTTCAATGTATATGCATAAATAGAGAGGAGGTAGATTTGATAAAGTGAAATCTTAAGAAACTTCTAGATTTAATAATCATATATTTCAAATTGTCATCACATATAAATTTGATATTAAAAAACATCTAGATTTAATAATTATAGATTTCAAATTCCCTCTTATTCTTAAAAGATCAATATATAATTTTTTATATTCATTAATTAAGCCTATGTTATTTTATATTATTAATACATGTACACCAACTTTTGCTAATTATTAGTAGTGTACCAATAAATGCTATGTACAAGTTGTCACATTTTTTAATTGCTTATATTCACATGCTTGAAAGTTAATGGTTGAAAAAATATTTTAAATTTTACATTATTTTCTTGGAACCGTGATGTTAATGGATGTCGATGAACATGGCATAAATATAAAAAAATAAATTTATACATTAAAAGCTTATTTTATATAATGAATCCAACTCCACAAAAGGTGGTTTAATGATTCTACTAACTTTGAAGTACTTCCATCAAATATAATGCCTTTTTATAAATATTTTAATATTAATAAAAGTGTTAATAATTAAAAAATTAAAATATATTAATATATAATAATATGTTGTTTAAAAATAGTTGGACTGTCAAAATTAAATTAATTATAAATTATATAATAAATTGTTTAAATAATAAAATGATTTGAATAAAATCAATATCATAATTATAAAAACATCAATTCAATCAAAAGAGAAATAGACAACATTATAGAAAGAGTTTTCATTCCTTAATAAAAATTCAAAACATTATCAAAAAGAATTTTCATCTTTTAATAAAAATTCAAGAGATTATTAGAAGAATGTTAAGTGGCCCATTATCAATATGAGAAATGCATAAACACATCTTCTATAATCAACCCAATCCGCAAAAGATTAGAATTGTCTAATGTCCCTCAAATTCTCTATCAAACATATTATGTAGGATGATGTGCATGCACTCCAAATTCTTGGAGATAAATCTGCACCTTACATGCACAAACAATTCATCCCCATGGAAAATTCACCACCAGCAATTAGAAAATTCATTGCATATACCATTAGAAAATTGCTGGTGACAAATTTTCCACAGTGATAATTGTTGGTGGTGAATTTTCTTAGAGATGAATTTGTCATGGCCATGATAATTGCTGGTGGTGAATTTTTTTAGAGATGAATTTGTGGCGATGAATTGTTGGAAATGAATTGTTGGTGGTGAATTACTGAGAGTGATTGTTGGTGGTGAATTTTCTTAGAGATGAATTTGTTGTGATGAATTGTTGGAAATAATTGTTGGTGGTGAACTGCTGACAGTGATTGTTGGTGGTGAATTTTCTTAGAGATGAATTTGTCGTGGTGAATTGTTGGAAATGAATTGTTGGCCGTGAATGTGAATTTACCTAAAGGCATAGAATTGCTGTTATAAAATACAGACTAATAAGATAACAACATGACAGCTGGTAACCAAAAAAATAATCAAATCAAAATAGTAACATAAACATAAAATCTTATAAAACCATAATGATAACATGAAAGTCCAGTGAGAAAGTGAAGCACTCGCCATATAAGTGGCAAACACATCTTATCATAATATCATATTTCAAATTAAATCTAACTAATGCATGCACGTATGTTGTCCGTATTCCACTGATTACAACGAAAAGATTAAACTATTCCTTGCTTTTTCCCAGGCTGTAACAGAGAAAGATTTCAAAAATAATAAAAAAATCAGGACACTCAGCTGTAACTTTTTCTTATTTTTTGGGTTATGAGATTTCTTTATCACGTTCAATTATTCCAACACAGCTTTTAAAAATTGTAAAGTTTTTGGGAATCTGCTAAGTTCGAAAATAATGCATCTGTTGAGAATCAAATCTCCAATAGAAAACTATAGAATTTAATTTTCCATGAAAGAGTAGGTACGTTTTGGTACTAAATGCTTTGAATACATAGGTTGTCCACATCACAAGATAAAAAAATATGCTTGCTTTCCTTTTAATATTCATAATAATAATATTTTAAAATCCCAACAGCCAAAATATTCCAAATAGCAAGGTACATCAAAGATCTTCATTTCAAAAGGGAGATGATTTATATTTTTGTAGAAAATATTGATAACCACAATATTCTTTCTTTTGAAAGGAAGTACAGAGCTTGAGTTGAGTGTACACCATCTCCACAGCAATTATTTGAGCCACTTTCATAAACACACTTGAAATATAAAATACATAAGATTTTGGATCTAGAGAGAAATTCAATTAAAATTAAGGATGGTGGGCCACTTTATTCCTAGCATATAATCATAAAAATATAATTGTAATAAAGATTATATATATTTTATTTTAATGTTTATAATGGTATGTTTACTTCATATATAATTAAGAATATTATAGTAAGGGGTTATATCGTTGGTATAGAATTATTAGATTTATTTTATTGTATTTATTCATGTATATGGAAGATTAAAATTGATTTATGAGATTGAAAGAGATAATCTATAAAGGACAAGGGCGGTTCATGCATACATTATGAGAAAAGTACAAAACAAAAAGTGAAGAATGTAACAAAGTGTTCAAAAGATGATCCTTGCAAGTCTTAGCATTCTTGACATTCCAAGATGCAAAAAAATATGTGATAGTAATGAGGGGACATGGATCACTAAGTTTGTGATGCCTTGTATATTTATAATGTGAACTTGGAAGTTGAAAAGAACTCTTTATTGTCTTTTCGAAAACTTATATACTAAAACCATATTAAAAACCATATATTACCTCATGAAATCCAATGAAATGAGGTGATTTCAATCAAATTTAGATACTTTAATTCTTATAAACTAATCTACAGTTAAGATATTTGAAAATAACTCTTTATTGTCCTTTTCTAAACTTATATACTAAAACCATATTAAAAACCATATATTAGCTCATGACATCCAATGAAATGAGGTGATTTCAATCAAACTTAGACATTTCAATTCTTATAAACTAATCTACACTTAAGATACTTGAAAAAAACTCTTTATTGTCTTTTCCAAAACTTACATACTAAATTTGATATATGATAATAAAAAACTAATTGTATTAACTCTAGAGAATTTGATTTATTATAATAAAAATTAAAATATTTTTCAATATATTTTATTTTATTAGTCATCTATATGATAATAAAAACATTCACATCAAAATAAACATAAAAAATAATTACTATTAAGATTAATAGTAAAAACTAATTACTAGCACTATAGAGGTGTGTAATTATTATTTTTTGGGTATCTCAATAAATAAATAAATAGGTAAAAGATAATCTTAGAGGGTATCTCAATAAATCAATAATTATTGAGATGAATAGAAATTACTATGGGTAAAGTATTTTTATTGTTTGCAAATATTGAGATGAAGAGAAATTACATTCATTACATTCATATTAAAATAAACATCAAAATAAATATCAATAATTATTATTGAGATGAATAGAAATTACATTCATATCAAAATATGCATCAAAATAAATTGTAACAGAGGTGAATTTTTTTTTTTTTAAATCAAAGTTATAGAAATATATAGTAAAAAATATTAATGGCGGTTAATTTTCCACCTTGGTGAATTGTTGGCGGTGAATTTTACTTGGCAATGAATTTGTCATGGCGGTAGTGAATTTTCACACGATGAATTGAATTGTTGGCAGTGAATTTTCCGTTGGTGAATTGTTGGCAATGAATTTGTCGTATGCCATTAAAAACCATATATTACCTCATGACATCCAATGAAATGAGGTGATTTCAATCAAACTTAGACACTTCAATTCTTATAAACTAATCTATAGTTAAGATATTTGAAAATAACTCTTTATTGTCTTTTCCAAAACTTATATGCTAAAACCATATCAAAAACCATATATTACCTCATGACATCCAATGAAATGAGGTGATTTCAATCAAACTTAGACATTTCAATTCTTATAAACTAATCTACACTTAAGATATTTGAAAAAAACTCTTTATTGTCTTTTCCAAAACTTACATACCAAAACCATATTAAAAACCATATATTACCTTGTGAAGTCCAATGAAATGGGGTGATTTCAATCAAAACTAGACACTTCAATTCTTATAAAATTAGTCTATTTAAAATAGTTTTTTAACTTAAAAATTCACCAAAAGTCATAATGAACATACAATGTACCATTGTAATTATCATAAATTTAGACATTAAATGTTGTCTTCAAGTCACTAAATGAGATCCCACATCCAATCAACACATGGGGTCCACATTTCAAATCACAAGATTCTTGTTTTCAAATCACATGATTGAAATCCTCCATTTATAACCTCACCCATGGAAACCCATTGAAGTTCAAAAACCTTCATCAAAACCCAAAAAAATAAATAAAAAATTAAACAAATTCACATCGAGTGGAGAGAAATCTAAAAAGTCCGAGTATTTTATTATCAAGTTGAAGACTATGGAATGAAGGTGGGCCCGCGATGGAGGACTTTTTGGCTGGTTTGAAGACTAACTACAATCATCCCCCAAAGGACTTTATATTGTAATGGAATTCTTATCTTTTTGGGCTCTCCAATGTAATCTCTGCTCCAACATTTCCAAGGCCAAACCTTTAAATGCTCCCATTCTTCTAGAAGGATTGAGATAATTTAATGTTATATGAATCAGAATTCAATGTGAATTTTATTTAAATATTGTTTTAAATAATTAAAGTGCATAGGTTTTAGTATAATTTTATATTATAAAATATATATTTAAAAAAATAAAAATCATGCGTACTTAATATTATAGACCCCACCTTTAAATTTGGCTTTAAAGAGTCTTTTCAAAACTTAAAAAATAAAATTAGGCTTACTTTGGAGGAGAATCTTTGAATGATTTTTTTTAACTGTTTTATTGGAGTGAATGACCTCGGATGAGTAGGGCCTAAAGAACTTCCTACTTTTTGGATTAAGAGGTCATAAATAGAGGAATGAAAATATAAATTAGGGAGTCCCTTTCTTGCACACCTAGTGAGGTGTGAATAATCCCCCTTTTCAAAACACTCATTGTCATCAATGTCTTTTTACTAAATTCAAGAGTCAAACATATAATTGATATTCACATAGATCTCCTCTTATTTCTTCTTGGTGTGGTGATAAGACCAACATCTACATATCATTTCAATGTAAACAAAAATGGTGCAAAAACACACTTTTTCAAATCATCTATAAAAGGGTTGCCTACCAAAAAAAACATCACATCACCTTTACATTGCTCATTAAAATTGTCTTTCAAACTTTATTAGAATTAATAATTTATGAAAAGCTTTTCAATTTA